>OX451737.1:812386577-812986577 GCA_948472305.1 Vicia faba
TCATGTCAGCATGCCTTTGGCACTTGTCACATTTCTTGACGTGCTCTTTGGCGTCTTGTTGCATTGTCGGCCAGTAGTACCTCGCTCGTAATGCTTTTCGTGCTAGGGACTTCCCGCCCATGTGTTGGGCACTAATCCCTTCGTGGATTTCTCGTAGTATCTCGGGGACTATGAACTTTTCGATGCACTTCAAGAGTGGGATGGAAAATTTATGACGATACAGTTTGTGCTCGAGCACCACGTAGGAGCATGCTCGTCGCTTTGTCGCAGCCGCCTCCCTTCGGTCTAGGGGGAGTTCTCCCTTCATTAGGAAATTGAATATCGGGGTCATCCAGCACGAGCTGTCCCCGATGGCATTTACTTCGGGTAAAGTCGTGGATTTTTCGATGCTCGGTTGAGATAGAGATTCTTGTATGACGATTTTGTTTCCGCCTTTTTTCTTCTTGCTTGCGAGCTTCGGGAGCATGTCGGCCCGTGTGTTTTGTTCGCGTGGTACGTGCGAAATTTCTACCCGGTCGAACTTTTTCATATGTTCCCTGACCAAGTTTAAGTATTCGATGAGGCTGTTGTTTTTATCCTGGTATCCCCCTTGAACTTGAGACGTAACAAGTTGGGTGTCAGTGAAGATTTGTATTTCTCGGGCGCCTAAATCCTCGACAAGTCTTAGGCCCGCGAGCAACGCCTCGTATTCTGCCTGATTGTTCGAGGTTGGGAAGGAGAGGGTGAGCGAGTGTTCGATCACTACGCCTTCCTCGTTCTCGAGGAGGATTCCTGCTCCACTTCCGGTCGAGCTGGAGGCTCCGTCGACGAAGATGGTCCATTTGTGCTCCTTCCTAGCGGCGGGGTTATGAGCGGTCATCTCTGCGACGAAATCAGCCAGAGCTTGGGCCTTTAGAGCTTTCCTACTTTCATACTGGACATCAAATTCTGAGAGTTCCAAGGACCATTTTAGCATTCGGCCTGCCATGTTTGGCCGACCTAAGAGCTGTTTCACGGGCTGGTCCGTTCGTACGACGATCGTGTGTGCAAGGAAATAGTGTCTGAGCCTTCTCGCTGCATTGACAAGGGCCAAATCCACCATCTCGATCTGTTGATATCTAACCTCGGGCCCCTGGAGCACTTTGCTCGTGAAGTAAATGGGTTTTTGTCCGTCGTGGGTCTCGCGAATGAGGGCCGCACTGACGGCTTCGACGAAAACAGCCAGGTATAGAAATAAGGTCTCCCCATCGACTGGTTATTGTAGCACGGGAGGCTGCGAGAGGATTTGTTTGAGATGGAGAAGGGCATGTTCGCACTATTCGGTCCACTCGATAGCCGCCTCCTTGCGAAGGAGTTTTAAGAAGGGCATGGCGTGTTGAGCAGATTTTGCAACGAACCGGGAGAGTGAGGCGAGCATGCCATTCAAGACTTGTATGGATTTTTTCGACGTGGGTGTAGGGAGGTCAGAGAAAGCTCGGCACTTGTCGGGGTTGGCTTCGATTCCTTGTTCTGTTAAGTAGAAGCCGAGGAAATTTCCCGCCTTGACCCCGAATGTGCACTTCTCGGGGTTAAACCTTATTCTACATTGTCTTGCTTGAGCAAAGACTTCCTTGAGATGGGCGGAATGGTCGGTGTCTACTCGGGACTTAACGATCATGTCGTCCATGTATACCTCGAGCATATCTCTAATTTGGTTGCGGAAGACTTTGTTCATCATCCGCTAATACGTTGCTCCTGCGTTTTTCAGACCGAATGGCATTACGTTGTAGTAATAGTTGCCCGAGCTGGTCATGAAAGCGGTGCAGTATTTGTCGCCTATTGCCATTGGGATTTGGTTGTAGCCCGAATAGGCGTCCATAAATGATAAAATTTTATAGTCGGCCGAGTTGTCGACCATCATATCAATATTAGGTAAAGGAAATGCATCTTTGGGGCATGCCCGATTAAGATCGGTATAGTCAACGCACATTCTCCATTTTCCATTATTTTTCTTAACAAGTACAACATTTGACAGCCAGGTTGAATATCGGGCTTCAGAAATAAAATTTGCCTCTATGAGGTCTTTTACAGCTTTTTCAGCAGCCTCCGCTTTCTCGGGAGACTGCCTACGCCTATGTTGTGCTACTGCCTTAGCGGCTGGATCAATGGCGAGTTAATAACAGACGACCTCAGGGTCGAGACCGGGCATCTACGCAGCACTCCATGAGAACAGATCCGCGTTTTCCCTCAAGCAGGCCTTGATTTGCTTTCTTGCCAAATCGGGGAGTCCAGTGCCAATCTTCACTCCTCTGCTTGGGTCTTCACCGAGAGGGACAAGCTCGAAGTCCCCATCCGGAATTGGTCAGAAGGGCACCTGCTCGCCGCTGGAGGGCTCGCCTTGGTCGAAGCGAGTGTCCAGTGAGATCGAGTCGAACTTTGAAGGGGCCCTCTGCTCTTCTATTATGACGGGCTCTGACCGCCGAGGCTCTGATCGTGCAATTGCAGCTTTCTTGGCGGGACGTGTGTTGGTGTCGATTGTGTCATGTCCCTTAGACGCCGCATTGAAGCACCTTCAGGAGACTGCCAGATCGCCTTGAATAGTGGCTACCCGTGCCCTCTTGGTGTAGAATTTCATCTTTAAGTGGACGGTGGAGGGCATCACGGTCAGTTCTGCCAGCGTTGGCCTCCCGAGGATGCAGTTGTAGAGGGATGGGAAGTCGATAACGAGGAAGTGGACCTTGACCTCCCTGGTAGCGGTATCCTCGCTGAAGGTGACCATAAGCTCCATGTACCCCCACAGATTGGAGGTCAAGCCATTAAAGCCCTGCAGGTCTGACCCCACGTATGGTGAGAGGTGAGAGTCATCGAGTTATAGGATTCTGAACAGCTGGCTATACATCACGTCGACGGAACTTCCCTCGTCAACTAGGACGCGATGGATGTCGAAGTTGGGCATTCTCGCCCTTATCAGAAGAAGGATGACGGAATTGGGGGGCCCTCCAGGGAGCTCCTCGAGGTAAAAGGTGATCGGCTCTGATCTGCCTTTCACCCTTTCGAAGGTCACCGTTTGCGAGGGAGCCATGTCGACCAGTTCATCCAGCTTTCTCTTCGCTGAATTTATGGTCAAATCATTAAACCCTCCACCATTGATGATCATGGCGGAGGGGAAGTTTTCCCACCTGATGTGGGTGGACAGAGGCTCTTGCAGCTGTTCGGGGACGTAGAAGTCCTCAGGCCTTATGACGGGGAATGCGGTTTGGATGGGAACCAACTCGTCAGATGGCCAGGCATCCTCTTTTGCTTTCCTCGTTTCACGGGCATCTTGAAGAAGGGCGTCTCCTCGATGATATTGCGCGAGTCTTCCTCCCTTTATGAGGGTCTCGATGGCGTCCTTGAGATGGACGCAATCTTCGGTCAAGTTCCCGTGGCTTTGGTGGTACTGGCAGTACTTGTTCCGGTCTACCCCAGGTTTAGTATGAGCGGGGCGAGGACGCTTGTCGCCACCGTCCTTGAAGTCTTTATTTGCGCACTCCGCTAAGATGCGCTCGCGGGAAGCCGTTAGCGGAGTGTATTCAGTGAACCTCCCCGAGGGCCCCCTTTGTTCCCGGGTGTCTCGGGGTTTGTCGTCCCTTCTCTTCTCGCTAGTTCGTCGAGGAGGGTGGTGTCTTGTCACGGATTACTGCTAGATCCGCGGTTCCTGGGATCTCGGGCTCTGTTGGCCGCTTCTCTCTCCCCGTAGTCCATATAGGCTCTGGCCTTCTCAAGGAGGGCATCGAACGTTCGGGGTGGTTCGATGCCTACGGCTTTTCTGAACTCAGTTCCCGAGAGGAGCCCCCTCTCGAGCAGGTATCTTTTCATGTGGTTCATGCAGGGGACCTGGATGGCCTCCCGGTTGAACCGGTCAATGAATTCCCTCAGGGTCTCATCGTGTCTTTGGACGATGGCCTTGAGGGCTGCTTCGGTCTTCGGGTGTCGCTGCGAAGTAGTAAACAAGCTGATGAATTGGTTTTTCAGATTTCGCCAAGAGGTGATTGACCCCGGGACGAGACCTTTGTACCAGTCCATCGCAGCTTTCCTCAGAGTCGTGGGGAACAACCGATATTTGATCGGTCCCCCAAAGTTGTGATAGTGCAGCATGGCCTCAAACCCGTTTATGTGGTCGACCGGGTCGGTGATGCCGTCATATTGCTTCGGGTGGGGAGGCTTCTCCATGCCTGGAGGAATGGATGCCTCCATGATAAGGGACCGCGGGGGTCGTCCTTGTCACTCCGTTCGGGCGAGCGAGACGGAGACCTGATGTCGTGGCGGTCACTGTGGCCCTGTTCGCGCAGAGCGGTCCTTGGGCATATGACCGTTGGTGGTTTCCCCCGCTCCTGTCTCCAGGGGGTTTTCTTTCTTGACGCGAGGGGCCATGATCGCGCCTTCCCGCATCGATGAGTTGTTCCCTCTCCAAAGGGGGCCGTCGCCCGAGTGGTCGGGGTGACGGGCTTCGAGAGATGTCCCGATTATGTCTCCGCAAGGGAGATTGGGGATGTTCCTCTGCTTGTCGAGGAGGAGGAGATTGAGTTCTCCTGTGTCTTCTTGGGGGCCTCCGATCGTCCTCGAGCGCCCTCAGTCTTTCCCCCTGGGCGAAGATTAGGTAGTTGGTTTGATTGATTGTCGTGAGCAGTGCCCTGGTCGTGACGTCTGCCGCGGCGGGGACAGGGACCCCGTGGAATTGGACGTGTTGGTAGTTCTGGGGAGGTGGCCGATCGTCTTCATGTCGGCGAGGCAGAGATGATGACGAAGTAGTTGCTTTGTCTCTGTATTCAGAAGGACCGGGCATGTTGACATCGGGGGTTGTGTTATGGTCGACGTTGTCGAGGTCGGCATTGTTGTCGGCGATGTTGTTGTTAACGTCGATGATACGGACGTTCATGTTATCTGGAGTCTGGTCAGCCATGACAGTCGGGGATTGTTTAGCTTTGGTCTCAAGTGAATAGAAGACGGGGAAGCTTAGTTTCTCACAGACGGCGCCACTGATCTTACTGAATCAGAAATAGACCGTCACAGCTGGCTCGGGCAGAAGTTGAATGAGATGGGGGGTACCTGCAAGACACTCTGATGGCAAAGTAAGAAGCGGAATGAGCAAGCAAGTATGAGTTTAGAGATGAATTTTAATACCTGACCCTCTTGAGAGAGAGGGTATTTATAGCCCCCAGCGCTGGGCCAAGGTTCCTACTCTTGGGCCACGTGGAGGCCCAATAACAGAAACTGTCAGGGCTTACGTGTGTATGGAGTCCAGCAAATGAGCTCCCCCTGATCAACTGCTCCGCGAGAATAGGGTTGGACCCGTGATTTCCGGAGGACAGTTTAAGATGTCTGTCATGGGATCGTGGGCCACGTCCTCCAACGGTCGGATGGAGAGTTGTCCAACAGTCCCTAACTTGGATTGTCTTTGAGCTTCCCGTTCAAAAGGCATGTGCAGGCTCAATCCAAATCACAATGTAATATTTATTATTATTCTCTATTATTATATTCTTATTTATTAACTTTTACTTTATTTAATTACTATATTAACTATAACTAATAAAGATATTTTACTGAATAATATATTTCCGTTCACTATTATAAATGATAACAAAAATTATTCAATAAACAAATGATATATTTAGTCATTATTATATATCAAATACATCTAATTTTTTTTGTTATTTATAATAGTAACTAGAAAATATATTAGTTTTATTATTAAAATTAACATATTTAATTATTTTTCTAAGAATTACATATTATTTAAATATCACACTTTTTATAAGATAAATATAATAACTTCTTAACTTTTTGAATTAAATAAAAGAAAAACTTTCATAAACTTATTTTTCGATAGAAAATTTCTACTGACCATTGGATAGAGTTTAGTGTTCAACCTATTCTAACTTTTTTAATCCAAAAATTAGGCCAAACAGAGTCCTCATTTTATTTTAAAATTTACTCTGAACCTAGATTCACATTGAATAGGCTCTTGAGGAGATCTTGTTATAGAAAGGACGGCTTTGAATATTAAAAATAGATGGTAGACAATATTCCATCACCATTCTGTCTCCAAGTTCATGAATCACTATTTGGCTAAACAGATGAATTAGCACTAGTTTATTTTATGTTATCTTTCCTAATCACAATATTAGAAACTACTCTCTCGTTTTAAAATGATCGGCATTTTAATAAATAAATTTTATTTTAAAATGACTGTCATTTTATTTTTTATTATAATAATAATAATTATTTTTTCAATTATATCTTTTATTTTTTACTCTCTACACTATTTCTAATACATTAATTAATTTTATTTTTATATAAATATAATATCTTGTGACAATATGTATTAGGTTGCCTTCTAAGTTCATAAATCCCTTATTACGTTGAAATATGATCTGGAAAGATACATTTTCTTAACTCCAACCACACAAGATATTGTAGCACATGACTGAATAATCATGTAGCTCAAATTATTATGAATCAAAATACTTCTATTATGTCTATAGGTGTCTCATAAAAACTTCTTATTTGTATTTTTTTTTTGTCTTAAAATAAATGTCTCTTTAGAATAATGATATAACATTTATTATTTTTTTTCATTCTTATATTTTTATTTATTAATTTCACATTTTTCAATAACTCTACTAACTATAATAAATAAATAAAATTTAATAAATAATATTAATTTTATCATTAAAATCAACCCATCTAATTATTATTTTTTAAAATTACGTAAAACTCAAATAAAATAATTATTATAAGACGGAAGGTAAAACACTTATTATAAGATAAGAGAGAAAGAGTACTACAATGTAGTTTTATTTTCTTGATGACCAAAAAGAGCTATCATTATCATACAAAGAAACTTCTATTCCCTCGACCAAAAGCCAAATAAATAAAATACTATTACTCACACGAACAAATTACAAATTTACATTAAATTAGTAAGAACCAATATAATTGTACCTCAACTAATCAAAAGTGATGTTGGCCTAAAATTGAGACCATGTACATGTACAGAATATTTTTGTTAGTGATAATAACATTTGGCACATAACTACACAAGTTGCCAAATATTTCGAGCCACTAAACAAATCATAATCACATTGTTTGTGGGAGTATCATTGTAGCAAGCAATAGGAAGCTAAAAGCACACTTCCCTATTCAAGCAAAAATGACCCTTTTGTACAAATGACCACAAAATCACATGGATGGCAAAATTGGCAGACAAAGAGATTCATCCTTTAGCATTTTGATTGATCTAGAGTGAACTTGAGCCACCAACCAACTCTTGAAATCTCAACCTTTCACCTTAGCAACCAAAAGGGTGTTCAAAGGTCCCACAACATATCAAAATTTTCTTTTTTAAGGGTCCTTCCAGGTTTTTCAACACATGACTTTGCATCTCTTTTAGGGGCCATCAGATTCTTAGTGTACCAAAAGCCAATTAAGACTTTAAGATCGAGACAAATTCAAACTTGGCCATTTGCTAAGTAGAATAGTGTCACCACTTGTCATCAATCTCAATAATCTTGATGTTCCTGCACATGGTTTTGACCTCAAACTGCTTTGTTACCTGATGCGTCCCGATTTGCATCATGCGGTTACGCAAAATTAGTTTTAAACTATCTCGACCAATGATTTGAAGATCTTTAACTGCGCCACGTAGTTAAGTCACACTTCATTTCAAACTGGTACAGGTAGCCCGTAATTTTGGAATGATTTTATCCTCCCGTCCCAGCCTGCAGTCACGATAACCATACCCCACGCGTGAGCGCGGTTGGAGCTCTTGCAAGAAGATTTCAAGAACTTGTATTCGGAGTTATGCATAAATGATGTTTTTTTAGCCTTGGAGCTTGAAACAGGAAGCTTCTCCTCGGGCCAGGTAGCAGATCCCTTCGGAAAAGACTCCAAGAAAAACTCTTGGCCCAAAGAGAAAGATGTGGGCGGAGTGGAGTGTAATTGTAAAGAAACTTGAGATGATTTTTTATCCAAGACATTCAATTGTTCATTTTCAGTAACTTGAGGTTTCAAACCATGCCAAGGTACTGCAACGGATGCATTAGAGAAAAACCGCTCACAAGACCTGATTTTCTTATATTTCGTGGCATTAGACTCGTCCTGATCAATGTTCCATAGATATACATTTGAGTCCTCGCATGCTGATAAAATATGTTTCCCGTCTGAAGTAAAGGATGCACACATTGGGCTCCCTGTGTTGAGGCCTGAAAATAGAATGTAAGGAAACCTTAGTGATAGAACATATAATGAAATAAAATTCAAATTATGTAGGGATTCAATGGGAACATACTTTTGTATTTACAAATCACATTAAGCCCATCAAGGATTCTAACTTGTGAATCAGCACAGGTGACCATAACTTTGTTGGAATCTTGAGGAAGAAACTGAAATAAATAACATATCAATTCACTGAGATATTGTGACAATATAGATAATCACAAAAATGTTACTTAACACAAGAAGCAAAAGCAAAATACCTGAAAGCCCAATATCCCTCTGCCCGGAAGTTTCTTTTTACCAATTAAGCATAGTTGAGAATCTAATTGCAAGTGATTATCTGGTTCAACCAAAAATGAAAACCAGATGAGTTAAGGACCTTGCATGAGCATGAGCCTTAAATGATTTTTGTAGATTAAATGAGTAAGACAATCACATGTAAATATAAATCGGTTAACGTTTTGAGGTATACAGAATCTTGTTAAAGATCATACCTGATATTTTATAAAACCGACAATTTCCTGCCAAAGAACCAACAATCCCTCCCTGTTATGCATCATATTATTCAAATGAAATCATTTCCTTTATAGCAATAGCATATGTTCAAATTAAATTGAAATTGTTTTTGAAAATAATACCTGCCCGTCGGGCCGATAACATACTGCAGTCACTATATCTAGGACATCAGTCCAATCAACAACCTGACAATCAGGAATTGCCCATATTCGCACTTTCCCGTCTATGGATCCGCTAATGAAATAATCTTCATCGACAGGATTGAATTGTATACATGTCACTGTACAACACACCATCAAATACAAACAACTTGTGAGACAAAACGTTGTGATCAAACAAACCATGATAACAATTGAAGAAGCCTGAAAATCAAAATAGAAATGCAACAAGACGCACCATAATTACTGTGTGAAAACACTTTCAAGCAATGCTCATGATTCGCTTTCCATAGTCGGACAGTTTTGTCAACTGACGATGATAGAAGATACTACATTCAAAAGGAAGATGAAGAACTGATTAATTTTCCATTAGCTTCGTCTATCTCATTAAAGTAAATAACTTAATGGTTAATAACTTTTACTCACATTCTTCTTCGACCAAGATAGATCCAAAACTTCACTTCCATGACCACGGAACTCGTGCAATGGTTTTTCCAACAACCGGAAGATCTTAGGCGGGAAAACGACACAAGCGGAATCTGATGTTTTTCTCATACTCTTCAGTTGGCTAAGTTTTTCCTTATCCATAAACAATGGTGTCAATTGAGAGAGATTATTCACTGTAAAGTAAATGCATGAAGGGTCAATTTCTGGAATATGAATTTCATTACATCTATCCTCCTCAACTACTTGCCACACACGAACCACACCATCTTCGCCGCCAGTGGCTAGATACTGTCCATCGGGACTGAATTTCATCGTCAAAATTGAACCTTCGTGCGCTTGGATATCTTGCCTCAAGTAAAGCGACGAAAGCTCCTTGATATTTTTCTTACTTTGACGAACCTTAACTTTCTGAAGCCTACACCCTGAGACTGACATTCTCCCATCTCCTCTCCCATTATAATCATCGCCTTCCCCTTGCGTATCAACCATGCACGTCATCGATCTCAATCTTCTTAACCAGCCCCTTCTCACCCTATTTAAAATTCCAGTACCATCTGAATCCTCAAAATCTCTACCTACCAATCCTTGAGGAGACACTCCCGAAACATTAACATTCACGGAATCCTCAGACTTCCCAGCAACCACCAAATGATCCGAATCATCATTCACCATCACATGCTTCTTCTGTTCCTCCTTTTTATCGACATTAGTTGCTACTCCTTTCTCCAAACTTTCATCTTGACACGGTAAGTTATTACTATCCACTAAACCAAACTCCTCTGAAAAACTCACACTAGAGCAACAAGACATTAACAACCGACTCGAACTAAATTCCTCTTCAGAACCACTACTTCCTCTTACTCTATCTACCATCTCTTCCTTCTCAACATCTAATGAATTTTCAACAACGATTCCATCTAAACTCATTCCCATACTCTTCATAAACTCCCCTCTTCGCTCTCTCACACTCTTCGGACTCCGAATCCACACATCATAATCAAAATCAACAGACAAACTTTTATCATTATCATCATCAGAATTTGCATACCCAATTGACAAAACATCCTCTTTAGCATCAAAAAACTGACAATCCTCATCTCCACTGAAACTACCCATAATTATCAAAGTTCAACCCATGAAAATTGAAAAAACCCTTCAGGGAAAGAACAACACTTTAACCACTGGGAACAAGTCAAAATCCAATTTTTCCCTTCAAACAAAGCCACCCAGATGATAAACTATACATATTAAAAAAAAAGAAACAGCACAAAAACCAATATCAGCATAAAACAAATATAAACATCATAGTACCAATTAAAACGAAACTAAACCAGACAAGAAATAGAATAAAAAACAATTTAGTTAAACAATAAGTAAACAGAAACCAAGAAGTTCAATCCAATCCAGATAGATCCCAATCCATACATAAAAAGCATAAAACCAAGTGATATGATAAAAATAGAAATGAAACGGTGAAAGAACATGAAAAGGCGTGAAGGCAAAAAGAAGATAGAAATGAGGAAGTGTGGTTACTTACTTACACGGGGCGTATTGATGATGAGAAGATGATTATGAGTGTGATGTTGCAGAGTTGGGAAGAGAAGAGGAAGCAAAAATGGGAAGGAGTATGAAGAAAAGGAGAATAGAAAGAGGACATGTGTGGTGTGTGTATATATATAGGTGCGTGTGAATATACTGCTAGAGAGAGAGAGAGAGAGATGAAAATTGGTTCGTTTTCAAGGGAAGAAACGAGAAAAGTTTGGTAATAAAAGTAGTAAAATAAAACAAGAGTAAAAGAAAAATTAAAAAAAGTAGTAGTAGTATCTATTCGGACTTGGCGAGCGATGTGTCTGTGTGTGTGCAGTGCAGGGATGTTACGTGTGCGCGCATTTTATACTTAATAAAATAGTTGATTCAACATTTAGATAAAATATAATAAAGGACTAATTGTCACTTTCCCCTATTACATAGGCGTCTTTTAAAAAAATCTTGTAAAAAAAAAACTTGCATGAAATCTTCTGATATTTGTAAAATATTTGTTTTTAAATTTTATCGGGCCAAATCATCAAAAATGATGTGGCACTATTTTTTATTATTTTTAATTTAAATGAAAAGTCACATGTGTTTAAATATTTTTAGACGAACGAAAATAACTCTTTAGTGAAAAATAAAGATTTGAGAGAATTGATCATTTCAAACTCTAATTGTTAGGGTTCTTTGTTTTCGTTTGAAAAGTCTTAATAGTTAGTGATCTTCGCTCTGATTTCGTCTTGAATTGCTTTCAGAAAAAGCTTGTGTTGGCTCAAAAAGGTACGATTTTTATGCTTAGTTACGATGTAGTTCAGTTACGATTTGTATGTGGTCCCAATGCATACTTTCTGTAAATATTATGAGGAGGCCTCACATGTTTCTTTCTTCTCTGCGAATATTAATTTTGGATATCTGTGTATTTGCAGAAATGGGGCTTATAATATGTTCTTAAAATAGTCTTCTTAAATATGCTTATAATTTGTGTAGAGAAAAACACCAAGG
The DNA here is from genome assembly GCA_948472305.1 of Vicia faba. Lineage (NCBI taxonomy): Eukaryota > Viridiplantae > Streptophyta > Magnoliopsida > Fabales > Fabaceae > Vicia > Vicia faba. The sequence continues at coordinate 812,398,445 of OX451737.1, forward strand.
ACCAAACCCTCTACATCTGCTGCACCGACTACATCTGTTGCACCAACTACATCTGTTGCACCAACTGAAGGAGAACCTGGTGGAAGTGTCCATGAAATGAACGATCCAGAGTTAGATGCATTGCTTGATGACATGATGAATGCCTTTGAAGAACAGAAATCACAAGTTTTTAATCCCACACCTGAGCATGCTGCACCAACTGAGCATGCAACACAAACTGCTGCAAACACTACTACAAAAACTGCTGACACTGTTACATAAATTGTTGACACTGCTACACAAACTGCTACAAACACTGCTACATAAACTACTGCTAAGAAAAAAGGTGTTGCTAAGAAGAATACTCAAAAGATGAAAGCTAAGAGGTGCAATGAGAGATTGAAAGGTGTTAGGAATGCAAAAAAAAATTGATTGGTCTGGTTCAACTTCAGATGCACCATTGGTGTTTGATGACGAGCCTTCTGTGAAGACATCAGACAACTGGAATGATATTGCAAGGAGAATGAATCAGTAATTAGGTTGTCCATTAGGTGTCATTTTGATTATCAAAACAGTTATGTTATGCTATTATCTGTCATCTTTTGTTAAGCACATAATGTGCCATTTTGTAACTTATTTTGTAAGGCTTACTTTAGTAACTTCTAAGTTTGGTTGTAATTCTAATAAAAAACATGATGTATTCTGTTATGCACAATATGCATCAATTTAATGCCAATTTACAATCAAATTGCTTTCAATCCAAAGTGATTGTTTATGTTCTTGCCCTGCCACATTATGCACAATGTGTTGTAATTATATAATACTAAAATATTTCAAGACATGCTAAATTTATATAACAAATACAACAACTTGATTAATTCAACAGGAAGGCATTACAACCCTGTACAATAAACACAATGACAAAATTCATTAACAAAGTAGTTGATACATGAACCTATGAACCTATATGTTACATGAACTTATGAACCTATCTATTACATGAACCAAGAAGAAATGAAAAGCATGTAGCAATAAGTACAAATATCAAAAAATTCATCTTCTTCCTTAATCCGTCAACCTTTTTCTTCATTTCTATAAGTGTTTGTTGACAGCAATTTTGGTAAAACACTAACTTGATAATATTTTGCTAAATGTCTTAACATTTGAAGCAAACTAGTTTTAAATGATGTCAAAATAGATATCTTGACATCTTCCTCATGATCTGAACGTGACTTCATATTTGTTTCCTGTTTTTATGCGCGCCATTATTCAAGATTTGTGACTCATAGTTTACGAAAAATATGGAGGAATATTTTTCTCTTTGCATTATCCTTATGGATTATATCTTGACATGTTTTCATGGAAATATTCAAGGGATTAGAATATTTGTTTTTCAGTCCAAGCCCACTGATGCGCCTTTATAAGGACTTGCATCCTTATTCATCAAGCTGCAACTTTTAAAAAGAAGAACATACTCTTTCTGTTTTAGAAGTGTAAGTCTTTTTAATTGTTATACACTCTAAGTATTGGTTTAATACTTGAGTTGTAATTTGAGTTGTTAATTGTGGATCACTCATTAGCTTTTAAGTATTTAATGATTGAAGTCCTTAAAACTTAATATTTTTGTTGTTCATCAATGTTAGTGATTGAAGGGATTTGAGGAGGGCCTCATACCTAGGTGTGTCTTAGGTAGAAGTATAGCATGGGTAGTGATTAAGTGATTAGACCGTAAACTGGTTATTTACTGAGGGTCTATGAATTGATACTATTTAGTGGACTTGTCCCTGGCTTGGTAGCCCCCAGAGTAGGTGTTGTTGTACACCAAAATGGGTTAACAATCCCTTGTGTTTTTACTGCTTTTAATATTGTTGCATTTTATACTGTCCTCGGATATTTGTGTCGTGACATCTCCTTCGACATCTCATATATGATACCAGAATTTCAATTGGTATCAGAGCATACATCCTGCTCTATATCTAGGTGAGATCTAGGGAAGATACTTTATGGTACTATGGACAAGGAAGGAGGATTTGTGAGCAGACCACCCATTCTGGATGGAAGCAATTATGACTATTGGAAACCACATATGGTGGCCTTTCTAAAGTATATGAACAGCAGGTGTTGGAAAGTTGTCTTAAAAGGATGGAAACACCCTGTCAAATTGGGAGAAAATGGAGAACTTACTTCTGAGTTAAAGCCAGAAGAAGACTGGTCTAAAGAAGAGGATGAAATTGCTCTTGGAAATTGTAAAGCCTTGAATGCTATATTCAATATAATTGACAAGAACATTTTTAGATTAGTAAACACATGTAAAGTAGCTAAGGATGCCTGGGGGATTCTTCAATCTACCCATGAAGGCGCATCCAAAGTGAAGATGTCAAGACTTCAGTTGCTCACTGTGATACGGTGGCAGAACCGACTGTTATACTGGTTTTACGTTTGTATTTGCAAATGTTACGATAAGCAAGAGTCGTCACCGACTTTTCTTTTATCCAACAAAGGAAAGGGTGAAAAGAACAGAAAAAGACATTTCAAGATTATTTCTGAGTAAGAGGGTAGATTATGGAAAGGGAAGGTGTTAGCATCCTTTCCATCTGTGGTTATTTATGGACTCTTAGATGCTTAACTCATTCTGAAATACCTTATGCTTTATGTGTTTTTGAAAAGTATTTTTGAAAGCGCCTTAGTGCGGCGAACTTTGTAATGTTTCTCGGAATGGTAGAGAACGTATACAAAGTGTTTGAAAATGTTTTTGAAAGAAGTTTTGTGTAAGTGTAAAAATTGTTTGAGCAAGCATCTAACAACTATCTACTTTACTCGAAAGGTTGTTCTTTTCCTATTTTTCTTTAGACAGTGCTATCCTACTATTAGTGAGTAGGTAGCCCTAGTCGTTGCATGTTTGAGGGATATTTGAAGGGACGTTTATACAGTCACAAAGGCAACTGGGCAAGAAACTTTAGTAACTACCCTAGGGTTTTTAAGATCATACTGAGGCAACATCGAGAGGGTCATTGAGGGACTAATGATCTTTAAACCGGAGGATAGCCACTAAAATCTCTCACATTTCGAGAGATGTGACTGTTTTTTTCGAAGGCAACTAAAGTGGGATATCCTAGAGGTGTATATGTGAGAGTGTGTTGTATTTAGTTATTTTTTCTTGTGTTAGGTTTGCTAGCATTTGATTATTACTCTTGCCATATAATCCTAATTAGCATACATCTAAACAGTTAATAGTTTGCAGTAATTAAAAGTGCAGAAAGATAAATTCTAAACTATTACAAGGCTTCAGGGAGGGGGATTTAATTACAATGTCAAAACTTGGGGAAATAAAATAGTAAATGTAAAAGTCCTAGTTATTGTCTATTACATCCCGGTAGGCAGTTACAATAATATGAAAAAAAGGCGTGAAAGCAATAAACTCGTGCGAATTGAAAATAACATCTAAAACCCTAGAAAGATCTAAGTTAAAAGAAAACTCTTTTTTTATTTTTGCTTATTTGGAAAATGTTAAAATTAGACTAGTTAATTGAAAGAAAAGAAAAGTTATTAATTGAAAATAATTCTAAACAAATCTATTTTTTTTTGGAATTTTTATTATGCAAAGAAAGTGAATTAACCTAAATCTATTTAATTTTAAATTAAAGAAAATGATTAAATAATTATTAATTAATTTAAAAAATTAATTTAATAAAAAAACTTAAAACTATATTTTTTATGATTTTTTTTCTATTTTTATATTGTTATTAAAAAAATTATTAAAAGAAATAAATAATTAAAACAAATAAATAATTAAAACAAATAAATAAAAGAAATATGAAAATGGGCCTGATAGCAAAAGAGATAGAGGGGGTATAGTTTGCAAAACGTAGGCCCGGATCAAGAAGAGGCCCAGGTTACCTTTTGATCCAATGAGGGAGGTTGTCGAAAGTGCATGATGGACTGCACGTTGAGGGCGCTGGATCTGGATTAGCCAACATCTGGCAGTAGGGGGATGATGGTGTACGATGCACTCCTTCGATCTGGGAACACTAGGTCTGTAGGAAACTTATTAGAAAAACAAAATTCCAAACCTGGGTTCGAATCTGGTCTTGGATTCGACAGATCGTGGCTATATCATCCAGTTCGTGCCACAACCCAGATTGTGCCCTAAACCTGGTAAATCCCTAATTCTGCATATAATCTCTCATGTATTACGTTAGAACAAATCAAAATAATGTTATAGACAAGAATATACGTGTTGAATTCATTTAAGTTGTATGTATTAAGAGATTCGATATGGAGAGTTTTACCAAAGTGAAGTGATTTAATTGGCTAGCTTCTGGGCACTTCAGGTGTGGATATGGACTGAAATAAACTCATGGGAGTCTCAAGAATGCGAATGCAATACTGGTTTGGATGGAGGAAGGATTTTGGGAGTTTCACAACTTTGATGATTTTTTCGTGGAGCTTTGATAGGAAATGTGTGTGTGTCCCCTGCTTCTGATTTGGTCTTGTATTTATATAGGGGTGTAGTGGTGAACAAATATGACATGAATCAGCCATTAACCATGACTTTGAAAGCAAAATCAAAAGATTTGAAAAGTTTCCATTTTGATGATTTTCTTTCCATTCTTGAAACATAATGAAGCTAGACATGTTATGGTTGGTGTCTTGCTCGAATTTGGGCCTCAAGCTAATCAGTCAAATCCCAACAAGCTTCATCCCATTAGGTTTTCATTTCGAATTGTAGCTCCATTTCACATCAATTGGTTTTTTTGTTGGTTCTTTCGACAAGCTCCCAAGTTTTGTTCTTCTTGATGGCTCTAAGTTCTTCTTTCATGGCTTCACACCAATTCAAATTGCTCAAGGCTTCGCCATCATAGCTTCTTCAATTAAGTAACCATCTGCATCGATTGCTTGATCTGGAAACCTCTCATATTCAATCATCCTAGTCGAACTCAGTTCTTGTTCTTGTGGATCTTCTTTCCTTCTGCACAGGTGGTTCTTCGATTCGACCAGTCGAAGTATCACCTTGTTCATTTTGACTCGTCGAAGCTTTGTTCTGTTCATCTTCTTTGAACAAAGTTGTGATTGTGTCTGATTCTTGTCGAACTGAACTTCGACTCTAATCCCACCTTTTGCTTTCGTCTTCAAGCACATCTCTACTGATCACTAGTTTATCTTCAGTCGGTGAATACAACTTATATGCACCAGTCGAAGGATAACCTATGAGCACCATGACTTCACTTTGATCATCCAACTTCTTTCTCAATTTTTCAGGTACATGCCTAAAACACATTGATCCAAAAACTCTAAGATTACTTACACTTGGCTTCGACCTTGTCCAAGCCTCATGCGGTGTCTTTTCGACCATCTTCTTCTTTGGGCAAGTATCCTGCTTGTCGAAGTTGCTTCAGCCCAAAATCTCTTAGGCATATTCTTAGCTCTCAACATACATCTCATCATGTTTAGTACACTTTTTTCTTTCTTTCAGCTATGCTATTATGCTGAGGCGTATAGGGTGCAATGGAAAACACTTGAAGCCTCTACAAACCAAAATTCTTTGTGAGAAATGAAAACCCTAGTTGGAAATCCATTGCTTAGGAGGAGAATTTGTCTGGTCAATTATTAGTCAACCTTGAGCAATTGAGGATCCTAATGAGCATATCTTGTGTAGAATGGAAGGGAAAATTTAGGGGTACAACACTCACCACCAGATTTGAAAATATGAGAATGAAGAATGATGAAAGTATTAATGACTTCCATATGAACATTCTTGAGATTGCTAATGCCGCCAGTGCTTTAGGAGAAAAAATTCCAGAAGACAAATTGGTGAGAAAGATGCTTAGGTCTCTTCCCAAGAGATTTGATATGAAAGTGACTTCCATAGAAGAAGCACAAGACATTGACAAGATGAAAGTGGATTAACTTGTTGGATCACTTCAGACATTTGAATTAAGCATCAATGAAAAATTTGAAAAGAAGAACAAAAGCATATATTTTGTTACCAATACTGAAGATGAAGAGGATGACTATGATCTAGATACAGATGAATGAATATCAAATGCCTTAGTTATGCTTGGAAGACAGTTTAACAAAGTGATAAAAAAGATGGATAGGAACCCAAGATCAAATGTCAAGAACATCTCATCTGACATCCTTAAGTCAAATGAGTTTGGAAGAAAAAGGGCTGAAGAAAAATCCACTCAAGGGAAAGGAATACAGTGTCATGGATGTGAAAGTTTTGGTCACATTAGAGCTGAATGTCCTACATATCTTAAAAAATATAAGAAAAATCTATTTGTTACTTGGTTTGAAGAGGATTCAGAGAGTGATCTTGAAGAGGAATCTGCAAAGTATGTTAAAGCATTGACAGGAAAATATGTGTGTGATGAAGATTCTAGTGATGGAGAACTAACCTTTGATGAGCTAGCTGCCTTGTACAAAGAACTGTGTCTCAGAAGTGCAGAAGTTTGCCTAGAAGGGGAGAAACAGAAAGCACTCATAACCCAGCTGAAGACAGAAAGGAAAGAGCATCTGAAAACTATTTCCAATATGGAAAGTGAAGTGACTTCTCTGAATTCAAATCTTGATAGAATGGTAAATCTCTCAAGATGCTAAATAATGGGTCTGACACATTAGATGAAATTCTTCAAGTGGGAAGAGTGACAGGAGACAAGACTGGTCTAGGGTTTAATGAGAAAAAGGAACCTGTTTCAGAAGAACCTTCATCAAATTCCACTCATGCCAAGTCTAAACCAAAGATGTCGAATCAAACGTCTGAACATCATGACAAGAAAAGACATCATGGCAAACATCAGGGTAAGAAAATTTTTACTCATATCAGAGAGAAATCCCAGTCCTGGAGGTGTCATCACTATGGAAGGTTTGGTCATATAAGACCTTTCTGTTTCAAGTTGTATGGGTATCCTAAAACTACTCTTCTTCCCAAGACTGTTCAGATCTCTCAAAATAGCAAAAATAAGAAATAATGGGTTCCCAAGTCTAATGTTGCTAGTTTTATAGCTCATACCTATCTCAGAATATCAACCAAAGATGACTGATACTTTGACAGTGGTTGTTCTAGACACATGACAGGTGTCAAGAATATATTGGTAGATATCAAATCTCATTCTACCAGTTATGTGACTTTTGGTGATGGAGCCAAAGCTGAAATCAAAGGAGTTGGAAAGCTAGAATGTTCAGGAGTCCCAAAACTTGACAATGTATTACTTGTTAAAGGGTTAACAGCTAACCTAATAAGTATAAGCCAACTACGTGATCAAGGATTCAAAGTTAACTTCACCAAGGCAGGATGTCTCGTTTGCAATGCCAAGAATGAAGTTATTATGAAAGGAATCAGATCTAAAGGCAACTGGTATTTATGGATTCCCTAAGAGTTGAGCCTCTCCTTAACATGTGCTTTAGCCAAAGAAAATGAAGTTAAACTGTGGCATCAAAAACTAGGACACTTGCATCTGAAAGGAATGAAAAGAATCATATTTATTGAAGCCGTGAGAGGGATTCCTAAGCACAAAATAGAAGAAGGGGGAGTTTATGGTGACTTCCAGATTGGAAAGCGAACTAAGATGTCACATCAGAAGATCCAATATCTTACTACATTAAAAGTTTTGGAACTTCTTCACATGCACTTGATGGGACCTATGCAGGTTGAAAGTCTTGGTGGAAAGAAGTATGCCTATGTTGTTGTAGATGACTTCTCTAGGTACACATGGATAAGTTTTATCATAGAAAAATCAGAAACTTTTAAAGTGTTTAAAGATCTCTGTCAAAAACTTAAAGGGAAGAAGATAGTCATGTCATCAGAATCAGAGGTGATCATGGAAAGGAATTTAAGAATAATAAATTTGCTGATTTTTTCTCTTCTGAAGGAATCAGTCATGAATTTTCCTCTCCTATTACTCCTCAGCAAAATGGGATTGTGAAACGCAAAAACAGAACCCTTGAAGAATCTGCCAGAGCTACGATTCATGCTAAGAAGTTACCCTACCACTTTTGGGCTGAAGCTATGAATATTGCGTGTTATATCCATAACAGAGTCACTCTAAGGAAATACACCTTAACCACATTGTATGAAATATGGAAGGGAAGAAAACCTACTGTCAAATACTTTCATGTTTTTGGAAGTAAATGTGACATCTTAACTGATCGTGAACAAAGGAGGAAGATGGATCCCAAGAGTGATGAAGGAATATTCTTGGGTTACTCTACAAATAGCAGAGCTTACAGAGTCTTTAACTCCAAAACCAATGTTATGATTGATGATAGAGGATGGAATGATGAAGAAGATGTCTTAGAAGATGTTGGGAACCTAAATGCCCAAACGAGGCTTGCATGCAAGAAGTCCCTACTTGGTGAATCGAAGGATGTATGCAAGGAACCTAAATGCCTAAACGAGTCTTGCATGCAGGAAGTCCCTACTTGGTGAATTGAAGGAAACCTTTAGAAGGCCATTGCCTTCTGAATCGAAGGAAGCTTTCAGAAGGTCATTTCCTTCTGGATCGAAGGGAGCTTTTAGAAGGTCATTTCCTTCTGGATCAAAGGAAACTAGGAAAAGGTAATTTCCTTTTGAATCGAAGGAAACTGTTTCAAAGGGAAACCAAACCCAGTCGAAGCTAACATGGAGGGGAAAGTTCAGTCGAAGCTAGGCATGAATCGAAGCAAGCTTATTTTTCTTTAATTTTTTCAGAAAAGTCAAATTTATCTGCTTTGCTCTTTCAATAGTTTCCTCCTTGACCTGATGCTTGGAAATCCATAATGATCCATGGTAACTTGAGTTGATCAAGCCTTGTGCAGTTTTGGCCCAGGATAAATCTTGTGAGGAAATTCTTGAAAAATTGAGAGGGAAAATTTTGGGGTACAACAGTTGCCCCTGTTCAATCTTCTTAAACCTGAAGAGTTAGATTGGCGAGTCCTCCATTCGTGACTTGAAGGTGGAAGATGATTGAACACTAGAGTGCCCAGAAATTTGCACTCGATGATGTGGTGGTTGGTTGTGCAGAGAATGGGCTTAAAGATGCCATTTGGAAATATGATGGAGAGTTGTCGGAGGTGGGCTTATAGATGCCATCCAAAGGTGATTGTTGACAAAAATTAGACTAAGTCTAAGTTTTACTGTATCTTGAAGATGCTTTCCAGGATTCCATCTCTGAAGGGGAAATGCTTTTCAGAACGAAGCACTGAAGGATATGTTTTTCAGAATAAAACTTCTGAAGGAGATGCTTTTCAGAATGAAGTGCTGAAGGGGAAATGCGTTTCAGAACTCCTCTGAAGGAAATGTTCGTCATGTAGATAGTCGCCCCGTCTTGTTTCAGGAATTGATCTACAATCAATCATTCACTAATAGTTGTACTATCTTGCTTCAGGTATTAATATGGAACTTGTTTTTGTTGGTCATTGAGATAGCTGTCATGTCTGGTTTTAGGTATTAATCTCTGACCTCTTTTGAAAGAAAGATAGTTTCCCCGGCTTGTTTCGGGATTTAATCTTCACCCCGTCCATGTAGATAGTTGTCCTGTCTGGTTTCAGGTATTAATCTATAATCATTCGTTCACAGATAGTTTTCCTGTCTGGTTTCAAGTATTAATCTGGAACCTTTTGAAAGTTGTTGACGACATTCATCTGCCGATCTTTCTTGAAAAGGTAAAGAATTGGCTGCATGCAATATCATGATGCATGAAGTGCAAATGATTCTCTCAAAATAAATGAGATTGTGATATATGCATTCATGCTGCATATGCTATGATTCCTATAAAATGGCGTATGAATGCAATGTATGAATGTGTCAGTCGTTCTACTGCAGTGTTGTTGAATTAGGGAAAATAAATCCCTGATTGTAGCTGGGGATGAAGAATGTAAGTCTTCAGATTTTGTTTGAAGTTGAAATGATGAAGGACAAATTTCCATTATTAGAGAAATAAACTCTGTTGGGGAAGGGAAACTCCGTGCATTGTTTGGGGATTTTGTGAAATCCTACTAGGGAATCCTGAGAAGTTTGGCGACTTTACTGGGGAATTTTTGGCAGTAATTAGAAAATTTTCTCTGCCGGGGATATGAGAGTACTTGACACCATTAGGCTGCATATTTAAGATATGGCAGTGACCTTGTAGCATGATGTCTATGCCTCTGTTCCTGTTGGAGAAAGTACCTGTGGGGATTTTGTGGAATGGCCTTTAGACATTGTCCTGTTTCTTAAAGCCATTAGTAATTGTCTTTCTGTTTTATTTTCTTTTTTATGCATATATTTGTAAGCAATAATCACATTCAAAATGCATATGTTCAAAAATAATCATTAGACGTTTTCGCAAGCAAAACAGGAAAATAAAAACAAATAGTTTTGCACTTTCAAAGGAATAGCTTTGTATTAACTTGAATAAGCGTTTTTATACAAGGAGACGAACATCCTAGTAAGAGAATGTCGTCATAAGAATGAAAACTAATACAAAGAAAAATAACTATGTGAAATAATCCCATTGGGTTCCCATTCTGCTATTGCCTTTATGTCTTTGAGCGTCTCATCCCTTTGCTGCTTGTCCGAAGCTGATTGGATTGATTAGTACTGTTTGAGTTTGATAGTTGATACTGAAGATTAGCTGTAAGGTGATCCAACGGGACATAGTTATACGCTTTAAATCCCTAACTTTTTCCTGGACCGCCCTTTTGGGTTTTTAGTCCACCGGGATACCCCCTTTTTTGCCCAAGCCACCTTTTCAGGTTTTCGACTTGCCGGGTGTACAAATTTTTCATATGCATATCCCTAATTCCCCCCCGAACCTTTTGGTTCGCCGGGATGCCCTTATTTTTTCCTATGCCAGTCAACCTAGCGGGTCTTTGTTCATGCATAATATCTTTTAACTATATCCGCGTTTACAGGGTGTGAAAGGTCGTCACCGTCCATAGTGGTTAAAATCATGGCTCCACCAGAAAATATGTTCTTGATCACAAATGGTCCTTCGTATGTAGGAGTCCATTTGCCCCTGGGATCACCTTGCGGCAGTAAGATGCACTTGATTACTAAGTCACCAGCCTGATATACCTGATGCTTGACCTTTTTGTCAAAAGCTTTAATCATACGTTTTTGGTACATCTGACCACGACAGACAGCCGCGAGCCTATTCTCATCAATCAGGTTCAATTGGTCAAGTCAAGTTTGAATCCATTTGTCTTCATTCAAACCTGCATCCTTCATGATTCTCAATGAAGGTATCTGGACTTCAATCGGTAGGACAACTTCCATACCGTATACTAAAGAGAAAGGAGTTGCCCCTGTTGATGTGTGCACCATGGTACGGTAATCGTGAAGAGCAAATGGTAAAATCTCATACCAATCTTTATAGGTCACTGTCATCTTCTATATGATCTTTTTGATGTTTTTATTGGCGGTCTCCACAACGCCATTTATCTTCGGCCGGTAAGGACAAGAGTTATGATGCTGGATTTTGAATTGCGCGTATATTCCGGTGATCATAGTATTATTGAGATTGGTACCATTATCTGTAATGATTCTTTCGGGAATACCATACCTACAGATAAGGTTATGCCTGATGAATCGGGCCACAATGTTCTTAGTAACAGAAGCAAATGAAGGCGCCTCGACCCATTTTATGAAGTAATCGATGGCGACGAGGATGAAACGGTGTCCATTTGAAGTTGCAGGTCTGGTCTCCCCAATCATATCGATGCCCTACATTGCGAATGGCCAGGGAGCAGTCAATACATTCAGAGGAACCAGTGGCACATGTACTTTATCAGCATAGATCTGGCATTTGTGACAAGTTCGCGAATGCTGATAACAATTTGCTTCCATGGTGGATCAATAGTATTCTGCCCGTATGATCTTTTTAGCCACCGTATGCCCACTAGAATGGGTGCCAAAGATACCTTCATGTAAATCAGCCATAATCTTTTCAGCCTCACTCTTGTCTATGCACCAACGTAAACTTGAGTCGTGGTTGCACTTATAGAGGATTCCGTTATTGAGGAAGAACTTAGCAAAGAACCTTCTTAGGAACTTCTTATCATTGACTGAAGCTCCCTCAGGATATTCTTGGGCTTCGAGATATCTTTTAACTTCATGGAACCAAGGTTTGTTTGCTACTTCTTCAGTATCAATCTCATGATAATATGTTGGTTCGTCCATCCTTTTAATAGTGATCTGAAGTGCCTCATTATCCCACCTGACTTTGAACATGGATGACATAATAGCTAGCGCGTCCGCTAGTTGATTTTCCTCTCATGGAAAATGCTCAAAGGTAATTTCTTCAAAATGTGGGATCAGTGTCAACACACGCTCTTTGTAAGGGATGAGATTAGGATACTTCATGTCCCATTCTCCTTTGAATTGACTGATTACTATGGCCGAGTCTCCAAATACACTTAAGGATTTGATCCCCAAATCTATAGCAGCTTTGAGACCCATGGTGCATGCTTCATATTCAACCATATTATTGGTACAATTGAAACACAGCCTGGAAGTGAAAGGAGTATGATAGCCTTCAGGAGATATGATCACAACGCCCATGCCATTGCCGAGTGCATTGGAAGCTCCGTCAAAAACCATAGTCCAGCGGGATCCTTGTTCGGGTCCGTCATACGGTCTGAGTTCTTCACAATCATCCATCAACATGATTTCCTCGTCCGGGAATTCAAAATTCATGGATTGATAGTCATCCACAGCCTGATGAGCAAAATGAGCAGCTAGTACACTTCCTTTTATTTCTTTTTGGGTAGTGTACTGAATGTCGTATTCGGTCAGGACCATTTTCCATCTTGCTATTCTTCTAGAGAGGGCGGGCTTCTCGAATATGTATTTGATAGGGTCCATCTTAGATATCAATAAGGTGGTGTGAGTCAGCATTTACTGTCTTAGCCGGCGAGCAGCCCATGCCAGAGCGCATCAAGTTTTCTCAAGCAGTGAATATCTAGTTTCACAGTTGGTAAACTTTTTGCTCAGGTAGTATATTGCGTGCTCTTTTCAGCCAGACTCGTCATGCTTCCCCAACACACACCCCATTGAATTTTCCAATACTGTTAAGTACATGATCAGAGGTCTTCCTTCAACTGGAGGCATCAAAATTGGAGGCTCTTGAAGGTACTCCTTGATCCTGTCAAAGGAAGACGGGCAGTCATCATTCCACTTCACCACTTGATCTTTCTTCAGTAATTTGAAGATTGGATCACAAGTAGCGGTTAGATGGGAAATGAATCTGGCGATGTAGTTTAGACGTCCCAAGAATCCCTTAAATTCCTTCTCAGTGCGACGAGTTGGTATTTCTTGTATCGTTTTTACCTTTGCGGTTTCTACTTCGATACCTTTCCTGCTGACAACGAAGCCTAAGAGCTTACCGGATCTTACTCCAAAGGTGCATTTATTCGGGTTCAACCTCAGTTTGTATTTCTTCAGTCTTTCAAATAGCTTATGTAGGTGGTCAAGGTGTTCCTCTTCAGTTTGAGATCTGGCTATCATATCATCAACGTAGACCTATATCTCGTGATGGATCATATCATGAAACAAAGCTACTATAGCACGCTGATAGGTTTCCCCGACGTTCTTTAACCCAAATGGCATAACTTTGTAGCAGAAAGTTCCCCACTGCGTGACGAAAGTCGTCTTCTCCATGTCCTCGGGTGCCATTTTGATCTGATTATACCCGGAGAAACCATCCATGAAGGAAAATACCTTGTGTTTTGCGGTGTTATCAACCAGAACGTCAATATGGGGAAGCGAAAAGTCATCCTTACGGCTCGCCCTATTTAGGTCTCTGTAATCCACACACATTCGTACCTTACCATCATTCTTAGGTACCGGGATAACATTAGCAACCCATTATAGATAAGATGTGATAACTAAGAAACCGACATTGAACTATTTCATGACTTCATCCTTCATCTTTTCTGACATCTCTAGCCGCATACGACGAACCTTCTGTTTCACTGGAGGGCAGTCTGCTTTTGTCGGCAGACGATGGACTATGATATCAGTGTCGAGTCCTGGCATGTCTTTGTATGACTAGTCAAAGATTTTAACATAGTCATGTAGCATCTGAATTAAACGCTCCTTAACACTATGCTCCAGATTAGCACCTATCTTGACCTCCTTCTTGTCCTCTTCAATACCCAAGTTTACTGTCTCAACTGGCTCTTCGTGGGGCTGTATTGCCCTTTCTTCCAGTTGTAACACTTTGGAAAGTTCCCCTGGTAACTCACAATCTTCCTCACCTTCATCCCCGTCTTGGTAGATCGGATTTTCAAAGTCATAATTGGAAATAGCAGGACCGTTAACAAGGGGATCCAGGGTGGATGTGGATCTGCATTTTGATATGTGAGTGTGTGTAAGAGCATAGCTATTTTGGATAAAGTAAAAGGTAGAAAAAGAAAAACACGGCATACAATTTTCATGCAAAACATCCAATGACTTATTAATGACATATGAAGAGGAAGTAATAACCCTCACAGATAGACTATTGTGTCTCGGGTAAGACACAAGGTTTTAGAGTTTGTTTAAATATTACAAGTCCAAAAATTAAAAAGACAATTACTCTTGAATAAAAGTAATAGGAAAAAAATCTTTGTCCTCCCAATTTTTGAGTCCACCGCTGATAGTTGGGAAAATCCACTTGTCCATGTCACAATCGCTATCACTATCCTCCAACACATTGACTCTATGGTTGCTGATGCATAGTAGCGGTCCCCCAGCGCGAGCACGACAAACAGCTCTCTGGGATTCCGAAGTAAAACCCAAACCAAACTTGTCAGATTTGTAGGGAATATCCGGAAGATGGCCCCAAATGGGACATCCACCTCCTTCAACCACCGCTTAGCATCCTCTAGAGAAGACATCTTCAACGGTGGTCTGGTAATCTTCGGAACCTTAGTAGCAGTCTTAGTTACAATAACTATTTGTGGAACCTCCTCAAAGTTCTGACAGGGGGTCTCAATGAACTTGCCATCCATTTCAACATACCTGAAAGAGTTCACGTTGTAACACCCCAATTCTACCCCAAGCAATTATCGAAAAATCAGAGTATAAAAATTTCCAATATAATCAGGATGTCAGATATTCAACAAAAACACATAAACCTGTCATGCTTTTAGAATAGATACATAACACTTAAAGAAGCGGAATGAACACAACTCATGAATATATTCTTCATAACATAAACCAAAC
Organism: Vicia faba; assembly: GCA_948472305.1. Lineage (NCBI taxonomy): Eukaryota > Viridiplantae > Streptophyta > Magnoliopsida > Fabales > Fabaceae > Vicia > Vicia faba. Next base: position 812,413,590 of record OX451737.1, read on the forward strand.
TTTGATTAATCACGCAGCGGATTCATAATAATTCTCTAAATGAGATATAGCATATTTTGAGTCATAAAACAACATCAATACAATAAACTCCTCAAATAACAACATAAGGTTTAATAAATAAAAAAAAAATAAGACAAGCATTCATTTCCCCCCCGAGTGCTACGTATCAGAGCAAATGACACCGAACTCGAACTAACAATGCTATCGGCTACTCATCATGGTTACCTGCACGTTACTAATAAAGCGAAACATTCAAACAAAAGGGGTGAGATATCGAACTATAAATAGGGTTATGATAAACAATATATTAGGTAAAGAATAAAGAGAATCACCACTTCATACAACAATAATTCAACGCTTCACAAATCATCAACACCACAATTCAACATATACGACTCGAATATGCAACTCGAAACTATGCGAATGCATGTGGTACCATCGGAGTAAAACTCCCAACATAAACATTTGCCAGTAATTTCGAGGCATAAGGCATAAGCCTTCTTCACAAATCATTTTGCCAATACAGGCCTTCACAAAATCCGCCAATACAGGCCTTCATAAAATCCACCAATACAGGCCTTCACAAATGCAAATGTATGAATGTACAACACATACAACAACATCATTAAACACTTCATGAGGCATACACCAATATCACTACTTCACTGGACATAGGCCTACAACGTTATCAACGTAATCAACAATAATTCATGACAACAACATATTCATTATATACTCACTAGGATTCACACCATAAGGCTACCCACAAAAATAATTCATAATCACATTATCAATATCGAATTCCACACATACGCAATGATATCTCGCAACAACATCACATTCATCGATCAGCACAAAATAACACAACATTGGTCATAAGACCTATAATCAACAATGTCCATAAACCAAACAAAATGACTTAACCAACTGTACCGGAAATTCGGCGTAATCGACATAATTTCAACAAAAAGACATATCCATAATTACCTACTAATTAAACTTAGTTACCCGGTCAAATTTCGTTAAATTATGGACAACTAATTATACCTCCTAATTCGGCTACTGGTCAACAGTTTTTACACAGGAAAAGTGCATAAGTCCAAGTTTTAGAAAATTTGCTACAGCAGCTCTGACATGGGTGGCCGTGTTGCCTGACACGGCCATGTCAGAAGAAGAAAGAGGAAGGTGTGGAACACAGAGGCTGACACGGGTGGCCGTGTTTCCTGACACGGCCATGTCAGGAGAAGAAAGGGGAAGGTGTGGAACACAGAGGATGACACGGGTGCCCGTGTCAGCTGACACGACCCGTGTCAGGAAGCCTGGAGCTTAAAAACCAAGTTTTTCCTCCCTTCACGCATATGCCTTGTTCTTGTTCATTCCTTGTTTCAATTTACCAATTATCCTAGCTTAGCATTAACCCAATACAGTTCAAATCAATCGTTAATTTCAATAGCAACACAACCAATTTCTCAGCACAACATAGTAGTGAAACTAATACCCTAAACCCCAATTAAAATTCATCATACTCCCATTTATTTAGCAAGAACCCCATCCTTACCTTAGATTGAGTGCAGCTCTAAGAAACTTAAATGGAATTTCTGGGAATTTGACACTAGTAGCAACTTCCTCTTGTTCTTCTTCTCCTCTCAAAACCCTATTCCTATTTCTCTTCTTTTTCTTCTTTTTCTAATAACATTATATTCTCTTTCTCCTTTAATTCTATTTCTAATATAATAGTATTATTCTACTTAATGTCTTAATAAATCCAAATGGGCCTAAGTGACATACTCCCTTATTAATTCACAACACCACAAACTAAGCCCAATATTATATTAAGCTTAATAATAAAAATAATACCTCAACTTAATTCCACCAAATTAAAATCCGATTATTTATCATGCCACTAAATAAAATAATTCCGACTTCGACGATAAAAATTCAAATTAATATAAAATACTCAAAACAATATTTAATTAAATAAATAATTAAATATCGGGGCGTTACAACTCTCCACCACTTAGAATATTTTCGTCCTCAAAAATAAAAGTTTACCTGGTTCAAATAACTCAGGATAAGAGTCTCGCACCTTGCTCTACAACTCCTAGGTCATACTTTCTCCAGCAGCTCCTAACCAGACAACTTTCACCAAAGCAATCTCCTTTCCTCTTAGAATCTTCATCTCACGATCCGCGACTCGCACAGGAATCATCTCCATCGTGAGATTATCCCGTACTTGCACATCGTCCATCTGAATCACATGAGATGGATCGGGAATATACTTCCGGAGTTGCGATACATGAAACACATCATGCAAATTAGCAAGGTTTGGCGGTAACACCACTCGGTAAGCAACTTTTCCAACTCTATCTGATATCTGATACGGACTAATAAAACGAGGAGTGAGCTTCTTAGACTTCAGAGCTTGCCCAACACCAGTCACAGGTCTGACTCTCAAAAACACATGATCACCAGCTTGGAATTCTAAATCCTTCCTTCTGTTGTCATGGTAACTTTTCTGTCGACTTTGAGAAACCTTCATCTTCTCCCAGATAAGCTTCACTTTCTCAATAGTCTCTCGAATAATCTCAGGTCCAAGTACCATACTTTCACCAGATTCATGCCAACACAACATAGTCCCACACCTCCGACCATACAACGCCTCAAAAGGTTCCATCCCAATACTAAAATGGTAACTATTATTGTAAGTGAACTCAATCAACGGAAGATAAGTATCCCACAAACCTCCCTGCTCAAGAACACATGCCCTCAACAGATCCTCCAACGACTGAATAGTCCTCTCGGTCTGACCATCCGTCTGAGGGTGATATGTTGTACTCAACCTCAACTTAGATCCCAATGCCTCTTGCAAACTTTTCCAAAAATCACAAGTAAACCTCGGATCTCTATCTGACACAATACACAAAGGAACACCATGCAACTTCACAATTACTCTAGTGTAAATCTCTTCCAACTTCGAAATCAGATATGTGATGTTAATAGGTATAAAGTGTGCCGACTTGGTAATCTTATCAACAATCACCCATATCGAATCATGTCCTCTCAAGGTACTAGGTAATCCCGTTACAAAGTCCATCTAAATGATATCCCATTTCCATTCTGGAATCTCTAACAGTTGCATCAACTCTGCAGGCTTCTGATGCTCAATCTTCGAATTCTGACAAGTTAAACAAGAATACACAAACTGTGCCACATTATGCTTCATACCAGGCCACCAAAACAAGCCCTTCAAGTCTTGATACATCTTTGTAGCTCCTGGATGAATACTCAAACTGCTTCTATGACTTTCCTCAAGAATCACTTTCTTAATCTCTTCATCACCAGTAATGCAAATATGATCTCGGAATCTCAACACACCTTACACATCTATCTTGAAATCATCATTCTCAGATCGATCGATTCCCATCATCATATCCACCAACTTCACATCTAGCTTTTGAGCCTTACTGATACTGTTGATAAAGTCATTATTAATCTTTAACATTCCCAACATAACACTCTACGATGTCACTTCACAAACCAAACTCAAATCTCGGATTTGCTCAATCAAGTCCAACTTTTTAACCATCATTGCCGACATATGCAAAGTCTTTCGGCTTAAAGCATCAGCCACACCATTAGCTTTTCCTAGATGGTAATTCAAACCGAAATCATAATCCTTCAACAATTCTAACCATCTTCGCTACCTCATATTCAACTCTTTCTGATCAAAAAGATACTTCAAACTTTTATGGTCACTAAACACTTCGAATCTAGAACCATAAAGATAATGCCTCCATATTTTCAACATAAAGACAACTGCAGCCAATTCTAAATCATGCGTAAGATAATTCTTTTCATGAGTCCTCAATTGCCTCAACGCATAAGCAACCACCTTACTATTCTGCATGAGTACACCACCTAACCCCATCAGACAAGCATCACAATACACAACAAAAGGTTCTCCCGGATTAGGAAAAGTCAAAACCAGATCCGATTTCAACCTCTTCTTCAACTCGGTAAAACTTTCTTCATATCAACTATCCCATACAGAAGCTTTACCCTTACAAGTCAGCTTGGTCAACAGAAGTGCCAACTTAGAAAAACCTTCCATAAACCGTCTATAGTAACCGACTAATCCCAAGAAGCTTCTAATCTCGGTAACCGACTTCAGAGCTTCCCATTGCAATACAACATCAACTTTAGAAGGATCAACGACAATGCCACTATCAGAAATGACATGACCAAGGAAACTAACCTCATGCAACTAGAATTCTCACTTGGACAACTTCACATACAACTTCTTCTCTTTCAAATCTTACAATACAAATCTTAGGTTATCTTCATGTTCTTCTTCCGATTTAGAGTAAATCAGAATGTCATCAATGAATACCACCATAAACCGATCCAAATAAGTATGAAAGATACGATTCATGTACTCCATGAATACTCCCGTCGCATTAGTAACACCGAAAGGCATCACCGAATACTCGTAGTGTCCATACTGAGTTCTAAATGGGGTCTTTCGAATATCATCTTCTTTCACTCTAATTTGGTGATATCCTGACCTCAAATAAATCCTAGAAAACACACTTGCACCCACAAATTGATCTATCAAGTTATCAATTCTCAAAAGCAGATAATTATTCTTAATCGTCACTTTATTCAACTGTATATAATCGACACAAAGTCTCATACTTCCATCTTTCTTCTTTACTAACAACACAGACGCTCCCCACGGTGATACACTTGGTCTTATAAACTTTTTCTCAAGCAACTCTTCTAACTGCTCCTTCAATTCAGACAATTCAGATGCAGACATTTTGTATGGTGCCATAGAAACAGGTCTAGTACCACCTGCAACTCATCAATCCTAACTTGGTTCTCAATAGATAGCGACGCCATCAATGAGATCATATGTGCTTTGTCTTGCATCAATTTCCACAATTGTTTATCAGTCAACAAACTAACTTCTTCCTCTTCAGGAGTAGAAAACCTCAAGGATTTTTTATAGCAATTGATATGAACATAGTTATACTCTAACCAGTTCATACCCAAGATCACATCCAATCCACTTAATGACAAACAAATCAAGTCAATAGCAAAGTCTTTGCCGAAGATCGACAAAGGGAAATTCAAACACACACGAGAAGTAGTCACCGATCCCTTAGCCGGAATCTCGACGAGCATTTCTCCATTAATAGAAGACAACACAAGACTCGATCTTTCAACATAATCAGCAGCAATAAAATAATGAGTAGAACCAGTATCAATAATAGTAATTAAAGGCGTACTATTAATGAAACACGTACCTTTGATGAGTCTGTCCTCACTAGCTGTCAGAGTCCCAGCCAAAGCAAACACCTTACCACCAGTTCACGCCTTCTTTAGTTTCTGACACTGACTACCAATGTGTCCTTCTTCACCACAATTGAAACAAATCACCTCCTTATGCCTACACTTAGAAGCTATGTGTCCAATCTCGCCACAACGGAAACACCTCTTCACATCAGCAGTAGTGCATACATTACTCTTATGACCAGGTTGCCCATATTTGAAACATACAACTCTAGCAGGAGCATCTCCCCCACTAGTCCTCTGACCATGAGTAACTCTTTGTTTACCTCTACCAGCATCATAAGGCTTGCCACAATTCTGTAGATTCTTGCCTCTCTTATCATTAACAATCTTGTGATGAGCATTGCTATCCTCTTCAAAGATCCCGCAACTATCAACCAAATCAAAAAAGACATGAATCTTATGATATCCAACAACCTTCTTGATTTCCGAGCGCAACCCGTTCTCAAACTTGATGCACTTAGAAAGTTCATAACCTTCACCATCAAAATGTGGATAGAACTTAGCTAGCTCAATGAACTTAGTAACATACTTAGTGACATATTTTTCCCCTTGCTTCAACTCAAGGAACTCAATTTATTTCTTACCCCAAACATCTTTAGGATAATACTTCCTCAGAAACTCCCTACAGAACACAATTCAAGTGATTTCCTCATCTGCAACTTCTAACCTTGCACGCATCTCTATCCACCAGTCATCAGCTTCAACTGCTAGCATATGAGTGCCATACCGAACCTTCTGTGCTGAAGTGTAATCCATCACACATAAGATCCTCTTAATCTCCTTCAACCAATCTAGTGCTCCATCAGGATCACGCTTACCCTTGAACATTGGCGGATTCTCCCTTTGTAAAGTCGCCAAACTATGAGATCCATCATTCTCATCAGCATTAGGCTGATTCTACATAGCCTGAGCCATCGCTTACAGAGTAGCAGCAATCACAACATCGTTCCTTCCAGCCATCTTAACTTATCACTTCAACACAAACAACGGTTAAGAAAAACTAATAATACTCGATTGTTAAAAACTACGACTCGATAACTTGGCCGGACGAATCGACTTGCTCTAATACCACTAATGTAACACCCCAATTCTACCCCAAGCAATTATCAGAAAATCAAAGTATAAAAATTTCCAATATAATTAGGATGTCACATATTCAACAAAAACACATAAATCTGTCATGCTTTTAGAATAGATACATAAAACTTAAAGAAGCGAAATGAACACAACTCATGAATATAGTCTTCATAACATAAACCAAACTTTGATTAATCACGCAGCAGATTCATAATAATTCTATAAATAAGATATAACATCTTTTGAGTCATAAAACAACATCAATACAATAAAATCCTTAAATAACAACATAAGGTTCAATAAATAAACAACAAAATAAGACAAGCGTTCATCCCCCCCCCCCCCCCCCCCCCTTGAGTGCTACGCATCAGAGTAAATGACACCGAACTCGAACTAACAATGCTATCGGCTACTCATCATGGTTACCTGCACGTTACCAACAAAGGACAACATTCAAACAGAAGGGGTGAGATCTCGAACTATATAAATAAGGTTATGATAAACAATATATTAGGTAAAGAATAAAAATAATCACCACTTCATACAACAATAATTCAACACTTCATAAATCATCAACACCACAATTCAACATATATGACTCGAATATGCAACTTGAAACTATGCGAATACATATGGTACCATCGGAGTAAAACTCCCAACATAAACATTTTCCAGTAATTTCGAGGCACAAGGCATAAGCCTTCTTCATAAATCATTTTGCCAATACAGGCCTTCACAAAATCCGCCAATACAGGCCTTCACAAAATCCGCCAATACAGACCTTCACAAATTCAAATGTATGAATGTATAACACATACAACAACATCATTAAACACTTCACGAGGCATACTCCTATATCATTACTTCATTGGCCATAGGCCTACAACGTCATCAACGTAATCAACAATAATTCATGGCAACAACATATTCATTATATACTCACTAGGATTCACACCATAAGACTACCCACAGAAATAATTCATAATCACATTATCAATAGCGAATTCACATATACACAATGATATCCTGCAACAACATCACATTCATCGGTCAGCACAAAATAACACAATATTGGTCATAAGACCTATAATCAACAATGTCCATAAACCGGACGAAATGACTTAACCAACTGTACCAAAAATTCGGCGTAATCGACATGATTTCAACAAAAAGACATATCCATAATTACCTACTAATTAAACTTAGTTACCCGGTCAAATTTCGTTAAATTCCAGACAACTAATTATACCGCCTAATTCGGCTACTGGTCAGCGGTTTTTACACAAGAAAAGTGCATAAGTCCAAGTTTCAGAAAATTTACTACAACAACTCTGACACGGGTGGCCGTGTTGCCTGACACAACTGTGTCAGGAGAAGAAAAGGGAAGGTATGGAACACAGAGGCTGACACGGGTGCCCGTGTCAGCTGACACGACCCGTGTCAGGAAGCCCGGAGCTTAAAACCCAGTTTTTCCTCCCTTCACGCATGTGCCTTGTTCTTGTTCATTCCTTGTTCCAATTTACCAATTATCCTAGCTTAACATTAACCCAACACAGTTCAAATCAATCGTTAATTTCTATAGCAACACAACTAATTTCTCAGCACAACATAGTAGTGAAACTAATACCCTAAACCCCAATTAAAATTCATCATACTCCCATTTATTTAGAAAGAACCCCACCCTTACCTTGGATTGAGTGCAGCTCTAAGAAACTTCAACAGAATTTCTGGGAATTTGGCACTAGTAGCAACTTCCTCTTGTTCTTCTTCTCCTCTCAAAACCCTATTCCTCTTTCTCTTCTTTTTCTCCTTTTCCTGATAACTCTATATTCTCTTTCTCCTCTAATTCTATTTCTAATATAATAGTATTATTCTACTTACTCTCTTAATAAATCTAAATGGTCCTAAGTGATATACCCCCTTATTACTTCACAACACCACAAACTAAGCCCAATATCATATTAAGCTTAATAATATAAATAATACTTCAACTTAATTCCACCAAATTAAAATCCAAATATTTATCATGCCACTAAATAAAATAATTCCGACTTCGACGATAAAAATTCGAATTAATATAAAATATTCAAAACAATATTTAATTAAATAAATAATTAAATATCGGGGCATTACACAGGTGGCTAACCATGTATTCCTCTTCACCATGGACACTGATAATATTTCCACTGACTGGATACTTCAACATCTGATGCAGGGTAGAAGTAACGACACCAGCCCCGTGGATCTAGGGTCGTCCCAATAAATAGGAATAAGACGGGTGAATGTCCATCACATAGAAGGTTGAGTCAAAAGTCTGAGTACCAACTTTGATAGGGATGTTCACCTCCCCGTGCACCATTATTTTAGAACCATTGAAGGCCCTCACCACAATATTCTTGGGCTTCAATGAGAGTCCTTCGCAATCTAACCTGTCCAGAGCATTCTTGGGTAAGACATTCAACGACGAACCTGTATCCACCAGAACATGGGTTAATGTAGTGCCTCTACACTCAATAGAGACATGCAGGGCATCATTGTATTTCCTTCCCTTGGGAGTTAAATCAGTGTCACAAAAACCCAGTCCATTATCTGCAGTTAGACTGGCAAAACAACTCTCCAATTGATCAGTGGAGGTCTCTTGAGGCACGTGGGAAGACTTCGGGAATTTTACTAAAGCCTTAGCATGGGCCTCAGACACACAAGTAAGGCTAGCATTGAGATTTTCGAAGGGGTTTATCCCAACTGCTCCACAACGTTGTAATCACTTTTCCTTATGATCTTTAGTATTTATTCCATTTCTTTTTTAGACGCCTCAGGAATGACTTCTTTGTGCGTCTTTGTCTGGAGATGCTCAACCAATACCTCTTTGCCCCAAGTCTCGGCCGACTCAAGAGCAGGGATAACAACAGGGATAACAGTAGGAGTAGTAATGGGAGGACTAACAGGATTAGCAGTGGGGATAATCAAAGGAATAGAAACGGTCTTTGGAGAGATTTCGGGAGAGAAAACCCTTCTGCTTCTCATAACTTTACTGGTCCCGATGATGTTGTCGATGTTAGGATCAATATCTTTGGTAACCTTATCTTCAACAACCAACAGATCTTGCTTGAAACCATGGTACTAGACGTCAGCCCCATAATTCCAGGTGTTGTACCCCAAAATTTTCCCTCTCATATTTCTCAAAACATTGCAAGAAAAATCTCCAAGTGGCTCAAGTTTGCTCAAAAGTTGGACAGACAATCATCTTCTAAGGCAGTCTTCCCCAAATTAGGGTTATGTGTTGCATCAAGATCCTTGAGTCCAAATGACCTAAAGTGCTCTCCAATGTCCTAATATTCTCTCAAGACATCCATGTCAAATTTCAAGCCTTGCAGAGGAAGTTTGCTCAGTCAATTGCTCAAAGGGTCCAAAAATCGACTATGCTCGAGCAAAAGTCAACTGCGACCTATAAATAGTCAAACTTCAATATTTTTTGTCAACATTATCCTTTTGAAGGATATTTCATCATTTGATCAAGGGTTGATCATGATTCATCAAGGATTGCTCAAAATTCATCAAGACTCAAAAGTTGCTAAATTAGGGTTTTGTAGGAAAAGTCAACTTAACTTTGACCAAGCATAACTCTATCATACTTTATGAGAAATGACCCATCCAAAGATCATTTTGAATAGGATGCAATTTCCTACAATCCATCTTCATACCCCAAGATCATAAAATGCACTCACAATAAGTTATAAATTTGGACATTATAGGTCATTTTTTGAAAGTCAACAAAAACACCTTTTTTTTCCAAAGCTTATAACTTGAGCTTGGAATATCAAAATGAGATAATACCAAAAGGGTTGGTTATAGGACATCTCAAGCTGTCTAAAAAGTCCAAGAACACTTCCAAAAGTTTAAAATTGATGAAGTTATGCATTGTTGGAGTTGGACATTTTTGCAAAATTGCCAAAAGTCAACTATCCCCAAAACTTCAAATTTTGTCAAATGGGCCCATTCATTTCCACTTGATTTGAGCTTGCATCAGTGTCCACGTGTCCTAGCTTCATCCATGAGCCCATATTTTATTTTTACTATTTAATTTTATTTTTATTGAATTTATTCATTTTAAATCAAAATTAAATCATATAAAATCCAAATATTGATTACTTAAGATCTTTTTGTTTGTTTCAGGCCTTAATTATCATCATGATCAGCATCAAATTGGTATATCACCAATTCGTGTGCAAAAGGATTGATTTTTGACAAATTTGGCAAACTTTAAAGAGGAGATCAAATCAAATATGGGTGCATTGATTTAGAAAGATTCATTCCAATTTTGTTAACCTAGCACATTGTATGATACATAAGGAAGCTAAACAAATCTAAATAGAGGTTGGAGGCTGCAAGAACAGGCAATACAAAAGTTTCAAAATTCACTAAAAAGTGTGAAATCAAAATCATACTTAGAGGCGTTTTCAGAAGCAGAGACCAATCCAGATCGATTCCTGGGTGATCACACAACCTTCCTGGATCAAAAGCACGCATCCTCAGGCCTTTAAAAGCACTGTAAGTGTCACGATAATCACCTTGGTTCTTGAATTCGTCATTCATCATTCTTGCATCATTTGAATAAATCATTGGCATATTTATACTCCTCACAACATTTGCAAACGTTTGGCAATATGCAATTGCGTTTTTCTGGCCTAAATGAGGAACCCCCGTAGCTAGGGTTCTTCGTTTGTATTTTGGGGTTTTCTTTTTCAGGAAAAATCAGGACTCAAGAAGGGCATAGTGTTAATCAGGGAGCCAAGGAGAATTCAACCATGATTTTGGAATTGATTTATGAGGCCTAGGGAAGATTTTAGAGCAAGCTTACGCATTTAGCTGCGGATCCAAATCCGCAGGTAAAATTACAGTAGTGGAAGAACAGGGACGAAGAGCTGGCATGCTCTAATTGGCCCGTTTAAATGTTTTTGCGTGCATTTTTATTTTCTGACCAATAATTGCTTTTTTGATATATTATAATTGTTATGTAATATATTAACAAATGAAGAAAAACGGCGTAGTGGCAAGGCAAGATGGCAATCACCATCAGGACCTGGGTTCGAATCCCAGGTCCTCCACTTCTTTGATATATTTTTTCTTCAGGTGTTCCAATGCTCATGAGGACTTGCAGCGCATCATACACCACCATCTATCCAATGGCCAGATGGCCAAAGGCCAAATCTAGTGGCCAAGAGCTGAGGGTCCATCATAGATCCAGTCAACAAGCGCTCACCTGATTCCAGAAAGTCAATAAAGGGCTAATGCAATTGGGCTTGAGATTTGCTTCTCAAACTCCCTTTTCAGGCCCAAACCTCTCTCTCTTTTTATTTTACTTATTTTGTTTATTAATTGTTTTTATTATTTTTTGAAATTCTGGCAACAGATACTTAATGTCATAGTGAATGTTATGACGCAGTATCTGACAAATTGTACACAAACCAAACAGTAATTTAAAAGACAGTAAAGAACACAATCAATTGTTAACCCAGTTTGGTGTATAACGACACCTACATCTGGGGGCTACCAAGCCAGGGAGGAAATTCACTATAAGATGTATTAATTTAGGAATAAACCAACCAGTTTATCTCCTTCACTTAAGACCTACCCAATGCAACTTCAATCTAAGTCCTACTTAAACCTGAGTTCCTACTCACTCCCCCTCAATCACAACAGTGATACTAATTTACTGATTAATAAGATTATGAAGACATTCTTCAATACACACGCTTGATTTTGCTTCAAAGCTTTAATCAAGAGACACAACACTTGTGCTTCAAAGCTTTGAGTGATAACAAACCCTTACAACAAAAACCTACTCCAAGTCACTTATCAAGTGATAATTGCTTGGCTCACAGTAATTACTAAAACTAGTACTACTATAAAATGCCTTATTGATATTCTATTTAAGCGCTGCCCACCATTAGAATTCGTGAGAAATATATATGCAGTCTATTCTTCATTTTAGGCTTCCATAAAAATAGCTAGGGTTAACCAAAGTTAACCTAAAGACTTGGTCTTGGGCTTTCATCATAACAGATTAGGGTTAAGCAAGGTTAACCTAATATCCACGTGAGCATCTGATCTAGTCAACATACTTCAACTCAGAGCAGCACACCAGATTCCTGAAAAATCTCAGGAACAATAAATCTGCATAGCAACTTGATCAGTATCAGATGTCTTAACATGGGTTATGACATTGGTTATGACATCATGTATCCTGCTCACTGATTTTGGTAGAATTCAGTACATATGATCATAGCTTAATCATCATGATATTCACTCATACTGAGTTGTTCCTGTAGAACATTCCTTCTGCAGAATTTGTCTTTATCCCAGAATGTTATGACATCAGTCATGACATTCGCAAATCTGGTTTTACCAAAAAATAATGCCAACAAGCAAACACTTACAAACTCCCCCTTTGGAATTTTTTTGGCTAAAACCCCTAAACAATCAGAGATTAGAAAGCAGAAGCAACATGCAACAAATTTTTTAATAACAGCTAATCTAACTACCAATATCCAATTCTACCAAAATAACCACAATTACTTCTCCCCCTTTTTAGCCATAAAGAGGCCAAAGGATCTAGACTTCAAGTTATACAGTCATCCAAAATACACAGAACTAGAGAGAAGGTATCAAATAGCAGATGCAAGTTCCAACATCAATCTTCACTGCTCAGTAAACACAGTCCTTCAGGTACTGTCATCCCCTGAGGAAGCACTATTTTCAGCAGCATCTTCTGGTGAGCTTCTTGCAGAACCATCATGTTGTTCTTCATCAACACCCTCTTCCATCATTTGTTCTTCATTCTCCTCCTGTTCCAGACTAGAAATCAGCTATTCAAGAGTCCTTTTTCTTGCATCAAGCTCTCTGCAGGTTTCTTTTAGAACAACTATAACATCAGCTTTCTTGGAATGAGCTTTGACATTTGATGTCTCAGCAGATGTCATAACAATGTCAGGGACATGTGTTCCCTGAAACAGCTTATAGTGAAAACCAAGTGCAGGGGCTCTTTTTCACACAAAGTCCTTTTCAACCAGAATATCAGGATACTGATCAATGATTATACCACACAGGAGAGACGGAAAAGCAATAGGGCCTTTAATAGCACAACTCTCAGCATGTTTCATTTTTTGATCAAAGATGTAGTTGCCATAATCAAGGTTTGTTCTGGTTCTAACAGCATAGATAAATCTTCCCAAACCAGTGGAGATGGTGGATTTGTGGTTGGTGGGAACCCAGTTAGTTGCACCAATTTTGTGCAGTATGGCAAACTTCATACTTAGCTTGCTTGCAGTTAGCTTCCCTTTCAAGGGTCAGTGCTTGACTTGCTTGGTAGTGATGGTTTGACAAACCTGGTTGTCAGTAACTTTAAGCTCAGGCTGAGCTTCATCAGGCCTCCCTAGGTATTTGTTTATCACAGTAGGAGAGAAATTTACCTTCCTTCCTCTCACATAAACACTCTTAAAATCAGCTGACTTTCCATAAGCACATCCACCAGACAAATTTACTATGAATTTTTTGACAAGAATCTCATAGCAGTTGGAAAACTTAATTAAAATATCTCTGTCAAACCTTGTATTAAGCAAAATTAATTGCTACATCTCTTTATATTGGCAAATACCCAGCTTGCTTCTTAAATTCTCAAACTGACTAGCATCAAGTGCCTTGGTAAAAATATCAGCCAGTTGTAGTTCAGTGGAAACATGTTCCAGCTTAATCACCTTCTCCTCCACAAGATCTCTGATGAAGTGATGTCTAATGTCAATATGCTTAGTCCTGCTGTGCTGTATAGGATTCTTGAATATGTTAATAGTACTCAAATTGTCATAGTACAATGTCATCACATCCTGTGTGACATTATACTCAGTCAGCATCTGTTTCATCCAGATCATTTGAGAACAGCTGCTACCAGCTGCTATGTATTCAGCTTCAGCAGTAGATAGAGACACACAGTTTTGTTTATTGCTGAACCAAGAAACAAGATTATTTCCCAAAAAGAAGCATCCTCCAGAGGTGCTCTTTCTATCATCAGCACTACCAGCCCAATCAGCATCACAATAACCAGACAGAATTGGTTCACATCCATGAGAGTACAACATGCCATAATTGTAAGTTCCACTCACATACTTCAGAATTCTTTTCACTTGGTTGATGTGACTTACTTTGGGTTCAGCCTGGTATCTTGCACATACTTCAACTGCAAAGGCAATGTCAGGTCTACTGGCTGTTAAGTATAGCAGACTTCCTATCATGCTTCTGTACAAGCTTTGATCCATATTTGCCCCACTTGTGTCTTTGGACAACTTTAAATGAGTAGGTGCAGGAGTCTTTTTATGACTGGCATTCTCCATCCCAAACTTCTTGACAATATTCTTTACATACTTGCTTTGAGATAGAAAAATTGAGTCATCCATCTGTGTGACTTGTAGTCCAAGAAAGTAGGTCAATTCTCCCATGAGGCTCATTTCAAATTCAGCTTGCATCTGGTTAGCAAAATGTTTAACCATTTTATTTGACATTCCTCCAAATACTATGTCATCAACATAAATTTGAGCTACCATTATCTTTCCTCCTTCATCCTTGACAAAAAGAGTTTTATCCAAACCTCCTTTCCTGTATCCTTTGTCAGTGAGGAACTTTGTCAATCTTTCATACCAAGCTCTAGGAGCTTGTTTCAGACCATATAATGCTTTCCTCAATTTGTATACATGATCAAGACAGTTTGGATCCACAAATCCTTTAGGCTGTTCCACATACACTTCCTCATTTAAGTACCCATTTAGGAAGGCACTCTTCACATCCATCTAAAACAGCTTGAACTTAAGGAGACAAGCAACTCCCAACAGAAGTCTGATTGATTCCAGTCTGGCTACAGGAGCAAAAGTCTCATCAAAATCAACCCCTTCAACTTGAGTGTATCCTTGAGCAATAAGCCTTGCCTTATTCCTGGTGACAACTCCTTTAGCATCTGACTTGTTCTTGTAGATCCACTTTGTGCCAATGATGTTTGTTCCTTCTAGTCTAGGAACTAACTCCCATACTTCATGTTGCTTGATCTGGTTCAATTCATCTTGCATTGCTCCAATCGAGTATTCATCAGTCAAAGCCTCTTTAACATTTTTTGGTTCAATCTTAGACACAAAACAAGAGTTTGTGATGATTTTTCTAGATCTTGTAGTGACTCCACTGTTAGGATCTCCTATGATGAGTTCCTTTGGATGATCTTTCTGAATTCTGATGGAAGGATCTTTGTTAGCTTCCTTTGATTCAGACTCTGATGGAGTAGGATTAGGAACATCATCCTTTTTAGACACTTGTGTTGAAGTCTCAAAGAATGTCTCAACATCATATGTGACATTTGTTTCCTCATGGTGATCATCGACTATGACATTTATAGACTCCATCATAACTTTGGTCCTGGAATTGAACACCTTATATGCTCTGCTGTTGGTAGAGTATCCTAGGAATATTCCTTCATCACTTTTAGGGTCCATCTTTCTCCTTTGTTCACGATCTGTCAGAATATAGCATTTGCTCCCAAAGACATGGAAGTACTTCACTGTAGGCTTTCTTCCCTTCCATAGTTCATAAAGAGTGGATCATGTTCCCTTTCTCAAGGTGACCCTGTTGTGGACATAACATGCTGTATTCATAGCTTCAGCCCAAAAATGAATATGAAGCTTCTTGGCATGTATCATTGCTCTGGCAGATTCCTGTATAGTCCTGTTTTTCCTTTCCACAACTCCATTTTGTTGAGGAGTTATAGGTGAAGAGAACTCATGATTGATTCCTTCTGAGGAACAGAACTCATCAAACTTACTATTTTCAAATTCCTTGCCATGATCACTTCTGATTCTGACAATGCATCCTTCTTTTTCTCTCTGAATTCTTTTGCATAATTCCTTAAATACATCAAATACATCATATTTTTCCCTAATGAAGTTTATCCAGGTGAATCTGGAAAAATCATCCACAACAACATAGGCATATCTCTTTCCACCAAGACTTTCCACCTGCATGGGACCCATTAGATCCATATGTAGAAGTTCTAGAACCTTAGAGGTGGTCAGATGTCTTGTCTTTGGATGTGACATTCTAGTTTGCTTTCCAACCTGACATTCACCACAGACTCTCCCTTCATCAATCTGAAGCCTTGGAATCCCTCTGACAGCCTCCATGGATATGATATTTTTCATCCCTCTAAGATGTAAATGACCAAGTTTTTTGTGCCACAATTTCACTTCCTTTTCTTCTTTGGCTATATAGCACACAGAAGAGTAGTTAGTGTTCTCAGACTCCCATAAGTAACAGTTGACTTTTGATCTGGCTCCTCTCATTACAACTTCTTGTTTTTCATTAGTTACAATACATTCAAACTTGGTGAAGTTGACCTTGAATCCTAGATCACATGATTGACTGATACTTATGAGATTAGCAGTCAAACCATTTACCAACAACACTTCATTTAGGTTTGGAACTCCAGGGCAGTCCAAGTTTCCAATTCCTTTGATTTCTCCTCTAGCACCATCTCCAAAAGTGACATAACTAGTAGTATGAGGTTTGACATCATTCAACAGATTCTTGATTCCAGTCATGTGTTTAGAGCATCCACTATCAAAGTACCAGTCTTCCTTGGCAGAAACTCTAAGGGAGGTGTGAGCTATCAGGGCTGCAGTTTTTTTCTTCCACTGTTGAGTATGTGGTTCCTTGTTAGTCTTAGGTTTGACATATGGGGTCTGATTAGGATATCCGTATAATCTGAAGCAGAATGGCTTTATGTGACCAAACCTCCCACAATAATTACATCTCCATCTTTTATAATTTTTCTTCATATTTCTCTGTTCTTGATGTTGAGTCCTATGTTGTGACATCTGCTTTGACATTTGTTTATCAGGCCTGGTCTTCTTCTTGTCAACAACAAATTTCTTTGCATCCACAAATCCTAGACCAGACATGTCTCCTGCATTTTGTCCAGCCTGAAGGATTTCTTCTAACTTGTCAGTTCCAGTTGTTAACATCTTGACAGACTTAGTCATCTGATCAAGTTTGGAGTTCAACATTAGAACTTCACCTTTGAGATGGCTTATAGTAGCAGTGTCTGTCTTCTTCTCAGCCTCCAACTTCACTATGAGCTTTTTCTGTTTCTCATTTTGCTGACAGACTTCAGCACTTCTGATACATAGCTTCTTGTAGGTGTCAGCAAGTTCTTCAAATGTCACTTCCTCATCACTAGAATCATTATCAGAGTTACAAACACCAGATAGTGCAGTAACTAGTTTAGCAGATTCTTCTTCAGAGTCACTTTCTGAGTCACCATCAGACCAAGTAACAGACATTCCTTTCTTTTGTTTCCTTAGAAAGGTAGGACATTCAACTCGAATGTGCCCGTATACTTCACATCCATGGCATTGGATTCCTCTGCTTTGATTTCCCTTTTCTTCAGACTTAGTTCTTCTTCTTGAGTCATAGGATCTGCTAATGTCAGAGGAAATGTTCTTGACATTTGACCTTGACTTTGGGTCTATTCTCTTGATGAGTTTGTTGAACTGCCTTCCAAGTATAGCTATAGCTTATGCTATATTCTCTTCATCACCCTCCTTGCTTTCATCTTCAGTATTGGATACAAGGGCTATGCTCTTGTTTTTCTTATCAACATTGTCACTGATCCCCATCTCAAATGTCTGAAGTGACCCAATGAGTTCATCAACCTTCAAGTTGCAGATATCCTGAGCTTCCTCTATAGCAGTCACTTTCATTGCAAACCTTTTAGGCAAGGATCTGAGAATCTTTCTCACCAGATTTTCTTCTGACATCTTTTCTCCCAATGCTCCTGAGGTGTTGGCAATTTCCAAGATGTTCATGTGAAACTCATGAATGGTCTCATCTTCCTTCATCCTTAGATTCTCAAATTTGGTAGTGAGCATCTGAAGTCTTGACATATTTACTTTAGATGTACCCTCATGGGTGGTTTTGAGAGTGTCCCAAACATCCTTGGCCAGTTCACATTGATGTACTAGTCTGGATATGTTTCTATCAATTCCATTGAACAAGGCATTTAATGCTTTAGAGTTACCCAGGGATAACTCTTCTTCTTCTTTGCTCCATTCTTCCTCAGGTTTCAGACTAGTCGTCCCATCTTTCCCAATTATGGTGGGATGGTTCCATCCTTTGTCAGCAGCTCTCCAAGCTTTATTGTCCAGTGACTTCAAGAAGGCAATCATACGAGGTTTCCAGTAGTCATAGTTTGATCCATCCAGATTAGGTGGTCTGTTCCCAAATCATCCTTCCTTGTCCATAGAGCCAGAAAATAATATCCCTAGTTCTCACCCAGAAAGACAGGCAGGGTGCCTGCTCTGATGCCAATTGAAATTCTGGCAACAGATACTTAATGTCACAGTGAATGTTATGACACAGTATCAGACAAATTGTACACAAACCAAACAGTAATTTAAAAGACAGTAAAGAACACAATCAATTGTTAACCCAGTTCGGTGTATAACGACACCTACATCTGGGGGCTACCAAGCCAGGGAGGAAATTCACTATAAGAGATATTAATTTAGGAATAAACCAACCAGTTTATCTCCTTCACTTAAGACCTACCCAATGCAACTTCAATCTAAGTCCTACTTAAACCTGAGTTCCTACTCACTCCCCCTCAATCACAGCAGTGATACTAATCTACTGATTAATAAGATTATGAAGACATTCTTCAATACACACGCTTGATTTTGCTTCAAAGCTTTAATCAAGAGACACAACACTCGTGCTTCAAAGCTTTGAGTGATAACAAATCCTTACAACCAAAACCTACTCCAAGTCACTTATCAAGTGATAATTGCTTGGCTCACAGTAATTACTAAAACTAGTACTACTACAAAATGCCTTATTGATATTCTATTTAAGCGCTTCCCACCATTAGAATTCGTGAGAAATATATATGCAGTCTATTCTTCATTTTAGGCTTCCATAAAAATAGCTAGAGTTAACCAAAGTTAACCTAAAGACTTGGTCTTGGGCTTTCATCATAACAAATTAGGGTTAAGCAAGGTTAACCTAATATCCACGTGAGCATCTGATCTAGTCAACATACTTCAACTCAGAGCAGCACACCAGATTCCTGAAAAATCTCAAGAACAATAAATCTGCACAACAACTTGATCAGTACCGGATGTCTTAACATGGGTTATGACATTGGTTATGACATCATGTATCCTGCTCACTGATTTTGGTAGAATTTAGTACATATGATTATAGCTTAATCATCATGATATTCACTCATACTGAGTTGTTCCCGTAAAACATTCCTTCTGCAGAATTTGTCTTTATCCCAGAATGTTATGACATCAGTCATGACATTCGCAAATCTGGTTTTACCAAAAAATAATGCCAACAAGCAAACACTTACATTTTTGTTTTAATTCTAACCAATCAAAAAAAATTATTTTCTTTATAAAATAAAAAAATCACAAAATATTTTCTTTATTTAATCAAATTTTAATTTTTATTAATAAATACTAATAAATTAATTTAGGTATTAATTAGAATAACTCTAAACTATTTTTGTAAATAATTAAAATTAACTTAGACTTAATTAGGTTTTTACTAACATTAATTATTATTTTTCTTGCTTAAAATAACAAAAAAAAACAAAAAAAAAATTATTTTCATTAATTAATTAATTTATTAGTTTAGTATTTAATTTAGATGATTTCTTTCTTAATAAAAACAACAAAAAAATGTATTCTTAAAAGGGTCAAAACCCTAATCTCGCACCCGATTTAATTTCCCGCACGCGATTTATTTTTATCATAATAATGTATTTGCTCCCGGTTTGTAATAGTTAATATGACCTTTATTTATTTTTATCGCTTTATTCATTTTAAAGGGTTTGTCTTTGGCGATGTAAATACCCGACGCCTTGTAATTTAAATTCCGCAATTTATTTTCCTGCAAAATTATAACTGTTAGATGTTTGATAATAGGGGATGCATGACAAGACTGGATGTTTTAACCTAAAATCAACCTAGATCACCATTAACATGTACAAAGACAAAAATAACTGAAAATGACACACTCGCACATGCGCACTCTTAAGGTACACCTCACTTGGTTGCCTTCGTACGCGGTCATTGAGTATATGTCACTTTAGAGGTCGTCCTCTTGTCTAAAGATCATAGTCGCCTCGAAACGGTTTCCTAGGATATTGTTGCCTCAAAAAAAAATGATCTAAGACATTAGGGTTACCACTAAGGAATCCTAACATTGCTTTGGTGACCGTAAGTCCCTAAATTCGAATTGACCCTTCAAACTCCAACGATGGTGCTACCTACTCATAAATAGTAGGATAGCATTTGTCTAAAGGAAGATAGCATAAAACGATTCCTTTTTTCAAGTAGGTAGATGGTTCTTAGATACTTGCTCCTTCAAAAAACAAAAACTTTTCACACTTACACTTTTCGAACAAAAGTTTTCAAAAACACTTCATATGCTATTGAGGACAGAAGCAAGAGTTAAATCGAAGTTTTCAAAACAAAAACTTTTTTCAAACCCACAAGCACAAAGAAAGAAATTTTGAAAACAATTGAGCAAGTACCTAAGAGCCCGTGGATAACCACAGATAGAAAGGGTGCTAACACCTTCCCTTTCTATAATCTACCCCCCGAACCCGAGAAATATCTCGAAAAAGGAATTTTTCTGTGCTTTTTTCCTTTCCTTGTTAGATAAAATAAAATTCGGTGGCGACTCTTGCTTACCGCGAAATTTTGCAAAAACAAACGCAAAACGCAAACCAACATTCCAAAAAACAGTCAGTTCTTTCCCACCGTATCACAGAACTGGCGACTCTGTTGGGGAAGATTAATAAGTGGGGTGTACCTTAGGATTAGTTCATATTGTTTTCAATTGCTTGATTTGTATGCTTTATCTTTGTGGGCTTGAATCGGAGTTACTATAGATCCTAACCCGGATCTGAGGGATACCCTTTAGGTAAGTAGCAATAAACAGTGAGGGAACTGTACGGCGTAGACCAATACGGTTGAAGCAGTAGCTACGTTGGTGTGGCACTTTAGTATGTACCGATATCCCTTGTGGCGCAACGAGGAGAATATGGGTCTGCTAAGGGGTCATTAAGCACCAACTGACCTTAGAACCTTTAAATTGACCAACTTGGCCATAGAACAGTAGCAGTATGCTACACTCATTGAGAGTAAACTCTCGCGATGATTCTGGCTGCAAGAAAAGGTTGCTAAACTGGAATTATGACCGATCGAGGGTAGTCAGTGATATTGAGATCCTCTAGAACCCGATTACTATTTTTAGGACAGGTTTGAACCAACTGAACTGAAAGAGGGTAATACCTAGACTCCTTGCCAGCCTGAAATCTAAGGGCTCTCTGTGTGACTTGTGTGCCTTTTCCATGTTTGCTATTTGTGGATACTTGTGGTGTGCTTTCTATCATAACATCATGACATCATGAAATTGCATACATCTTGCATTGGACTAACCTATTTCAAAGACAGGAGGGATTCATCTTTGTTCTGTTTTGTAGGTCATGATGCCCATGCGTAGGAACACCATCCGGATCAACTTTGTCCAAGTTCCCATTCAGCTTAAGGAATTGGTTGCAAAGATTTCAGATACTACCTCCTTTATCAGAAGACATGGTCACCTCTTGGGTTTGGTCACTTCCAATTTGGACGAGCAGATGATGAGGGTCTTAGTCCAGTTCTTTGATCCGCTGTACCATTGCTTTACTTTTCAGGACTACCAGTTGGTCCCTACCTTAGAGGAGTTCTCTGATCTGCTTGGTATCTCTATTCTGGAACAGACCCCGTTCACAGGTTGGGAGAATATCCTTAGGCCAGAAGAGATTGCTTCAGCCCTCCATCTGACAAAGGCTGAAGTGATGTCTAATTGGGAGACTAGAAGTGGAGCAAAGGGCTTTTTGACTAAGTTCTTGGTTGGTAAAGCAAATCAGTTCTGGGACAGTCTAGACTTCCAGGCATTTGAAGATATTCTGGCTCTTCTCATATATAGTTTGGTGTTTTTCCCTAACTTAGATGATTTCATTGACATGAATGCAGTAAAGATCTTTATGTCTAGTAATCCTGTACCCACTCTCTTGGGCGACATTCTTCACTCTCTTTATGCCTGTACTGCTCGGAAGCGGGGAACCCTGATGTGCTGTGCTCCATTGCTGGCGAGGTGGTTTATTTCGCACCTCTCCAAATCAGTTTTAAAGAACAAGGAAGGCATGGGATGGGCCTATAGGATCATGTCTCTCTCTCATAATGACATCATCTGGACTATCAAGGGCATGGAAGACGTGACCATTATTGATCGCTGTGGGGAATACCCCAATGTTCCGCTGATAGGAACCAATGGAGGAATCACTTATAATCCGTGCTTGGCCTTATGTCAGTTTGGGCGAGCTAGAAGAGAAGGACCTCATAAGTTGCTGATGCCTAGTATTGTATTTGATTTCCAAGGGGATAGTGATGAGCAACGCCGCAGATTCATAAGAGCTTGGGATAGAGTTCACAGGTCTGATCCGCACGAGCTGGGTCCAAAGACTTCTCTTCCGATGGAGCCATATCTCTTATGGGTTCGTATCCGTGCCCAAAAGCTGGGAATGCCTTATGAAGTCGTCTTGCCTATCATTGTTGAAGTTGCTGATGAAGAAGGGGTCCCTCCTACCATCCTACACCCTTACATGCCTACTGACATTGGGGCATTGAAGAGATCATGGATGCAGCTGAGAGAAGAGCGGGATACTTACCGAGAAAAGTATCACGAGCAAGAGCTGAAGATTCAGAAGTTGACAAGGCAGCTGGAGAACGAGCGGATCCTTAATGACTATGTCCGCATCGACAAGAAACGACCATGGGAGCACTGATTGTCTTTTGATTATTTCTAGTTTTGATTTACTTTTCAGTTTTTCTTTCTTGTAACGCCTTAAGGGCATCTGTTGAACAATTAATTTCAAAGTTTATCTAATAAAAGTGTGTCTCATTTCTTGTTTACGAATTTGAATCCCTAAAGTCTTTGAAAGCATATCATTCCCATGCACCTCATAGCAGGTACCCATTACAGGTCTCTTGTCTTCTTCGCTGTTTATTTCAGCATTATGTCTTCCGAAACATCGACTGAATAAGAAATCAAGGCTCTATAGGCTCAAAATGCCCAGTTCCAGGAATTGTTCATCAGTTTGGCTAAGGGTCAGCAAGATCTGAAGACCCTTATCCTGAAAGAGAAGAAGAAGAAGAAGAAGAAGACGGTCTTGTTCAATATGGGTCGCAGATTCGGAAACGACTTGCAAGAAGAGGTTGATTTGACCCCCTCATCTGGAGGGAAAGATAATCAGGAAGAAAGGAGGGCTCCTAGCTCTGTGGTTTTAGACAACGAGACGGACTTCGAAGAAGACCAGTATCCTCTGGCTGAGGATAGATACAAACAACTGGAAGACCGGTTGAGTGCGATGGAAGTTCAGAAAGTGCCTGGTCTGGACTTTGGTGATCTGGGTCTATCATCTGGGGTGGTGATTCCCCACAAGTTCAAAGCACCAGCCTTAGCTAAGTACGACAGAGTTTCTTGTCCGAAACTGCACCTCCGATCGTATGTTAGGAAGATTCAGCCGTACACCGCTGACAAGAACCTTTGGATCCACTTATTTCAAGACAGTCTTTCAGGGACTCAACTTGAATGGTTTTACCAGCTAGAAGGAGCTAGTATCCGTAATTGGGAGGATTTGGTTGCTGCTTTCTACAAGCAGTACCAATACAATACCGACCTCGCTCCCACGCGTACCCAACTCCAGGGTATGTCTATGGGTGCGGGTGAAGGTTTCAAAGATTATGCTCAGAAGTGGAGGGACCTCGCTGGAAGAGTGCAACCACCCTTGGCTGATAGGGAGCTAGTGGATATGTTTCTGGGGACCTTGTCTGGTCCGTATTTTAACCATATGATTGGAAGTTCTTCGTCCGGGTTTACAGAGCTGATTATGATTGGGAAAGGATCGAGGCCGGTATGAAATCCGGTAAAATACAGAAGAGTGCTTCATCAGGCACCGAGAAGAAGCCTTTTAAGAAGGAGTCCAGTGCTGTTTATAATTCAAAAATCAGCATAGACCTGAACACCGCCAAGCTGTTAATGCGGTTGTTATATCAAGACCTGCTGTTGCTCCTCAGCGCAACAATCAGCCAAGGGCCGAGAGGCCGCGAAGACAATTTACTCAGCTCAACATAACTTTATCCCAAATTCTATCGCAGTTATTAAAGACCAATCTAGTGATTCCAAGGGAGGCCCCGAAGAATCCAAATACCACATCACCGAAGTACGATCCGAATGCCCGCTGTGCTTTTCACTCTGATAGCCCAGGGCATGATACAGATGACTGCCGGGTCTTGAAGAACAAGGTATATGATTTGATTGATGCAAAGGAGATCGAGTTCGGAGCACCAGAAAATCCTAAACATGATGCAGGGGTGAATGCTATCGGGGACAATGATGATGAAGAGTTTGATATTAACAGCTGGATATACCCAACTGCCGATGGTGGATTAAGCAACTGGACAATGAAGGATTCTATGCCCGTTTCTGTTATCACCCAGTAATGAGACTTTTTGTTTTGTATTTGTAACAGACGATGTTTTAGACTTTATGGCCCGGTGTCTTACCCGGGGCACCGTGGCTTCATTTGTGAGGGCTTTATGTGTGTCATCTACATATATCATTAATAAAAGCATTGGACGTTTCTTGCATTTCAAATCTTGCGCTCCTTGTTTTTATTTTATTATATATTGCAAAACAGCTATTTTACACACACTCACATATACAGGTCTACATCCACTCTAGATCTCACTGGTAACGACTCTGCTATTGCCAGTTATGACTTCGAAAGTCCGATCAACTTAGCCAAAGACGAAGGTGAAGATGATTGCGAAGTGCCTGGTGAATTTGCTAGACTATTGCTTCAAGAAGAGAGGGCCATACTACCTCTAAGCCACCAATTCTGATGCCTCCAATTGCAGGAAGACTGTTGATCCTATGCTCAAAGGACGGGATAATAGAAGGAGGTGTGTGCTGAACCAGCATGACGAGTCTGGCCGAAAAGAGCATGCCATTTACTACTTTGGCAAAAAGTTTACCGACTGTGAGACCCAATACTCACTGCTCATGAGAACTTGTTGCGCTTTGGCATGGGCTGCTCGCCGGCTGAGACAATACATGCTGGCTCATACTACCCTTTTTGATACCAAAAGATGTGAATGTCTTAACAACACCTTGTCCTTTTTCAATGTGGGGCATTGACATGATCGGCGAGATCAGACCTACAACATCCAACATGCATCGTTTCATCCTGGTAGCAATTGATTACTTTACGAAGTGGGTTGAAGCAGCTTCCTTTGCTACTGTAACCAAGAACGTCGTGGCACGGTTCATTAGGCACAATCTGATCTGTCGATATGGTGTACTAGAGAGGATCATTATAGACAATGGTATAAATCTCAACAATAAGATGATCACTGAGCTCTGCAAGCAATTCAAGAGACAGCATCATAACTCTTCTCCTTACCGGCCGAAGATGAATGGGGCTGTTGAAGCGGATAATAAGAACATTAAGAAGATTGTGCAAAAGATGACAGTGACATACAAAGATTGGCACGAGATGTTACCATTTTCTCTTCATGGGTACCGTACCTCATCATGAACGTCAATAGGGGCAACCCCCTATTCCTTGGTATATGGCATGGAAGCAGTCTTGCCCATTGAAGTTCAGATACCCTCTCTTCGGATTATGAAGGATGCAGGTTTGAGCGAAGATGACTGGATTCAGACCCGGCTTGATCAGCTAAACTTAATCGATGAAAAAAGACTTACTGCTATTTGTCATGGTCAGACGTACCAAAAAAGGATGATCAAAGCATTTAACAACAAGGTTAGACGATAAGAGTATCAAGTTGGGGATCTGGTGATCAAGCGCATTATCTTACCTCAAGGTGATCCCAGGGGCAAATGGACCCCTACCTACGAAGGGCCATTTGTGGTTAAGAACATTTTCTCAGGAGGAGCTATGATTCTAACCACCATGGATGGTGACGACCTTCCTCACCCCGTCAATGCAGACATAGTGAAAAGATACTATGCATAATCAAAGACCCGCTAGGTCGACTGGCCTAGGCAAAAATAAGGGCTTCCCGACGAACCAAAAGGGTTCGGGAAAAAAATAAGGGATGAAAATAAAAAAATATGTACACCCGGCAAGTCGAAAACCTGAAAAGGCGGCTTGGGCAAAAAAGGGTATCCCGGTGGATTGAAAACCCGAAAGGGCGGTCCAGGAAAAAATTAGGGATCAAAGCGTAACACTATGTCTCATTGGATCACCTTGCAACCAGACTTCGGTATCAACTATCAAGCTCGGACGACACTAATCAATCTGATCTACCTTCAACCAAGTAGCAAAGTGATGAGATGCTCGAGGACATAAAGGCAATAGCAGAGTTGGAACCCAGTGGGATTATTCACATAGCTGTTTTGTTTAGTTTTTCACAAATTGTGTAAATTCTATTATTCGGCGGTGTTCTCTTACTAGGACGTAAGCCTCTTGTACAAAAGCGCCTATTTACAGGCCAAAACTTCAAAATCAATACAATTCATTTTCATAGAAAATTCAAATTGTTTTTCCTTTTGTCTGTTTTGTTTTACAAAGAACGTCCAATGTTCATTTTTGATATATGCATTTGACATTAATCGCTGCTCATAAATATTTACATGCGAAACAAAAGACAATTACTGGTAGTATCAGAAACAGGGGCAATAAGATTTGTCCAAGCTCTACAGTCGCTCTGTCCACCAGGTACAAGGTAGGTTCAGTTGAAGAATATGGCTAAGATACTTTCACTCCCCGAAGAGTAAGACAGTAATGACAGTTCTCCCCAACTGAGATTTGCAACTGTAAACGAATCGATAATATCCTCCCCAAGCAGAGTTTATCTACCATTAATACTGAAAAGACTTAATATCCCCGGCAGTCTTAATATTCCCCAATGGAGTATGAGAATATTCCCCAGCAGAATACAAGATATCCCCAGTGGAGTTAAATTTTTCCCAGCGCAGTCTGAAAAAGCTTCCCCAGTAGACTTTGGAAGATTGTCCCCAGCAAAGACCGAAGGATTATCCCCATAAGAGTCTGAAAGGTTATCCCCAGTGAAGTCGCAACTAAAGATCATCCCCAACGGAGTTCTTCCTTTCACAAACAGAATTCAAATCCCCAACAGGATTCAGTATCACCAGCAACGATAATTCATCCGCAGCGGAATTTATCGGTGGAATCCTCAGCAGAACACCTCTTCTCCATAGAGGAATCTCCTCATCAGTTTATTCCCCAACGGAATTATACTCTCATGCAGGTTTATTCTCGCAATCACCTTCATTCGCCATCCCTAGCAGAAACGAAGAATTCAACTCTATTCTCCAGCAGCTATCCGGGATTTATTTTCCCCAGCTAGAAACATTACATTTCCATACATCATGATACATGCATATACGCATCATACAACACAATCTCATTTATTTTGAGAACATCATTGCTTGACCCATATCATGCATTGCATATGACTGACCTTTACCTTTCAGGAAGGATGCAATTAAGTTCTCAGCTATGTCGAAGACCTGACCGGTTCTTAAATCTCAACTGAATTATTCTCGGTTGAATTATAGATAAGGTTCTAAATCTCGACAATTTTCCTCGGTCGAAGTGTGGACGAGTTCTTAAATCTCAACAGAATTATCCTCCGTTGAAGTACAGACAGTCCTAGATCTCGATGAAGATGTTTCCCTCAGTCGAAGTACTGACCAGTTCTTAAATCTCAACTGAATTATTCTCGGTTGAATTACAGATAAGGTTCTAAATCTCGACAATTTTCCTCCTTCGAAGTGTGGACGAGTTCTTAAATCTCAATAGAATTATCCTCCATTGAAGTACAGACAGTCCTAGATCTCAATGAAGATGTTTCCCTCAGTCGAAGTACTGACCGGTTCTTAAATCTCGACTGAATTATTCTCGGTTGAATTACAGATAAGGTTCTAAATCTCGACAATTTTCCTCCGTCGAAGTGTGGACGAGTTCTTAAATCTCAACAAAATTATCCTCGGTTGAATTACAGACAAGTCTTAGATCTCGACGAAGATGTTTCACCCAGTCGAAGTACTGACCAGTTCTTAAATCTCAACTGAATTATTCTCGGTTGAATTACAGATAAGGTTCTAAATCTCGACAATTTTCCTCCGTCGAAGTGTGGACGAGTTCTTAAATCTCAACAGAATTATCCTCCGTTGAAGTAATAGACAGTCCTAGATCTTGATGAAGATGTTTCCCTCAGTCGAAGACCTGACCGGTTCTTAAATCTCAACTGAATTATCCTCGGTTGAATTACAGATAAGGTTCTAAATCTCGACAATTTTCCTCCGTCGAAGTGTGGACGAGTTCTTAAATCTCAATAGAATTATCCTTCGTTGAAGTACAGACAGTCCTAGATCTCGATGAAGATGTTTCCCTCAGTTGAAGTACTGACCGGTTCTTAAATCTCAACTGAATTATCCTCGGTTGAATTAAAGATAAGGTTCTCAATCTCAACAATTTTCCTCCGTCGAAGTGTGGACAAGTTCTTAAATCTCAACAGAATTATCCTCCGTTGAAGTAATAGACAGTCCTAGATATTGATGAAGATGTTTCCCTCAGTCAAAGACCTGACCGGTTCTTAAATCTCAACTGAATTATTCTCGGTTGAATTACAGATAAGGTTCTCAATCTCGACAATTTTCCTCCGTCGAAGTGTGGACGAGTTCTTAAATCTCAACAGAATTATCCTCCGTTGAAGTAACAGACAGTCCTAGATCTTGATGAAGATGTTTCCCTCAGTCGAAGACCTGACCAGTTCTTAAATCTTAACTGAATTATTATCGATTGAATTACAAATAAGGTTCTAAGTCTCGACAATTTTCCTCCGTCGAAGTGTGGACGAGTTCTTAAATCTCAACAGAATTATCCTCTGTTGAAGTAACAGACAGTCCTAGATCTTGATGAAGATGTTTCCCTCAGTCAAAGACCTGACCAGTTCTTAAATCTCAACTGAATTATTCTCGGTTGAATTACAGATAAGGTTCTAAATCTCGACAATTTTCCTCTATCGAAGTGTGGACGAGTTCTTAAATCTCAACAGAATTATCCTCCATTGAAGTAACAGACAGTCCTAGATCTTGATGAAGATGTTTCCCTCAGTCGAAGACCTGACCAGTTCTTAAATATCAACTAAATTATTCTCGGTTGAATTACAGATAAGGTTCTAAATCTCGACAATTTTACTCCGTCGAAGTGTGGATGAGTTCTTAAATCCCAACAAAATTATCCTCCGTTGAAGTAACAGACAATCCTAGATCTTGATGAAGATGTTTTCCTCAGTCGAAGACCTGACCGGTTCTTAAATCTCAACTGAATTATTCTCGGTTGAATTACAGATAAGGTTCTCAATCTCGACAATTTTCCTCCGTCGAATTGTGGACGAGTTCTAAAATCTCAACAGAATTATCCTCCGTTGAAGACCAGACAGTCCTAGATCTTGATGAAGATGTTTCCCTCAGTC
Organism: Vicia faba; assembly: GCA_948472305.1. Lineage (NCBI taxonomy): Eukaryota > Viridiplantae > Streptophyta > Magnoliopsida > Fabales > Fabaceae > Vicia > Vicia faba. The sequence continues at coordinate 812,443,700 of OX451737.1, forward strand.
GAAGACCTGACCGGTTCTTAAATCTCAACTGAATTATTCTCGGTTGAATTATAGATAAAGTTCTCAATCTCGACAATTTTCCTCCGTTGAAGTGTGGACGAGTTCTAAAATCTCAACAGAATTATCCTCTGTTGAAGACCATACAGTCCTAGATCTTGATGAAGATTTTTCCCCCAGTTGAATTACGGACAAGTTCTTAAAACTCAGCAAAGATGTTCTCTTAGCTGAGGTACAGGCAAGTTCCTAAATCTCAATAAAAGTTAGACTTCCCCAGCAGAATCTTCTACAACAACAGGTATGCAAGTTCTCGCTAAGGAATCTCTTATGCGATCGACACTCCTGTAGATGGCATCTGTAAGCCCATCCTGCTACCAACAATCTCCAAATGGCATCTGTAAGCCCATTCCCGACATCACCAGGCTATACCACTTCACGCGAGTGCAAATTTCTGGGCACTCTAGTGTTCAATCATCTTCCACCTTCAGATCACGAAAGGCACGAAAGCCAATCTACATCCTCAGGTTTAAGAAGATTGAACAGGGGCAGCTGTTGTACCCCAAAATTTTCCCTCTCATATTTCTCAAAACATTGCAAGAAAAATCTCCAAGTGGCTCAAGCTTGCTCAAAAGTTGGATAGACAATCATCTCCTAAGGCAGTCTTCCCCAAATTAGGGTTTTGTGTTGCATCAAGATCCTTGAGTCCAAATGACCTAAAGTGCTCTCCAATGTCCTAATATTCTCTCAATACATCCATGTCAAATTTCAAGCCTTGCAGAGGAAGTTTGCTCAGTCAATTGCTCAAAGGGTCCAAAAATCGACTATGCTAGGGCAAAAGTCAACTGTGACCTATAAATAGTCAAACTTCAAGATTTTTTGTCAACATTATCATTTTGAAGGATATTTCATCATTTGATCAAGGTTTGATCATGATTCATCAAGGATTGCTCAAAATTCATCAAGACTCAAAAGTTGCTAAATTAGGGTTTTGTAGGAAAAGTCAACTCAACTTTGACCAAGCATAACTTTCTCATACTTTATGAGAAATGACCCATCCAAATCTAATTTTTAAGAGGATGCAATTTCCTACAATCCACATTCATACCCCAAGATCAGAAAATGCACTCACAAGAAGTTATAAATTTGGACATTATAGGTCATTTTTTGAAAGTCAACAAAAACACCTTTTTTTCCAAAGCTTATAACTTGACCTTGGAATATCAAAATGAGATGAGACCAAAAGGGTTGGTTAGAGGACATCTCAAGCTTTATAAAAAGTCCAAGAACACTTCCAAAAGTTCAAAATTGATGAAGTTATGCATTGTTGAAGTTGGACATTTTTGCAAAATTGCCAAAAGTCAACTATCCCCAAAAATTCAATTTTTTTCAAATGGGCCCATTCTTTTCCACTTGATTTAAGCTTGCATCAGTGTCCAAGTGTCCTAGCTTCAGCCATAAGCCCATATTTTATTTTTACTATTTAATTTGATTTTTATTGAATTTATTCATTTTAAATCAAAATTAAATCATATAAAATCCAAATATTGATTACTTAAGATCTTTTTGTTTGTTTCAGGCCTTAATTATCATCATGATCAACATCAAATTCGTATATCACCAATTCATGTGCAAAAGGATTGATTTTTGACAAATTTGGCAAACTTTAAAGAGGAGATCAAATCAAATATGGGTGCATTGATTTAGAAAGATTCATTCCAATTTTGTTACCCTAGCACATTGTATGATACATAAGGAAGCTAAACAAATCGAAATAGAGGTTGGAGGCTGCAAGAACAGGCAATACAAAACTTGCAAAATTCACTAAAAAGTGTGAAATCAAAATCATACTTAGAGGCATTTTCAGAAGCAGAGACCAATCCCAATCGATTCCTGGGTGATCACACAACCTTCTTGGATCAAAAGCACGCGTCCTCAGGCCTTTAAAAGCACTGTAAGTGTCACTATAATCACCTTGGTTCTTGAATTCGTGATTCATCATTCTTGCATTATTAGAATAAATCATTGGCATATTTATACTCCTCACAACATTTGCAAACGTTTGGCAATATCTAATTGCGTTTTTCTGGCCTAAATGAGGAACCCCCATAGCTAGGGTTCTTCTTTGTATTTTGGGGTTTTCTTTTTCAGGAAAAATCAGGACTCAAGAAGGGCATAGTGTTGATCAGGGAGCCAAGGCGAATTCAACCATGATTTTGGAATTGATTTACGAGGCCTAGGGAAGATTTTAGAGCAAGCTTGCGCATTTAGCTGCGGATCCAAATCCACAGGTAAAATTACAGTAGTGGAAGGACAGAGACAAAGAGCTGGCATGCTCTGATTAGCCCGTTCAAATGTTTTTGCGCGCATTTTTATTTTCTGACCAATAATTGCTTTTTTGATATATTATAATTGTTATGTAATATATTAACAAATGAAGCAAAACGGCGTAGTGGCAAGGCAAGCTGGCAATCACCATCAGGACCTGGGTTCGAATCCCAGGTCCTCCACTTCTTTGATATATTTTTTCTTCAGGTGGTCCAATGCTCATGAGGACTTGCAGTGCATCATACACCACCATCTATCCAATGGCCAGATGGCCAAAGGCCAAATCTAGTGGCCAAGAGCTGAGGGTCCATCACAGATCCAGTCAACAAGCGCTCATCTGATTGTAGAAAGTCAACAAAGGGCTAATGCAATTGGGCTTGAGATTTGTTTCTCAAACTCCCTTTTCAGGCCCAAACCTCTCTCTCTTTTTATTTTACTTATTTTGTTTATTAATTGTTTTTATTATTTTTGTTTTAATTCTAACCAATCAAAAAAAATTATTTTCTTTATAAAATAAAAAAATCACAAAATATTTTCTTTATTTAATCAAATTTTAATTTTTATTAATAAATTCTAATAAATTAATTTAGGTATTAATTAGAATAACTCTAAACTATTTTTGTAAATAATTAAAATTAACTTAGAATTAATTAGGTTTTTACTAACATTAATTATTTTATTTTTCTTGCTTAAAATAACAAAAAAACCAAAAAATAATTTATTTTCATTAATTAATTAATTTATTAGTTTAGTATTTAATTTAGATGATTTCTTTCTTAATAAAAACAACAAAAAAATGTATTCTTAAAAGGGTCAAAACCCTAATCTCGCACCCGATTTAATTTCCCGCACGCAATTTATTTTTATCATAATAATGTATTTGCTCCCGGTTTGTAATAGTTAATAGGACCTTTATTTATTTTTATCGCTTTATTTATTTTAAAGGGTTTGTCTTTGGCGATGTAAATACCCGACGCCTTGTAATTTAAATTCCGCAATTTATTTTCCTACAAAATTATAACTGTTAGATGTTTGATAATAGGGGATGCATGACAAGACTGGATGTTTTAACCTAAAATCAACCTAGATCACCATTAATATGTACAAAGACAAAAATAACTGAAAACAACACACTCGCACATGCACACTCTTAGGGTACACCTCACTTGGTTTCCTTCGTACGCGGTCATTGAGTATAGGTCACTTTAGAGGTCGTTCTCTTGTCTAAAGATCATAGTCGCCTTGAAACGGTTGCCTCGGATATTGTTGCCTCAAAATAAATGATCTAAGACATTAGGGTTACCACTAAGGCATCCTAACATTGCTTTGGTGACCGTAAGTCCCTAAATTCGAATTGACCCTTCAAACTCCAACGACGGTGCTACCTACTCATCAATAGTAGGATAGCATTTGTCTTATGGAAGCTAGCATAAAACGATTCCTTTTTTCAAGTAGGTAGATGGTTCTTAGATACTTGCTCCTTCAAAAAACAAAAACTTTTCACACTTACACTTTTCGAACAAAAGTTTTCAAAAACACTTCATACGCTCTTGAGGACAAAAGCAAAAGTTAAATCGAAGTTTTCAAAACAAAAACTTTTTTCAAACCCACAAGCACAAAGAAATCAATTTTGAAAACAATTGAACAAGTACCTAAGAGCCCGTAGATAACCACAGATAGAAAGGGTGCTAACACCTTTCCTTTCTATAATCTACCCCCCGAACCCAAGAAATATCTCGAAAAAGGAATTTTTCTGTGCTTTTTTCCTTTCCTTGTTGGATAAAATAAAAGTCGGTGGCGACTCTTGCTTACCGCGACATTTTGCGAAAACAAACTCAAAACGCAAACCAGAATTCCAAAAAATAGTCAGTTCTTTCCCACCGTATCACACCAGGGAACAACTTTATCAGAGGAATATGGTATCAGCCCATGAAGAGTGATAATTAGAGGAGAAAACTTGGGAACGGGTGTAATCCTGATGGGTCATTTAGTAGAGGCCTTGGGAGGGTTGTCGAAAATGGTGATTATTGAGACATCTTTACACAAATTTCTTGCAAGGGGAACCTTCTCAAACATAATTTCTTTATTAATCATCAGGCGTTGGACACCCATTTTTAACGATAAACAACCATCTGGTAGGTACATACATAATTGGTAACCTTCACCACACCCCAGAAATAAATTGGCTCGCAACATATTTTTTGTAACGATCAAAAGAGGAGTGGCTAATTCATCCACAGAGGAAACAAACAGATCATCTTCAACGACATTGATACCCTGGCCATATTTGGGCATTGGCGCAGTTATCACATTAGGTGTCTCTAGAAGGTCAAACTCAATCTCAATCGCCTCGATAAGATCTTGCACCTTATTTTTCAGAGCCCAACAATCGTTTGTATCATGCCCCGGGATCTCGGAATGATAGGCACATCGAGCGTTTGGGTTGTAGTGGGGGAGATGCAATATTGGGATTCTTGGGAGATTCTTTTAGACTCACCAGATTGGACTTCAACAGGTGTGGAAATACCCGGGACAAGGTCATGTTGATCAAGGTGAACTGTATTTTGGGCACATCTGGCCTGAGTTGATTGTTTCGTTGTTGATTTAATATAGGATTAGAGATCATAACAGCCCCTACCGTCGGACGATGTTCAGTTTTGTTTTGATTTCTCTGGCCATAAGAAGCAATGACCTCCTTCTTTCCAATGAAGGGTTTCTTCATCGTACTTGAGGATGAATCCCTTTGAATTTTGCCACTCTTAATACCAGCTTCTACCCGCTCACCAGTTAAGATCAGCTCAGTAAACCCAACTGAAGAGCTTCCAATTAGATGGTTAAAGAATGGACCAGACAACGTGCCCAAGAAAATATCTACCAACTCTCTATCAGATAAAGGGGGTTAGACTCTTCCTGCAAGATCCCTCCATTTCTGGGCATATTTTTTGAAACCCTCACCAAAATCCATAGACATACTTTGCAGTTGTGTTAGAGTTGGAGCTAGGTCAACATTATACTGGTATTGCTTGTAAAATGCAGCAGTCGGATCTTCCGAATTGCGAATGTTGGTTCCTTCCAACTGATAGAACCAATCCAACTGCGTCCCTGACAAACTTTCTTGGAAGAAATGTACCCATAGGTTCCTATTAGCAGTATGGGGTTGAATTTTCCTGACGTATGATCTTAAATGCAGCTTAAGACAAGAGACACCGTCATACTTAGCTAATGTGGGGACCTTGAATTTCTGCGGGATAACCACCCTTGAGACCAGTCCTAACTCTTCAAAATCCATCCCGGGTACCCTCTGGATCTCCATAAAATTGAGGCGATCCTCCAGCTGTTTGTATTTATCATCAACAGGAGGATACTGCTCTTCAGAGTAGTTAGCTTCATCTTCCTCAGACTCTGGGTTATCATTTCCTTCCTTGCCCTTTTCTTCTTGATTATCTCCTTCACTCGACGAGGTTGCGAAATCTAGAGCTTGCTTGGCTGGTCCTCTGAACCTTCTTCCTAAATTCAAAACACCGGCTGGTTTCTTCGCCTTCTTCTTCTTATCTTTGATCATGAGAGCCTTCAGGTCCTCTTGTCCTTTATCCAGAGCCATGAACATCTGTTGGAATTGAGCATTCTGCGCTTGAAGATCCTTTACTGTCTGTTTAATATCCATCTCACTAAAATAAACAGTAGAAAGATAAGGAAAACTGTTATGAAAAAAAAACCTATTTGTGTTATGATGAATGAAAATGCATATGCAAATGATTTCAAGGAAACTAGGAGATTTAAATTTGCTTAGAAAAAAGGAAACACACATTATATTAATAAATCCAAGTTGATTACATCATGCCTTTTGGGGCTTACAATGGAGGAAATAAATACAAAAATAAACTCCTAAGACAAAAGGGTCGAACACATCCTCTTCGGCGCAATATAGGCGTTCAAATTTCGCTCTTCATGAAGCTGCTTTGTGAGCTCCAAAACCATCTTCTCACTGGCATAGAATTGGTTCTCAAAGGTGTCTCATTCTTCCTTGATCTGGATCCAGGACTTTTGTAATTCCTCGAAGCTTGTTGGCATATCAGGATGAAAAATGATGTAAGACTCATCCTCTTGAACAACAGACTCTGAGATCACTGGAAGGATAGCAGCGTATGGCATCATAATACTTTAAGCACGAGCTCGCACTCATCTGAGGTAAGGCTCCAAAGGGATGGAGTTTTTGCATCCCAAGGTGTTGCTATCAGCCTTCTTCACCATGCCTTAAGCACGAATAAACCTCTGGTGATAACCTTGCAGATCATTGGAATAGTCGAACATAATACCCTTGATGAGCATATTATGGGGACCATCCCTCAGGGCGTAACCAAACTGACGCAGGGCCAATGAAGGGTTGTAAGTGATGCCTCCTCTAATGCCAAGGAGTGGCACATTAGGGAAATCTCTGCAGCAATCAATAAAAGAGATATCTTCTTGAGAGCGAGGGCACCAAATAGATATCAGAGTGAGAAAGAGACATTATCCTTTGATTCCACCTTAAGCCTAACTCATTCTTCATTATCGACCGAGGGAGGTGCAAAATAAACCACCTATAGAGTAAAGGCATACAACACATAAGAGTCCCTCACTTCTTCATAGTACGAGTGTGGAGTGAATGCAGTATATCTCCGAGAAATGTAGGCCCTGGATTGCGAGCAAGGAAAATGTTGATGGCACTGACATCTATAAACTAGTCTGAATTGGGGAACAAAACCAATCCATAGATCAAGAGATCTAATACATCTTCAAAGGCATGGTAACTCATAGCATCTAAGAATATCTGAGCTTTCTTCATTAGAAAATTTGCAAGGAGGCTCTTAACTGCACTTCTTCTTTCATAATTGGATTCAATGTCAGATGGTTTCAAATGCAGAGCAATGGAAACACTTTCAGAAACTGGGTCTTTTTCTAAACCGGTGAAAGGTACTTTCTCTAATATAGGTGAACCAAGTATGTTGGAGAATTCTTCCAACATGGGTGTAGCGGTAGAAATGTTCAAGACTAAGCCATTGGATTGACTAGACTTTATACAAATCAAAATAAAAATCGCCACCACGCTTTATTGTTTCTAAAGGAATGGGAAAAGAGCAAATAACCCAAAAAATGGGGAAAGATTCAAGGTAAGGGGGTTGGTTATGCAAAGCGAAGGTATTATCACCCTAAACATCTACGGTACTCCGTAGGAACCTCTTTGTAAAATCTGTATATTTTGGCTATAAAAAAAGTGTTATATATAAAATGGATGGTAGAGGTGAGAAAAGAAATTTATTTATTATAAATTTTTGCACCCGCTGCGGTTGCGAACCTTTAGTGCCTACGTACCACCTTTTGTGCAATAGGGGATCAGGGTACACATAGTTCCTCTTTTAAAAGTTTGAAACACAAGTGTGTTGGTTTTTTTTATGAGATAAAACATCATCATCATTGTCCGTGTGGAAAAACATACTTACTACCCACAATCATGAGAAAGGAGAATTTGCATCATCTCAAAGTGGAGGATATGGCTTGGATTTTAAAATCAACAATGCCTCACTCAACACCTAAGTGGAAAATATCTCACTTCACTATATATTATAGAAGTATAGTTGTTTGCATCACTACAAGGATTGACAAGAGTCTAATCTTTTGATAAAAGTTTAAAGACAAATGCCAAAGTGGAAAAATGGTTTGAAATGAGATTGATTGACTTTTAGTGTTATCACAAAAAATGTCAAAGTATTATTAAGTTGTTTGAAGTTTATTTAAGAAAACATTTTGAAAATGCATGGACATAAGTCCAAGTTTATTATGAAAGTAGTTTAAGTTTCAAAACAAGAAGAGTTTAGAAAGGACGGAGAAGATTTTTGAAATTAAAGAAGATGGGAGGAGAAGAAGAGGTTATCCTAAAGCATAAGGTAAAAGCTAAGGATAAGGACCATCTAACCAACAAGAAGCCAAAACTTGACATTATGAGCCAAGATAAAATTCCCATTCTTTGGATTGAAACCAAGCAAGCAAATATACTAGACCTCTTGAGAGAACCAAACTTCAAGTGTATTAAGTCTTCACAAAAATTGGGCAGAGTAACGGCTGTATACGGGTGAATTCCAGATTACAAACAAAGAGTGTAATCACAAAAACCTGCACACAAAAATAAACAAACAACCCAATGTCTTGAGGTAAACCTCAAGAACTCCAGACTAAATAATCAGATAAAGTCACAAAGTCTCCAAGATAGGCCAAGGTCTCTAATCCTAAGTCCAAGAAAAAGTCCCATGCTCCATAATGCTGAGGATAGTAACCAAATAGTACAAATACCATTAAGAGTTTTTTAGGGTTTAAGTTGATTATTAAGTATCTTAGAAGAAGAAAAAAAAGATAAGCTCAAGAGCAAAGTGAAAATGACAAGAAAATAAATGCTCAAATGAGTAAAGATGAAAATGGCATGAAATGTAAAATGCTAAAAATAAATAGTACATAAAGCATAAAAGAATAAAAGCATAAAATAAGCCAGTCAATAATTAGTGGTTAGTTGGATGACCATATTGAAACTTGCATTTGGAACTCATTAGAGGATTGGTAGAACCAAAGCCTCCACACAACAAGTTGCATTTGCTTTTTGTCAAGTATATCATCCATTTGAAATTCTCACAAGTTCCATTTAATGATCAACGATGTTTAAGTGATCCGCGTTGACCAAAGGTGTTGTAGATCCATTAGAGGATTGGTAGAACCAAAGCCTCCACACAATGAATCTCAAGGTTATTGGATCAAAGAGATCAAATTAACATACTTGGGCTTGCAATCATAAGTTTGGGCCACAAATGATCATTTATTAGAATCCGGACAAAATTTAGCGCTATGTTAAGCAATCGTAAGTGGACTTATATAGAAGTCGCACCTATTTTGAGGCCGGTCAATAGCAATATATGCACCATTTGTTTTGAGACATGATATAGAGATCATGCTCTAACAACATTTAGTGCAATGAGAAGGGGATGAGATGAAGAGGAAATAGGGTAAAAAGAAAAAAAACACATTTGACTTAATATTTAATCAAACTATTATTAAAATCATTCATCCATTTTTTGTGGAGTTAAACTCAACACTAAAGATCCAATGATGTTAATAAAGCCATGACCAAAAAATCAACCCAAGACAGCCAGAAAATATTCATAAAATAATAATATAATTAATATATACATTAAAGGGTTTAAAAAATGTTTAAAAAATGGAAAATAATGAGGAAAATGTCAATCATATTCAAATTAATCAAGAAATGAAAAATAAGACTATAGAAAAATCAGAAAAGAGGCCAAGTAATTTTACAAAATTTTTGGGAATTTTTTAAAGTCAAACTATTTTTAAAAATTAAAATAAATGGGTAAAATAAACAAAATTAGTAAAAAATAGTAAAGTCAGAAACAAAAATAAAATAAGGTCACCAATATTTGTCACAATATCATTGGATCATTCTATAATTTTTTCAGAATTTAAAAATGTGTAAAAGTATTTTTAAACATTTTAAACAAATCAAATAAGTGTAAAATTCATAAAAAATACCAAAACACAAAATTAAATTGTGAAAAAATAAAAATCAGAAAGAGAATAATCAAAAATATTTTTCATAATATTTTCAGATTTTTTAGACTAAAAATGAATTTTCTATGATTTTTTGAAATTTAAAACAATTAAAATATAAAAATAAGAAAAAGAAAATAAAAGAAAAAGATGTGGACCATTGGATGAGAGTCAAAACGCATTAGTAATCAAATCCAAAGGATCTGGTGCGCTGTTCATATCATGGTCTTTAATGAATAATGTACATAATCATTAATAAAATCAGAATTTGAAAATAACAAATGTCACGCTTTCATTGGTTAGAAGATGACACGTTGGTCATCTTCAACCTCCAGCCGTCATGAATTGTAAGTCTCTCAAACTGTAAAATCAGAAGCTCAAACCTATGCCATTCGCTTCGTCTCTTCAAGACGAATACAACCACACCCTCGCGCCAAATTTATATAAACTATAACTCAAGCAATTTGGAAAGAAAGTTTTGAAAAGGGATTTGAAAATTTATGGTCAAAACGTGCTTCCAGATAAAAGTAAGTGTTGCGACTAGAACCAGGGCAATGAGAGCAACACAATGATACCAAAGTTTTGAAGAATTGATGAAGGAATCTACCTATTGAAATTGAGTTGCAGAGCTCTGAAACTGGACTTCTATGGAGCAATATAGAGCACGATTCTTGAATGTGATTATATGGTTAGATTCAGGGAAGATTAAGGAAGGTGAATTGATGAAAAAAATGGATTGAAAAAGGATTGAGAATAGGATTCGAAGTAGCTGAATTCTGAGTTGTGAAGCAAGTTTGGCAGGGTGATTCTGGCTACCTAAGCTTGGGAAATTGAATGGGGGATGACCCTCTATTTATAAGGAATCAAATGGAATGTTCAAGCGTGTGGAATGATGCAAATTGGCGGGAAATCGTGTGAACCTGATGCACGAGCAAAGTGTGATCTAATTTGCATCAAAACTTATCTAATCCTTGCGTTTCAAGGGTCTAATCCACTTTGGCAACTTGGTTAAACATGTTTAGATCACAAACGCGTGCTAATTTGATGTTTAAAGGCCAAAACATGGATTTCAAATTCTGACTTATGGAGAAACTTCAGTTCCAAGTTACCAATTCAATCCAATGGCATTTCCACCTCAGGGGGTCTTAGGGAAAAATTCTTAATGCTTTAGAAAGATGAGGTAACAAGCTTTGCAATGGAAAAAGAATGGAATCAAATGGAGGCTTGAGCTGAAAACTACATGGAGTCAATGTTGAAGGAAAAGAGTTGACTTTCCATACTTAGAAATATTTCAAATTCTTCTTTAAAAATGACCTATAATCTCTTGCATCCAAAAATGGCCTTCCACTTAGAATTTTCTCTTGACCAAAAAAGATGGAATGAAGTAGATCTCTTGAATGACATTTTGCAATTTGAACCACTCAAAATCTCCAAAAATTGAGCAAGTTATGACTTGTTGAAGTTACCCAAAAATGATGAAATGACCTATAATCTTTTGCATTCTTAATGAAACTTCCATCCATTTTCTTACTTTGCACATAAAAGAAAGCATGAAGTACACATCCTTAGGATCATCATGAAAAAATAATGGGCTCAAGGTGATAAAAATTGACCATGTTATGACCATTTGAAGTCACATATGGAGAATTGGGGATTCATCTGGATGACTTGTAATCTTTCTTCTTCACCAAGTTCCTTCCACATGAAAACTCCTTGGAACTTTTGAAGTGATTTATTGGTAACTCTTTGAAGATAAGAATGATTTTGGAATCACTCAAAAATACCAAAAGACGAGCAAGATATGCCCCTTTGAAGTCCAAAACCCTAGCCTCTAAATCAAGAGAATGCTTGGTGGAACTTTGCCAAGTTTGAACAAACTTTTTGTACCAAAACCACTTCCAAACCAACTTACAAAACAACTTAAATGGTGAGGTTTGAATCTCTCAAGATTTTAACTACGGCATGGAAATAAACTCATGGACCCATGAAGCAACTTGCTAAACCTCATTGCTTTTACCTACATTATTAACAAGTAAGACAAACCAATATTGCATTTTGTTAATTAGAGAGAAAATCAAAGCAAAATATATATGATCACAAAAGAAAACAAGTCAAGGTGCTTGGTAACTCCTCAAAGAGTAAGGCTAAAGATAGGGAGAAAAACCAAAAGCCCTAATGTGATTTTGTGGTGATTGAAACAATATGGTATGATGAAGGGATCATAGGGGAAAAATTGGGGTACAACAGCTGCCCTTATTTAAGTTTCTTCTATCCGGAGATACAAAGTTTAAAAATCTTCGTGTTGACGTGATCGAAGACACTTAAATATAAAACAAACCCTGTTTTTGGCCCTAAGATGCCATGCAAACATTTATGCATATGAATGCATATGAATGGAACAAAAGAGACGCAAAGTAGCATTGGGGACGCAACCTAAAATGCAGAAACAAAGGAGCAATCCCACCAGGAAAATAAATCACTGGTAAACCACGAGATTAGAATCAGAGAGGAGGATAACAAGCATCGGCATTCACTGTCGATGTACTACCAACGTTCACTGAAGGTAGAAAGAGAATATCATATCACCGCCGTTCACTGACGATGAACTATCAACATTCACTGAAGATAGCAAAAAGATAACAAACACCGACATTCACTGCTGATGTACTACCAACGTTCACTGAAGGTAGAAAGAGAATATTATATCACCGCCGTTCACTGATGATGAACTATCAACGGTCACTGAAGATAGCAAAAAGATAACAAACACCGACGTTCACTGCCGATGTACTACCAACGTTCACTGAAGGTAGAAAGAGAATATATATCAAGTTTCCCCAAGATTCTGGTGTTTTGCCAAGAACGGGTCTCAACTTCTTCTTTAACCAAGGAAATCTGCCTGGAAAGGGTAATACGTAACCTGTCTCAAATAAAGAGACTTCCACTTATTGTCAAGGGGGATTTGCAAAGAGAAATGACTTTCTAGGGATAGAAATATGACTTCCCAGGGAAATGCCACGATATTCCTGCTGAGGAGATAAAGTCTTCTTGTGCAAAATAAATGCACAAACCAAAACTTAAATTTTCAGAAATTCAAAATAAATGACATTGTCATGCAACCACAAATCCAATTCAGAAATATACTGGAGCAAGACGGCCAATGCAGATTCATCCTTTGAGAAATAAACTCAAGAGGGAAAACCAAATTCAACCAAGCAAAGAGCGTTACCAGAAAGGTATGAACACAATGTCAATGAATGGTGATTTTTTAGCAATGCATGATGTATGTATGAGTGTATGAGTGCTATTATGCATATGCTGGTAAAAAGGATACATAATCAGCACAGATAAACGAAACCGCCTCAGGTACTAACAACATTGGGCTATGCTTCAGCCAGAAAGATCAACCCAAGAAAGGTAAAAGCAACTGCAGAAACCAAACCTATTGCCTGTCCTAACTTCACTGAGGAGAAACATAATCCGGATGTAGCCAAATCAAGAAGATACCGGGATAGAACATCCTTCTACCGGTTTCATCGGAGAAAAGATTTTTCCAAAAGTAACATGCATACTGGAGATTGAAAGACCAACCTCAAATAAAGCAGACTGACGCTGAAACAACCAAGCCTCACTGGAGGATTCAAGCCTATCTCCCTGGAGAAAAAACTACTGACTGAAACTTTTCATCACGAACACTCATTCCAACAAGAGATGCCCTGAGATAACCTTCTCGAGAAATCAAGAAGTCAATACTAGTGCCAATACTGCAAAAAGAGCGACATCTCAGCACACCAAAGGAATGAAACCTTTCATTATATGAGGGAAGACTTCGCTGGGGAATCTGGGACAGAGGCTTCTGACCATGCAAACCCAAAATCAAAAGTGAACCAAGACTTGACTGGGGATAATGGGATCATAAACCCAATACTGTACCTTGTACCCACTGATATCGTCTTTAACTATCTGAGAAACACACAAAGATTACGCACCTACCAACAAAATGACCTGAGAAAACCTTCACGAAGGGAGTAAATCTTCTTAAAACAACCGGAGTTTGTTCATTCTTGGGATCACCATTTTTGTTGTCATTCTTTCATCACAAATCCAAAAGTAAATTGAATAGTAAAGATCTCTTTTCTTTGAAAAGTCAGTTTTGCCTTTTTTTAATCTTTTTGCTTTAACAATTATTATCAGTAATAAATGAAGTCTTTGCAAGCTAAATAAAAATAAGAACACAAAGAATTGGGCAAAAGCTCGAATTTCATTAATAGAATGGTAGTCTGCGAATGGTGAGACTTCATGGATGATTACAAAGTTTGGGAAATGGTAATACATAATGGAAAAGATACATTGAGATACAATGACCAGTATCCCCCCTAACAACTTTTAAAATCCTGAGCAGCAACTTCCGTTGAAGTATGGTGAGGATCCGAGAATATTGTTGCTTCAACGATCAAGTCTCGTCTGACATAGTTACTTGCCAAGAAAATCCCTAACTTTTGCATAAGCTGCCCTTGCGGGTTTTCAACTTAGCGGGAAATTTATTTTGTTTGCGTCTCTAATTTTTGCCTAGACCGCCCTTTCGGGTTTTCGGCCTACCGAGATGCTCCTTTTTTCCTAAGCCGCCCTTTCGGGTTTTCAACTTAGCGAGCTGTTCTTTTATTTCTTTAGGAGAAGTATTTCTTGACTGCGTCAGCATTCATGGGACGTGGGAACTCCTCACCATGCATAGTTTCAAGAATTAATGCACCACCAGAGAAGGCTTTCTTGACAACATAAAGACCTTCAAAATTGGGAGTCCACTTGCCCCTAGAATCAGTGTTGAAAGACATGATCTTCCTGAGCACGAGGTCGCCTTCTCTGAATTCACGAGGTTTGACCTTTTTATCAAATGCTTTCTTCATTCTTTTCTAATATAACTGCCCACGACACAAAGCTGTCATTCTCTTCTCTTCAATTAAATTCAATTGGTCAAACCTGTTCTGAACCCATTCAGCCTCTGTCAATTTGGCTTCCATTATCACACGTAACGAGGGAATCTCTACCTCGACAGGGAGTACAACTTCCATTCCATACACTAGGGAAAACGGGGTTGCTCCTGTTGAAGTGCGAACATATGTTCGATATCCATGCAGAGTAAAAGGGAGCATTTCATGCCAATCCTTATAAGTGACAACCATTTTCTGGATAATTCTCTTGATATTCTTATTAGCAGCTTCAACAGCCCCATTCATCTTTGGCCTGTATGGAGATGAATTATGATGGACAATCTTGAATTCTTCGCACAGTTTAGTCATCATCTTGTTGTTCAAATTCGAGCCATTGTTAGTGATGATTCTGCTCGGCACACCATACCGGCATATAAGATTGTTTTTGATGAAACGCACAACCACCTGTTTGGTAACATTGGCATATGAAGCATCCTCTACCCATTTGGTAAAGTAGTCAATTGCTACCAAGATGAAACGGTGTCCATTCGAAGCTTTGGGTTCTATCATCCCGATCATGTCAATACCCCACATAGAGAAAGGACATGGGGAGGAAATCACAGTGAGAAGTGTCGGAGGCACATGGATCTTATCTGCATAAATCTGGTATTTATGGCACCTCTTTGCAAATTTGTAACAATCGGATTCCATTGTCAACCAATAATAACCTGCCCTTAGCATCCTTTTAGGCATCGAATGTCTATTAGCATGAGTGCCAAATGAACCTTCATAAATCTCATGCATCAACATGTATGCTTCGTGTCTATCCACGCATCTGAGCAAGACCATGTCAAAATTTCTCTTGTATAACACATTTTCACTGAGGAAGAAACTGCCTGCCAATATTCTCAGTGTCTTTCTATCTTTCTTTGACGCACCAAACGGGTATTCCTGAGTCTGAAGAAAATGCTTGATATCATAATACCAAGGTTTTTCATCTGCTACCTCCTCTGTCGCAAACACATGAGCGGGCCTATCTAGCCGTCGAACTGTAATTCAGGGTATATCATTCCAAGCATTTACTTGGTACATGGAAGCCAGAGTTTCCAGAGCATCCGCCATTTGATTTTCATCTCTAGGAATGTGATGGAATTCAACTTTATTTAAGAAGGTTAGTAATCTTCTAGCATAATCTTTGTAAGGGATCAAGCCAGGGTGACGAGTATCCCATTCTCATTTAATATGATTTATTACCAAAGCTGAATCGCCATACACATATAGAATCTTGATTCTGAGATCAATAGCTTCTTCAAGACCCATGATGCAAACCTCATATTCTGCCATATTATTAGTGCAATCAAATGTCAACCTTGCAGTAAAGGGAATGTGTGATCCATGTGGAGTGACAATCATAGCACCAATTCCTTTACCATAAGCATTCACAGCTCCATCAGATACCATACTCCAATGAGATTCAGGGTCGGGGCACTCCCCAGGCAATGGTTCATCACAATCTTTCACTTTTAAGAACATCACATCTTCATCGGGGAACTCATATTCTGCAGACTGATGATCTTCCACCGGCTGGTGAGCAAGGTAATCTTCCAACACACTACTTTTAATAGCCTTTTGAGTGTGGTACTCGATATCATATTCAGATAACAACATCTGCCAGCGGGCAATTCTCCTAGTAAGAGCAGGCTTTTCAAAAATATACTTGATTGGATCCATTTTGGAGATCAACCAAGTGGTATGATTCAACATATACTGTCGCAAACGCTTTTCTGCCCAGGCCAAAGCACAACATGTTTTTTCTAGCATAGAATACCGTGACTCACAATCAGTGAACTTTTTGCTGAGATAATAAATGGCGAACTCTTTCTTTCCAGTTTCATCCTGTTGTCCCAGAATACAACCCATGGATTTATCTATCACTGTTAGATACATAATCAACGGTCTTCCTTCTACGGGAGAGATCAAGATAGGAGGTTCAAGCAGATATTCTTTAATACTTTCAAATGCCCTTTGGCAGTCATCTGTCCACACAGAACCCTGATCTTTCTTTAACAACATCGGTTCACACGTTGCAGTCATGTGGGAAATAAATCTGGAGATATAATTCAAACGCCCGGGGAAACCCCTGACTTGCTTTTCAGTTCTTGGTGCTGGCATTTCTTGAATTGCTTTGACTTTGTCAAGGTCAACTTCAATTCCTTTCTGGCTAACAATAAAACCCAACAATTTTCCCGATCTAACTCCGAAGGTGCATTTATTTTGATTTAGGCGGAGACGATACTTCCTCAAACGCCGAAACAACTTCAACAAATCTTCTATATGCCCTTCTTCAGTTTGGGATTTTGCAATCATATCATCAACATATACTTCAATTTCTTTATGCATCAGATCATGGAATAGGGTCGCCATAGCCCTCTGGTACGTTGCACCAGCGTTCTTCAACCCGAAGGGCATCACTCTGTAACAGAATGTTCCCCTGGGTGTGATAAACATTGTTTTTTCCATGTCCTCTGGAGCCATTCTTATTTGATTATACCCGGAAAATCCGTCCATGAACGAGAATACCTTGAATTTTGCTGTGCTATCCACTAACATGTCAATATGAGGCAATGGAAAATCATCTTTTGGACTAGCTTTATTTAGATCTCTGTAATCTACGCACATGCAGACTTTTCTGTCTTTTTTCGGTACTGGGACAATATTGGCAATCCATTGAGGATACACTGATGTCACAAGAAAACTCGCATTAATCTTCTTTAGGACCTCCTCTTTGATCTTTACTGCCATATCCGGGTGGGTTCTTCTTAACTTTTGTTTAACTGTCGGACACTCTGGCTTCAACGGCAAACGATGCTCGACAAAGTCTGTATCTAGACCAGGCATATCTTGATAAGACCAAGCAAAACTATCCACATAATCTTTCAACATCTCAATCAACCCGCTCTTTATATCAGGACGCAACGATGCTCCAATCTTAACTTCCTTCGGATCTTCTTCTGAACCCAAATTAACCACTTCCAAAGGCTCTTTATATGGCTGAATGGTATTTTCCTCATGCTCAAGCAACCGTGAGACCTCTTCTGGAATCTCATCATAATCTTCTTCTTCAGCCCCAAACACAGGACAATCAAAGTTGGGAGAGGGTGCAGGGTCATTGTACTCAACAGGTTTTTTAATTAATCTGCACATGTGATTTATGATTGTTTTTAGAAACTGACACATATAACAAGTGATCATGCAGATTAATTTTCAGTTATTATTTATTTTTAAAGGTTTTTTTATTATTACCATTTCCCAAGAAAAAGCAGAAAATAAAAAGACATAATTTGGAAGAAAAGACAACTTTTATTAATGATCTTAACAATTATAGCAAACAGATAAGCCCTACAACATTAATACTTCCACCTTGGGCAGAGTTAAAGCTTTTCAAAAGAAAGAGGCAGATTAACAAAACAAATTACTTTGAAACATGTATGCAAGAAGGAACATCAATGGTAACCCAGTTCTGAACTCGGACTCCATGTGTCACATAACTCGGTACTTCCTGCTCTGCTTCATCCTCTTCAACAACATTAATTCCAGAACTAATTGGATGAAGGTAGCCTCCGCTGCGGAAAATATCATGATAAATGTTCACAGAAGACTTTGACTTTCAATCTTCGCTTTTTCCATTCCTCGAAGAGAAACATAAACCAACTATGTTTTTGTTCACGGGTGGATCCACAAGTCGTCCCTAAACTGCATTATGACCATTGCGCACAACCTGCTGCGCATTCTTCAGGGAAACCACAAAATTCTCATTCTTCCTTATGTTATCAATGGATAAGGCTTGGAACTGGGTTCTAACAGCAACCTCATCCGCTTCTACGATACTGAAAGAGGATAGATGGGATATCAACAACGCCTACTCCCCATTTATGATCACTACCTTCCCTTCACGCACAAACTTTAGCTTCTGATGCAGAGTTGAAGTGACAGCCCCTTCTTCGTGTATCCATGGCCATCCTAACAAACAACTATACGCGGGAATAATGTCCATTACCTGGAAAGTTATCAAAAACAAGTGTGGTCCTATATGGATGGGTAAGTCCACCTCACCGATGACAGATTTCCTCGACCCATCAAAAGCCTTCACAATGATGCCACTCGGGCGCATAGGTGTTCCCTGATACTTTAACTTCATGAGGATACTTCTCGGTATAACATTCAACGCAGATCCATTATCAATTAGCACATTAAATAGCGAGTCATTCTTGTAGTTCATAGATATGTGGAGGGCCAGGTTGAGATTCCTCTCTTCATCTGGTAACTCATCATTGCAGAAACTTAAGTTGTTACATGACGTAATGTTTCCAATTACGCTGCTGAATTGATCTAACGACATGTCATTCTCTACAAAAGATTGGTCTAGTACTCTCATCAGTGATTCTCTATGAGCGGAGGAATTCATCAATAAAGCTAGGATGGATATCTTTGAAGGAGTCTGCAATAGCTGATCTACAATTTTGTAGTCACTCATTTTAATTATCTTCAAGATATCATCCACTTCTTTCTCCAATGTAGCTCCATTAGTCTCTCCTGCAGTCTTCTTAGGCTCATCGTTCTCAGCAATTTTCTTTCCAGCAACAACATCTCTTCGAATAACCGGCGCAAACACACGACCACTACGGGTCACCCTGCTATTATCAGCTATATTTCTAACATCTGGCATTGGCTGCATGGGAACTTCCACCCCATCTTCCAAGATTGTAGCGTCGTATTTGTAAGGCACAACCTTATCTGATTTATAGGGAACAGGTCCTGGCAGGCTAATTACCAATGGGGTAACAGCTAGTTTGATATGGTACTCCACCTCAAGATGAGCGGGTGCACCAAAACAAGGTACAATGACATTTACACCTTCCTTAACATAATCAATCATCAAAAGATCATTTCCGATAAACAAATCTTCGTCTGAAGAGAAATACTCATCCGCGGAGGCATACTCTTCCTCTGACTCTTCTCCCATTAAACAAACTTCAACCATATCAATCTCGTGATAATAATCTCTCTGACCTGTGATCTTGATAGTTTCATTATCTAACAGCAATTGAACACCCTCTCTCATAATAAAACATCCTCGGGGGTCTCGATAGCAAACTATGCAAGACCCATATTGGTGTTCCACCTGACCAGCAGTACGATAGAAGGTAGCATGCAACTGTACGAGATCTTCATTCAAATGCTCTACTTCAAAAATTCTGAATTCACCCGGACATCCAGATACCATATTCACTTCCTCTTCATATTCTGCCCTAGGCCTGATTATATGGATTAAACCTTCCTTCATCATCTCCTGTAAATCAGCCTTTATCTTCTCGCAACCCTGTATGTTTGTATTACAAGTAGCACAACCAGCATGGTCATACATATAATAACTGAATTCACAGAGGTCTGCGTGCATCTTCACCAAATCCCATATAACCAAATTAATCTCAAAAATCCGGAAGTCACCTGGACAACTGGCCACCATATTCATAGCATTCACTCCACCGTGCTTGGGTAGAGGATTGTCCTTCACATTAGGTCCCATGCCTTTGAAAGATAAAATACCAGACTTCACCAATCTTTGCACTTCAGTTCTCAAAGGATAACAATTTTCAACACTATGACCTAGTGCTCCCTGATGAAAGGCACACATCTGGTCTGCTTTGTAATACCATGGTAATGGTGATGGTACTGCTGGAGGTGGTCGTGTCTAGACCAACTTATTCTCAATCAATGCTGGTAGTAGCTCTGCATAACTCATGGGAATAGGGTCATAGTTATCCCTTTTCTGATTATTCCCTTGGTTCCCCTGCTGGGATTGTCTTTGATAAGTAACGGTAGTTGGAGCGGCATTCATAACAGGAGTCACTGAAGCAACTTGCTGATGACGCTGATAATTCCTTCTAGGAGCATTTATTCTCCTCTCTTGTATGACAGCATTTTTATCCCCCTATTTATTCTTTGTAAACCCATAAGTTGGCTTTTTCACACCTCCGGATCCTTCACCCTTTTCCAAACAGCCTTCTCTTACTGCCTCTTCTAGGCGGACACCCATTGTTACTATCTCTGTAAAATCACTTGGGGCACTTGCTACCATTCTTTCATAGTAGAAAGTGCCTAGAGTCTTCAGAAAATTTTTAGTCATTTCCTTCTCCTCCATGGGAGGAATCACTTTGTGGAGCCACTTCGCACCATCTCTGCGCACACTCTTTGAACGATTCTCTGTCTTTCTGAACCATGGCCCTAAGCTGGTCACGATTGGGTGCCATGTCCATATTGTACTTGTATTGTTTTATGAATGCTTCTCCCAAATCATTAAAAGTATGGATGTTGGCGCTGTCTAAACTCATGTACCATTTTAACACTGCACCGGTCAGACTATCCTGGAAAAAGTGAATCATCAGACGATGATCATCGGTGTGGGTAGACATTCTCCTTACATACATCACCAAGTGAGCACGAGGGCAAGTGTTTCCCTTGTAGTTCTCAAACTCCGGGACCTTGAACTTAGTAAGCACTTTAACATTTGGAACCAAACACAGCTCATTCACGTTCTGCCCAAATAACTCTTTTCCCCTAAGAGCCTTCATCTCTCTTTGCATTCTACCAAACTGCTCTTGGAAATCATCCATTCTGTTATAGAGACCCAAGTCTTCACTCGGCGGAGGAAAAGGACGACATACATCTTCATTAACAAACGAAACCAAATTCACTGAAGGAGGTGCAGCAGGAACAACATGCACCACATGAGGTGCTGGAGTAACAACATTTGGAACCACTGGAGCATCTTGGGGGCCCAAATTGAAACCTTCAGGTGCAAAATTCTCTGGCATTCCCCACGGATAGCCCTGAGGCATGCGGTTTTGAACAACAGTCAAAGTAGCAGATACGGGAACAACAGGAACTTCAGCATTTGCCCATGTTGGTTGAGGTTGAACACTCGGTGGCTGATTCTGAGCAACCACCAGAGCTTCCATCAGAGTAGTCAAATTGGCCAAGCCGGCCTTCAAAGCAGAAACTTCTTCGCGTAGCTCGCGATTCTCCTATTCCAAATTGTCCATCTTCTTTTTGATGTTAGCCCGAGTGTTGTAGTGATGAGTCAGCTTGCTGAACGAAGCAAAAATCTAGGTAAGGCACCTGGATATGCATAATAAATGCAAGAAATATGTGCAATATGATGCATGATGTGCAATGCATATGATTATTTTTACTTTATCATTTAATATTTCAAGGGATTTAACGTTTATAGACATATTGCAAACATCAAAATAATAACGCATTTGAAATACTGAAATTTTTTATTATAATAACTTCAAAATGGGTTACAAGTTTCAATGATCCCAAGTACAAGATGAAAATACAATCTAAAAATCCTGAGAGAAAGAAGCTGATAGAGATCCATCTGTACGTTGGCGCTTCCCTGTGAGCCTGGCAATCTGAGTCCTCAACCTATGGTTTTCTTCCACATGTCTGATGGAAACCTCCTTCCAATCATCCGGATAAGGAAATGAGCAATCAACACCTGTTTGAGGCTTAGGAGAAAATAAACCCCCTTTCCTCTCCATAGACTCTATTGCTTGACTCTCAAGGATCTCAATCAAATCATCTTTCTCCTTCAAGTCTGCTTTGTAGGAACTCTCTAAAGTTTGGAACTTGTTCTTCCAAGCATCTCTTTCCTGTTGCATCCTAACCAAAGAAAGCTACAGTTCTTCTAGATCATCTAATAAAGGAGGAGTGGTCTTCACAAATAGATCAGGCATGGGTGTCTCCCGAGTATACGGCATCTTCAACTGAATGGCTCTCGATCGGACCCACTGAAGATATGGCTCCAAAGAAACAGCACCCCTAGGTCCCAAATCCTTCCTACTCTTCTTATGAATGTGGCGCCAGGCCTTCACAATCTGCTCCCTAGCTTCCCTGTGGTCTTCTCCTTCCTTCAGAAAGAAACTACTCAAATGAATACTATTCGGTTTATCCCTCATTGGATAACCAAGCTGTCGTCGTGCAAGAACAAGGTTATAGTTAATTCCTCCCTTTGTACCAAGAAGAGGTACATTGGGGAAACTACCACAACTGTCAATAATCTCCACATCTTGATAAGCTCGATGATACCAATCAATATCCGAGTGAGTAAGTTCCATGATCTTAGGAGCCCAACGGGGTTCCTTCTTGACATCCCAAAAAGCATCAGATTGAGGCATATGAGAAATCAACCACCGGTACAACAGAGGCGTGCAACAGATAATCATTCCCCCATGATAGGAACTCCGAAGATGAACAGAGTAATAAGCATCACCCAACAGTGTAGGAACTGGGTTTCCAATCATGAAAATCCTGATAGCGTTAATTATGACAAACTTGTCCACATTAGGAAATAAGAATAATCCATAAGAAAGTAAAGCAAGGATGGCCTCAAAAGAAACCGTACTCTTCATCCTGGAAAACTAACGAGCTTTCTCCAATAAGAACTGAGCTGGTAATCCTTTAATTCCTCCTTTAGTAGTCATATGGGCTTCCACTTCAGACTTCCCCAGATGAATCAAAGCAGCTATCTCATGTGGTTTTGGCTCACGCTCCACACCAGTAAAAGGAACACAATCGGTAACAGGTAAATCCAATAGATGAGTGTGATACAGTGGGAGAACTGACTGTTTTTTGGAATGCTGGTTTGCATTTTGCGTTTGTGTTTGCAAAATGTCGCGGTAAGCAAGAGTCGCCACCGACTTTTATTTTATCCAACAAGGAAAGGAAAAAAGCACAAAAAAATTCCTTTTTCGAGATATTTCTGAGTACGGGGGGTAGATTATAGAAAGGGAAGGTATTAGCACCCTTTCTATCCGTAGTTATCTACGGGCTCTTAGGTACTTGCTCATTATTTTCAAAATGGTTTTCTTTGTGTTTGTGGGTTTGAAAACGTTTTTGTTTTAAACTTCGATTTAACTCTTGCTTCTGTCCTCAAGAGTGTAATGAAGTGTTTTTTAAAACTTGTTTGTAAAAGTGTAAATGTGAAAAAGTTTTGTTTTGGATGAGCAAGTATCTAAGAACTAATCTACCTACTCGAAAAAGGAATCGTTCTATGTTTGTTTCCTTTAGACAATGCTATCCCACTATTAGTGAGTAGGTAGCACCGTCGTTGGAGTTTAAGGGTCAATTCGAAAGAGGGACATACGGTCACTAAAGCAATGTTAGGACGTCTTAGTGGTAACCCCAATGTCTTAGATCATTTATTCGAGGCAACGATATCCTAGGCAACTATTTTGAGGCAACTATGATCTTTTAGACAAGAGGGCAACCTCTAAAACAGTCTATACTCAATGACCGTTTACGAAGGAAACCAAGTGGGGTGTATCCTAGGAGTGCGCATGTGCGAGTGTATTGATTTCAGTTATTTTTATCTTTGCACATGTTTAGGGTGATCTAACTGTTTTAAATTTAGCATTCATTCTTGTCATGCAAACCTTATTATTAAACATCTAACAGTTGAATAATTTGCAGAAATTAAAGGTGCGGAAATTAAACTAAATTATCACAAGGCGTCGGGTATTTACATTGCCAAAGACAAACCCTTTGAAATTTAAAAGCGGAAAAATAAATAAATGTCCTAATTAATTATTACAAACCGGGAGCAGATACAATAATTTGGATAAAGAAAAATAAAGCGCGAGACGCAAAATTAAATCGAATGCGAAATTAGGGTTTTGACCCTTTTAATTAAAAGAAAATGTTTTTGTTGTTTTTATTATTTTTTAAGAAAAGAAATTAATTCCTAAAATTAAATACTAAATTAATTAGTTATTAAATTAATTAATGAAAAATAATTAAATGACATTTTTTTGGTTTTTTTTATTATTTTAGGAAAGAAATAAAATAATTAAACTAATGTTAAAACCTAATTATTCTAATTGATTTTTTTAATTATTTGCAAAATAAATGAAAGTTATCTAAAATTAACCTAATTAAATTAATTAATATTTATTAATGAAAAATAAAATTCTGATTTTAATTGGATAAAAAAATGTTTTTTTTTTTGTAATTTTTGATAAAAAAAAAAGAAAATTGTTTTATGGTTAGTAAATAAATAAAAATAATTAAATGAAATATAAACAAAATATATATAAAAAAAGGTTGAGAATGGGCCTGAAATTAGGGGTGTAGAAAGCAGTTTTCTGGGCCCAATTGTGAGGTCCGTTTGACTTTTTGCAATCCAGTGCATGTGCATTGACTGGCCCTTTGGTGCACCCTCAGTGGTAGCCACTATATCTGGCCATCTAGCCATCTGGCGCATGGATGATGAAGGTCCATGGTGGGCTCTTGGCTTGCATATGCATATGATTACCTGAAAACAAACAAGAAAATGTCAAATGCTGGAGGCAGGGATCGAACCCCTGACCTCCAGCCTCAGAATCCTTATGCGCTGACGTGGTCACCATTAGGCTGTTTGCTTTTTATTTTTAACATAATACAAGCTCATAATAATATAAGAAAATAAATATTAATGGAGAATTGTAACAAAAAGCGCGCCAAATTTGAATAAGCGAATGGAGGAGTGACACGCCTTCTTCTTCTTCCTCTCTCTGTGGCTAAAAATCTAAGTATCTATACCCACAGACAAATGTCCGTCACGATAACCCTGTCCATTCTCAAAATCTCCCACAAGCCATGGAAATGATATCTAAAGCCATGGTTGAGGTCGTCTCCTTCTTCTGATCATGACCATACCATTCATGGAGGCTAATTATTCCTGAAAAGAAAAACCCCAAAAGCAAATCCGAAACCCTAACAATGGTGGATTTCGTTATATACCATATAAACGCAATTGAGTAATGCCAAAAGCTTGCAAATGCTTTGTAGATCAAGAATATGCCATTATTTTACGCTATGGATGCAAGAATAAAGCATTTCGAATTCAAGAAAAGGGTGATACCGTGAGCAACTTACAATGCGTCAGAAGGCTTGAAAACACTTGGTTTTGATTGCTTTAGGTTGTGGAGACTTCTAGGAAACGATTGAGATCGTTCAAGAGCCTTGAAACTGCCTCTAAGAGTGACTTCGAACTCACACTTTTTGCTTGTTTTTGAAATTTCTGTTTGCCCTCTAGCACCTGCTTCCAACCCCTATTTTGATCTGCACGCCACCCTTATGTATCACACAATGTATTAGGTTTGAATATTGCATCCAAATCCCTCTCCATCAATGATTTTGATATTGATTTGATTTGCTTTGAACAACTTTCCAAAATTGGTCCAAATCCAATCTCTTTGTACGCATATGCCTTGATACGAGTTTGATGATGGCTAGCTGTGATTTAAGACCTGAAATCATCACAAAATCCCTTGTTATCAATGTTTTGGATTTTTATTTGATTTAAATCAAATTAATTCAAATAAAAATCAAAATAATTAATAAAAATATGATATGGACAAGTGGCAAGGGCTAGAGCACACGGGCTATGATGCCAACTTAAAACAAGTGAAAAAGAATGGGCCCATTTGGCAAAATTTAAAGTTTTGGGGATAGTTGACTTTTGGCAATTTTGCAAAAAAAGGTCAACTTCACCAATGCATAACTTCCTCAATTTTGACCCTTTGGAGTTGTTCCTAGACTTTTTATAAAGCTTGAGATGTCCGCTAATCAACTCTTTTGGTCTCATCTCATTTTGATATTCCATGCTCATGTATGAAGCTTTGACAAAAAAGGTGTTTTTGTTGACTTTTCAAAATGACCTATAATGTCCAAATTCATAACTTCTTGTGAGTACATATTTTGAACTTGGGAGCTGAATATGGATGGTAGGGAATTTAATCCTATTCAAAATGAGCTTTGGATGGGTCATTTATCATAAAGTATGAGAAAGTTATGCTTGGTCAAAGTTGAGTTGACTTTTCCTACAAAACCCTAATTTAACAACTTTTGAGTCTTGATGAATTATGAGAAATCCTTGATGAATCATGATCAACCCTTGATCAAATGATGAAATATCCTTCAAAATGAGGATATTGACAAAAAATCTTGAAGTTTGACTGTATATGAACCACATTTGACTTTTGCCCTAACACAATCGATTTTTGGACCTTTGAGCAATTGACTGAGCAAACTTCCTCTGCAAGGCTTGAAATTTGACATGGATGATCTTGAGAACATATTAGGACATTAGTGAGCACTTGGGATCACATGGACTAAAGCATCTTGATGCAACATGAAACCCTAGTTTGAAGTAGACTGCCTTAGGAGAGGGCTTGTCTGACCAACCCTTGGGCTACTTTGAGCAATTTGGAGATCTTTCTTGAAATGTTTTGAGAAATATGGGAGGGCAAATTTTGGGGTACAACAATGAGAATACTCCTCCAGTGTAGGCATCAACTGATAATCGGGAAAAGTAAAGTAGTGATACACCAGATCGTAGAACTGGACCAAGGTCGAGAGAATACTCTCCTTCATCTTCAACTTTATGAGAGGAATAATGGATCCATACTTCTTCCGAAAGTCTGCAGGACACTCAATCTCTAGAATTATACTGACTAACTCATTTATCTTGGAATCCTTGAAACTGTATTTTCTGGTCTTTCTCTTTCCAGAATCCATGGTTAACAGTACCTGAGATATTCACAAATAGTCAACCTTTAAATCCCTTGAAATATTATTTTCTTCAAAAGATGCTTATGAGTGCATGGATGCATGATGCAACAATCACACACAAGATCACACATATAGGGTTCATAGGTTCAACGTCACGAGCATGAGGTCAAAGGTATTACCCATAAGGTGTTGGTCTAAAAAGTTATCACCTGCCAAACAAGGTTCTAAAGGTTCCCAAATTCTACATCCTTCCTTCGGATATTACCAACTTCCTGATTAACTCGGTAATTAGTAATATTCTCAAGAAAGACTCGTTCGAGCATAGTATCACGTGACAACTATTTCCGGGTTACTCCATCATAGCTTCCGCACTATAACTAAAAGGCCAAGATGGGTTTGGTATTCTACGATCCTCAGTTTCAGCAGGCTCCCAGGTCGAAAGCAGTACGTCTTCCCGATTACTCGGTAAACGACACTACAGTCAAAGGGGCCTCCACTGAGTGGGGGATCTCATGCCTCCTTTTTTGGGATTACTCCCTCAAAGTTAACATGACTATACCGCCCTTCCTATCTTAAAGTTTGCCCAAGTCCGGGTATAGGACTTATGAGTAATCACCAAGCACCCTGAAAACCAAGAAAATCCAAACAAACATATATACAAAGTATAACACATAAACAACAATAACACATATACAGATATAAACAAAGATAGGCTCAACCCACTTAGGGATGGACCACCAAGAGGTCAATCTTTCCCCAGTGAATTCAATATTTTTTTGTAGTGGTAGAAATGTTCAAGACTAAGCCATTGGATTGACTAGACTTTATACAAATCAAAATAAAAATTGCCACCGCACTTTATTGTTTCCAAAGGAATGGTAAAAGAGCGAAAAACCCAAAAAAGGGGGAAAGATTCAAGGTAAGGGGGTTGGTTATGCAAAGGGAAGGTATTAGCACCCTAAACATCTACGGTACTCCGTAGGAACCTCTTTGTAAAATCTTTATATTTTGGCTATAAAAAAATGTGTTATATATAAAATGGATGGTAGAGGTGAGAAAAGAAATATATTTTTTATAATTTTTGCACCCATCGCGGTTGCGAACCTTTAGTGCCTACATACCACCTTTCGTGCAATAGGGGATCAGGGTACACGTAGTTCCTCTTTTAAAAGTTTGAAACACAAGTGTGTTGGTTGTATGAGATAAAACATCATCGTCATTGTCCGTGTGGAAAAACATACTTACTATCCAAAATCATGAGAAAGGAGAATTTGCATCATCTCGAAGTGGAGGATATGGCTTGGATTTTAAAATCAATAATGCCTCACTCAACACCTAAGTGGAAAATATCTCACTTCACTACATATTGTATAAGTATAGTTGTTTGCATCACTACAAGGATTGACAAGAGTCTAATCTTTTGAGAAAAGTTTAAAGATAAATGCCAAAGTGGAAAAATGGTTTGAAATGAGATTGATTGACTTTTAGTCTTCTCACAAAAAATGTCAAAGTATTATTAAGTTGTTTGAAGTTTATTTATGATTTTTTTTTGAAAATGCATGGACATAAGTCCAAGTTTATTATGAAAGTAGTTTAAGTTTCAAAACAAGAAGAGTTTAGAAAGGACAGAGAAGATTTTTGAAATTAAAGAAGATGGGAGGAGAAGAAGAGGCTATCCTAAAGCATAAGGTAAAAGCTAAGGATAAGGACCATCTAACCAACAAGAAGCCAAAACTTGAAATTATGAGCCAAGATAAAATTCACATTCTTTGGATTGAAACCAAGCAAGCAAAGATATTAGACCTCCTGAGAGAACCAAACTTCAAGTGTATTAAGTCTTCACAAAAATTGGGCAGAGTAACGGCTGTATACGGGTGAATTCCAAATTACAAACAAAGAGTGTAATCACAAAAACCTGCACACAAAAACAAACAAGCAACCTAATATCTTGAGGTAAACCTCAAGAACTCCAGACTAAATAATCAGATAAAGTCACAAAGTCTCCAAGATAGGCCAAGGCCTCTAATCCTAAGTCCAAGAAAAAGTCCCATGCTCCATAATGCCAAGGATAGTAACCAAATAGTCCAAATACCATTAAGAGTTTTTTAGGGTTTAAGTTGATTATTAAGTGTCTTAGAAGAAGAAAAAAGGAAAAGCTCAAGTGAGCAAAGTGAAAATGACAAGAAAATAAATGCTCAAATGAGCAAAGATGAAAATGGAATGAAATGTAAAATACTAAAAAATAAATAGTACATAAGCATAAAATAAGCAAGTCAATAATTAGTGGTTAGTTGGATGACCATATTGAAACTTGCATTTGGAACTCATTGGAGGATTGGTAGAACCAAAGCCTCCACACAACAAGTTGCATTTGCTTTTTGTCAAGTATATCATCCATTTGAAATTCTCACAAGTACCATTTAATGATCAACGATGTTTAAGTGATCCGCGTTGACCAAAGGTGTTGTAGATCCATTAGAGGATTGGTAGAACCAAAGCCTCCACACAATGAATCTCAAGGTTATTGGATCAAAGAGATCAAATTAACATACTTGGGCTTGCAATCATAAGTTTGGGCCACGAATGATCATTTATTCGAATCAGGACAAAATTTAGCGCTATGTTAAGCAATCGTAAGTGGACTTATATATAAGTCGCACCTATTTTGAGGCCGGTCAATAGCAATCTATGAACCATTTGTTTTGAGACATGATATAGAGATCATGCTCTAACAACATTTAGTGTAATGAGAAGGGGATGAGATGAAGAGGAATTAGGATAAAAAGAAAAAAACCACATTTGACTTAATATTTAATCAAACTATTATTAAAATCATTCATCCATTTTTTGTGGAGTTAAACTCAACACCATGGATCCAATGATGTTAATAAAGCCATGACCAAAAAATCAACCCAAGACAGCCAGAAAATATTCACAAAATAATAATATAATTAATATATACATTAAAGGGTTTAAAAAATGTTAAAAAAATGGAAAATAATGAGGAAAATGTCAATTATATTCAAATTAATCAAGAAATGAAAAATAACACCATAGAAAAATCAGAAAAGAGGCCAAGTAATTTTACAAAATATTTGGGAATTTTTAAAAGTCAGAAACTATTTTTAAAAATTAAAATAAATGGGTAAAATAAACAAAAATAGTAAAACATAGTAAATTCAGAAACAAAATAAAATAAGGTCACCAATATTTGTCACAATATCATTGGATCATTCCATAATTTTTTTAGAATTTAAAAATGTGTAAAAGTATTTTTAAACATTTTAAACAAATCAAATAAGTGTAAAATTCATAAAAAATACCAAAACACAAAATTAAATTGTGAAAAAATAAAAATCAGAAAGATAATAATCAAAAATATTTTTCACAATATTTTACGATTTTTTGGACTAAAAATGAATTTTCTATGATTTTTTGAAATTTAAAACAATTAAAATATAAAAATCAGAAAAATAAAATAAAAGAAAAAGATGTGGACCATTGGATGAGAGTCAAAATGTGTTAGTAATCAAATCCAAAGGATCTGGCACGCTGTGCATATCATGGTCTTTAATGAATAATATACAAAATCATTAATAAAGTCAGAATTTGAAAATAACATATGTCACGCTTTCATTGGTTAGAAGATGACATGTTGGTCATCTTCAACCTCCAGCCCTCACGAATTGTAGGTCTCTCAAACTGTAAAATCAGAAGCTCATACCTATGCCATTCGCTTCGTCTCTTCAAGACGAAGACAACACACCCTCGCGCCAAATTTATATAAACTGTAACTCAAGCAATTTGGAAAGAAAGTTTTGAAAAGGGATTTGAAAATTCATGGTTAAAACGTGCTTCCAGATAAAAGTAAGTGTTGCGACTAGAACCAGGGCAATGAGAGAAACACAATGATACCAAAGTTTTGAAGAATTGATGAAGGAATCTACCTATTGAAATTGAGTTGCAGAGCTTTGAAACTGGACTTCTATGGAGCAATATAGGGCACGATTCTTGAATGTGATTATATGGTTAGCTTCAGGGAAGATCAAGGAAGGTTAATTGATGAAAAAAATGGATTGAAAAAGGCTTGAGAATAGGATTCGAAGTAGCTGAAATCTGAGTTGTGAAGCAAGTTTGGCAGGGTGATTCTGGCTATCTAAGCTTGGGAAATTAAATGGGGGATGACCCTCTATTTATAGGAAATTAAATGGAATGTTCAAGCATGTGGAATGATGCAAATTGGAGGGAAATCGTGTGAACCTAATGCACGAGCAACGTGTGATCTGATTTGCATCAAAACTTATCTAATCCTTGCGTTTCAAGGCTCTAATCCATTTTGGCAACTTGGTTAAACATGTTTAGATCACAAACGCGTGCTAATTTGATGTTTAAAGGCCAAAACATGGATTTCAAATTCTGACTTATGGAGAAACTTCAGTTCCAAGTTACCAAGTTCAATCCAATGGCATTTCCACCGCAGGGGGTCTTAGGGAAAAATTATTAATGCTTTGGAAAGATGAGGTAACAAGATTTGCAATGGAAAAAGAATGGAATCAAATGGAGGCTTGAGCTGAAAATTACATGGAGTCAAAGTTGAAGGAAAAGAGTTGACTTTCCATACTTATAAATATTTCAAATTCTTCTTTAAAAATGACCTATAATCTCTTGCATCCAAACATGGCCTCCCACTTAGAATTTTCTCTTGACAAAAAAAGATGGAATGAAGTAGATATCTTGAATGACATTTTGCAATTTGAACCACTCAAAATCCCCAAAAATTGAGCAAGTTATGACTTGTTGAAGTTGGCCAAAAATCATGAAATGACCTATAATCTTTTGCATTCTTAAGGAAACTTACATCCATTTTCTTACTTTGCACATAAAAGAAAGCATGAAGTGCACATCCATAGGATCATCATGAAAAAATAATGGGCTCAAGGTGATAAAAATTGACCAAGTTATGACCATTTGAAGTCACATATGGAGAATTGGGGATTCATCTGGATGACTTGTAATCTTTCTTCTTCACCAAGTTCCTTCCACATGAAAACTCCTTGGAACTTTTGAAGTGATTTGTTGGTAACTCTTTGAAGAGAAGAATGTTTTTGGAATCACTCAAAAATACCAAAACATGAGCAAGATATGCCCCTTTGAAGTCCAAAACCCTAGCCTCTAAATCAAGAGAATGCTTGGTGGACTTTGCAAAGTTTGAACAAACTTTTTGTGCCAATATTCTTCCTTTGTGAATAGAGATTGTTGAGGATTATGATGAGGACTTATGGCCACCAAAACCACTTCCAAACCAACTTCCAAAACAACTTCAATGGTGAGGTTTGAATCTCTCAAGCTTTTAACTAGGGCATGGAAATAAACTCATGAACCCATGAAGCAACTTGCTAAACCTCATTGCCTTTACCTACATTATTAACAAGTAATACAAACCAATATTGCATTTTGTTAATTAGAGAGAAAATCAAAGCAAAATATCTATGATCACAAAAGATAACAAGTCAAGGTGCTTGGTAACTCTTCAAAGAGTAAGGCTAAAGATAGGGAGAAGAACCAAAAGCCCTAATGGGATTTTGTGGTGATTGAAACAATATGGTATGATGAAGGGATATTAGGGGCAAAAATTGGGGTACAACAGTGGGCACCAACTGATAATCTGGAAATGTGAAGCAATGGTGTTTAGGGTCAAAGAATTGGAACAAGACACTCATCAGACCTTCGTCAAACCTGGTAGTAACCAAACTGAGAAAGTGACCATATCTCTTGATGAATGATGAGCTCTCAAGAACTCTTAGGACCAATTTTTTGAGCTTGGGAGGGACCTCTACAAAATTGATTCAGATGGTCTTTCTGCGAACTGAATCCATGCCCTACAAAACAAAAGAAAGGATAAATCTCTAGGCCCTTGAAATGGTTAGCGTGTATGTCATGATGTTTATGATGTTATGGTTATGCTCTAAAATCATAGATATATCAAGTAAGTCACACAAAGACCCTAGATTTAATGGCTTGCGCGAGTTTTTAAAGGTAAGTACCCTCTTGAAGTTTAGTTGGCTAAACCTGTCCTATTAATAGTAACTGGGTTCTAAGGAGTATCATATCACTGACCTTTCTTTTAGGCATTGTTCTAGCTCAAGCACAAAATTATTGCAGCCAGAATATCCCAAAAGTCCAATATCAATGAGTGTAGCATCGAGTATCAACCAATCTTCGGTCGGAACCAAAGTCGGCCATCTCACTACCTTCTAATGGCTTAGGATGAGTTAATTAAAGGTTCCAAAGGTCAGTTAGCACTTAATGACACTATAAGGAAGCCTAATGTTATCCTTGATTGACTCAAGGAACATTAGTACAAGCCAGAGTATCACACTAATGTAGCTATCAGTTTTTCCATATCGATCTACGCCGTACAACCTCCATGATTTATTGCTACTTACCTAGAAAGGTACCCCAGATCCGGGTATAGGATCTTTAACAAAAGCCCAAGTAAAGACCCAAAAAATGTAAAGCAAGCAAGTCAAACAAGGAAAGAAAGTAAAGGTGATCTAGCCCTAAGGTAACCCTACTTTTAAGTAAAACTCCCCAATAGAGTCTCCAGTTCTGTAATACGGTGGGAGAACTGACTTGGTTGTTTTGCGTTTGATCGCAATTGTTGCAGACAACAAGAGTCGCCACCGACTTTTCTTTTATCCAATAAGGAAAGGGTGAAAAGATCAAGAAATACCTTTGAGATTTTTCTGATTAAAGGGGGTAGATTATGGAAAGGAAAGGTGTTAGCACCCTTTCCATCCGTAGTTTCTACGGGCTCTTACTTGCTTTCTAGATCACTTGCTTTTGTTTGAAAATGTGCTTGTGGAGTGGGTTTAAAAATATTTTGAAAACGTCTTTGTAGTGATTCTCGTCTCTATAAGAATGCGTATAAAATGTTGGTTTTGAAAATAGTTCAAAAAGGTGTTTGTGGAGGATGTTTTTTGAAAGTGATTTTGAAAAATGCATTTGTAATGATTCTCGTCTCTATAAGAATACGTACAAAGAGCTTTGACTTTTGAAAAATTTTCAATTGAAAGTGTTGGTGTGAAAATGTTATTGGTTGTGAGAAAACAAGCAACTACAAGCATCCTACCTACTCAAAAGGTCTAATGTTCTTTTCCTCCTCCTTTAGATGTTGTTATCTTACCATTGATTTGGTAAAAAGCCCCATCGTTGGATGTGAAGGGATGGGCGTGGGTCATTTGTATATTCATAGAAGGAAACCTATGAGACGTTTTAGCAATTTCGTATAGGGACTAGATCGTTTACTGAAGGCAACATCGAGGGACATTGAGGGACTACGATCTTTTATCGAGGGTCTTTGCTAAAACGCCCATTTTCGAGGGACATGACTATTTTCCGTGGCAACAAGTGAAATTACCCTAGAGGTGCATGTGTGTGAATAATGTGTTTTATTTGCATGCATTTAGTCTTTGATTAGGATGGTCTACTTGTTGGTTTTATCTTGCCATACATCCTAATTACTAACATTTGTATAAAGCAATAAAAATGCAGAAAATAAATATCCTACACTATTACAACCATATTGAATAGCAAGAAAATGTAAAGACAAAACAAAATAAAAGAAGGGAAAATAAGCTTTTCGATCCAGGCAACAACGTCCCTTTGATTCTGCTCTTCCCTGCCTCTTTCGATTTGGGTCTGGGAGTTAGGATGAGATGCACTCTTCGATTTTGCCTTTTTGCTTCCTTCGATTGCATGAATGTTAGTGTGAACAAGTAACCTCCAATTCACCGTTCTTGCTTATTCTTTTGATTGGGCTGGAAGTCAGCGTGAGTGTACACTCTTTGTTTCAACCTCCTTGCTACCTCCTTCAATTGCAGGAATGCAAATCTTCCAAGTTGATATTCGAAAGGCTTCAATGTTTAGCCAATCAAAGGATACAGAAAACTTGTCTAAACTTGAAAATGAAACTAACAAGTGTAACTTTCGAAAGCTATAAGCCAGAGGTTAGCATAAGATTATTGGGCACCAAAATCCAAAGTCTAACTAGTCAGGATTGAGATTTTCAACATACAGGCAGTGAGGATCGAAAGTTAGGGCATGGTCAACTTACTAGATAGGATATCTACATTTTCCTTTTATTTATATGTACAAATGATATTTAAATGAAAAAAGTTCCAAGTTTAGAGGAAAATCACCTCTTGAAGTTCTTAATCGAAGGAGCTGTAGGTGACTTCCTTGGTGGTGGATGGAGCTCCACTGGAATCTTCCTGAAACTAGTTTAGTTGCTGCTTTGTTTGGGCAGTCACTGAATCGAAGGAGGGTATGTGATAGTGGTGAGTGAATCGAAGGTTATTATATAACAATCTAGGGAGTGAATCAAAAGACTATTATGTTGTAGTTGGGGAATGAATCGAAGGTTAGTTATCTGGAAGTTGAGGAGTGAATCGAAGGGTTCACTAATGTATGAAGGGATCTGAGTTTTTTAGAGTTGGAATGTTTGGGAATGTTTGAGAACATTTGATAGTGTTTGAGAGTTTTGAGAAATTGATAATTTTCTCACAACAAGAGTTTTTCAACTACCAGGGTCCCCTAAGATGTGTCATGGAAGCTCTTATTTATAGATGGGTTTGGCTGATGTTTGGAAGGGAAAACAAAAGAAATTTGAACAAATTGAGTATGTTGTTCTTGTAGTCTTCGAGGTGCAGTTTTTATATGCCAATTTGGTGCAAGTATGGGAGCAGCGTGGCAGGACTGCTTTGTAGCAGTTTTGGAGTGTTGTGGCTAGTGCATCAGGCTTGTACTTGGCAGCACATAAAACTCTGGCCAGCAAGCATCTTTGGATATTCCAACCTTTCGTTTTGACTTCATAAGTCTAACCTTCGACCAGGTCCTTTCTTTAGACAAAAATATTTGTTTCCAAACAGTATGTGTCTTTCGAATGGGCCATTTTTGTGCATCCTTCAAAGGGTCCAAATGTATGCCCCTTGAATAGGCCACCAAAATATGTCCTTCAAATGGGACATCCAGGTATGTTTGGCAAGCCCTTCGAACGTTCCACCATAGTGTAGAAACTATTCGTGTCGAAACAAACTTTCCAAGGGAGATACTTCCCAATTCAAACTAGCATGAAAATAGTTAATGCTTTGTGGGTGCTAGCATAGGCGTTTCCCCTGTGAATCGAAGCTAGTTGGAGATAGGTGTTTCCCTGTTGAAGTTTGCAGCAAGTTGTTTCAAAGGGAGACTTTGCCCAGTCAGAGCTAGCACGAAGATAGCCAAAGCCCTGTGGGTGCTAATATGAATCCAGTGAATGTTAGTCATAGGGAAGCTCTTGCCTTGTGCATGCTAGCATGGTGAGATCCCCTTTCTTTTTAGGATCGAAGCATGCAAGAAAGATGTGGCTATCTTACCATTGATTTGGTAAGAAGCCCCATCGTTGGATGTAAAGGGACGGGCATTGGGACGTTTGTATAGTCATAGAAGGCAACATATAGGACATTTTAGCAATGTCGGTTTAGGGACTAGATCGTTTACCTATAGCAACATCGAGGGTCATCGGGGGACTACGATCCTTTTATCGAGGGTCTTTGCTAAAATGCCCATGCTCGAGGGACATGACTATCTTCCGATAGGCAACAAGTGAGATTACCCTAGAGGTGCATGTGTGAATAATGTGTTTGATTTGCATGCATTAAGTCTTTGATTAGGGTGGCCTATTTTATTGTTTTTATCTTGCCATACACATTTATTTACTAGTAATATATGAAAAGCAAGTAAAAGGCGGAAAGTAAAATCTAAGCTATTACATCACTTTAGGGGGATGGGGATATAATTTAACAAATGGGGATGAAGTAGAAACTAAAATATTACAACCATATCGAATGATAATGAAAAGAATGTGAAAACAGCATAAAATAAAGGGCAAACACACTTTTGAACTGCTATGTGTCGACCCATGCTGCTATGCATCGACACATAGCTTCTCTTGCTCCTGTAAAACAAAATCAGTTCAGTATGGGTCGACACATAATGGGATGTGTCGACTCATGCATCTTCTTGTATCGACGCGAAACGCGTATGTATCGACTCATAGGCTTTTCCAACTTCTGTTTTGTGAAATCTATTCAGTATGTGTCGACACATAATGGGATGTGTCGACTCATACACCTTTTTGCATCGACGCGAAATGCATATGTGTCGACTCAAAGTCCTTTCCAGTCCCTGTTTTGTGACCTAAACTCAGTATGTGTCGATGCATGAGGGTCATGTGTCCACTCATACACCTTTTTTCACTAAGATGGGTCGACACATGTGGATATGTGTCGATACATCCTGCATTTTTCTGCCTTAAACGCCATTCTTTGCATACATCAGTTAGTTTTTAACATATGAATTAATAATATGAACAAAAAATAAATGATTAACTTCAAAACAGTGATTGCTACATCCTATAAACAGCAAAGTTGATGTATGGAAAAGGCAAGGTAAATATGACTTACCTTAAAACTGCACTTTAGGTTTTGAAACCAAATATCCTTCAAGATGTTGTATGAACCTTAAGGAAGCTCCAACCAGCTGCTAGACTTCCTTTTTGTTGAAGGTTACTAAACAACCTATGTATGGTATGAAATGTTTGGATGGTTGGGCAGAACTTGCAAGGTATGAGAGGTTCAAAGGTTTGGACTTTAAAACCCAAGAGTGGAAGTTTTGTGAATATGAGATTTTTGAGGGTTTACCAATATAACTTCTGGCTTTTCTCCTTGTTCTCTATCTCTATTTTTTCTAACCTTTTTCAACCCTATCCCTCTTGCAACTGGCCTCTCTATTTATAGAGAAGGTTTAAGATTTGAGAAACTCAGACTTTTTGAAAAAAACATGTTATGCATTTTTTTCAAATTCATAAAGACAAGCTACTTCATGATGAAGAAAGGAGTGAATTAAGGGACTTTAGCCATGCTTTGCAGGTCTTGTAGATTGCTTCTGCTGTTGAGAGATTTTTTGTCATCTTTGGAACAGATTTCAAGCTTTGAAAGAAGAGAGTGGTTGGAAAAGTGAAGCTTTATGCAAATGGAAATGTTGCTTTTTGCATTTCTAACCATAAATGGTATCAAGACTTGGACAAAACTTCAAATGCCTGTGTAATACATTTAGGGTTTGTGTAATTGCTTGATTATGCATATATTTGGAGAGAACATAGCCTGGAAAGAGAGATCTTGTAGCTTTGGTTGGAATTTTAGTCAAGTGTTCATCACAAATCTGCCGTGTAAATTAAGAATGAATGTCCAACTTCAGATCCTTGGATCTCCTAGCTCAAATATGATACATTCATGCTCTTGGATGTTTTGGAAAGCTTGAAACACCCTCTATAACTTTCATATTGGCCATTTTGACAAAATCATCTTGGAACTATGTGAAAAAATGCCAAGAAATTGAGATAAAATCCTGAACAAAATCTGTTGAAAATTTCTCTAAGTGTTAAATGAAAATGTCATGACTTCATGAACTTATAACTCAAAATCCAAGCACTTCTAGGAGAAGTTGTGTAAATCAATGTTGTAGATATCATGGAGATCTATAACTTTCATGTTGAAAGTTTCCCTTGAACTGTCTTGCATCTTGGTGAAAGAATGGCATGAAGTGATGGAATTATCATGTATAAAAACACTTAGAAACTTTCTAAGTCTTGGAAATCTTGACTTTTCAAGTTGACTTTTGACTTTCTCAACTTCTTGATGATCAAGCTTGATATTTTTGAATGTCTTGATGAAATTTGATCTTCGGATTGTAATGTTGACCAAAAATTCAAAGTTTGACTTTCTAGTATGCAATTGACCATTTTGCCCTTTTGCCAATTCCAAGCCTAAATTGATGTATCAGTGCTGCAAACTTGATGTCATAGAAGATCTTGTGAGAAAATCCTTGAGAAATGAGAGGGAAAATTTTGGGGTACAACAGCTGCCCCTGTTCAATCTTCTTAAACCTGAAGAGTTAGATTGGCGAGTTCTTCTATTCGTGACTCGAAGGTGGAAGATGATTGGACAATAGAGTGCCCACAAATTTGCACTTGGCGATGCGATGATAGGAGGAATGGGCTTAAAGATTCCATTTAGAGAGGTGATAGAATCTTGTTGGAGATGGGCTTAAAGATGCCATCTGAAGGTGATTGTATCCAGACTCGGCAGAATGATGAAGGAATCTTGGATGATTACTACCTCAGCAGGATGATGAAGGAATCTTGGATGACTACAACCTCAGCAGGATGATGAAGGAATCTTGGATGACTACAACCTCAGCAAGGTGATGAAGGAATCTTGGATGACTACAACCTCAACAGGGTGATGAAGAAATCTTGGATGACTACAACCTCAGCAGGGTGATGAAGGAATCTTGGATGACT
This sequence comes from Vicia faba, assembly GCA_948472305.1. Classification (NCBI taxonomy): domain Eukaryota; kingdom Viridiplantae; phylum Streptophyta; class Magnoliopsida; order Fabales; family Fabaceae; genus Vicia; species Vicia faba. Next base: position 812,483,558 of record OX451737.1, read on the forward strand.
ACAACCTCAGCAGGGTGATGAAGGAATCTTGGATGACTACAACCTCAGCAGGGTGATGAAGGAATCTTGAATGACTACAACCTCAGCAGGGTGATGAAGGAATCCTGGAAGACTACAAACTCAGCATGATGATGAAGGAATCTTAGACGACTACAACCTCAGTAGGATAATGAAGGAATCTTGGATGACTATAACCTCAGCAGGACGATGAAGGAATCTTGGATGACTACAACCTCAGCAGGATGATGAAGGAATATTGGATGACTACAACCTCGGCAGGATGATGAAGGAATCTCGGATGACTACAACCTCACCAGGGTGATGAAGGAATCTTGGATGACTATAACCTCAGCAGGATGATGAAGGAATCTTGGATGACTACAACCTCAGCAGGATGATGAAGGAATCTTAGATGACTACAACCTCAGCAGGATGATGAAGGAATCTTGGATGACTACAACCTCAACAGGATGATGAAGGAATCTTGGATGACTACAACCTCAGCAGGATGATGAAGGAATCTTGGACGACTACAACCTCAGTGGGATGATGAAGGAATCTTGAACGGTTACTACCTCAAAAGATGATAACCTTGATCTGTCGATCGATCTTTCCTGAAAGGTAAAGAGTTAGTTGTATGCAATGTCATGATGTATGCACTGCGTAATGATGTTCTCAAAATAAATGAGATTTATGTTATATGTATTTTGTATGCATATGTTATGAATGTTATTGAAATGTAATTTTGTCTTGGAGAATAAATCCTTGACAATTGTTGGGGAGTTATTAAATCCCGGATTGCTGTTGAAGAGTAGGTATGTCTTTAAACTTTGCTTAGAATGTTTCCACTGTGGATCCCTATTTTGTTGAGGAGAACTCCGCTGGGGAAAGTTGAAAACTCTGTGGAGAGTGTTGATTCCTTCTTGGGGAAAAGTTCAGGAGTCTCGGTTGTCCGTTGCTCTACTGGGGAGTCAAAGTTGAACTAATGTCTGGTTGGGTCCAGGCTTCACAGTAACTTGCTGGGGATTGTAGAGTAGTCTACTGGGGAAGAGGAATTGTGGTCCTTTGATCTGTAGTAGTCAGAGAGAAAAACTCGAGCTGGAGAATCCTGCCATTTGTTGGGGAAATAAACCCTGTTGCTCAGTCTATTGGAGAGGAGGTGTCTTTACTGGAGAAAAATCCTCGAGGATTCTTGAGGTCGACTTAGCTGGGAAGAGGTTATCAGATATTGAAACTCTGGCTGGGAGTCATGCTATGAGAAGGATTTTGGGGAGATTTTTCACTGCCCCTAGCAGCAAGTGTTGGTGGCACTGCCAGGAAATGTTTGACTGTATGTAACCCTTTGATGAGATTGACGTTCAATGCCCCAAGTGATGGAGATGGAGACTTGCCCCTGGTTACTCTGCACTTCTTGAGAGATTTTCTTGGAATCTTGACTGGACTTCCCCAGGTGTGTTGGATAGTGACATGTCTTGCCCCCTTGTTGATAGGAGATTCGTCAATGGAAGTGTCATCCCACTTGAATTGATTTTGTTCACTGAGAGAGCTTTCGTTCACTGGACATTCATTGTGTGAATTTCTCCACTGTCAAACAATTATCCATATGCAAACAGTGATATTCAAGTAATGCAAAGTTTATGCTTGTCTTGAAGTTTTGAAAATGCATTTTAGTGAGTAAAGAAATTTTGTAAGAAAAAATTTTAACTCAAGATTTAGAGTAAAGCCTTACAGGAGTCAGGATACCTTTTGTAACAGTATGCTTTCGAACTAACCCATGCTTCAATTAGGACTTTTGAAGGGTTGTAACATGGCTTGGTTCACGGTTTAAGAAACAAAGGATAAAGGCTCAAAGTGTATTTTTACCCACCCGTTCTTCATGATGTTCTTCAGTCCTAAACTCAGTTAATTGTGCATTTTGAACTCCAATTGAGTCTGGAATGACATTTTACTGATGGTTCAGACAAGTTAAGTTTGTTAGAAGGAAGTCATTTTTGTAACATTTTTTTCTTCATGTTGTTGAGGATTTGTAGTGTCCTCTTTCTATTTGATTTGTTATCCCTAATTTTTGCCTGACTGTTCCTATTTTGAGATTACAGTCAACGGGATGCCCCAGTTTTCTTAAGTCTTCTTTGTAGGTTTTGACTTAGTGGGCTTTTCTTTTTGAGAGATAATGACTGCCTATGTGATAGGTAACCATCACTGTATTTTTATCCAGAGGAATGTTTCTTGACGTCATTCGTTGTATTACAAAATGAGAGTTTGCGGCTTAATGCGCGTTTGAATTAACAGAGAGACTACCCTGCCCCGGGTTTTGATTAAAGGTTTCAATTTGTGTTAAAACAGAAAACTTCTACTTCTTTGGCTCGAAGGGGTTGACTAGGGATTATCTTCCTTATAACTCCAGTGTTTAGGTTTTAAAAGAACGCTTGTACATCGTTAGCAAGGTCTATCCAAAAGCATACTGTATGAGATTATGGCATTGTTTTCGCCATCCTCCCTCTAAAGGCTTGTAAATTTTAGCAAGAGTTAAATGTCATAAGAAGAATAAAAATCATAGTTTAAATATAGTGAAAATGAAAGGATGAATTTAAGACAAACATATGCAATGCATTAATGAAATAGAGTTTGACATTAATAGATAATTGTTTGAATAACAAAAGAAATTACAATTGAAAATTCAAAATGAACAAGACGCTCTCAATGTTTTGGCAAAGGAGTAGTGATCATGTTTGGAGTCTCCAGAGGGTCGAACTCGATCTCCTTGGTGTCAGTCAAATTCTGAAACTTGTACTTCAATGCCCAACAATCATTAGTATCATGCCCGGGACTGTCAGAATGATAAGCACATGTTGCATTAGGATTGTATTTAAGAGAAGAAGTTTTGGGGTTTGGATGAGGTCCTATCAATGCAATCAGATTCATCCTCAACAAGTGTTGTAGCGCTTGTGATAGCGACATGCTGATGTTGGTAAACTGTCTTTTAGGCTCGTCTGGCCTTCATTGATTTCCCTTTTGCTATTGTCGGTGTGACGCAGAACCAAAGATCAGGACTGCCCCTACGTGTTGGTCACGGCGACTCTTTTGACTGTACATAGCATTGGACTCTTTCTTCCCATTGTAGGGCTTTTTCTGAGCATCAGAGGGTGTAGCTTCTTGGATCTTTCCACTTTTGATGCCAGCTTCGACCCTTTCGCCGGTCAGTATTAGCTCGGTGAACCCTGCTGAGGAGCTTCCGATTAAGTGATTGAAGAAAGGCCCTGTCAAAGTTCCCATGAAGATGTCAATCAGATCCCTGTCAGTTAAAGGGGGTTGCACCCTACCAGCCAGATCTCTCCACTTTTGGGCGTATCCTTTGAAGCTCTCGTTGGAACCCATGGTCATGTTCTGCAATTGCACACGAGTTGATGCAAGATCAGCATTATACTGATACTGCTTATAGAAAGTAGCAGCCAAATCCTCCCATGTGTGGATGCGAGAACTCTCCAATTGATAGAACCATTCGAGTTGAGTCTCTACTAGGCTTTCTTGGAAGAAATGGATCCAAAGCTTCGAATCAGTTGTGTATGGTTGAATCTTGCGGACATAAAACTTTAAGTGCATCTTAGGGCAAGAGACTCCATCGTACAGGGCAAAGGTAGGGACTTTGAACTTTGGCGGGATGACCAATCCAGAAACCAAACCCATGTCTCCTAAATCCAAGCCAGGTATTTGTTGAATCTCCATTGCACCGAGGCGATCCTCCAACTGTTTGTAATTGTCATCAGCGGGAGGATATTGTTCCTCGGAGTAGTCAGCTTTAACTTCATCAATCTCCAAATTGTGGTCTTCTTCAAGACTATCCCCTATGTAGGATGGAGTTGAAAGATCCAGGGCTTTAGGTCTTCTTCTCAAGTTTAAGACGCCTACTGACCTCTTGGACTTTTTCTTCTTTTCTTTGAGAAGGAGAGCTTTCAGGTCCTCTTGCCCCTTAGCCATAGCCAAAAGCATTTGTTAGAATTGAGCGTTTTGAGCTTGGAGATCTTTCACCGTTTGTTCCATATCCATCTTACTGAAATAAACAGTAGGAAGATAAGGAGGCCTGTATGGGAGAAACCTGTCATGATATGTGGATGCATGTTTTCAAGGATCTCGCGGGGTAAATACAAGAAAAAGTTAGAAGTTGAACTTCGATCAACAGCTTTGATTGGAGAACTTTGTATCGGTGGATGTCCTTCCACGAGAATTAAGCTTACCATGTCAAGTGGGTCATAGCCCCTGAATCAAGTTGTTTGTACTTGATTTTCGATAGCATTTGTTTAGAGGAAAATAAATCCTCTTGTCCCTTGGTAGACATCTGGTTCAACGTGACCCTGCATCAAAGACCCTCGAGATCCTTGAAATGGTTATTGAAAATGCTATGGTATGATGTTATGATTTCATGTACAAATATGCGAGGTAAGCAAATGTATATACAAATAATCATATTCACACAAAGTAGACAAGTCCTTAGTTTTAGGCTTGCATGGAGTTTGTAGGTAAGTACCCTCTTGAAGTTTAGTTGGCTCAACCTGTCCTAGTCAATAGTAACCGGGTTCTAAGGAGCTCAATATCACTGGATTGTTTCCTTGTTCATTGTTTCAGTTCAAGCCTCTTTACTGGCGACCGAAATATCCCAAGAAACCAACCCTCAATGAGTGTAGTATCGAGTATCTACCAACTTCGGACTGCACCAAAGCCGGTTATCTCACTACATCCTAAAAGGCCAAGTTGGTCAAGTAAAGGGTTCTAGAAGTCCATTACTGCTTCATGACATCACTCAGCGGCCCCGTATTCTCTTTGATTGACTCAAAGGCTACCGGTACCCATAAATATGTCACACTAACATAGCTATTGCTTAGACCGTGTCGGTATACCCCGCACAATATCCATAACGTATTGCTATTTACCTATAATGTTTCCCAAATCCGGGTGGAGGATTCAAACCCAAACAATAGAACCAAAATGTAAAGCAAACAAGTCAAACAAGGTAAGCAAATAAATGTAATCTAAACCCTAAGGTAATCCCACTTTTATAATTTTCTCCAACAGAGACGCCAGTTCTGTGATACGATGGGAGAACTGACTTGAAGGTTTTGTGTTTTGTCGCAAATGTCGCGGTTAGCAAGAGCCGCCACCGACTTTTCTTTTATCCAAAAGGAAAGGTGAAAAAGCACAGGAAAGACCTTTAGAGATGTTTTTGAGTTCGGGGAGTAGATTATGAAAAGGGAAGGTATTAGCACCCTTTTCATCCATGGTTTTCCATGGCTCTTAGTTACTTGCTTAGATCACTTGCTTTTGTTTGAATGTGCTTGTGGTGTGTATTTTTGAAAGTATTTTTGAAAATGGAACTTCGTAATGGTTCTCGTTTCTATAAGAACGCCTACAAAGTGTTTGTTTCGAAAATAGTTCAAAGGTGTGTTTGTGAGATGTGTTTTTGAAAGTATTTTGAAAATGGAACTTCGTAATGGTTCTCGTTTCTATAATAACACCTACAAAGTGTTTGTTTCGAAAGTAGTTCAAAGGTGAGAGTGTGGGTGTATAAAATGTTTTTGTCGTGAGCAAGCGAGTAACTGAGAGTGAACCTACCTACTTAAAAGGTCTTAAATGTGCTTTTCCTCCTCCTTTAGATGTGGCTATCTTACCATTGATTTGGTAAGAAGCCCCATCGTTGGATGTAAAGGGACGGGCGTTGGGACGCTTGTATAGTCATAGAAGGCAACATATGGGACATTTTAGCAATGTCATTTTAGGGACTAGATCGTTTACCGAAGGCAACATCGAGGGTCATCGAGGAACTACGACCCTTTTATCGAGGGCCTTTGCTAAAATGCCCATGCTCGAGGGACATGACTATCTTCCGATAGGCAACAAGTGAGATTACCCTAGAGGTGCATGTGTGAATAATGTGTTTGATTTGCATGCATTAAGTCTTTGATTAGGGTGGCCTATTTTATTGTTTTTATCTTGCCATACACACTTATTTACTAGCAATATATGAAAAGCAAGTAAAAGGCGGAAAGTAAAATCTAAGCTATTACATCACTTTAGGGGGATGGGGATATAATTTAATAAATGGGGATGAAGTAGAAACTAAAATATTACAACCATATCGAATGATAATGAAAAGAATGTGAAAACAGCGTAAAATAAAGGGCAAACACACTTTTGAACTGCTATGTGTCGACCCATGCTGCTATGCATCGACACATAGCTTCTCCTGCTCCTGTAAAACAAAATCAGTTCAGTATGGGTCGACACATAATGGGATGTGTCGACTCATGCATCTTCTTGTATCGACGCGAAACGCGTATGTATCGACTCATAGGCTTTTCCAGCTTCTGTTTTGTGAAATCTGTTCAGTATGTGTCGACACATAATGGGATGTGTCGACTCATACACCTTTTTGCATCGACGCGAAATGCGTATGTGTCGACTCAAAGTCCTTTCCAGTCGCTGTTTTGTGACCTGAACTCAGTATGTGTCAATGCATGAGGGTCGTGTGTCGACTCATACACTTTTTTTCACTAAGATGGGTCGACACATGTGGATATGTGTCGATACATCCTGCATTTTTCTGCCTTAAACGCCATTCTTTGCATACATCAGTTAGTTTTTAACATATGAATGAATAACATGAACAAAAAATAAATGATTAACTTCAAAAAAGTGATTGCTACATCCTATAAACAACAAAGTTGATGTATGGAAAAGGCAAGGTAAAGATGACTTACCTTAAAACTACACTTTAGGTTTTGAAACCAAATATCCTTCAAGATGTTGTATGAACCTTAAGGAAGCTCCAACCAGCTGCTAGACTTCCTTTTTTTTGAAGGTTACTAAACAACCTCTGTATGGTATGAAATGTTTGGATGGTTAGGCATAACTTGCAAGGTATGAGAGGTTCAAATGTTTGGACTTTAAAACCCAAGAGTGGATGTTTTGTGGACTGTTATGGCTTTTGTGAATATGAGATTTTTGAGGGTTTACCAATATAACTTCTGGCTTTTCTCCTTGTTCTCTCTATTTTTTTCTAACCTTTTTCAACCCTCTCCCTGTTGCAACTGGCATCTCTATTTATAGAGAAGGTTTGAGATTTGAGAAACTCAGACTTTTTGAAAAAAACATGTTATGCCTTTTTTTTAAATTCATAAAGACAAGCTGCTTCATGATGAAGAAAGGAGTGAATTAAGGAACTTTAGCCATGCTTTGCAGGTCTTGTAGATTGCTTCTGCTGTTGAGAGATTTTTTGTCATCTTTGGAACAAATTTCAAGCTTTGAAAGAAGAGAGTGGTTGGAAAAGTGAAGCTTTATGCAAATGGAAATGTTGCTTTTTGCATTTCTAGCCATAAATGGTATCAAGACTGGGACAAAACTTCAAATGCCTATGTAATACACTTAGGGTTTGTGTAATTTCTTGATTATGCATAGATTTGGAGAGAACATAGCCTGGAAAGAGAGATCTTGTAGCTTTGGTTGGAATTTTAGTCAAGTGTTCATCACAAATCTGCCTTGTAAATCAAGAATGAATGTCTATCTTCAGATCCTTGGATCTCCTAGATCAAATATGATACATTCATGCTCTTGGATGTTTTGGAAATATTGAAACACCCTCTATAACTTTCATATTGGCCATTTTGACAAAATCATCTTGGAACTATGTGAAAAAATGCCAAGAAGTTGGGATAAAATCCTGAACAAAATCTGTTGAAAATTTCTCTAAGTGTTAAATGAAAATGTCATGACTTCATGAACTTATAACTCAAAACCCATGCACTTATAGGAGAAGTTATGTAAAGCAATGTTGTAGATATCATGGAGATCTACAACTTTCATGTTAAAAATTTCCCTTGAACTGTCTTGTATCTTGGTGAAAGAATGGCATGAAGTGATGGAATTATCATGTATAAAAACACTTAGAAAATTTCTAATTCTTTGAAATCTTGACTTTCTCAACTTCTTGATGATCAAGCTTGATATTTTTGAATGTCTTGATGAAATTTGATCTTTGGGTTGTAATGTTGATGAAAAAGTCAAAGTTTGACTTTCTAGTATGCAATTGACCATTTTTCCCTTTTGCCAATTCCAAGCCTAAATTGATGTATCAGTGCTGCAAACTTGATGTCATAGAAGATCTTGTGAGAAAATCCTTGAGAAATGAGAGGGAAAATTTTGGGGTACAACATAAATGTTCATCATGTAGATAGTCGCCCCGTCTTGTTTCGAGAATTGATCTACAATAAACCGTTCACTGATAGTTGTTCTGTCTTGCTTCAGGTATTAATCTGGAACTTATTTACTGAGTAATTAGGAAGACGTGCTGCTTTCAACCTGGGAGCCTGCTGAAACTGAGGACCGTAGAACCCTTAACCCATCTTGGCCTTTTAGGTGTAGTGCGGAAATTTTGACAGAGTAATCCAGAAATGGTTGTCACGCGATACTACACTCAGACAAGTTTTTCCTGAGAATATTACTAATTACCGAGTCAATCGGGGCATTGGTAATATCCGAAGTAAGGATGTAGACTCTGGGAACCTCTTACAATCTTGTTCTGCAGGTGATAAACTATTAGTCCGTACCTTATGGATAGCACCTTTGACCTCATGCTCGTGACGTCGAACCTATAAACCCCTCATGTTTATGATCTTGTATGTGATTGCTGCATCATGCATTCATGCATCCATGCATCCATGAGCATCCTTAAAAACATTTGTTTCAAGGGACTTAAAGTTGACTTTTTGCAAATATACCAAGTACTTTTTGACCATGGATTATGGAAAAAGAAAGACTCGGAAGTACATTTTCAAGAATCCTAAGATAGATGATTTAATGAGTTTGATTCTCGAGATCGACAGTTCTACTGATTTTTAGAAGAAATATGGATCCATTGTGTCTCTTATTAAGCTCGGGATGAAGGAGGGTATCCTTTCTACTTTGGTCCAGTTCTATGATCCGTTGTATCGGTGTTTAACTTTCCCTGATTATCAACTGATGCCTACATTGAAGGAGTAATCTTACCTACTGGGTTTACCTGTTACTGATCGTGTTCCTTTCACCAGTTTGGAGGGAGAGCCCAAGTCTCATGAGATTGCTGCCATGATTCATTTAGGGATGCCTGAGATTGAGGCTAGCATGACTACCAAAGGAGGAATTAGAGGCTTACCCGCTCAATTTTTATTGGAGAAAGCTCACTACTTTTATAGGATGAAGAGTACGGTGGCTTTTGAGGCTATTTTTGCTCTACTTGCGTATGAGTTATTCTTATTCCCTAACATCGAAAAATTTGTGGATGTCAACACCATTAGGATCTTTTTGATTGGGAATCAAGTTCCTACATTATTAGGAGATGCTTATTCATCTTCGGTATTCTTATCATGGAGGGATGAACATTTGTTGCACGCATTTGTTATATTAGTGGTTTATTTCTCACTTACCTCAGTCTGATGCTTTCTGGGATATCAAGAAGGAACCTCGTTGGGCTCCGAATTTATGGATCTCACTCATTCTGACATTGTTTGGTATCATCAGGCTTACTACAATGTAGAGATTGTCAATAGTTGTGGTAGTTTCCCCAATGTACCTCTTCTTGGTACAAAGGGAGGAATTAATTACAATCCCGTTCTTGTACGATGTCAACTCGAATATCCGATGAGAGACAAGTCAAATAGTATTCATCTGAGTGGTTTCTTTCTCAAATAAGAAGAGGATCATAAGAAAGCTAAGGAGGAGATTGCAAAGGCTTGGCTCCATATTCATAGGAAGAATAGAAAAGATTTGGGACCAAGAGGAGCTGTTTCTTTGGAGCCTCATTTCCGATGGGTACAAACAAGGGAAGTTCAGTTGAAGATGCCATATTCCCGTGAAGAACCTATACCTGATATATTTGTGAAAACCACTCCTCCCCTTTTAGATGATATGAAAGAGCTTCAGCTTACCCTATTTAGGATGCAACAGGAGAAAGAGGACTGGAAGAACAAGTGTAAGACTTTAGAGATGTCCTACCAAGCAGACTTGAAAGAGAAGGATGACATGATTGAGATTCTTAAGAGTCGTGTTATGGAGATGATGGAGAGGCAAGAGGATTTATTTCCTCTAGAGCTTAATCAGGACTTATTTACTCACTTCCTGACTCTGGTGATTGGAAAGGGTCGTTGACAGGTATGCAGAAGAGAACAAGCAATTGAAGGCTCAGATTGCAAGACTCACAGGAAAGCGTCAGTGTGTGGAGAGATCTTCATCGGATTTTCCTCCTTAGGATTTTAGATTATATCTTCTCTTGTACTTAGGATTGTTGAAACTTGTACTAAAGGTTGTAACCCATTTTAAAATTATTATAATGAGATTTTCAGTATTTCAAAATGTTTTAGTGCTTTAGTATTTCAAATTATCTATAAACCTTTGATTTCCTTGAAATATTATTATTAATGGTAAATAAATCATGTGTATTGCATATCATGCATCATCTTATACATATTTCTTGCATTTATGTTCATACCCCAGGTGTCTTACTGTGTTTCTCTACCTCATTCAGAAGCAAGTTGTCTCACCGACATAATACTCGAGCTAATTCCAGGAAGAAAATGGAGAATCTTGAATAAGAGAATCGCGAACTGCGCGAAGAGGTTACTACTTTGAAGGCCGATATGGCTAATCTAATTTCTTTGATGGAATCATTGGTGGCTGCCCAGAATCAGCCACCACTTGCTCCTCCTTCTTCTCAGCCACAACAAACAATGGTTGCTTTCGAAGGTTAATCAGTTCCCCTTTTTGCTACTCCAGTTACTGCTGCTCAGAACCGTATGCTTCAGGGTTACCCGTGGGGAATGCCTGAAAATTTCATGCCAGAAGGTTACAATCTTGATGCTCAAGTTTCTCCAATTGCTCAAGCTGTTGCTACTTCTGCACCTCCAGTGGTGCATGTTACTCCTGTGGCTAGAAATGAGATTCATTATACTGCACCTCCTACCGTGAATGTTATGCCGTTTGTTAATGATGAAGTTTATCACCCTGTTCCTCCACCGAGTGAAAGTGTGAGTTTCTATGACTGATTGGATGATTTTCAGGATCAATTCAATAATACGTAGAAGGAAATGAAGGCCCTTTGAGGAAAAGAATTATTTGGACAGAACGTCAGTGAACTCTGTTTAGTTCCTAACGTAATGGTTCCAACAAAGTTTAAAGTGCCGGAATTTGAGAAGTATAAGGGAAACTCTTGTCCTCGTGACCACCTGGTGATGTATATCAGAAAAATGTCCACCCATACGTATGATCAGAGTTTACTTATTCATTTCTTCCAAGATAGTTTAACTGATGCCCCTTTGAAGTGGTATATGAGTTTGGACAGTAACAATATCCGTACCTTCAATGATCTAGGGGAAGCCTTCATCAAACAATATAAGTACAATATGTTCATGGCTCCAGACCGTGACCAATTGAGGGTGATGGCTCAGAGAGACAAGGAGTCATTCAAAGAATATGCACAACATTGGTGCGAGATAGCTGCCCAAGTGGTACCACCTATGGGAGAACAAGAAATGATCAAGGTCTTCCTGAAAAACCTTGGATCATTTTATTATGAAAGGATGGTTTCCAGTGCGCCGAGTGATTTCACTGAAATAGTAAGCATGGGTGTTTGTTTAGAAGAAGTTGTCAAGGAAAGACGCATGACGAAAGATGAAGGAACAAAGAAGTCATCATACGGGTTTTCTAGAAGGAAAGAAAGTGAAATAAATGCGGTTATTGGGGAAAGGAAGATTAGACCACCGAGACGACATCATCAGTACCAATAATAGGTTGCTTCTATGACTCCAGTTTTCAATGTAGCTCCAATTATTGTTGCATATCAGAGACCACTCCTCAGGGAAATCAAGGGTAAAGTCAGAAGAGAGAAGCTTTTGACTCTATTCTAATGAGCTATGCAGAGTTATTCCCGACTTTGATTCAGAAGAAGTTGGTCCAAACCAGGCCTCCCCCTGCTATACCTTCACCTTTACCCTGGTATTATAAGGCAGATCAAACATGTGCTTTTCATCAAGGAGCCCCAGGGTACAATATCGAGAACTGTTACCCTTTGAAATCTGAAGTACGAAAGATGGTGAGATCTGGCCTTCTATCCTTTAAAGATGTATGCCCTAATGTGAAAGATAATCCTTTGCCTAAACATGGAGGTGCAAATGCTGTAAATATGGTTGCTGGTTATCCTGGGGACTTCTATATTTTTGATATCAACCTGGTTAGAGGGTATCTGGTAAAAATGCATGTTGACCTCTGAATTCAGCTATTATACACACAACCATGCTGGTTGTAGTATTTGCAGTACAAATATACAAGGATGTGATAAGATAAAAGATGATTTTCAAGAAATGATGGATCAAGGTCTGATTCATATAATCAGGCCAAGGGAAGAGTACGGGGAAAATGTGAATATGCTCTATGGATGTCACGGTGAATTCCATATTTTTGACGTAATTATATGAATGATGATTTGGTGCAGCTGCACGCTACATTCTGTCACATGGATGGCCAATAAGAACACCATTTTGGGTCTTGCCAAATCTGCTGCAGAGATTCTCGTAGTTGTTCCATTGTGAAAACGGGCGTTCAATTGTTGTTAGATAATGGTACTATCAAAGTCGCAAGAAATAGAGATGATTACAATGGAATTAATGTGATTGAAGATTGCTCGATTGAGACCATGTTAGATGATGAATATGTTTCTGCAGATGAGTTCTTTTCTTCTGATGAAGATATGTCCTCCAACAATTATTATGTGATGCCTAAGTATTTTTAAGAAGGGGTGAATGTTATTGTGCCATGTTTTGGTGTTCCTGCCCCTATAGAGATTAAGTACCATAGTAAGCCAGTTGTTGCTCTAGTGGTTATTTTCCTGTAGGGTCCTGTCCCATATGAATCAGACAAAGTTGTGCCATATAAATACAATGAGACAATCCTTGAAGATGGTGTGGAAATTCCTATCCAACCCTTGTCTGATGTCAAGAATATTGCTGAAGCTAGTCGAGTAACCCGCAATGGTCGTGTTTTCGCACCTGTCATTCGAGGGATTTCTGATTCTAATAAAATGGTTGCCGAAAGTACTGAATCTAAGAAAACAGTGGGAGAATCTAGCGGCACTGCTTTGGAAAAAGATATGGACGACTTGTTGAAGATTATCAAGATGAGTGACTATAATATTGTGGATAAATTGTTGCAAAATCCATCTAAGATATCCATTCTAGCATTGCTAATGAACTCTTCTGCCCATAGGGAATCTTTGATGAGAGTATTAGATCAAGCTTTTATAGAAAATGATATATCTCTGGACCAATTTAGAAGTGTTGTGGGGAATATTACATCTTGTAATAACCTGAGTTTCTATGATGATGAATTGCCCGATGAAGGAAGGAACCATAACCTGGATCCCCATATCTCCATGAATTGTAAGAATGACTCTTTGTATAATGTGCTGATTGCAATGGGTATGCTTTAAATGTCATACCAAGGAGCACATTCATGAAGCTTAAGTACCAAGGAACTCCCATGCGCCCGAGTGGCATAATTGTGAAAGCTTTTGATGGTTCAAGGAAGTCTGTCATTGGAGAAGTAGAATTGTCTATTCACATAGGCCCACATTTATTTCAGATTAGTTTCAAGGTTATGAATATAGTTCCCGCCTATAGCTATTTATTGGGACGACCATGGATCCACGAGGCAAGAGCTGTTACTTTAACTTTGTACCAGAAGCTGAAATTCATTCGCAAAGGCAAGGTGGTCATCATGAATGGAGAGCAGGCTTTGTTAATATCATATTTGTCCTCTTTCAGTGATCTTGAAGCTGATGAAGTTGCTATTGGAACTTAGTTTCAAGCTTTATCCATTGATAATGTAAGGAAAAATTAGGATTCTATAGCCTCATTTAAGGATGCTCAACATGTAGTGCATAATGGCCCTAGCAAGGCGTGGGGGAAGATTATTGACCCACCTATGAAAAATAATAGAGTTGGTTTGTGTTTCTCCATGAAGAATAATAAAGGTGAGATTATGAAGCCGAAGTATGCTTTGGGTAAATACCAAGACATCTTTCACAGTGGAGGTTATCTTCATCCAACTACTCCTTGAAGAATGGAATAACACAAGAAATGGGGGGTTTGAATTGGGGTTTTGAAATCTAAGACAAAATGGCACTTGATTTTTATCCTGGTTCGTTTGAAATCAAACTACTCCAGTCCACCCACCAAGGTTATTTCACCTCTCTCCAGCAGGGTCTTAATCCACTAATCAAACTTGATTACACAAATACAATGACAACTGTCAATGTCTTCTTGAGTCTAAACCACAACCCAGTTTCCTCAAGGAATTACAAAATACAATATTGAAAGGCGTGTACAAATATGTTTTCTAACAAAAACAATATCAATAAAGTGATGTATTACACAATTGAAGACACAAGGTAGAACTGGGTAAATATTCTCTTTTTTTGTGCGCAGTCGTTATTCTTGTTGTATATCTTCTTCACGTCTTCTTTAAATAGGCAATGCATGAGAGACATAAGAAGATTCTTTTGGAAGGTTAATGAAGTGTAGTTAATGTTCTTTCCAAAACTGAAGATCCAGTCTTGATTCAACCGTTAATTTTGATTTTCTATTAATAAAATATAACGCTTCAGAACATGCTCACATCAGAAGATGAATATTACTGTTGAGACTCTTTTTACTTTCCAGAACTTTACATAACAGAATATCAGAGTTCTTGTTTCACAGCTGTTGTACCCCAAAATTCATCCTCTTTATTTTCATACACGTATATCATTGGTTTTATGGTTATGGAATAAAGGTATATTTAGCCAGCTTCGTCAGGTTACAAGTGACGTTTATTTGGCCAATGGATGCTCTCAGTATTTTCTGTATTGAAGATCGGTTCGCCGTTTTGCAACGATTCGGGGTTCAAAGATTCACAAGTCTAACCCGGCGCGTCATATTCAGGTGTTCTTTCGCCAAGATATCCATGATAACATATTCCCAAATTCAGGTTCGGATCGAGAGCCAATTATTTAAAGAAGGTCTCTGAATGTGCGATTTTTCTCGAAGAAATATGGTGAAAAAGTGTGCTGAAAGTGTAGTTTTTACGCACTAAAAAATTCATAACTTGAAGATCGTGACTCGTTTTGAACCTGTTCCGGTGGCCAAAATTCCGTCTTGACGTCATCTACATTTTCATCTCTCACATATGGAATCCAATTTCGATCATAAGGTCTTCAAAAATGCAGATTTATCAAGTATTTTCGTACAAAATATTTGTGACAGAAGTTTATCTACGTCATGTTTAGAAAATCATAACTTGGTGGATTTTCATCATATTGAGCTGGTTCCGGCGCCAAAATTTCACAAATTGAGTTGGCTACGTTTTCACAGGAGGTATCGAGTTCGAACGGTATCCAAAAGGCCTTCGTTTTTGGCCCAGAGTGCGCATGACACATCGAAAATCATGAATGCTGAATACTATTTCATCTGGGTCGAAACTTCGAAAATTTATAACTCGGTCAATTTTTATCGGATCGGGCCCATCTTTTTACACAAGGTCACTGACTCAGAGATCTACAACTTTGCTTCCAAAGTAGATATCAGGTTTTGCTTCGATCAGTACCAGTTTTTTATTGAAGAACGTGTCAGAATTGACATTGGAGCCCAAAATAAGTTTGTCTGAGGCGAAACTTCAAAAATTCATAACTAATTCACCATTTATCCTATTAAGCCCATTTTTGGACAGGAGTTAGTTCTCGGTATCATCTACATTTTGTTTTCACATTTAAACTTCAAAAATTGCACTTAAGTCCCTGCGATTTAACCTGGAACGTGTCAGACTCAAGTGAATAAAAATCTGAACTATTGCTTGTGGTTATTGGAGGCCCAATTGCACATTCAAATCCCATATCTTTGCTCTAATTTCCATTATATAATCTCATTCTTTTCAAACAAATACGAAGGAAAAAAAACCTTTTCCACAACCCTGTCAAAATATCAAATTCCTTCAAGAACCCTAAAAACCTTAAAATCCTTGTTACAAACCTCACATCTGACTACAAACAAGTCATCCTTGTTACAAACCCCCATCTCACTACTTCTCTAGTAAGGGTAAGGATGGTTTGATCTCTATGATCAAAAGGATGTAGAAGCATTCATACATGTCATATCGGTTTTAACATTACAAAATTTCATATATTTGCTTTATTTGTATTTCATGATATAGTAATTTATTTAATGTGTTCATGAGATTCAACACTGCAAATTTAGACAGGGTCCCTACAAAACGCTGAGGCCAAAACAGAACAACCACCAATGCATGGCGAGGCAGACATCCTGAGAAGGTTAAGGGCGTGAGTTCAACACTCACCCCATACATTTGTATTATTTGTATTTTCTAACCCTATTTTTCATTGATATTTCTTCCCCTATCTATTTTTTGGCAAGCTTAATTATTTTTTGTTAATCATTACACATAAACTTTTTTTTTTAAAAACCTTTTTTTAATTAAAATTAATTAGGTTTTAGGTTTTTTTAATTAACCCTTTTTTTTTTTTCAAAATTAACCCTTTTTTAATTAAAATTAATTAGTTTTTTTTAGGTTTTTTTAATTAACCTTTTTTTTTAGATTAATCTTTTTTTTAAATTAACCTTTTTTTAATTAAAATTATTTAAGTTTTTAGGTTTTTTTTAATTAACTTTTTTCAAAATTAACCTTTTTTTATTATTAATTAAAACTAATTAGGATTTAGGTATTTTAATTAACTTTTTTTCAAAATTAACATTTTTTTATTAATTAAAATTAATTAGGTTTTTTAGGTTTATTTAATTAATTATCATAAATCATTTTTCATAAAAAAATCACCAAAACATTTTCTTTGCTATTTTCATCTTATTTTTATTTTCCTAGATAAATTGTATAGGGCGCGTTCAACTGTAATAGCGTAGCTTTATTTTTCCCGCTTTTTTTTCATCATTATTATATAATTGCTTCTGGATGTAATAGTTTTAGGATTTCTTTTCCGCACTCTTCACTATTATGTAACTGCCCCAAAACTCTGTAATAGCTTAGGTTTACATTTCCGCCTTTACCTTCTGCTACTATATTTTATGCAATGCTTAGATTAATAGGATTGTATGGAAAGATAAAAATGAACGATAGAAAATCCTAATTTCAAGATAAATAACTGAACTGAATCATTTATACTCGCACCTCTAGGGTAACCTTACTTGTTGCCTTCAGAAAAACAATGGTCATGTCCCTCGAACGTAGGGATATCTTAGGAAAGACCCTCGGTTAAAGTCATCATAAAGATCATAGTCCCTCAATGTCCCTCAAGTTGCCTACGAGAAATGATCTTGTCCCTCGATGTTGCCTACAAATATATAATGACAGTCCCTTCGAACTGCTAAGGTATCCCTATATGTTGCCTTCTATGACCATAACAATGACCCGCGCCTGTTCCTCACACATCCAACGATAGGGCTACCTACTCACTAATAGTAGGATATCACCATCTAAAGGTTAGGAGGAAAAGAACGACCTTTTCAAGTATAAGTAGATAAGTTCTTAGATGCTTACTCAAAACAACTTTTTGCACCTACACAAAAATATTTTCAAAAACACTTTCAAAAACATTCGCCTTGTCAACACCCTTGAGGACTGATACAAGAGTTATCACAAAGTGAATCGCGACACTAAGGCATTTTCAAAATAATTTTCAAAACACAAAAAGCACAAGAAATTTTCAAAACATGAGCTAGCATCTAAGAGCCCGTAGAAAACTACGGATGGAAAGGGTGCTAACACCTTCCCTTTCCATAATCTACACCCTTACTCAGAAAACTCTCGAAAGGTCTTTTTTATGTTCTTTTCACCCTTTCCTTTGTTGGATAAAAGACAAGTCGGTGGCGACTCTTGCTTACCGCACATTTGCAAACAAAAAAATGAAAACCATTATATTAACAGTCGGTTCTACCACCGTATCACAACAACATTGGTGCATTCAGAAGTTGTAACACATAACTTCTTCATTTAGCGTATTACACATATTTGCTTCTAAGTATGTTGTGTCTAAACAGATCTTCAAAACGAAACTCTGTCATCTTCTTACATCAGAACTTTCAGATGTTCTAGCAGATCTTCTATGCTCCTTACATCAGAACTTCTATTATGTTCTATTAGATATTTTCTCATCTTCTATGCTTCTTACATCAGAACTTTTCTGCATATTAAAATACTTTATTAGAGAGCATATATGTTCTTTATATATATCATGTTTTTGTTATCATCAAAACTCTTATAGGGATGTAGAACCAAACTATGTTCTAACAATCTCCCCCTTTTTGATGGTGATAAAAACTTGTATATTTTGATAGAATACATAAAGAACATAAAGCATAAAAGTCTCCCCCTGAGTTGGATACTCAAATGAAGAAAAAATTACTTCCCTGAAAGATTTCTGATCAGAGCTTTGAGAACGAGTCAAAATATCTTACATTCTCCCTATTTTTGTCAAGAATCAAAAAGTAGTAATAACACGGGAAAAATAAAAATTAAGATGAAGCATCGAGCAAAAGCAAACCAGTTTTTTATATCTTTTGAGTTGTCTTTTCTGGATGGTATCTTTAGATGTTTTTGTAATGTTTGTTTCATCTTCTTCTGGATTTGACTGGGATTTTTCTGATGTATATCCTAAGTACAATTACCAATATTCAGAGCCAATAATCTTTCCTTTTTGATTGCCTCTGAAACCTGCGTATCCTCCAGATTTGAATTCCAAGCTTTGGAACATATGCTTTCTTCCTGTCATGTGTAGAGAGCATCCAGAGTCCAGTTGTTAAAACTGGTGTTTCAACCTTGCTGTTAAAAATATCTACAACATAGATGATTTTATCCTTTGGTACCCATATCCTTTTGGGTCCATGATTGTTAGAGTTTCCAAAATTCTGTTTGAATTTTGGTTTAGTAGAAAATGCCTTACTAGTACATTTTATATCATGTGTGTGTCCGTAATTGAAGTGAGAATAAATAAGTGTGTTTTTTATGACCATATCCTTAAATTTCTTAGGTTGAGATACTTTACCCTTGTATCCTATTCCTTTTCTGCCATTTCTGCTAACTCCATAGATCATTGAAGCCATCTTGCTTTTATCTATGTTTTTAGCAAGAAATTTTTGAAAGCTATGATCATATTCCTTTATGATTTTATCATAGTTACTAGGAACTTCTGAGACAGTTTATTTCTGAGCATTTTGTAAATTATTTTCTAGTTTAGAAATTGTTTCTTTCAGCTCAAAGTTATCTGATCTCAATTTCTTAGTTTCTTCAAAGTCAGAAACTAGATCCTTTTTCAGGCTCTTGTTTATGATTCAAAGTTGCTGATATCTTTCAAGAATTTCTGACAGACTTTCTTCTAATTGAGATCTAGAAAATTTAGAGAATACCTCTTCTTCCTCTGAGTCTGATTCAGATTCAGATGATCTAGAGTCATCTGATGAGTTGGCCATTTGGGCTATATTGGCTCGTTCATCTTCTGATTCTGTTTCAGCTTCAGAAGATTCCGAGTCATCCCACGTTGCCATACGACTTTTCTTCTTATTCTTGAAAAACTTCTTTTTAGGCATTTCTTTCTGTAGATTTGGACAGTCGCTTTTGTAATGGCCTGCTTCGTTGCATTTGTAGCAGATGATGTCTTTGCTTCTGGACTTTTTGTACCTAGAGTTTGATTCAGAATGACTGTTTGATCTTCTGGGATTTCTGAATTTTTATTTGTGTTTCCATAATTGTTGTACCCTTTTGGAGAGGAGAGATAAATCGTCTTCTTCTGATGCAGATCCTCTAGAACTTTCTTCTTCTTGATTCTGGGGTTCATCTTCTTTTAGTTCTATCTCATGACTTCTCAAGGAGCTGATAAATTCTTCAAGAGAAATTTTATCTATATCTTTGGCTAGTTTTAATGTTGTGACCATTGGTCTCCATTGCTTGGGTAAACTTCTTATGATCTTCTTTACATGATCTGCTGTGGAGTACCCTTTGTCCAAAACTTTCAATCTCGCAACCAAAGTTTGAAATCTTGAGAACATTGTCTCAATAGTTTCTTCTTCTTCCATTTTGAAAGCTTTGTACTTCTGGATGAGTGCAAGAGCTTTGGTTTCTTTGACTTGTGTGTTGCCTTCATGCGTCATTCTCAAGGAGTCAAACATGTATTTTGCTGATTCTCTGTTTGTGATCTTCTCATACTCTGTGTACGAGAAAACACTCAAGAGAATTGTTCTGGCCTTGTGATGATTTCTGAATTCTCTCTTTTGATGATCTGTCATTCTTTTTCTGTCAATCTTCTGACCGTTTTCATCACTAGGATGAATATAGCCATCAGTCACCATATCCCATAGATCACCATCATGAGCTAGAAGGAAACTTCTAATTATGTCTTTCTAGTAATCAAAATTTTCACCGTCAAATATTGGGGGTCTGTAGATGATTCTGTCTTTCTCGTCATGATAATCATTACTGATGTTCTGACTTGGTCCCACCATAGTGTTTTTCTTGCTTGGATCTTTTTCTGACATGATTAGGTGCTTGTACTCAGAGCCAGGCGCTCTGATGCCAATTAAAGAATGGAAAAACACAAGAAAGGGGGGGGGGGGGTTGAACTGGGGTTTTGAAATCTAATACAAAATGGCACTTGATTTTTATCCCGGTTCGTTTGAACTCAAACTACTCCAGTCCAGTCGCCAAGGTGATTTCGCATCTCTCCAGCGAGGTCTTAATCCATTAATCAAACTTGATTACATAAATACAATGACAACTGTCAATGTCTTCTTGAGTATAAACCACAACCCGGTTTCCTCAAGGAATTACAAAATACAATATTGAAAGGTGTGTACAAATATGTTTTCTAACAAAAGCAATATCACTAAAGTGATGTATTACACAGTTGAAGAGCACAAGGTAGAATTGGGTAAATATTCCTCTTTTTCGTGCGCAGTAGTTATTCTTGTTTTATATCTTCTTCACGTCTTCTTTAAATAGGAAATGCATGAGAGACATAAGAAGATGCTTTTGGAAGGTTGATGAAGTGTAGTTAATGCTCTTCCTAAAAGGGAAGATCATGTCTTGATTCAACCGTTACTTTTGATTTGTGTGATACGGTGGGAGAACTGACTTGAGGTTTTCCGTTTGTGTTTGCAAATGTTGCGGTTTAGCAAGAGTCACCACCGACTTTTATTTTATCCAAAAAGGAAAGGTGAAAAAGCACAGGAAAGACCTTTTGAGATGTTTTCTTGAGTTCGGGGGGTAGATTATGAAAAGGGAAGGTATTAGCACCCTTTTCATCCATGGTTTTCCATGGGCTCTTAGTTACTCGCTAGATCACTTGATTTTGTTTCAATGTGCTTGTGGTGTGGGTTTTGAAAGTATTTTTGAAAATGGAACTTCGTAATGGTTCTCGTTTCTATAAGAACACATACAAAGTGTTTATTTCGAAAATAGTTCAAAGAGGTGTGTGTGAGATGTGTTTTTGAAAGTATTTTGAAAATGGAACTTCGTAATGGTTCTCGTTTCTATAAGAACTCATACGAAGTGTTTGTTTCGAAAATAGTTCAAAGATGAGAGTGTGAGTGTATAAAAATGTTTTTGTTGTAAGCAAGCGAGTAACTAAGAGCGAACCTACCTACTTAAAAGGTCTTAGATGTGATTTTCCTCCTCCTTTAGATGTTGCTATCTTACCATTGATTTGGTAAGAAGCCCCATCGTTGGATATGAAGGGACGGGTGTTGGGACGTTTGTATAGTCATAGAAGGTAACATATGGGACGTTTTGGCAATGTCGTTTTAGGGACTAGATCGTTTACCGAAGGAAACATCGAGGGCCATCGAGGGAATACGATATTTTATTGAGGGTCTTTGCTAAAACACCCATGTTCGAGGGACATGGTTAATTTCCGATAGGAAACAAGTGAGATTACCCTAAGGGTGCGTGTGTGTGAAGTGTGTTTGATTGCATGCATTTGTCTTTGATTTTTGGTGGTCTACTTGTTGGTTTTATCTTGCCATACACACCCTAGTTACTAACAATGTACGAAAGCAATAAAAGTGCAGAAATGTAAAGTCCTACGCTATTACAATATTTAGGGGATGGGGTGTACAAGTTTATGAATGGGGGTTGCAAGTAAAAATAAGTCCTAAGTTACTATTACAACCATATTGAAATGCATAACATAAGAAAGAAATGGACTTGTTTATAAAATGGTTTTTTTGTCTTAATGAATTAAAAAAGGAAATAAATTAAAAGGAAAATATTTTTATGTCTTTTTGCGTTAATATTAAAAATGATGAAAAGGGAAATAAATGAAAGACATAAAAAGCGTGCTACTGCAAGCAAAACAAACAAGGATCAGAAGTTCTGAAGCCAGGCGCGTGACTCAGAAAGGATCGTCTGTGGAATCAAAAGTTCTGGACTGATACGCTCTAAGGCCCTGAAAGAAACGTCAGACGTAAACGGAACAGAGGTTCTGGATTGGTACACTCTGAAGTCCTGCAAAAAAATGTTCGAGGGAAAACACAGGTTCTGAGTGGTGTTTAGCCAGTGAACCAAAAGTCAGAAGTTCTCTATTACAATAAAACAGTGAGTAAACTTCAGAAGTTCAGTATTGTGCTAAGACTGTGAGTGAACATCATAAGTTTTAGTATGTTACCAGCATGTAAAAATCAGAGGTTCAATGTGTATTAACAGTGAGACAAATAATAGAAGTTCTGTATGTTAAAACAGTGAGGAGAACTCAGAAGTTCTGTGTGTGTTTAACAGTGAGAAAAATCATAGAAGTTCTGTATGTTAAAACTATGAATGAACATCAGAAATTTTATGCCATATTTTAACTCTCAATCAGCACATCAGTAATCTATTCAGTTTTCAAAAAACAACAAATCAGAAGGATAAAAAGCACAACAGTTTACAGAAGTTCTGATCCTAATCCTGAGCCTAGCTTTAATCAAGAAGTTCTGATCCATAGTTTTTCTATTCATATAATGATATAAACAACATTAATACTATGGTATTTACATGTTTAATGATGTTCTGAATATAAAATGCAAAGGTCAGAAAGACTTACCTTGAATCTGGAGCGTGCTTGGAGCTTTGAGTGGCTGCCTTTGGATATTCTGAAATCAGCAAGAGTAACAGAAGAGAAAATGCCAAACTCTTTGATTCAAAAGGAAGAACAAAGGTTTGGTTTTCTGTTTGGAAAATCTGGATTTTTATAAAGGGTTTCACAGGTTTCGTTTTCTCTTTTGATAGTTCTCTCTTTCCAAAAGCCATCCCCTTGAACGTGTGACGGAGCAAAGTATTTATAGGTGAATTTGTTGTGATTTTTGGGGGAAAACAAATTGGATTCAAAACCTTTTTGGTATACTATTCCAATGCTTTTTAATCACAGTTTTTGTATGCTAGTTTGGTGAAATTATGGGATGCAGGTGTAGGCTGAATTAACTGTTGGTTATAGGTCTGCAGCAGGTTGTACAATCAAGGTTTTGGGATTTGGTCAAGTTCTTACCAAAGCGTTGAATATAACCTTCATATGCTAAAGCGCTGCCTTGTTCTTGAAGCAAGCATGGTGGTTGTCAACAGGAATTAAGGAAAAGCAAAAAGCAAAGCATGGGCTTAGTATCAAAGTTGCTATCCCAAGACAATAGAGGTACTCGTGGTGAAAATCCTTTGGTTAAAGACTCAGAAAGTGGTTGTTAGCATTAAATGATGATGAGACTTATCACAACCAGAAATCCTGCAACGTGAGATTCTACACCAAGGCTTAGTTCTGGATCAAAAGTTCTGCTTTAGCGTAGCATCCAATCTTCTGATCCTCTTATCTTCTGGCTCCAAGCATATTCTGATGGAGCTTTCAAACTTTCTAGGAAGCTTGCAGCACGCTTCTTAACCTTCTTTGAATTACCCTGGCAAACTCTGACTGAGCTTTTTGTGAAAACTTGCCCACAAGTTCTGACCAAACTCTGTCTTGAGAATATCCAGAATTTGCTGAGCGTTATGGTGATAATCTGGTCAGAAGTTCTGAAATTGTCATATTTCTTAAACACTTAGAAAAATTTCTAAATATTTAGAATTTGACTTTTCCGAAGTAAAATTTGACTTTTGAAATTCTTGATGAAACAAACTTCATATTCCAACATGTCTTGATGAAATATGATTTTTGAGATTTGATTTTGATCCAAAAGTCAAAGTTGGACTTCTCAGTGTGAAAATGACCATTTTGCCCTTGCGGATGACTTTTCTTGAAAAATTGCAGTTGAAGGCTTGGAATTGGATGAAAGCAAACTTGAGGATCCAGGGTGATTCCTTGAGAAATGAGAGGGCAAATTTTGGGGTAAAACAGCTGCCCCTGTTCAATCTTCTTACACCTGAAGAATTAGATTGGTAATTCTGCCATTCGTGATTTGAAGGTGGAAGATGATTGAACACTAGAGTGCCCAGAAATTTGCACTCGGTGATGTGTTAGTTCATTATGTGGGGAATGGGCTTAAAGATGCCATTTGGAGAGGTAATGGATAGTTGTTGGAGATGGGCTTAAAGATTCCATCCATAAATGGTTATTGTGTATCTGTAAGCTGGACGACAACTACCTCAACATGATGATGAAGGAATCTTGGATGATTACTACCTCAGCAGGATGATGAAGGAATCTTGGATGACTACTACCTCAACAGGATGATGAAGGAATCTTGGATAATTACTACCTCAGCAGGATGATGAAGAATTTCTTGAATGACTACAACCTCAGCAGGATGATAAAAGGAATCTTGGATGACTACAACCTCAGCAGGATGATGAAGGAATCTTGGATGACTACAACCTCAGCAGGATGATGAAGGAATCTTGGATGACTACAACCTCAACAGGATGATGAAGGAATCATGGATGACTACAACCTCAGCAAGATGATAAAGGAATCTTGGATGACTACAACCTCAGCAGGATGATGAAGGAATCTTGGATGACTACAACCTCAGAAGGATGATGAAGGAATCTTGGATGACGACAACCTCAGTAGGATGATGAAGGAATCTTGGATGACTACAACCTCAGCAGGATGATGAAGGAATCATGGATGACTACAAACTCAGCAGGATGATAAAGGATTCTTGGACGACTACAAGCTCAGCAGGATGATTAAGGAATATTGGATGACTACAACCTCAACATGATGATGAAGGAATCTTGGATGACTACAACCTCAGTAGGATGATGAAGGAATCTTGGATGATTACAACCATAGCAGGATGATGAAGGAATCTTGGATGACTACTACCTCAGCAGGATGATGAAGGAATCTTGGATGACTACAACCTCAGCAGGATGATGAAGGAATCTTGGATGACTACTACCTCAGCAGGATGATGAAGGAATCTTGGATGACTACAACCTCAGCAGGATGATGAAGGAATCTTGAATGACTACAACCTCAGCAGGATGATGAAGGAATCTTGGATGACTACAACCTCAGCAGGATGATGAAGGAATCTTGGATGACTACCACCTCAGCATGATGATGAAGGAATCTTGGATGACTACAACCTCAACAGGATGATGAAGGAATCTTGGATGACTATAACCTCAGCAGGATGATAAAGGAATCTTGGATGACTACAACCTCAGCAGGATAATGAAGGAATCTTGGATGACTACAACCTTAGCAGGATGATGAAGGAATCTTGGATGACTACAACCTCAGCAGGATGATGAAGGAATCATGGATGACTATAACCTCAGCAGGATGATGAAGGAATCTTAGATGACTACAACCTCAGCAGGATGATGAAAGAATCTTGGACGACTGAAACCTCAATAAGATGATGAAGGAATATTGGACGATTACTACCTCAGCAGGATGATGAAGGAATCTTGGATGAATACAACCTCAACAGGATGATGAAGGAATCTTGGATGACTACAACCTCAGTAGGATGATGATGGAATCTTGGACGATTACTACCTCAGCAGGATGATGAAGGAATATTGGATGACTACAACCTCAATAGGATGATGAAGGAATCTTGGATGACTACAACCTCAGCATGATGATGAAGGAATCTTGGATGCCTACAACCTCAAATGGATGATGAAGGAATCTTGGATGACTACAACCTCAACAGGATGATGAAGGAATATAGGATGACTACAACCTCACCATGATGATTAAGGAATCTTGGATGACTACAACCTCAGCAGGATGATAGTGGATTCCTTGATGACTACAACCTCAGCAGGATGATGAAGGAATCTTGGATGACTACAACCTCAACAGGATGATGAAGGAATCTTGGATGACTACTACCTCAGCAGGATGATGAAGGAATCTTGGATGACTACAACCTCAGCAGTATGACGAAGGAATCTTGGATGACTACAACCTCAGCAGGATAATGAAGGAATCTTGGATGACTACAACCTCAGCGGGATGATGAAGGAATCTTAGATGACTACTACCTCAGCAGGATGGTGAAGGAATCTTGGATGACTACAACCTCAGCAGTATGATGAAGGAATCTTGGATGACTACAACCTCAGCAGGATTATGAAGGAATCTTGGATGACTACAACCTCAGCAGGATGATGAAGGAATCTTGGATGACTTCAACCTCAGCAGGATGATGAAGGATTCTTGGATGACTATTACCTCAGCAGGATGATGAAGGAATCTTGGATGATTACTACCTCAGCAGGATGATGAAGGAATCTTGGACGATTACTACCTCAACAGGATGATGAAGGAATCTTGGATGACTACAACCTCAGCAGGATGATGAAGGAATCTTGGATGACTACAACCTCAGCAGGATGATGAAGGAATCTTGGATGACTACAACTTCAGCAGGATGATGAAGGAATCTTGGATGACTACAACCTCAGCAGGATGATAAAGGAATCTTGGATGACTACTACCTCAACGGATGATGAAGGAATCTTAGACGATTACTACCTCAGTAGGATAATGACCTTTATCTGTTGATTGATCTTTCCTGAAAAGGTAAAGAGTTAGTTGTATGCAATGTCATAATGTATGCATTGTGTAATGATGTTCTTAAAATAAATGAGATTTGTGTTATATGTATTTTGTATGCATATGCTATGAATGTTATTGAGATGTAAGTGTGTCTTCAAACTTTTCTCAGAATGTTTCCACCGGGGATTCTTGTTTTTAGTTTGAGGAGAACTTCGCTGGGAGATGTTGAAAGCTCTGTATAGAGTGTTGATTCTTGCTTGGGGAAAAAGAGTTTAGGAGTCTTAGTCGTCTGTTGCGCTACTGGGGAGTCGAAGTTGAACTGATATCTGGTCGGGTCTAGGTTTCACAGTAACTTGCTGGGGATTGTAGAGTAGTCTACCGGGGAAAAGGAGTCGTGGTCCTTTGATTTGTAGTAGTCAGAAAGACAAACTCAAGTTGGGGAATCCTACCGTTTGTTGGTAAAATAAACCATGTTGCTGGTCTGCTAGAGAGGTGATGACTTTGTTGGGGAAAGTCCTCGAGGATTCTTGAGGTTGTCTCAGCTGGGGAAAGGTTTTCAGAGGTTAAACTCTTGCAGGGAAATTATCCTATGAGAAGGACTTTGGGGAGACTTGTCATTTCCCCTAGCAGCAAATGTTTGTGGTATTGCTAAAAATGTTTGATTGTACGTAACCCTTTGCTGAGATTGACGTTCAATGCCCAAGTGACGGTGATGGAGACCTGCCCCTGGTTATTCTGTACTTCTTGAGAGGTTTCCTGGAATATTGACTGGACTGCCCCAGGTGTGCTAGATAGTGACATGTCATATTCCCTTGTTGATAGGAGATTTGTCAATGGGAGTGTCATCCTTCTTAAACTGATTTTGTTCACTGAGAGAGTTTCGTTCACTGGATATTCGTTGTGTGAATTTCTCCGCTGTCAAACAAATAGCCATATACAAACAATGATATTCAAATAAATGAAAAGTTTATGCTTGTCTTGAAGTTTTGAGAAATGCGTTTTTAGCAAGTAAAGAAGTTTGTAATTCAACTCTGGATTTTGAGTAAAGCCTTACAGGAGTCAGGATACCTTTTGTAACAGTATGCTTTCGAACTAACCCATGCTTCAATTAAGACTTTTGAAGGGTTGTAATGTGACTTGGTTCACGGTTTAAGAAACAAAGGATAAAGGCTCAAAGTATATTTATACCCACCCGCTCTTCGTGATATTCTTCAGTCCTAAACTCAGTTAATTGTGTGTTCGAACTCCAATTGAGTCTGGAATAACGTTTTAGCGATGGTTCAGACAAGTTAAGTTTGTCGGAAGGCAGTCATTTTTTGCAACATTTTTCATGTTGTCGAGGATTTATAGTGACCTCTTTTTACTTTATTTGTTATCCCTAATTTTTGCCTGACTATTCTTGTTTTTAGATTACAGTCAGCGGGATGCCCCAATTTTCTTTAAGTCTCCTTCGTAGGTTTTGACTTAGTGGGATTTTCTTTTTTTTGGAGAGATAATGACTGCCTATGTGATAGGGAACCATCACCGTCTTTTGATTCCAGAGGAATGTTTATTGACGTCATTCGTTGTATTACGAGATGAGAGTTTGCGGCTTAACGCACGTTTCAATTAACTGAGAGACTACCTTGTCCCAGGTTTTGATTAAAGGTTTCAATTTGTGTTAAAACAGAAAAATTCTACTTCTTTGGCTCGAAGGGGTTGACTAGGGATTATCTTCCTTATAACTCCAGTGTTTAGGATTTGAAAAAAACGCCTGTACATCGTCAGCAAGGTCTGTTCAAAAGCATAATGTATGAGATTATGGCATTGTTTTCGTCATCCTCCCTCTAAAGGCTTGTAACTTTTAGCAAGAGTTAAATGTCATAAAGAGAGTAAAAAGCATAGTTTAAATGTAATGAAAATGAGTGGATTAAATCAAGACAAACATATGTAATGCATTAATGAAACAAAGTTTGACATTAATAGATAATTGTTTAAACAACAAAAGAAATTACAATTGAAAATTCAAAATGAACAAGCCGCTCTCAATGATTTGGCATAGGAGTAGTGATCACGTTTGGAGTCTCCGGAGGGCCAAACTCGATCTCCTTGGCATCAATCAAGTCTTGAATCTTGTTCTTCAAAGTCCAAGAGCCGTCGGTGTCTTGTCCGGGACTGTCAGAATGATAGGCACATCTTACGCTCGAATTGTATTTAGAAGAGGAGGTGTCAGGATTTTGAGGAGGATCCTTTAGCGTGACCAGCTTCAACTTCAGCAAATGTTGTAACGCTTGAGACAAAGACATGTTGATGTTAGTGTACTGCCTTTCTTGATATCTTACCCTACACCTATTGCTCTGTCTTTGTTGAACATGTGCAGGATTAGAGATTAGGATTTCCCCTACATGTTGATCATGACGACTATTTTGACCATACACATCATTGGACTCTTTCTTCCCACTGTATGGCTTTTTCTGAGCATCAGAAGGTGTAGCTCCTTGGATCTTTCCACTTTTGATGCCAGCTTTGACCCTTTCGCCGGTCAGTATTAGCTCGGTGAACCCAGCTAAGGAACTTCCGATCAGGTGTTTGAAGAAAGGTCCTATCAAAGTTCCCATGAAGATGTCAATTAGCTCCCTGTCAGTTAAAGAGGGCTGCACCCTACCAACCAAGTCTCTCCACTTTTGGGCATACCCTTTGAAGCTCTCGTTGGAACCCATGGTCATGTTCTGTAATTGCACACGAGTTGGTGCAAGATCAACATTGTACTGATACTATTTGTAGAAAGCAGCAGCTAAATCCTCCCAGGTGTGGATGCGAGAACTCTCCAGTTGATAGAACTATTAGAGTTGAGTCCCTACTAGGCTCTCTTGGAAGAAATGGATCCAAAGCATTGGATCACTTGTGTATGGTTGAATCTTGCGGACATAAGACATTAAGTGCATCTTAGGGCAAGAGACTCCATCGTACAGGGCAAAGGTAGGGATTTTGAACTTTGGCGGGATGACCACTCCAGAAACCAAACCCATGACTCCTTCTTGTGTTTTTCACATCTTCAATTGGCATCAGAGCGCCTGGTTCTGAGCTTAAACACTTAACCGTGTCAGTACATGATCCAAGCTTCAGAAAAACACTATGGTGGGACCAAGCCAAAACATCAGCAATGACAACCATGAAGACAAGGATAGATTCAGTGGCAAACCTCCAGTCTTTGATGGAGAAAACTTTGACTACTGGAAAGACAGAATTGAGAGTTTCTTTCTGGCTCATGATGCTGATATGTGGGACATGGTGACTGATGGATACACACACCCAGTGGATGGACGTGTTCAGAAGATAGACAGAAAAATTTTGTCTGATCAGCAAAAGCGTGAATTCAGAAACCACCACAAGGCCAGAACAATACTTCTCAGCGCCATCTCATACTCAATATGAGAAAATATCAAACAGAGAGACTGCCAAGAACATGTTTGACTCTCTGAGAATGACGCATGAAGGCAACATTCAAGTCAAAGAAACCAAGGCCCTTGCGCTCATTTAGAAGTATGAGGCATTCAAGATGGAAGATAGTGAATCAATAGAAACTATGTTTTCAAGATTCCAAATTCTTGTTGCTGGACTAAAGGTTCTTGACAAAGGGTATTCTACTGCTGATCACGTTAAGAAGATCATCAGAAGCTTACCCAAACAATGGAGGCCAATGGTCACAACACTTAAGCTAGCCAAAGATCTCAACAAAATTTTTCTGGAGGAACTTGTTATCTCCCTCAGAAGTCACGAGATAGAGCTAGAAGAAGATGAGCCTCAAAAGCAAGGTAAGCCATTAGCTTTAAAATCTAACAGAAAATATGACTCTAAGGTTTTACAGGCTGTGGAAGAAACTTCTGATGGATCCTCATCAAAAGAGGATGAACTGTCTCTCCTCTCCAGAAGGGTGAACCAACTGTGGAAGCAGAGACAAAGAAAGTTCAGAAATCCCAGAAGATCAAAGAATCAGAATGAATCCTCCTCCAGATACAGAAAGTCTAAGTCTTCCTCTGGACACAGAAGATCTGATGGTTCTTCAGGATACATAAAGCTAAACAACAAGGACATCATCTTCTATGAATGTAACGAGCAAGGGAACTACAAAAGTGACTGCCCAAAGCTTTAGAAGGAAAAGCCCAAAAAGAAGTTCTTCAAGGAAAAGAAGAAAAGCCTTATGGCTACATGGGATAATTCTGACACATCTGAAGTTGACTCAGAATCAGATGATGAAAGAGAAAACATAGCTCTCATGGCAAACGTATCAGAAGACAGTGAAGCTTCTGGTTCAGACTCAGAATCAGACACTAAAGAGGTATTTCCTGACTTTACCATAAACTTTACTAAGGCTGAACTTGCAGAAAGTCTAAATGAAATTTTGGAAAGGTATCAGCAAATCAGAGTCAAATTCAGGAACCTGAAAAGGAATCTTGCCTCTGACTCTAAAAAGTCTGAGAGTCTCAGATTAGAGAATTTTGAGTTAAAAGAAAAAATTTCAAAATTAGAAAATGATTTGCAAAACTCTCAGAAGGAAACAATCTCTGAAACTCCCAGCAATGCTGATGAGATCATAAAAGAGTATGATCACAACTTTCAGAAGTTTCTAGCTAAAAACATAGACAGAAGCAAGATGGCTTCAATGATCTATGGAGTTAGCAGAAATGGAAGAAAAGGGATAGGATATCAAGGTAAGGTATCTACACCAAAAAATGCCATGGACTTAGTTATAAAACGCACACCACTAAATTCACATTTTATATATGGGCACACACATGACATAAAATACACAAGTAGTAATTATTCTGTCAAACCAAAATTCAATCAGAATTTTGGTAAAACTAATAAATCAGGACCCAAGAAAATGTGGGTACCTAAGGATAAAATTATACATGTAGCAGATATCTTTAGCAGCAAGGCTAAGACACCAATCATGGTACATGGACTCTGGCTGCTTGCGACACATGACGGGAAGAAGGCATATGTTCCAAATCCAGGAACTTAAGCCTGGAGGTTACGTGGGCTTTGGAGGCAATCAGAGAGGAAAGATCATTGGCTCTGGAACAGTAGGTAATGGAAATCTTCCTTCTATAAGTAACGTATTATTAGTTGATGGATTAATGCATAACCTGTTATCCATAAGTCAATTAAGTGATAATGGTTATGATATAATCTTCAATCAAAATTCATGCAAAGCTGTTAGTCAGAAAGATGGGACTATCCTATTTAATGGAAAGAGGAAAAACGACATTTATAAAATAAAACTTTCTAAACTAAAGAGTCAAAATGTAAAATGCCTACTTTCTGTTAACAACGAGCAATGGGTCTGGTACATAAGATTGGGGCATGTTAGTATGAGAAGAATATCTCATATTAAAAAACTCAATCTGGTCGGAGGACTTCCTAATTTGAAATTCAACTCAGATGCTCTGTGTGAAGCATGTCAGAAAGGCAAATTTGCAAAACCTGCTTTCAAATCCAAAAATGTTGTTTTCACCTATAAGCCATTAGAACTTCTGCACATTGACTTATTTGGACCAGTAAAAACTGCTGCAGTCAGTGGCAAGAAGTATGGGTTAGTAATTGTAGATGACTATAGCAGTTGGACATGGGTAAAGTTCTTAAGACACAAGGACGAGTCACACTCTGTGTTTGTTACCTTCTGCAACCAAGTTCAGAATGAAAAGGATCTTAGAATTGTCAAAGTCAGAAGTGATCATGGTGGAGAATTTGAAAATAAAAATTTTGAATTATTGTTTAATGAAAAAGGCATTTTGCATGACTTCTCTTGACCTAGAACTCCCCAGCAAAATGGAGTTGTAGAACGAAAGAACAAAACATTGCAAGAAATAGCCAGAACCATGATCAACGAGACTAACGTTGCTAAGATCTTCCGGGCAGAGGCAATTAACATAGCGTGTTACATTCAGAATAGAATCTCCACAAGACCTATTCTGGAAAAGACTCCATATGAATTGTGGAAGAACAGAAAGCCCGACATTTCTTATTTTCATCCATTTGGATGCACATGCTCTATTTTGAATACAAAAAATTATTTGAACAAGTTTGACTCTAAAGCACAAAAGTGTATTATGTTAGGATACTCTGAACGCTCAAGAGGGTACAGAGTATACAATACAGAAACACAGATTGTTGAAGAGTCAATCAGTGTTAGGTTTGATGATAAGCTTGACTCTCAAAAGTCAAAGCAGAGTGAATTCCTTGCAGGTATGGAAGTTGAACTCACAGGTTCTGAAGACAACTCATCAGAAGTTCTCAACAGAGACACTCCCTCAACATCAGAAAGAGTCACTACAAGCAATCCAGCACCTTCTGTTGATCAACTCCAAAAAAGACTATCCAGAAGCAGCATTGATCACCCAGAAGATACAATAATGGGAAAGAAGGATGATCCATTCAGAACAAGATTAACATTCAGAAACTCTGAAGAATCCCTCATGGGACTGGTCTCTCTGATTGAACCAACAACAATTGATGAAGCACTTCTGGACAATGACTGGATTCTGGCAATGCAAGAGGAACTAAATCAATTCACCAAAAATGACGCATGGGATCTGGTTCCCAAACCAAAAGGATTCAACGTCATTGGTACAAGGTGGATGTTCAAAAACAAACTGAACAAGCAAGGAGAAGTCATCAGAAACAAAACACGACTGGTAGCACAAGGTTATAGTCAGCAAGAGGGGATAGACTATACAGAAACCTTTGCTCCAGTCGCCAGGTTAGAATCTATCAGACTTTTAATATCATTTGATGTTAATAAAGGCATCACTCTGTATCAGATGGATGTCAAAAGTGCATTCTTAAATGGCTATATAGATGAAGAGGTATATGTGCACCAACCTCCTGGTTTTGAGAATTCCAAAAATCTAGAATATGTTTTCAAACTAAAGAAGTCACTCTATGGTCTGAAACAAGCTCCCAGACCTTGGTATGAAAGACTAAGTAACTTCCTGTTAGAAAAGGAATTCACCAGAGGGAAAGTGGACACAACCTTATTCTGTAAGATAGTTAAGAATGACATGTTAGTATGTCATATTTATGTTTATGACATTATATTTGGATCTACTAAACCCTCTTTTGGAAGAGAGTTTGCTAAATGTATGCAGGCAGAGTTTGAGATGAGCCTAATGGGGGAACCTCAAATTCTTTCTGGGAATTCAGATAAACCAAACTCCAGAAGGAACTTACATTCATCAGAGAAAATATGTCAGAGAACTTCTGAAGAAATTTGATCTCTCAAAATGTAAGCCCTCAAAAATCCCAATGCATCCCACGTGCATTCTAGAAAAGGAAGAGGTAAGTAAAAAGGTAGAACAGAAGGTCTACAGAGGTATGATTGGTTCTCTTCTCTATCTGACGGCTTCAAGGCCTGACATTTTATTTAGTGTTTGCATATGTGCTAGATTCCAATCAGATCCTAGAGAATCTCACTTAACAGCAATTAAGCGAATTTTCAAGTATCTGAAAGGTACTGCTAATCTGTGTTTGTTTTATAGAAAATCAAATGATTACAGCTTAGTAGGATATTGTGATGCTGACTTCGCTGGAGACAGAGTAGAACGTAAAAGCACTTCTGGAAGCTGCCAGTTTCTGGGAGAAAATCTGATCTTATGGTCCAGCAAGAGACAGTCCGCAATAACACTATCAACAGCTGAAGCTGAATACATAACAGCTACTGGATGTAGCACGCAAATGCTCTGGATGAAAAGTCAACTTGAAGACTTCAACATATTTAAGAGTAACATTCCTATCCTCTGTGACAATACTTCTGCTATTTGTCTCAGCAAGAATCCAATTTTGCATTCTAGGGCTAAGCATATAGAAATAA
The DNA here is from genome assembly GCA_948472305.1 of Vicia faba. Lineage (NCBI taxonomy): Eukaryota > Viridiplantae > Streptophyta > Magnoliopsida > Fabales > Fabaceae > Vicia > Vicia faba. Next base: position 812,518,456 of record OX451737.1, read on the forward strand.
AACATCATTTTATTAGGGACTATATTCAGAAAGGGATTCTTAACTTAAAATTCATTGACACAGACCATCAATGGGATGATGTCTTTACAAAACCTCTTTCTTAAGATAGGTTTAGCTTCATTTTGAATCATCTCAACATGAAGCTATGCCCAGAATAAAATATTTTATTTGTATATCTTAACCTTCAAAACTTTGTTATTTTCTGTGAACTACTGATCAACCTGTCTTCAGAGTTTTAGAAGTATAAATTGCATCAGGATCTATCCATGAAGACCTAAACGTTTCATTTCAAGGATAGAAGCATGTTGTTCACATAATCAAATAGTTGTCATCCATTCTTCAGCTACTTTCTGAGGCTGAACACGCGTTCACTTTTCTGAAAGGTCAAAAATGCTGATTGGGTGCATTGAGACACATGTCATGGGTAACCGTTCCAGTATCTTTCTGAATCCCCTAATTTCAGCTATCATTAATGCTTATAATCATGACTAATTATTTCTCTCTCTTACTGTTTACGCTTTCAAGAAAAACTATTTAAACTCAAATCTCACTTCTTACATTCACTTATTTTTACTCTCTAAATACTTTCTATCGTTTTAAGTTCTTATTTTCAAAAAACCCCTTTCATCTTCCTCAAATCTTGTGTGAACAATGGCTTCTTCAAGCGTCCAAAACATCAGTACTCAGGAATCTGCTTCAATGGAACAATACGAAGAACCTTACAGAATGCTACTCACTCCCATTGATAATCTAGAAGTTCTTTTAGAACTGATTATTTACTTTGAAAGCTTACAAGAAAATGACTTCAATCTATATGAAGACGTCACTGCTCAAGGTTGGAACAAATACTTTAACCGTCTACTGGGGCCAACATTTCCAATCCTTGTCAAAGAATTATGGATATATGCTTCTTCTTCAAATCATCAAGTTACCTCTTATGTCATGGGGAAGAAAATTGTCATTACAGAAGACCTAATTTCAAAGCTTATTGGTTACAATGGTGGAGGTGTCAGATGCATTGACATGGCTGAGAGATGCTCCGATGTATCCTCTATTGCAAGGGAAATATTTACTCATGGACTTCCCTCCAGCAAAATCAGAGATCTAAAGGATTACCACCGAATTTGGGCAAGAATTATTCTGGGGTGTATCAACCACAGAAAGCCAACTAGCTCTCCTGATTATATCAACATTGATCAACAGTTTATGATCTATTTTATTTCTAAGAGGACTAAGGTAAACCTTCCACACTTGCTGTTTAATCACCTTAGAACTAGTGTGAAGGAAACAAGAGAAGATGAACGGACCAAGAGGGACTGGATTCCCTTAGAAAGGCTCATATCATATATTCTGACAGAGAATAGGCTGATAGAGCATTTGACTGAAGCTCAGGAAATCAGCACACTGGAAGCAACCGCTGGGAAGCCCCTGAACGCAAAAATTCTGAAGAAGATGAAAATAATTGAGAATATCAAGAAGGAACCAACGTTACTTCTTTCGCAAACATCACTTCAAGAAGAATTCCTCTGGACGATTTTCCTCTTTTCTTTGAGATTGACTCCAAGCCAGAGATAATAGTCAGATATATGGATGCTTGTAAGGCAGATGGTACTGCACCAGAAATCAACATTCAGGATTTGCATAAGGCGGCTCCAGAAGTTATTTTGAAGAAGACCAAGAAAAAGAAAGCTGCAGCAGAAGGACCATCTCAGAGGACTCCAAAAGCTGCCAAAAAGAAAGGTAATCCTTCCTCTGTTACTATTTCAGAATCAATAAATATATCAACATCTGAAACCATGCCTACTCAACCAGAACATTCAACTCCACAAACATTTGAAGACTTTGACATAGGGTTTGATCCATCAGAAAGTCTAGGTCTGAATGAAACTCACTCCCTTTCTCATAATCCAAATCCTGAACAAACCCAACCAGAACTTGCCATAGTTCTGTCTGATATTGATTCATTTGACCAAGACTTTTCAGCTCCCGTACCATAAAATCCAAATTCTCAACTCCTTGAAAATCTACACTCTGATACCACACCAGAAATTCTGCAACCTCTCTCTCCACAATCACCTCAACTTGAAATACAACAACCAGAAGCTCAACCTTCTGAGAATCAATCTTTTGATATCCATGAACCAGAACCTCACCATGTTTCAACAAACCTATCTGAAGAACCTCATTCAGATTCTGATACAATCCCAATACCTGGAATCACATAACCACTTGCTATTCACATGCCTCTCACCATCCACGATATTCCAGAAATTCTTTCTTCCCTGGAATCCACACCACCAAACTCCCCTACCAGTTCAATCATCATACCTGACTCTCCCACTCCTTCATCCACTAGCAGTCCAGCTGACAACGTAAGACTTGTCATTGATCCAATTGTGCTGGAAAGACTAGCTTCTATATCTCACAAAACTGCAATTCCCAAACCCAAACCAACTGAAACCACATCATATGTTGGTAAAAGTTTGCTAATTTTTGAAATAGGAATACATGAATGGATAAATTCTTTGAGGTATGCTAGTCAAGAGATGACTAATCCTGCTGCTTCTGATTATATATGGACAAAATTCAGAAACTGGCTTAGTTCTGAAACACTGAATCTGAAGGAACAGAGTTATGAACAGGTTCAACAAAACTTTAGTGCTAAGCTAAAGGCTTTTAAAGACCAAGTTCTGAGCCATCTGCTCAAGAAAGATATTCTCCCTCTGGATAATGCTCCCTGGACAGAGCATCATCCCTCAGATGAAGTTCAACCAGAACCAGAAAGTATCTCCTTGACTGATGCTCCAGAAGACATGATCACAGCAGAAGAAATGGTTCACTCTGAACAAGCTGCAGAATGCTCTGAGAAACGCCAACTCCTGAAGAAACTCCAACACCTTCCTTAGTCATGCAAACTCTGGAAGAGTTGAAGAAAGAAAATGCTCTAATCCATGCAAGGTTGGATAAGCAGGAGGACACAAACAAAGAGATTAAAAGCATTTTGGGCAAGCAAGAAGAGTCTAATACTCAGATCAAGAGCTTGCTGGAAGCTTTGTTCACACTTCTTCCTACTCCTTCTTAAATATTTTTGTTTTGAATTGGTTTATCTGTAACGCTTAATTTTTTTACTACTTATGTTCTAGAACTTATCATTGCATCATGCTTTTTAATATAATTCAACTATTTTTGCTCTGATTATATTTCCTTTTTGATAACTGACAAAAAGGGGGAGAAAGTAAGATATTTTCAATAACGGTTTACCGAGACAGAAGTCTCAAACATTCTGAATTACTTAACCTCTATCTTCTAAAAAGCTTGAACAGGTACAAACTCTGATGAAAGATGCAACTAAACTCTGATGCTCAAGGAACTTAAGGGAAGTAATCAACTCAGGGGGAGTTTCTCTTAAACCTTTTATTCTTTATTTTTAATTGAAAAATATAGTTTTTGTCATCATCAAAAAGGGGGAGATTGTTAGAACATAATTTGATTCTACAACCCTTATTAGAGTTTTGATGATAACAAATACAAAGAATAAATAATAAATACAAAGAACAAATATGCACCCTAAAAATTATGTTTTTATGTATGCAGAAGTTCTGACCATATCATCATCAGAAGATAAGCCATAAGAGCTACACGCTGAAGTAATCAGAACATGCACTGAAGATTGATGACCAGAACCTGCGCTTAATCAAAGTAAACTCTGATTCTGAACAAGAACATACCAATCCAAGTCATCAATATTCTGAAGCGTCATCAACAAGTAAGGAGATAAGATTCTGAAGCGTTATTGATCATTCAAGACAACATCAATTCCAACGGCTTCTTTCAGACATGATCTTCTCCAAATGGAAAGTGTCTTAATGACATTAAACATACTTTATGATCAACGCCATTCCACTGCCTATATAAACAAAGTCAACTTTCAAAATCAATAACGATTTTGCTACATTACCTCTCACGCATATTCAAAGCTGCAAGCAATATTCTTTATATTTTCAAGCTATAATCCTGTTTAATTTATCACAGTTGTGATAAACAGTTTTTGTTAGAAAAACAACAACACATATCTTGTATAATTATATTGAAACAATGTTCCTTGAGATTAACCGGACTGTGGTTGTACTCAAGAAGACTTTAACAATTGTTAAAGTAGCTTTTGTAATCTTGTTGAGATTAGTGAATTAAGACCTCGTCGGAGAGAGTCGAAATCACCTTGACGGGTGGACTGGAGTAATTTGAGGTCAAACGAACCAGGATAAAAATACTGTGTCATTGAGTTTTTAAATAAAAGTTTTCAATTCAACCCCCCCTTCTTGTGTTTTTCACATCTTCACTATCCCCTATGTTGGATGGAGTTGAGAGATCTAGAGCTCTCTTGACTGGTCCTCTAAGTCTTCTTCCCAAGTTCAGGACACCTACCGACTTCTTGGATTTCTTCCTCTTGTCTTTGAGAAGGAGAGTTGTCAGGTCCTCTTGCCCCTTAGCCATAGCCAGGAACATTTGTTGGAATTGAGCGTTTTGAGCTTGGAGATCTTTCACCGTTTGTTTCATATCCATCTTACTGAAATAAATAGTAGGAAGATAAGGATACATGTATGGGAGAAACCTGTCATGATATGATGCATGATATGTGGATGCATGTTTTCAAGGATCTCGCGGGGTAAATGTTAGTAGTCACTTACAGTTTTGGATTTGGAGAACTTTGTATCGGTGGATATCTTTCCACGAGAATTAAGCTCACCATGTCAAGTGGGTCATAGCCGTTGACTCAAGTTGTTTGTACTTGATTTTTGACGGCGTTTGTTTAGAGGAAAATAAATCCTCTTGCCCTTTGGTAAACGTCTGGTTCAACATGGCCTTGCATCAAAGACCCTCGAGATTCTTGAAATGGTTATTGAAATGCTATGGTATGATGTTATGATGTTATATACAGATATGTGAGGTAAGAAAGTTTATATACAAATAATCATATTCACACAAAGCAAACAAATCCTTAGTTTTAGGCTTGCACGGAGTTTTGTAGGTAAGTACCCTCTTGAAGTTTAGTTGGCTCAATCTGTCCTAGTAAGAGTGATCGGGTTCTAAAGGATCTCAATATCACTGATATTTCTCTTAGGCATGGTCTCAGCATAATCAATCTTTTCCTGCGACTGAGATATCCCAAAAGTCTAGCCTCAATGAGTGTAGTATCGAGTATCAACAAATTTTCAGCTCTACACTGAAATCGGTTATCTTACTACGTCATAATGGCCAAGTTTGTTCAATTAGGATTCTAAAGTCAGTTAGTGCTTCATGACGCCATTCAGCGGCCCTGTATTCTCCTCGATTCACCACGAGGTATACCTGTACCTACAAATGCGTCACACTAACATAGCCATTGTTTCAACCATATCGGTCTACACCGTACATTTTCCATAATCTATTGCTATTTACCTAAAAAGGTGTCCCAGATCCGGGTGGAGGATCAAAGCAAGCCCAAACAAAGAACAAAATGTAAAGCATACAAATCACACAATGAAAGCAAGTAAATGTGATCTAACCCTAAGGTAACCTCACTTTTAAGTAATTCCCCAGCAGAGTCGCCAGTTCTTTGATACGGTGGGAGAACTGACTTAAGGTTTTGCATTTGTGTTTGCAAATGTTACGGTTTAGCAAGAGTCGTCACCAGCTTTTCTTTTATCCAAAAAGGAAAGGTGAAAAAGCACAGGAAAGACCTTTCAAGATGTTTTCTTGAGTTTGGGGGGTAGATTATGAAAAGGGAAGGTATTATCACCCTTTTCATCCATGGTTTTCCACGGGCTCTTAGTTACTCGCTAGATCACTTGCTTTTGTTTGAATGTGCTTGTGGTGTGGGTTTTGAAAGTATTTTTGAAAATGGAACTTCGTAATGGTTCTTGTTTCTATAAGAACGCATACAAAGTGTTTTTTTCGAAAATAGTTCAAAGAGGTGTGTGTGAGATGTGTTTTTGAAAGTATTTTGAAAATGGAACTTCGTAATGGTTCTCGTTTCTATAAGAACGCATACAAAGTGTTTGTTTCAAAAATAGTTCAAAGATGAGAGTGTGAGTGTATAAAAATGTTTTTGTTGTGAGCAAGCGAGTAACTAAGAGCGAACCTACCTACTCAAAAGGTCTTAGATGTGCTTTTCCTCCTCCTTTAGATGTTGCTATCTTACCATTGATTTGGTAAGAAGCCCCATCATTGGATGTGAAGGGACGGGTGTTGGGACATTTGTATAGTCATAGAAGGCAACATATGGGACGTTTTAGCAATGTCGTTTTAGGGACTAGATCATTTACCGAAGGCAACATCGAGGGTCATCGAGGGACTACGATCTTTTATCGAGGGTCTTTGCTAAAACGCCCATGTTCGAGGGACATGACTAATTTCTGATAGGCAACAAGCGAGATTACCCTAAGGGTGCGTGTGTGTGAAGTGTGTTTGATTGCATGCATTTGTCTTTGATTTTTGGTGGTCTACTTGTTGGTTTTATCTTGCCATACACACCCTAGTTACTAACAATGTGTGAAAGCAATAAAAGTGCAGAAATGTAAAGTCCTACACTATTACAATATTTAGGGGATGGGGTGTACAAGTTTATGAATGAGGGTTGCAAGTAAAAATAAGTCCTAAGTTACTATTACAACCATATTGAAATGCATAATATAAGAAAGAAATGGACTTGTTTAGAAAGTGGTTTTTTTTGTCTTAATGAATTAAGAAAGGAAAAAAATTAAAAGGAAAATAATTTTTATGTCTTTTTGCGTTAGTATTAAAAATGATGAAAAGGGAAATAAATGAAAGACAGAAAAAGCGTGCTACTGCAAGCAAAACAAACAAGGATCAGAAGTTCTGAAGCCAGGCGCGTGACTCAGAAAGGATCGTCTGTGGAATCAGAAGTTCTGGACTGATACGCTCTAAGGCCCTGCAAGAAACGTCAGAGGGAAAGGGAACATAGGTGCTGGATTGGTACACTCTGAAGTCCTGCAAAAAAACGTTAGAGGGAAAACACAGAGGTTCTGGGTAGTGTTCAGCCAGTGAACCAAAAGTCAGAAGTTCTGTATTACACTAAAACAGTGAGTAAACTTCAGAAATTCAGTACTGTGCTAAGACTGTGAGTGAACATAAGAAGTTTTAGTACGTTATCAACATGTAAAAATCAGAGGTTCAGTGTGTATTAACAGTGAGACAAATCATATAAGTTCTGTATGTTAAAACAATGAGGAGAACTTAAAAGTTCTGTGTTTGTTTAACAGTGAGAAAAATCATAGAAGTTCTGTATGTTAGAACTATGAATGAACATCAGAAGTTTTATGCCATTTTTCAACTCTCAATCAGCACATTAGTAATCTATTCAGTTTTCAACAAACAGCAAATCAGAAGGATAAAAAGCATAACAGTTTACAGAAGTTCTGATCCTAATCCTGAGCCTAGCCTTAATCAAGAAGTTCTGATCCACATTTTTTCTATTCATGTAATGATATTAACAACATTAATACTATGATATTTACATGTTTAATGATGTTCTGAATAAAAAATGCAAAGGTCAGAAAGACTTACCTTGAATCTGGAGCGTGCTTGGAGCTTTGAGTGGCTGCCTTTAGAGGTTCTGGAATAAGCAAGAGTAACGGAAGAGAAAATGCCAAGCTCTTTGATTCAAAGGGAAGAACAAAGGTTTGGTTTTTTATTTGGGAAATCTGGATTTTTATGAAGGGTTTCACAGGTTTATTTTTCTCTTTTGATAGTTCTCTCTTTCCAAAAGCAAGCCCCTTGAACGTGTGATAGAGCAAAGTATTTATAGGTGAATTTGTTGTCATTTTGGGGGGGGGGGGGGGGGAACAAATGGGATTCAAAACCTTTTTGGTATACTGTTCCAATGCTTTTTAATCATAGTTTTCGTATGCTAGTTTGGTGCAATTATGGGATGCAGGCGTAGGCTGAATTAGCTGTTGGTTATAGGTCTGCAACAGGTTGTATAAACAAGGTTTTAGGATTTGGTCAAGTTCTGACCAAAGCGTTGAATATAACCTTCATATGCTAAAGCGCTGCCTTATTCTTGAAGCAAGCATGGTGGTTGTCAACAGGAATTAAGGAAAAGCAAAAAGCAAAGCATGGGCTTAGTATCAAAGTTGCTATCCCAAGACAGTAGAGGTACACGTGGCGAAAATCCTTTGGATAAAGACTCAGAAAGTGGTTGTGAATATTAAATGATGATGGGACTTATCACAACCAGAAATCCTGCAACGTGATATTCTACACCAAGGCTTAGTTCTGGATTAGAAGTTCTGCTTCAGCATAGCATCCGATCTTCTGATCCTCTTATCTTCTGGCTCCAAGCATGTTCTGACGGAGCTTTCAGACTTTCTAGGAAGCTTGCAACATGCTTCTTAACCTTCTTTGAATTACCCTGGCAAACTCTGACTGAGCTTTTTGTGAAAACATGCCCAGAAGTTCTGACCAAACTCTGTCTTGAGAATATCCAGAATTTGCTGAGCGTTATGGTGATAATCTGGTCAGAAGTTCTGAAATTGTCATATTTCTTAAACACTTAGAAGAATTTCTAAATATTTAGAATTTGACTTTTCCAAAGTAAAATTTGACTTTTGAAATTCTTGATGAAACAAACTTCATATTCCAATATGTCTTGATGAAATATGATTTTTGAGATTTGATTTTGATCCAAAAGTCAAAGTTGGACTTCTTAGTGTGCAAATGACCATTTTGCCCTTGCGGATGACTTTTCTTGAAAAATTGTAGTTCAAGGCTTGGAATTGGATGTAAGCAAACTTGAGGATCCAGGGTGATTCCTTGAGAAATGAGAGGGAAAATTTTGGGGTACAACAATTTGCCATTAATAAAATGTAACGCTTCAGAACATGCTCACATCAAAAGAAGCATATTACCATTGCTACTCTTTTTGCTTTCAAAAAATTTACATAACAGAATATCAGAGTTCTTGTTTCACAGTGTTGGTGCATTCAGAAGTTGTAACACAAAACTTCTTCATTTAGAATATTACACAAATTTGCTTCTAAGTATGTTGTGTCTGAACAAAACTTCAAAACGAAACTCTCTCATCTTCTTACATAAGAATATCCAGATGTTCTTGCAGATCTTCTATGCTCCTTACATCATAACTTCTATTATGTTCTAGTAGATATTTTCTCATCTTCTATGCTTCTTACATCAGAACTTCTCTGCATATTAAAATACTTTATTAGAGATCATCAAAACTCTTACAGGGATGTAGAACCAAACTATGTTCTAACAATCTCCCCCTTTTTAATGATGACAAAAACTTGTATATTTTGATAGAATACTTAAAGAAGATAAAGCATAAAAGTCTCCCCCCTGAGTTGGATAATCAGATGGAAAAAAATTACTTCCCTAAAATATTTGTGATCAGAGCTTTGAGAAGGAGTCAAAGTATCTTACATTCCCCCCTTTTTGTCAAGAATCAAAAATTAGTAACAACACGGGAAAAATAGAAGATTAAGATGAAGCACCGAGCAAAAGCAAAACAATTTTTCAGATCTTCTGAGTTGTTTTTTCTGGATGGTATCTTCAGATGTTTCTGTAATGTTTGTTTCATCTTATTCTAGATTTGACTGGGATTTTTCTGATGTTGTATCCTCAGTACAGTTACCAATAGTTCCAAAGCCAATAATCTTTCCTTTTTGATTGCCTTTGAAACCTGTGTATCCTCCAGATTTAAATTCCAGGCTTTGGAACATATGCTTTCTTCCCGTCATATGTAGATAGCATCCAGAGTCCATTTGTTAAAACTGGTGTTTCAACCTTGCTGTTAAAAATATCTGCAACATAGATGATTTTATCCTTTGGTACCTGTGATACGGTGGGAGAACTGACTTGGGTGTTTTGCGTTTTATCGCAAATGTTGCGGTTAGCAAGAGTCGTCATCGACTTTTCTTTTATCCAAAAGGAAAGGCTGAAAAGAACAGGAAAGACCTTTGAGATTATTTCTTGAGTTCGGGGGTAGATTATGAAAAGGGAAGGTGTTAGCAACCTTTTCATCCATAATAATCTATTGGCTCTTAGTTGCTTGCTAGATCACTTGCTTTTCTTTGAAAAATGTGCTTTGTGTGGTTTTTGAAAGTATTTTGAAAAGACGCATTCGTTTAGGCAAACTTTGTTATAGTTCTCGTTCGTAAGAACGTATACAAAGTGTTAGACTTTTGAAAATGTTTCATGTTTTTGAAAGTTTGTTTTTGAAAGTGTTTTTGAAAGTGTTGGTGTTTGTTTTGAAGATAACCAAGGATGTTTGTTTTGAAAGTGAATAAGCAAGTAGGAACAATCTACCTACTCAAAAGTCTTTGTTCATTTCTTCCTTCCTTTGATATTGCTATCTTACCATTGATTGCTAAGAAGTCCTATCTTTGGATGTAAAGGGACGGGTGTGGGTCATCGTATAGCCATGATAACATCGTTGTAATATGTCTTAGCATTTCTCTTTAAGGGACTAAGATCATTTTTGAAAGGCAACATTGATAGCATCATCGAGGGACTATGATCTTGTATTTTTGATTGCTTTTTGCTAAGACATCTCACATGCATAACATTGCCATTTTTGTAAGGCAACAAAGTAGAATTACCCTAAGGGTGCAAGTGTGCAACTGTATTGGATTTACATGTATTGTTTATCTTGAATTAGGGTTTGCTACTTATTGATTTTAGTCTTGCCATACAAACCCTAATTACTAGCATTTATATAAAGCGATAAATTGCGGAAAGTAAAATTACTAAGCTATTACATCATTAGGGGAGGGGGTATACAAATTTACAAATGGGGATTTTGCAAGAAAATTAAATCTAATTATCTATTACAACCATATTAAATAATGTACAAGAATTGAAAATAAAATGCAAGATTATAAATGGAAAATAAGTGATTTTTGTTTGGTTTTCATGAAAGGATTTAGTCTTAACCTAATTAAGAAAATGATTAGTTAAAAATAAACAAAATTAAATTTAAACTAAATAAGAAAGAAATTAAGTTAAAAAAGTATTTTTAGGGTTTTTTGTGAAAGGTTTTAACTTAATGAAAATAAAATGAAAATTAATTAATTAAAAGAAACCTAAGTTCTAAATTAATTTTAAATAAAAAGAAAAATAATAATAATTAAACCTAAGTCTAAGTGTTAATTATTTAAGAAAAAGAAATTAATTTGTTAAGAAAATGTTTTTGTTCTTTTTGTCTTTATAAAGAAAAATAAAATAAATCAGTGTAAAAATAATAAATAAAATATTTTTGGATTTTTTATTAACAAAAATAAAAATAAAAATAAAAGTAATAATAGTAATAATAAAAAATAATAAAAGGAAACTGAAAATAAAATAAAATAAGAAAAGAAAATATATAAAAATGAAATAATTAAAAAAAAAGTTGGGCCAGGTGTGCAAAAGCAAGGCAGGGGGTTAGAAGAAGCAAAAAAATGGAAGGCCCAATGGTTTGGGGCCCAGGCACTACTGTGTGACAAAAAAGAGAGAAAGTGTGAGAAAAATACACAAAAGGTAGCGCTGGGTGTTGAACCCATGACCTCCCATATACACGCGCGCTACCTTTACCACTGGAGTGGCTGTACATCTGGTAACATTGACAAAACAATAAATACATAACAAAAGTTATGTCCTAAATGTAACTTCATCTTCAACCTCCAGCCATGGATCCTGTAACTTCACCATTTCTCAACAAAAATTAAATATGCAAACATGAAAGTTGCTCCATTTTTCCATACAAATCCAACCATATAAATATCATAAGCTATAAATCAAAGATGAATGAGAATTTCTAAAAGTACCAAATTCTGACCTAATTATTTCAGGAAGTTCAAACTCAAAATTCTCACTACTCAAGCAATATAAATGAAATCTATGGACATGTATAGTTTCAGGGCAATGATGTCTACATTTTATCTTCACAAATGCAAGCCTAACAATGCCTAAATGAGAAGATAGAAGTTCAAAAATATACCTCAAAACTGGAAATCATGAAATGAGTTTGAGCTTGATTCAAGGTGCTGCAATGATCAGGTTAGGTTCCTCAAGTTCCCAGGAAGCTAATGCAATGGTTAGCTTGAGCAATGGATGGCTGGAATGGCTTGGAGAACTCAACTTGCAATGCTCTGTTTTTGGTTATGGAGTTTGATGCAAATGGTGTTACAGTCGTGTAACAGGGATAAGGATGAGTTGTATTTGATGTAAGGAAGCTTTAGGAACTAAAAGGCCAAAGAACGCACGAGGGAAATATGAGTTATAAGTCCAAGGTTAGAAATTATGCAACAATGGAGTTTTTGGGCAATTTCTGATTTGAGGGAGTTTGGGAGAGTTTCAGGGTGTTAGTGCTCTTGTCTTAGCTCACAAGTAGTGTCTCTATTTATAAGCAACAAGTTTGGAGGCTTGTCTTTGATCAAAATTCAAAATCAAATGTTTAAGCTCAACATGTGATTTTTGAGAAATCAAGTTTCAAAGTCTTGTGTATTGCTAATGTAGAGTGGTTATGCTTTAAAAACACTTGCTTATGACTTTGTAGATGGAGTGTGATCAGAGGGAACAAGTTAGATGCTCAAGAATTGACTTTGTGCATAAAGTTTGCTTTTCAAGAATGGCATTCTTCACTTTCTTCCCAAAATGGCAATGTGAATTGGATAAAGCTTAAACCACTTGGATTATAGCTCAAAATTTTGTGTAATCCATTAATGATGGATATATACACAAGTTAGAAGGCCTACAAAGCAATATTATTCAGCCTAACAATGAAATTGGATTATGTGTTCATCAAGAAATGACTTGTAATTCAAGAATGAAACCCTAAATTCTTGCCTTCGATTATCCTTGCTCAAATATGATCTCAATGAGTTATTGGAAAGCTTGTAACATCCTCTAACACATCTATGTTGGAAATATTTCAAGATTCATCTTGGAACTATGTAAAAAATTTCCATGAAGTTAGGTCAAAATCCTTCCTAAACTAGGGCAAAATTTCACTAAGTTTCCAAGTTTCACGAACATGTCTTCACAAAATCATAACTTGAAATCCATGCATTTATATAATAAGTTATGTTATACAATGTTTTAGATATCACTGAGATCTACAACTTCCATGTTGGAAGTTTCCTTTGAATCATCTTGCATCATGGTGGAAATTTGGCTCAAAGTTATGAAAAAAAGTTAATTCCCAACACTTAGAAAAATTTCTAAGTTTAGAAATTTTGACTTTTCAAAATGAAATCTTGACTTTTTGATTTCTTAATAAATAATTTTCATATTTTGACATATATTGATGAATTGTGATCTTTGATACTTGATTTTGACCAAAAAGTCAAAGTTTGACTTTTCAGTGTACAATTGACTTTTCATCAGTTGATTGAAAATCAACTATCAATCAATTGATCTTGAGAGATGTTTTGAGCCATGCCATTAGGTAAAAATGAAGCATTTTAAAACTTGAGATCATGCCTCAAACCAACAAGTCATTTGCTAGGTCAAAAATCAGAAATTGCACTTTCTCAGTCAAAACCCTAATTTTGACCATTTTGCCCTTTTGATGATCTGATCAAATTTCTTGAGGAACTATGATCCAAACTTGATCAAATGACAAATATGAGTTCTTGATGTTGATGTGGATAAAAAAATATGAAGTTTGACTGTAAATTGACCACATTTGACTTTTTCCCCAATACAGCTGATTTTTAGGTCATCTAATCAATTCACTGAGCAAAAATGTGATCCAAGACTTGAAACTTGACATGAGCAATCTTGAGAGTCCAAAATGATACCTGAAAGTCATATGGGGAATTGAAAATCCATTTGTCCTTGTGCAAACTCAACCCCTAATTTTCAACTATCAGTGCTTGAGGAGGTGTCTCGAGTTGATCAACCTTTGTGCAGTTTTGAACTAAAGGAGATTTTGTGAGAGATTACTTGAGAAATGACAGGGAAAATTTTGGGGTACAACAACTTCCCATGTTCAATCTTCTTAGACCTGAAGAGTTAGATTGGTGGATCCGCCATTCGTGATTTGAAGGTGGAAGATGATTGAACACTAGAGTGCCCAGAAATTTGCACTCAAAGATGGATTTGGAATGGGCTTATAGACGCCATTTGGAAGGATGATGGTAAATAGTGGTAGAAGTATCAACATAGATTTTGGTCAATTTATACTAAAACTTGATGTTTCACCTATGGGAAAAAAGGTTAGTAAAATGTAGATGTATGCATGATGTTCACAAGATGTGGTATTATGTTAAACGTATTTTCTATGTATATGCTATGATGTATGAATATGGGATGCATGTTTGTCCGGGAAAATAAATCCATGACTGCTGTTGAGGAATTTTGGGAAGCTGAATCCCGGATCACTGTTGGGGATGAAGAGTATACATATCTTTAAACTTTGTTGAAAGGATGCTTCCATTGGGGAATATCTCTTGAATGTCAGATGTTATCTGGTCGGATCCAGGCTTCACAAGTTGTTGAGGATAAGGAAGTCAACTGTTATCTGGTCGGATTCCAGGTTTAATGGTAACTTTCTAGGGAAGGATAAATTAACTATTATCTGGTCGGGTCCAGGCTTTGCAGAAAATTTCTTGGGGAGAGTGAAGTTAGGCTGTTATCTAGTTGGATTCCAACTTCACAACAACTTGCTAGGGATAAGGAAGTTAACTGTTATCTGGTCGGATTCCAGGCTTTGCAGTAACTTGCTAGAAAGGATGAAGTTAAACTGATATCTGGTCGGGTCCAGGCTTCCTAGTAACTTGAAGTGGCAACTACTATCTAGTCGGGTCCAGGCTTCATAGTTTTTGAGAAGTTATACTACTATCTAGTCGGGTCCAGGCTTCATAGTGTCTTGTTGGGGACTGTAGCTAGTTGTTATCTGGTCAGGTTCAGGCTTCAACAATAGCTTGTTTGAAATGATGGATTTGAATTAATATCTAGTCGGATCCAGGCTTCACAGGTTTTGAGGTGGATGAAGTCAATAGCCATCTGGTCGGGTCCAGGCTGCACAAAAAACTTGTTTGAAAAGACAAAGTTGAACTGATATCTGGTCGGATCCAGGCTTTACAGTAACTCACTTGAGGAACTTAGTTGTTATCTGGTCAGATTCCAGGCTTCACATCAAACTTCTGAGGGGAATTGCTATCTGGTCGGATCCAGGCTTCACAATAACTTTCTTGAGATGATGAAGTTGAAAACTGATATCTGGTCGGATCCAGGTTTCACAGTAACTTGTTGGGATAAAGGAAAACTCTACTTGGGGAAAGAAGTTAAACCTTAGTCTGGTTGAGTCCAGGTTCTTCTACATCTCGAAAAGTTAAACTATTATCTGGTCGGGTCCAGGTTTCATAGTATCTTGAGAAATGTACTAATATTTGGTCGGGTCCAAGCTTCATAGTATTTGAAAAGTTTCCACTAGTATCTGGTCGGGTCCATGCTCTATAGTGACTTGAGAAGTTGACTACTATCTGGTCGGGTCTAGTCTTCATAACAACTTGAAAATTGAACTATATTTGGTCGGGTACAGGCTTCATAGTATCTTTTGGGGATAGTAAGGGTTTTGTTTACGACTTCACTGGGGATTAGGGGTTGTGGCCCTACGATTTGCAATAGTCTAAAAGGTAAACTCAAGCTGGAGAGGTTAAACTCAGCCCGGGAAGACAGGCTCAGATGGGGAGGATGGACTCAACTATGGAAGATAGACTATGCCGGGGGAAATCAAACTCAGCTGGGGAGTCATGCTACTCGTTGTTTGTTGGGGAAATAAACCCTGTTGGGGAAATAAACCTTGTTGATGAATACTCGATGAAATGCTGATGAGGTGAGTTCTTTGAGGAAGAGATCTGTAAGGCTTCTTCTTGTAGGATCAACTTAGATGGGGAGAAAGCTTCCAAGAGATTGAGACTCTGCCTAGAGATTGGTTTATTGTAATTGTCTTGTGGGGATAATGTTAATGAAATAACTCTGTGGGGATACTCCATATATATTAAAGAGATGTTTGCTGCTTCTTAGCAGGACACATGTGCCAAATAGTTTTAATAATGTTCATATGCATATGTTCGTTCAATTTTAGTCATTGGACAATTTTGCATTCAAAACAAAGACAAAAAGTTTGCACTTCAAAGTATATTTGTATTGAAATTTTGCCCATGAATAGGCGTTTTTTTACAAAGAGACGGAGATCCTAGTAAGAGGAAATCGTCGAAGGGAAAACAAAATTGAAAACAAAAACAAATAGACATGTTGAAATGATCTCATTGGATTCCAACTCTATTATTGCCCCAATGTCTTCGAATGCCATTGTCGTTGATAGAAGTTGATTGGATTGATCTTGGACCGTTTGAACTTGGACCTTGGTGATAAAGTTGACTGCGGTGATTACACGGGACATAGTCATACGCTTTCAATCCTTAACTTTTGCCTGGACCTCCCTTTTGGGTTTTCAGCCCACCAGGATACCCATTTTTGCCCTAGTCGCCCTTTCGGGTTTTCAACTTGTCGGGTGTACAATCTTTTGCATATATCCATAATTTTTGCCCAAACCTTTTGTTTTGCCAAGATGCCCTTATTTTTGCCTAGGTGTGTCAACCTAGCGGGTCTCTTATGCGTAGTATTTTTTAACTATGTCCGCATTTATAGGATGTGGGAAGTCTTCACCATCAATGGTAGTCAGCATCATGAAACCTCCAGAGACCACTCTCTTGACCACAAATGGACCTTCATAGGTGGGAGTACATTTGCCTCTAGGGTCGCTGTAGCGGTAGAAATGTTTACGACTAAGACATTGGATTAACTTAACTCATACATATCAAAATAAGAATCGCCACCGCGCTTTATTGTTCCCAAAGGAATGGGAAAAGAGCGAATAACCCAAAAATAGGGGGAAAGATTCAAGGTAAGGGGGGTTGGTTATACAAAGGGAAGGTATTAGCACCCTAAACATCTACGGTACTCCGCAGGAACCTCTTTGTAAAATCTGTATATTTTGGCTATAAAAATGTTGTATGTAAAATAGATGGTGGAGGTGAGAAAAAGAAATTTTTTTTTATGATTTTTGCACCGGCCGCGGTTGCGAACCTTTAGTGCCTACGTACCACCTTTCATGCAATAGGGGATCAGGGTACACATAGTTCCTCTTTTAAAAATTTAAAACACAAGTGTGTTGGTTAATTTTATGAGATAAGACATCATCGTCATTGTCTATGTGGAAAACATACTTACTACCCACAATCATGAGAAAGGAGAATTTTCATCATCTCAAAGTGGAGGATATGTCTTGGATTTTAAAATAAACAATGCCTCACTCAACACCCAAGTGGAAAATATCTCACTTCACTATATATTATAGAAGTATAGTTATTTGCATCACTACAAGGATTAACAAGAGTCCAATCTTTTGAGAAAAGTTTAAAGTAAAAGCCAAAGTGGCAAAATGGTTTGAGATGAGATTGATTGGCTTTTAGTCTTCTCACAAAAAATGTCAAGGTATTTTTAAGTTGATTGAAGTTTATTTATGAAAAGGTTTTGAAAATGCATGGACATAAGTCCAAGTTTATTATGAAAGTGGTGATGGGATAGTGACGTATAGCCTAAATATAGTACTGCAAGTGCACAGCCTATCGAAGTAATATATAAGATTATCGAACCACAGAGACCAATTGTCAATCTATCAACTCTATTGCTAAGGTGCTTATCTAAGGTGAACAAGAATATTGATGTGAGTGCAGTGCAACAAAGTAAATGAGCGAGGTAAATAACAGTTTAAAAGACAGGTTGGAATGTAAATCATGTAATCAGATATTGGTCCGGTCATGCATAGATGAAGCTACTTATGGGGCAGTATTTTCTATTGATAGCAAAGAATCAATTTAACGGGAACTTGTAGCTTTTGACTACTAAGAACCGAATTTACTCTTTAAATTAAATTCCTTTATTGTCACATATAAAGGGTGCCTTCCGCGTTAAAGAGGTAAACCTATTTTTAAGAAATTGATAGTTTTGACTTAACAGAAAAGTAATTTTACTTGGAAAGATGAACTTAAAGAGACTTTTGGCTTTTGACCAAGAGTCAGATTTCAAACCTACAAACGCGTCCGAAAATAGTTTCAAAATCGTTTTCTAAAAAGGTCAATGATTCCTATTTAACCAATCAACGGCTTTCGCTCTTTTTGTTTGGTTAAATAATAATCAAGTCGTATCATTAGTTTGGACGACTTTCGATCTTACCCAATAAACATTTAAACATAATTGACTTAAGTTAAAAGCAAAACATCCCCAGAGTATTTTCACTAGCATGATAATTGGAACACGACCATGATGACAATCATTACATCCAAACCTTTATAGTTTAGCCAGACATAATAAGTGCGAGTCTATAAAACGTGTAGACTATGGTAAGAGCATTTAGAGTCTATAAAACGTGTAGACTATGGTAAGAGCATTTAGAGTCTATAAAACGTGTAGACTATGGTAAGAGCATTTAGAGTCTATAAAACGTGTAGACTATGGTAAGAGCATTTAGAGTCTATAAAACGTGTAGACTATGGTAAGAGCATTTAGAGTCTATAAAACGTGTAGACTATGGTAAGAGCATTTAGAGTCTATAAAACGTGTAGACTATGGTAAGAGCAATTATAAGTAAAGAAATGCAATAAAATAGAACCTTGCTCCAGTCGGAGACTTGAATCTGATACAAATCTGCGGAATGGTAAGGCTGGTATGATGAACTTCAACCAAAGTGCTCCAAGGCTCGATTACAACTCAATCTACACCGCAATAACTCCCCGATGTGAAGAGATTATTACTTTACAGAAACTGATAGTATATGGCTTAAGATTGTACTAAGCTTGGATGAAACTAAAAAATGAAAATCGAAAACTATTTATAGAGGATCCTTGAGATGCGTAAAGACCAGCATGCCCCTCAACTTCTTTTGAGCGGGAAGCTTTTTGTGAAGGCCGCGGGCGCGGTGGCAGTGGCCGCGGGCGCGGTGGCTGGAACTGCCACATCATGGGAACGTGGCAGTTGGTCTCTGGGTGAAAGTGGGCCACGTCATCGCGTTCCCTGTAGCCGGCGCGGCGCTGAACGCCATAAGTGCAGAATATCTTGAAAAACCCTAATTTCTTGGCGTTTTGGCTCGTTTCTTCAAAGAAGGCTCTGAAATGACAAGAATCCTGAAAACAAAGGAAAAAGGAACATAATACGAGAATATGATAATAAAAACTAAGGAAAACATGTGATATTTGAGTCAGAAACATAGTGCGATTTAGTGCGATCAAGTGGTTCAAGTTAAAAAAAAAAACAAGAAGAGTTTTCAAAAGGAGGGAGAAGATTTTTGAAATTAAAGAAGATGGGAGGAGATGAAGGGACTATCCTAAAGCATAAAGTAAAAGATAAGGATAAGAACCATCTAACTAACAAGAAGCCAAAACTTGACATTATGAGTCAAGATAGAATTCTCATTCTTTGGATTGAAACCAAGCAAGCAAAGATACTAGACCTCTTGAGAGAACTAAACTTCAAATGTATTAAGTCTTCATAAAAATTGGGCAGAGTAACGGTTGTATACGGGTGAATTCCAGATTACAAACAAATAATGTAATCATAATAACCTGCATACAAAACAAACAAACAACCCAATGTCTTGAGGTAAACCTTAAGAACTCCAGACAAAATATAAATTAAGGTCACAAGGTCTCCAATATAGGCCAAGGTTTCTATTCCTAAGTCCAAGAAGTCCAATACTCCATAATGCCAAGGATAGTAACCAAATAGTCCAAGTATTTTAAAAGTTTTTTATGGTTCATGTTGATTATTAAGTGTCTTAGAAGAGAAAAGAAAAGGCTGAAGTGAGCAAAATAAAAATGACATGAAATGTAATGCTTAAAGTAAATGGTACATAAAGCATAAAAAATAAAATGGCATAAAGTAAAAACGAATTATTAATTAGTGGTTAGTTGGATGACCATCTTGAAACTTGCATTTGGAACTCATTAGAGGATTGGTAGAACCAAATCCTCCACACAAAAAGTTGTATTTGCTTTTTTTCAAGTATATCATCCATTAAGAATCCTCAAAAGTACCATTTAATGATCAACGATGTTTAAGTGATCCGCGTTGACCAAAAGTGTTGTAGATCCATTAGAGGATTGGTAGAACCAAAGCCTCCACACAATGAACCTCAAGGTTATTGGATCAAAGAGATCAAATTAACATGGTTGGGCTTGCAAACATAGGTTTGGGCCACGAATGATCATTTATTCGAATCGGGACAAAATTTAGCGCTATGTTAAGCAATCGTAAGTGGACTTATATAAAAGTCGCACCTATTTTGAGGTCGGTCAATAGCAATATATGCACCATTTGTTTTGAGACATGATATAGAGATCACGCTCCAATAACAGTTAGTGCAATAAGAAAGGGATAAGATGAACAGGGGTGGGAAAGAACATATAAGCCACATTTGAATTAAATTTAAATCAAACTATTATTAAAATCATTCATCCATTTTTGTGGAGTTAGACTCAGCACCACGGATCCAATGATGTTAACAAAGTTCATAACCAAAAATTCAATCCAAGATCAATCAGAAAATAATCACAAAATAATATTGCATTTAATATATACATTAAAAAAAGGTTTTTAAAATATTTTAAAATAGATATAATAGAGAAAAATATCAACTATATTCAAATTAATCAAGAAATAAAAAGTAAGACCATAGAAAAATCAGAAATGAACTAAAATAATTTTATAAAATTTTTGGTAATTTTTTAAAGTCAGAAACTATTTTTAAAATTAAAAGAAATGAGTAAAATAAACCAAAAATGATAAAAAATAACAAAGTCAGAAATAAAAAATAAATGAGGTCACCAATATTTGTCACAATGTCATTGGATCATTCCATAATTTTTTTCAGAATTAAAAAATGCATAAAAGTATTTTTAAACATTTAAAACAAATCAAATAAAGTGAAAATTTATAAAAAATATCAAAACATAAAATACAATTGTGAAAAAATAAAAATCAGAAAGAGAAAAATCAAAAATATTTTTCATAATTTTTTCAGATTTTTTGGACTAAAAATGAATTATCTATGATTTTTTGAAATTTAAAACAATTAAATATAAAAATCAGAAAAGAAAAATAAAGTAAAAAATATGTGGACCATTGGATGAGAGTCAAAACGCGTTAGTAATCAAATCCAAGGGATCTGGCGTGCCGTGCATATCATGGTCATTAATGAATAAAGCATAAAATCATTAATTAAATCAGATTTTCAAAAAATAGATGGCGCGCCTTCATTGGTTGGAAGATGACACATTGGTCATCTTCAACCTTCAACCAACGTGAATTGCAGGTCTCTCAAACTGTAAAATCACAAGCTCAGACCTATGCCATTCGCTTCGTCTCTTAAAGACGAAGACAACCACACCTTCGCGACAAATTTATATAAACTGTAGCTCAAGCAATTTGGAAGGAAAGTTTTGAAGAGGGATTTGAAAATTCATGGTCAAAACGTGTTTCCAGATAAAGGCAAGTGTTGCGACTAGAACCAGGGCAATGAGAGCATCACAATGATATCAAAGTTTTGAAGAATTGATGAAGGAATCTACCTATTGAAGTTAAGTTGCAGAGCTCTGAAACTGGACTTCTATGGGGCAATATAGGGCACGATTCTTGGATATAATTATATGGTTAGATTCAAGGAAGATCAAGGAAGGTGAATTGATGGAAAAAATGGATTAAAAAAGGCTAGAGAATAGATTTTGAAGTAGCAGAATTTTGAGTTATGGAACAAGTTTGGCAGGGTGATTCTGGCTATCCAAGCTTGTGGAAATGAATGAGGGATGACCCTCTATTTATAGGGAATCAAATGGAATGTCCAAGCGTGTGAAATGATGAAGTTTGGATGGAAATCATGTGAAGTTGCAAACAAGAAAAGTGTGACCTCTAATTTGATCAAAACTCATCCAAAACGCGCGTTTTGTTGTGCTAATCAATTCTGGAAGTTCACTAAACATGTTTAGAGGCAAAAACGCGTGGAAAACTTGTGATTAGAAGCCAAAACAAAGATTTTAAAATCTGACTTATGGTGAAACTTCAGTTTCAAGATACCAATTTCAAAATAATGGCATGCTCACCTCAATGGGTCTTAGGGCATGATTCTTGATGCTTTAGAAATATGAGGTTACAAGATTTGCAATGGAAAAAGAATGGAATCAAATGGATACTTGAGCTGAAAGTTGCATTGAGTTAAAGTTGGAGAAAAAGGGTTGACTTTCCATACTTAGAAATATTTCAAATTTTTCTTCAAAAGTGACCTATAATGTTTTGCATCCAAACATGGCCTTCCACTTGAAATTTGCTCTTGACCAAAAAATATGGCATGAAATAGACCTCTTGAATGACATTTTGAAACTTGAACCGTTCAAAATCTCCAAAAATTGAGAGAGTTATGAGTTGTTGAAGTTGAAAAAAAATCATGTAATGACCTATAATCATTTGTATCCTTAGGGCATCTTCCATCCATTTTCTAACTTTTCATATAAAATAAGGAATAAAGTTCACATCCTCAAGATCATTGTGGAAAAATAATGGGCTCAAGGTGATAAAAATTGACCAAGTTATGATCATTTAAAGTCACACATGAGAAATTGGGGATTCATCTAGAGGGCTTGTAATCTTTCTTCAACATCAAGTTTCTTCCACAAGAAAACTCCTTGAAACTTTTGAAGTGATTTGTTAATAACCCTTTGAAGAGAAGGATGTTTTTGGAATCACTCAAAAATACCAAGAGATGAGCAAGATATACTTCTTTGAAGTTTAAAACCCTAGCTCCTAGATCAAGAAAATGCTTTAAGGAACTTTGACAATTTTGAACAAACTTCTTCTACCAACACAAATGCTTTGTAAATAGAAGTTGTTGAGGATGAAAATGAGAACTCATAGCCACCAAAACCACTTCCATATCTTGAAAGTTGATAGAAATATGCAATTGTGACCAATGGGAACAAAGCCTTGTCCAAGCATGACAACTTCTCCAATCAAACACTTGTACTTTTGAATCAAATTTGATAAAATTGAAATGTGTTGAACCAAAATAACCTTGACATGCCATTTCTTCCAAAACAACTTCAATGGCGAGGTTTGAAATTCTCAAGCTTTTTTGACTATGGCATGGAAATAATACCATGAACCCATGGAGCAACTTGCTAAATCTCATTGCCTTTACCTACATTAGTAACAAGCAAGACAAACCAACATTGAATTTTATTAATTAAAAGGAAAAATCAAGACAAAATATTCATGATCACAAAAGAAAACAAGTCAAGGTGCTTGGGGATTCCTCAAAGAGCAAAGCTAAAGATAGGGAGAAGAACCACAAGCCCTAATGTGATCTTGTTGTGATTGAATCAAAATGGTATGGTGAAGGGATCTTAGGGGCAAAAATTGGGGTACAACAGTTGCCTTGTGGAAGAATGATGCGCTTTATCACCAAGTCACCATCTTGATATACTCAAGGCTTGATCTTTTTGTTGAAAGCCTTGATCATACATTTTTGGTACGTCTGACCATGACAAACAACAGCCAGTCGCTTCTCATCGATTATGTTCAATTGATCCAATCTTATCTGAATCCACTCGTCTTCGTCTAAGCCCGCTTCATTCATAATCCTTAAAGAGGGAATCTGAACTTCTACTGGCAGAACAACTTCCATGCCATAGACTAGAGAAAAGGGAGTTTCCCCAGTTGATGTTCTAGCTGAAGTACGGTAGCCTTGTAGAGCAAACGGTAACATCTCATGCTAGTCCTTATAGGTTACTACCATTTTCTGCACAGTCTTCTTAATGTTTTTGTTTGCTGCTTCCACTACGCCATTCATTTTAGGTCTATAAGGAGAAGAATTGTGATGCTTGATCCTGAACTGAGTGCAAAGTTCGGTAATCATAGCATTGTTGAGGTTAGTCCCATTGTCGTTGATAATCCTTTCGGGGATACCATAGCGGCAGATGAGGTTGTGCTTGATGAATCTGGCTACCACATTATTTGTGACTGAGGCAAATGAGGCGGCTTCGACCCATTTGGTGAAATAATCAATAGCGACCAGAATTAAGCGATGTCCATTGGAAGCAGTGGGCTTGATTTCTCCAATCATGTCAATGCCCCACATTGCAACAAGTTTTCTCGAGCAGTGAATATCTGGTTTCACAGTCGGTAAATTTTTTTCTCAGGTAGTAAATAACATGCTCTTTTCAGCCAGACTCGTCATGTTGGCCCAAAACACACCCCATAGAGTTCTCTAGCATTGTCAAGTACATGATCAAAGGTCTTCCTTCAACTGGAGGCATGAGAATATGAGGTTCTTGCAAATACTCTTTAATTTTGTTGAAGGCAGCTTGGCATTCATCATTCCATCGGACTACTTGATCTTTCTTCAATAGTTTGAAGAGGGCTCATAAGTAGCATTCAAGTGAGATATGAAGCGGGTGATGTAATTGAGACGACCCAAGAATCCTCTAACTTCCTTTTCAGAATGAGGGACCGACATTTCTTGGATGGCCTTTACCTTGGTAGGGTCAACTTCAATGCCTTTATTACTGACAACAAAACCCATAAGCTTTCCAGATCATACTCCAAGTGTGCACTTGTTAGGGTTGAACCTTAAGTTGTACTTTTTCAGCCTCTCGAATAGTTTGTACAGGTGATCAAGATGTTCCTCTTCAGTTTGAGATTTGGCAATCATATCATCCACATATACCTCTATTTCATGATGGATCATGTCATGAAACAAAGCTACCATATCCCTATGATATGTTGCCCCTACATTCTTCAGTCCGAATGACATGACCTTGTAACAGAAGGTGCCCCACTGCATAATGAAAGTTGTCTTCTCCATGTCTTCAGGAGCCATCCTTATCTGATTATAATCGGATAAACCGTCCATGAAAGAGAATAGTTTATGCTGAGCAGTATTGTTGACCAAGACGTCAATGTGTGGTAGAGGGAAGTCATCCTTGGGGCTTTCCCTATTCAGATCCCTATAGTCTACGCACATACGAACTTTTTCGTATTTCTTCGGCACTGGCACCACATTGGCAACCCATTAGGGATAAGATGTCACAACTAGGAACCCGGTGTCAAACTGTTTCATCACTTCAGCTTTTATCTTTTCAGACATGTCAGGCCTCATGCGACGAATCTTTCGTTTGACAGGAGGATAATCTTCCTTTGTCGATAGACGATGAACTACGATCTCGGTATCCAACCCTGGCATATCTTCATACGACCAAGCAAACACTTCCATATAATCATGCAACATCTGAACCAACCTGTTCTTGACACTGTCTTCTAAGTTAGCACTGATCCTGACTTCTCTCTTGTCTGTCTCAGTACCCAGATTGATGACTTCAACTGACTCTTCATGCGGCTGAATAGCTTTTTCCTCTTGTAATAGAAGTCTGGCTAGTTCTCCCGGTATTTCACAATCTTCCTCACCTTCATTTTCGGCTTGGTTAATTGGACATTCGAAGTCATAGTCGGTAATAGTAGAGTCATTGGCAATAAGATCCAGAGTAGATGGGGACATGCAAGAGTGTGTGTGTGTGTGTGTGTGTGTGTAAGATACATGGCTATTTTGAAAAATGTATTTGAAGAAAAAGAAAGACAATGAGCACAAAGATTTGAATGCAAAAGAGTCAAATGATTTGTATTGAATTATCATATGATTAGATGAACATAAATAAAACCCTTGACAAATGGATCAAAGTTCCCCAGGCCAGGCACATGGCTTAAAAGTCATTGTTAAAATATTACAGACAAAATGTTCTTGAATTTAATAAAGAGTAATAAACAAGTAGATTACTCCTCAATGAAAGATATGGGCGCGCAGTCCTTTGCATGCCAATTTTTTAGCTCCATTGTAGTAGGATACACCCAATCTTCAAATGCAACTTCTTCATCAGAATCACCCACAATGTTGACCTCATGGCTTCCAATATGGAGAGGTGGCTTTCCTGCACGAGCACGCCTCACTTCCTTCTGAGCCTTGACGGTGAAATCCAAACCAAACTTTTCTGCTTTGAATGGGATATCTAGGAGTTGCCCCCAAGTATCACAACTTCCTTCTTCAATTGCAGCACAATCATCTTTGATGAAACCATCTTCAGCACGACTTTAATATCTTTGGACTCATCAGAGGAACATTTGGTAGCAGCAACCATTGGTGGTACAACTTCAAAGGCTTGACACGGGGTCTCAATGAATTCTCCATCCATCTCTACGTACTTGAAAGAGTTAAGGTGGCTTACCATAAACTCTTCCTCTCCACAGACGGTGACAATTCTTCCCTTGACCAGATATTTGAGTTTTTGATGGAGAGTTGAGGTTATTGCCCCAACTTTATGGATCCAAGGGCGACCCAACAAACAAGAGTAGGCAGGACGGATGTCCATGATGTAGAAAGTGGAATTGAAAATTTGTGAGCCCACCTTGATTTAAGATCTACCTCTCCATGAACTGTCCTCTTTGATCCATCGAAGGCCCTCATGATGATATCACTTGGTTTAAAGACTAAACCTTCACAGTCTAAGCGGTCTAACGCCCCCTTGGGCAGTATGTTCAAAGAAGAACCAGTGTCGACTAGAACATGTGCTAAGGTGGTCCCCTTGCACTCGACATACCTCAAAACTGGAAATCATGAAATGAGTTTGAGCTTGATTCAAGGTGCTGCAATGATCAGGTTAGCTTCCTCAAGTTCCCAGGAAGCTAATGCAATGGTTAGCTTGAGCAATGGATGGCTGGAATGGCTTGGAGAACTCAACCTGCAATGCTCTGTTTTTGGTTATGGAGTTTGATGCAAATGATGTTACAGTCATGTAACAGGGACATGGATGAGTTGTATTTGATGTACGGAAGCTTTAGGAACTAAAAGGCCAAAGAACACACGAGGGAAATATGAGTTACAAGTCCAAGGTCAGAAACTGTGCAACAATGGAGTTTTTGGGAAATTTTTGATTTGAGGGAGTTTGGGAGAGTTTCAATGTGTTAATGCTCATGTCTTAGCTTACAAATAGTGTATCTATTTATAAGCAAAAAGTTTAGAGGCTTGCCCTTGATCAGAATTCAAAATCAAATGTTTAAGCTCAACATGTGATTTTTGAGAAATCAAGTTTCAAAGTCTTACGTACTTGCTAATGTAGAGTGGTTATACTTTAAAAATACTTGCTTCTGACTTTGTAGATGGAGTGTGATCAGAGGGAACAAGTTAGAGGCTCAAGAATTGACTTTGTGCATAAAGCTTGCTTTTCAAGAATGGCATTCTTCACTTTCTTCCCAAAATGGCAATGTGAATTGGATAAAGCTTAAACAACTTGTATTATAGCTCAAAAGTTTGTGTAATCCATTAATTATGGATAGATACACAAGTTAGAAGGCCTGCAAAGCAATATTATGCAGCCTAACAATGAGATTGTATTATGTGTTCATCAAGAAATGACTTGTAATTCAAGAATGAAATCCTAACTTCTTGCCTTCGGATCTCCTTGCTCAAATATGATCTCAATGAGTTCTTGGACATTTTGGAGAGCTTGTAACATCCTCTACAACCTATATGTTGGAAATTTTTATAGATTCATCATGGAACTATGTGAAAAATTGCCATGAAGTTAGGTCAAAATCCTGCCTAAACTAGGGCAAAATTTCACTAAGTTTCCAAGTCACATGAACATGTATTCACAAAATCATAACTTGAAATCCACGCATTTATAGAATAATTTGTTCTCTACAATGTTTTAGATCTCATTGAGATCTACAACTTTCATGTTGGAAGTTTCCTTTGAATCATCTTGCATCATGGTGGAAATTTGGCTCAAAGTTATGAAAAAAAAGTGAATTTCCAACACTTAGAAAAATTTCTAAATTTAGAAATTTTGAATTTTCAAAATGAAATCTTGACTTTTTGATTTCTTGATGAACAAGTTTCATATTTTGACATGTATTGATGAATTGTGATCTTTGATACTTGATTTTGACCAAAAAGTCAAAGTTTGAGTTTACAGTGTACAATTGACTTTTCATCAGTTGACTGAAAATCAACTATCAATCAATTAATCTTGAGAGATGTTTTGAGCCATTCCATTAGGTCAAAATGAAGCATTTGAAACCTCGAGATCATGCCTCAAACCAACAAGTCATTTTCTAGGTCAAAAATCAGAAATTGCACTTTCTCAGTCAAAACCCTAATTTTGACCATTTTCCCCTTTTGATGATCTGATCAAATTTCTTGAGGAACTGCGATCCAAACTTGGTCAAATGACAAATATGAGTTCATGATACTGATATGGATAAAAAATTGTGAAGTTTGACTGTAAATTGACCATAATTGACTTTTTCCCCAATACAACTGATTTTTAGGTCATTTACATGAGCAATCTTGAGAGTCCAAAATGATCCATGAAAGTCATATGGGGCATTGAAAATCCATTTGTCTTTGTGAAAACTCAAACCCTAATTTTTAGCTATCAGTGCTTGAGGAGGTGTCTCGAGCTGATCAACCCTTGTGCAGTTTGAACTAAAGGAGATTTTGTGAGAGATTACTTGAGAAATGAGAGAGAAAATTTTGGGGTACAACAGTACCCATATATTTTTGGGTTCATGATTTTTAGAGTTTCCAAAATTCTATTTGAATTTTGGTTTAGTAGAAAACACCTTACTAGTATATTTTATATCATGTGTGTGTCCGTAAGTGAAGTGGGAATAAAGAGGTGTGTGTTTTAGGACCATATCCTTAACTTTATTAGGTTGAGATACTTTACCCTTATATCCTATTCCTTTTCTTCCATTTCTGCTAACTCCATAGATCATTGAAGCCATCTTACTTCTTGTTGTACCCCAAAATTTGCCCTCTCATTTATCAAGATTTTTCTCACACGATCTCTTTGACTTAAGACTGGATTAGGGTTTGACCAGCTCAAGACATCTCATAATGCACTGATAACCCAAAATTAGGGTTTGTGATTTCACAAGGACTTTTGGACTATCAACGCTTCATATGACTTTTAAGCATCATTATGGACCCCTAAGATTACTCATGACAAGTTTCAAGCCTTGAATCACATTTTTGATAAGTCAATTGGACAGTTAACCTAAAAATCAGCTGTATTGGGAAAAAGTCAACCACGGCCAATTTCCAGTCAAACCTCATAATTTTTTATCCACATAAACATTTTAGATTCACATGTATCATTTGATCAAGTTGGGACCACAATTCCTCAAGAAATTTGATCAAATCATCAAAAGGGCAAAATGGTCAAAATTAGGGTTTTGATTGGGAAAGGGCAATTTCAAATTTTTGACCTAGCAAATGATCAATTGGTTTGAATCACTATTTCAAGAGATAAATTGCATCATCTTGACCTAATGACATGATTCAAAACATTACAAATTCATTGGATTGACAGATGAATTTTTCAGTCAACTGATCAAAAGTCAACTGTATACTGAAAAGTCAAACTTTGACTTTTTGGTCAAATTCAAGTGCCAAGGATCACAATTCATCAAAACATGTCAAAATGTGAAACTTGTTCATCAATAAATCAAATATTGAAGATTTTGTTTTGAAATTTGAAATTTTCTTAACTTAGAAAATTTTCTAAGTATAGAAAATTTCTTATTTTTTCTCAACTTTAAGCCAAATTCTGACCATGATACAAGATGATTCAAAGAAAGTTCCCAACATGAAACTTGTATATCTCCATGAAATCTACAACTTTTCTTCACACATTTTTCCCTAAAGATGCTTGGATCTCAAGATATAATTTTGTGAATACATGCCCATGAACTAAAATAACTTAGTGAAATTTTGCCCTAATTTAGGCAGGTTTTTGACCTAACTTCATGGAAAGTTTTCAACTAGTTCCAAGAGGAATCTTGAAAAGAATTTCAAATATGGGTTATATAGCACATTTCAAGCTTTCCAAAATGTCCAAGAACTCCTTGAGATCATTTTTGAGTAAGGAGAATCAAAGAGAAGAAGTTGACAATTTCTCAATTTGATTTCAAGCCATTTCATGAAGAACAAAATTCAAACCCAAACCTAGGCTGCATAATACTTGCTTTACAACTCTCAAACTTGTTTCTCACTCCATAATTTAATGCTTACACAGTTGATAAAGCCTTAATCCAAGCATAAGAGCTTTTGTCCAAGCTTTAATTCCATAAATGGCACAAAGTTGTCATTTCCATTTTAGAAAAGCACCACTTTTGCATTTGTTAACTCCTTGAGCTTTGCCCCTGTTCTCTCTGCACACACAAATCCTATAAACAAAAATCAAAGTGTCTAGGACTTGTACCAACTAAAACCAGGCCTGTACAAGCATGTAGAGAGTTGTCTCCTCACTTTTCTTAAAAGGCAAGCAATAGAGCAAAAAGCCTATAACTCAGAAATCTGGTGTGGAATGGATTTGAAACCTCTTCTATACTTATACACAAACACATTTCAACATAAGACACGATTTCTAAAGGCCATAAACTCTCCCAAACTCTCTATCACCAAAAACCTGCCATAACTTGCAGTTTTGTACCAAGCATAGCAATCCAAAAATCCACTCGTGCGTTTCAAGTTCTAATCACCTAAACACTTAACCTATATCATATCTAAGTGTTCCAGACTATCATCCCTTCACTATAAATCCTCCTTCTCCATCTGCCATTTTTGCATTTCAGGCTTGCGAGTTGTCTTAGATAGGGAGATTCAGACACTTTCAAAGCAAGATGAAGATTGAAACACACTCAGGGAGGTCCAGGAAAGCTCAAGAGATCCTCAGGCCTTCTCAAAACTCACTCAAACTCCATTCACGATCTCAGTTGAAAGAGGTAAGAACTCTAACTTCTATCTCTTCATACAAGCATCTATTGGTCTCGATTTGTGAAGATAAAATGTAGATATCTTTGTGCTAAAACCAACCATGTTCATAGATTTCATTTATATTCATTGTGTATAGAGAATTTTAGATTTCAAATTTCTGTAAAAATTAGGGCCATTGAAATTAGCTTTGATCTTTGACTGTTAGTTTACATGAGTTACATGGTTGAAATCGTGGGAAAGAGTACTACCATTTTCATGTTTGAAGTTTCCATTTTCATGGAGAAATGAGAAAGATACAGGGGGTCTGGCTGGCTAGAGGAAGAAGATGAAGTATGGGAAAGGAAGCATTTTGTGTTATCTATTTTTAGTTTCATTTGAACTAACGGATGTACAGCCACCCCAGTGGCAAGGAAGCACGCTGAAATTGCTAAGGTCATGGGTTCGAGCCTTGGTGCCTGCCTTTTGCATATTTTCTAACTTCTTTGCCATTTTTTTCATTATGCAGCGCTGGGCTTTTGTTCATTGGGCTTTATTTTTTCTTTCTAATGCTTACCTCCTGATTACTCAGGACACCCCCGGCCCAACCATTTTATTATTTATTTTTATTTTTATTTTCATTTTATTAAATATATTTTCTTTAACATAAAAAGTCATAAAAAATATAAAAATGTTAAATATTTCATTTTTGTTCATTTTATTTTATTTTCTCATAAAAAATATTTTTATTTAGTTATATATTAATTATTTTTCTTAATAAACTTGTAAAATAAAATATAATTAGTTTAAATATTTTATTATTTTTCTCACACTTGTAAATATTTTTTTTTAATATATAAAAGGACTAAATATTTCATAGAATATTATTTATTATTTTGAAGACAAAAATACACAAAAATAATACTTAAAGAATTTTATTTTCTTTTAACAAATAAGAATTAGGGTAAATAAAAGTATAAGAAATATTTTCCTTTTCTTAAATTATTAGGTTTAGTTCAAAAAACTCTTTTTCATATAAAAAAACAAAACAAAAATATTTTTTTCTTGCATATACATACCATTGCACATTTAATTTATATTGTATATTATTTATTCAAATATTTGTACAAATTCGATTTGGTTGTAATAGATTAAATTAGGTTTACATTATTGCAAATCCCCATTCACAATTTGTATACCCCCTCTCATAAAATGTTGTAATAGCGTAGTAATCTTTAAATTACGCAATTTATTGCTTTTACATAACATGCTAGTAATTAGGATTTGTATGGAAAGATAAAAACAACCAAATAGAAAACCCTAATCCAAGACAAAATCAAGCATGAAAATAAACACACTTGCACACAAGCACCCTTAGGGTTACTCCACTTGGTTTCCTTATACAAAAATGGCCATATTACGCATGCGAAGTATCTTAGCAAAACAAACAAGTATAAGATCATAGTCCCTCGATGACGCTATTCAAAGTTGTCTTACAAAATGATCTTGGTCCCTCAAAATGCTAAGATACTTTGCAACATTGCTAATGATGGTTATACGATGACCCGCGCTCGTCCCGTTTACATCCAAAGATAGGGTTGCTTACCAAATCAATGGTAAGACAACAATGTCAAAGGAAAAGAAAATGAACAAGAAAGACATTTGAGTAGGTAGATTACTTCTAGTTACTTGCTTCATTTCAAAACAACTATCCCTGCTATTTTCCAAAACAAACACACACATTTCAAAACATCTTACAAACATTGAAAACATTTTTCAAAAAGACAAATATCTTTGTATACATTCTTACAAACAAGAATCATTACAAAGGTTGCCTAAACAATGACCTCTTTTACAAAATACTTTCAAAACCACACAAAGCACAATTTCAAAACAAAAGCAAGTGATCTAGAAAGTAACTAAGAGCCCATGGAAAACAATGGATGAAAAGGGTGCTAACACCTTCCGTTTTCATAATCTACCCCCCGAACTCAAGAAACAATCTCAAAGGTCTTTCCTGTGCTTTTTCACCTTTCCTTTTGGATAAAAGAAAAGTCGGTGGCGACTCTTGCTAACCGCAACATTTGCGATAAAACGCAAAACCGTCAAGTCAGTTCTACCACCGTATCACAGAGCTGGTGACTCTGCTGGGGAAATTTATAAAAGTCGGGTTACCTTAGGGCTAGATCACATTTATTTGCTTACATTATTTGACTTGTATGCTTTACATTGTGGTTCTTTGTTTGGGTTTGAAATCCTCTACCCAGATTTGGGATACAATATAGGTAAATAGCAATACATTGTGGAAACTGTGCAGGGTATACCGACATGGTCTAAGCAATAGCTATGTTAGTGCGACATATTTGTGGATACCGGTAGCCTTTAAGTTAATCAAAGAGAATAGGGGGCCGCTGAGTGATGGCATGAAGCACTAATGAACTTTTAGAACCTTTACTTGACCAACTTGGCCTTTAGGATGTAGTGAGATGACCATCTTTGGTGCAGTCCGAAGTTGGTAAATACTCGATACTACACTCATTGAGGTTTGGTTTCTTGAGATATTTCGGTCGCCATTAAAAAGGCTCGAGCTGAAACAATGACCAATGAAACAATCTAGTGATATTGAGCTCCTTAGAACCCAATTACTATTACTAGGACATGTTTAAGCCAACTAAACTTCAAGAGGGTACTTACCTATAAAACTCCATGCAAGCCTAAACTAAGAACTTGTTTGCTTTGCTTGTATATGCATAATTGTACATAATATCATGGACATCATGAAAATCATATACATCCACTAACCATTTCAAGGATTTTTGAGATTAGTCTTTGTTCTTGTTTTGTAGGATATGGATTCACTCTGCAGGAAAACTATCCAAGTCAACCTTGTAATAATTCCTCCACAACTTAAGGAGCTAGCTTCAAGGATTCCTGAGAACTATCCATTCACTGAGAGACATGGTCGTCTACTCAACTTGGTCACCTCCAACACAGATGAGGATATGATGAAGGTGCTCTTTCAGTTCTTTGATCCTTTGCACCATTGCTTCACATTTCCCGACTATCAGCTTGTGCCTACTTTGGAAGAATTCTCTCAACTCCTGAGGATTCCCATTATCAATCAACTACCTTTCAAAAGTATGGAAAGAGACCCAAATCCAGAAGAGATTGCTCAAGCTCTGCACTTACACTCATCTGATGTCACAACTCATTGGGAAACTAGAAGTGGTGTCAAAGGCTTCTTAGCAAAGTTCCTGTTTGAGAAAGCCCAAAGCTGTTGGAATTCCTTAGACTTGCAAGCCTTTGAGGAAATTGTGGCTCTTCTTATCTATGGGATGGTCTTATTTCCCAATCCTGACCAACTCATAGATGTGAGCACCATCAAAATCTTCATGTCATGCAACCCGGTGCCTACATTACTAGGGGATATCCTACACTCTTTTCGCACTCGCACAATGAGGAAAAGAGGTGTCCTTATGTGTTGTACTCCTCTCCTGGCAAGATGGTTTATTTCTCATCTTCCCCAATCAGTGTTAAAGAATGAGCAAGGTTCAAGGTGGTCACAAAGGTTAATGACGCTCAAACATTCAGACATTCATTGGTTCTCCCGATCCAAAGAGAATGCTATCATTGTTGACCGTTGTGGATAATTCCCTAATGTCCCTCTACTTGGCATTAGGGGAGGCATCACCTACAACCCATGTTTAGCTTTAAGACAGTTTGGTTATGCCCGAAGAGATGGCCTGCACGAGATGCTGATTCAAGGTTTGGTATTCGACTATGACAACGACGATCAAGGTCTTCGCCAGAGATTCATCCGAGCTTGGAGGATGCTAAACAAGGTGAATAGCAAGAATTTGGGGCATAAGAATTACATCCCTCTTGAGCCTTACCTCAAATGGGTATGAACCCGTGCTCAAAGTCTTATGATGCCTTACCCTTCCATCCTTCCGGTGATCATTGAGCCTGTTAAGAAGAGAGAAGTTCCATACACTATCCTACATCCTAACATGCCCACATCTCTTGAAGACCTACAAAGGGATTGGATACAACTCAAAGGATAGTGAGATACTCTCGAAGCCCAATTCTACGCAAGCGAGAAGAAGGTTTTGGAGCTCACTAGGCTACTTCATGAGGAGTGGACTCTTAATGCCTACATTGCACCAAAGAGGATGCACACTACTTTTTTATCTTAGAGTTTTGTATTATTTTGCCCAAGGGGAATTGATGTACTCAAACTTTATCTTATTAATATAACGTGTGTTTTTTTTGTCTAAAACGAACTTGAATCTTTGAAATCCTTGAAAACATTGCATATGCACATATCATTCATCATAACATAAACAGGTCTTTTGCAACAAGTTTCCTCATCTCTCTGCTGTTTATTTCAGTAAGATGGATCTCGAACAAATAGTCAAAGATCTCCAAACTCAGAACACACAGTTTCAACAGTTGCTCATGACCCTGGCCAAGGGGCAAGAAGAATTGAAGACTCTGCTAGCTGAAGAGAAGAAAAAGAAAACAAAGAAGGTAAATGGAGTCTTGAACAGGGGGAGAAGATTTCATGAATAGACAAGAAGGACTTTGAAATTTGCAACAACATCCGGTGAAAGAGAGGGGAAATGTAAGGAAATAGCGGTCCCGTCAGAATCTGAAGAGGAGGAAGAAGAGGAAGACTACTCTGAGGAACAATATCCTCCAGCTGATGACAAGTACAGACATCTCGAAGAGCGTTTGAGCGCGATGGAAATACAAAAGGTGCCAGGCTTGAATTTTGAGGATTTGGGACTAGTGTCGGAGATTGTGATTCCTCCGAAATTCAAGGTGCCATTGTTTGCAAAATACGATGGAGTGTCATGCCCTAAGATGCATCTCCGATCGTATGTGAGAAAGATCCAACCACACTCAGCTGATAAAGACTTATGGGTGCACTTTTTCAAAGATAGTCTATCTGGAACACAACTCGACTGGTTTTACCAACTAGAAAGAGACAACGTACACAATTGGGAAGATCTTGCCGCAACTTTCTACAAGCAATCAATATAATGCTGATTTGGCACCTACCCGTACTCAACTTTAGAGTATGGCTATGGCTTCCAATGAAGGTTTCAAGGATTACGCATAGAAGTGGAGATATCTGGCTGGGAGAGTTAAACCCCCTCTGTCTGAAAGGGAATTGGTGGACATGTTCTTAAGCACTTTGTCTGGCCCTTTCTTCAACCATTTGATTGGAAGTTCTTCTGCAGGCTTTACTGAGCTAATACTAACTGGAGAGAGGGTGGAAGCTGGCATAAAAAGTGGAAAGATTCAGAAGGATTCATCTTCTTCTACAGCTGTGAGGAAGCCTTTTATTTGTAAGAAAGAGGTATCTGTTGTTTATCCACAAATAAACCAAGAGAGAGCCGAACGCCGACCAATGGTAGGGGCTGTTATGATTCCAAAGCCTACGTCTGATCAACAAAGAAGTAATCAACCAAGGGTGGAAAGGCCAGTTCATAAATTCACCAAAATCAACATGACTCCGTCTCAAGAATTACCGCATCTTCTAAGATCCAATTTGGTAACCCTGAAAGAAGCTCCGAAAAATCCCAACACAACATCCCCTCATTATCACCCCAATGCCCGTTGCGCATATGACTCCGAAAGTCCTGGTCACGATACTAATAATTGTTGGGCCTTGAAGAACAAAATACAAGACCTGATTGAAGAAAAAGAAATTGAGTTTGATGCGCCAGAGAAGCTAAATGTCATTTCCGCTCCCATGCCCAGACATGGTCACAACACCAATGCTATTGAAGAAGATTTGTTTGTAACCATAGTTGATGAACTCATGACTCCACTTCCAACCATTAAGATAAACTTGTTGAAAGCCGATGTGTTCCCGGGTTGTAATGAATATTGCCACCTATGCTTATCCTCACCAACTGATTGCCCTTTGTTGAAAACAGGCATTCAACGCTTCATAGACAACAAGGAGATTCTGTTTGAAAGTAGTCCTGTTTCACCTATTCCTGTTGAAGATGTTTCAATCATTACCATCTCTGCCAATTCACCCAGGGTCCCCAAAAGACCCGTTAGAATTACATCGGTTCTGAAAGAAACTCCTCTAATAATCACAATGCCTGGGCCAGTCCCATATGAATCAGACAAAACTGTGTCGTGGAATTACGGTGGGGACATTTACTACCATGGAATCAAACAAGATGGGATGGCCGCCGAAGAGATAAACTCTAAAGAAGAAGATTCCGACATCAGCAATATTGCCGGAACTAGTAAAATTACCCGAAGAGGTAGGATCTTTTCTCCAGAAATTCCCCCCCCCCCAAAGGCTGTTTTTGGACCCGTGGCTGCTTCAAAGGTTACTCCCATACCCATAATCATCTCTGCAAGTGCTCCTATTGATGAAGCCGTTAAAACCCATATTGTCATTCCTACCAACACTCCTGCTCCTGAAACTCGAGGAAAAAGTATCCAAGTAGAGCCTGTCCGGATGAAGGCTCAATCACTGACTATTCTCGAGGCTTCCAAGAAAGAAATGGAGGAAATCCTAAAAATTATAAAGAGGAGAGACTACAACGTAGTTGAAAAGTTGGGGAAAACTCCCTCCAAAATCTCCATGCTAGCATTACTACTGTGTTTTGAGGCACATGCAAAAGCCTTGGTGAAGTTCCTAAAAACATCCCATGTGCCTCAAGAGACATCTGCTGATCAATTTCAAGACTGCATGGCCAGTTTGATAGCGGATAACGGCCCAGGCTTCTCGGATGCTGATCTGACCCCAAGGGGAAGAAAGCACAACGAGGAATTGCATGTCTCTGTGGAATGTAGAGGCACAACTCTGGCCCATGTCTTGGTGGACATTGGCTCATATTTGAATGTTTTACCAAAGAAAGCTCTTGACAGACTTGACTGCAAAAGACTGACGTTAAAGCCAAGCAACATTCTAGTAATGGCATTTGATGGCTCGAAGAGGATGGTACACGGGGAGGTAGATAACCCCATAAAGGTTGGGACTCAAACTTTCAATTCAACCTTTTATGTAATGGACATCCGCCCCTCTTACTCTTGTCTGCTAGGACGGACATGGATCCATGATGCTGGCGCTGTCACCTCTACATTGCACTAGATGCTGAAGTATCTGGTTCAAGGAAAAGTTATCATTGTCCACGGAGAGGAAGAATACATGATTAGCCATTTCAATTCATTCCGGTATGTGGAATTGGATGGAGAGCTCATTGAAACTCCTTTTCAACACTTCGAAGAGGTCCCCTAAGAGGTAGCGGTGACCAAGACTGTGTCTCAGATTCCCAAGGTTACAAGACCTCCACTATGGATGTCATCTCTGAAGGACCCCAAAGCAGTAGTAGAGGAAGGTGGATGCACCATCTGGGGGCAACTTCCAGATATCCCGTATAAGTCTAACAAGTTTGGCTTAGGTTTCACTTCAAGTGCTCAAAAGACTGTATGTCGTGCCCGTGCTGGAGGGCCACCCTTGAAGATTAGCAACCGAGAAGTCAACACGGTAGAAGATGGTGAAGAGGATTGCAGCTTGGAGGATTGGATCTTACCGACTGTCAATGGAGGACTCCGCAACTGGGAGGCCAGAGACTTTGTCCCAATAACTTTCATCCCTCAACAATTTATCTTTACATTTTTGTTGGATCTGTAATATTCAAAAACAATTCGCACTCTTAAAACCTTGTGTCTTGCCCGAGGCACAATGGTCCATTTGTAAGGGTTATTATTTCATCTTCATATGACATTCAATGAATCATGGATGTTTTTCGCATACAAACTTTTGTGCTCATTGTTTTTCTTTTTACATTTTATTTTATTTTAAAAGATAGCTATACCCTTACACACACCCACACTCACAAATGCAGGTACCCATCCATTCTGGATCCCATGGATACTGATACTGCTATGGCCTTTTGTGACTCTGAGAATCTAATCTACCAAGCCGAAGACGAAGGTGAGGAAGGTTGTGAGGTACTAGGGGAACTTTCCAGACTGCTACAACAAGAAGAAAGAACCATTCAGCCTCACGAAGAACCTGTGGATACAATCAACCTGGGTACCGAGGAAGATAAAAAAGAAGTCAAGGTGGGTGCCAATTTGGAATCCAGTGTCAAGGAACGTCTGGTTCAGTTGTTACATGACTATGTTGAGATCTTTGCCTGGTCATATGAAGACATGCCAGGACTTGATACAGACATCGTGGTACATCATCTGCCTACAAGAGAAGATTGTCCGCCAGTAAAACAAAAGGTTCGCCGCATGAGATCCGATATGTCAGAAAAGATTAAAGCGAAGGTCATGAAGCAATTCAATGCTGGATTCTTGGCTGTCACTTCCTATCCTCAATGGGTTGCCAACATTGTTCTCGTACCTAAGAAAGATGGCAAAGTACGAATGTGTGTGGATTACAGAGATTTGAATAGGGCGAGCCCTAAGGATGATTTTCCACACCCCCACATTGATATCCTAGTTAACAATACAACACAACACAAAGTGTTTTCCTTCATGGACGGATTCTCAGGTTATAACCAAATCAAAATGGCACCTGAAGACATGGAGAAAACAACATTTCTCACACAGTGGGGCACATTCTGCTACAAGGTAATGCCATTCGGATTGAAGAATGTTGGGGCAACCTATCAACGCGCCATGGTAGCTTTATTTCATGACATGATACATCATGAAATAGAGGTCTACGTAGACGATATGATAGCTAGATCGCAAACGGAAAAAGAGCACCTTGATCACTTATAAAAGATGTTTGAGACACTGAAGAAGTACAAGCTGAGGTTGAATCCAAACAAGTGCACATTTGGAGTACGGTCCGGTAAACTCCTAGGCTTTGTCGTCAGTAACAAAGGTATTGAGGTCGATCCTGCCAAAGTTAAAGCAATACAAGAGATGCTTGCTCCTCGTACTGAGAAGGAAGTCAGAGGATTCTTGGGACGCTTGAACTATATTGCCAGATTCATTTCTCACCTAACAGCTACTTGTGAGCCAATCTTCAAACTATTGAAGAAAGATCAAGTAGTCAGATGGAATGATGAGTGCCAAGTTGTTTTTGACAAAATCAAATAATATTTACAAGAACCTCCTGTGTTGATGCCACCCGTCGAGGGAAGACCATTGATCATGTATCTGACTATTTTAGAAAACTCGATGGGGTGTGTATTGGGGCAGCATGACGAGTCTGGCCAAAAAGAGCATGCTATTTATTACCTGAGCAAAAAGTTTATCGACTGTGAAACCAGATATTCACTGCTCAAGAAAACTTGTTGCGCTCTGGCATGGGCTGCTCACCGGCTAAGACAGTATATGCTGACTCATACTACCTTATTGATATCTAAGATGGATCTGATAAAATACATCTTCGAGAAGCATGCTCTTTCAGGGAGAATAGCTAGATGGCAGATGATCCTAACAGAGTACGACATACAGTATACTACCCAAAAAGCTATAAAGGGTAGTGTATTGGCTGATCACCTTGCTCACCAAGCTGTAGAAGACTATCAGTCCATGAAGTTTGAATTCCCGGATGAAGACATCATGACATTAGACAACTGTGAAGAAATCAGACCATATGACGGACCTGAACAAGGATCCCGATGAACCTTGTTCTTTGATGGAGCATCCAATGCACTTGGTAATGGTATCGGCGTTGTACTCATATCTCCAGAAGGGTGTCATACTCCCTTTACTGCCAGACTTTGCTTCAACTGTACAAACAACATGGCAGAATACGAAGCATGTATCTTTGGTCTCAGAGCTGCCATAGACTTGGGAATCAAATCCTTAGATGTGTTTGGAGATTCAGCATTGGTCATCAGTCAGATCAAAGGGGAATGAGACACTAAGCACCCAAACCTTATCCCTTACAAAGAACATGTTTTGACATTGCTACCACATTTTGAGAAGATTACCTTCGAGCATTTCCCGCAAGAAGAAAATCAGCTAGCAAACGCTCTAGCCACAATGTCATCTATGTTTAAACTTAATTAGGATAACGAGGCTCCCCAGATTACCATCGAACGAATGGATGAACCAGCACACTGTCACGAGATTAATACTGAAGAAGTAGTGGACCAACCTTGGTTTCATGAAGTCAAGAGGTATATCGAGGCTCAAGAATATCCAGAAGGAGCTTCAATCAATGATAAAAAGTTCTTAAGGAAATTCTCTGCTAAATTCTTCCTTAGCAATGGCATCCTATACAAACGTAATCATGATTCCATTTTGCTTTGGTGCGTGGATAAGTTTGAAGCTGAAAAGATCATGGCTGAATTACATGAAGGTACTTTTGGCACCCACTCCAGTGGGCATATGATGGGGAAGAAAATCCTATGGACAGGCTATTATTGGTCTACCATAGAAGCAGATTGCTATCAACATTCTCGAACCTGTCATAAGTGTCAAATTTATGCTGACAAGGTGCACGTACCTCTGGTTCCTCTGAATGTCTTGACGGCTCCTTGGCCCTTTGCTGTGTGGGGAATTGATATGATTGGAGAGATCAAGCCTACAGCTTCCAATGGACACCGCTTCATCCTAGTTGCCATTGACTATTTTACAAAGTGGGTCGAAGCAGCTTCCTTCGCCTCCGTTGCCAAGAATGTTGTTGCCCGCTTCATCAAGCAAAACCTTATTTGCCGGTATGGTATCCCGAAAAGGATCATCACTGATAATGGTAATAATCTCAATAATACTATGATCACCGCATTATGCGAGCAATTCAAGATCCAGCATCACAATTCTTCTCCCTATCGGTCCAAGATGAATGGCGCTGTCGAAGCTGCAAATAAAAACATTAAGAAGATCATACAGAAAATGACAGTCACATACAAAGACTGGCATGAGATGTTACCATTCGCTCTCCACGGTTATCGTACCACGGCTCGCACATCAACCGGAACAACACCCTATTCTTTTGTTTACGGCATGGAGGTTATCTTTCCTATTGAGGTTCAGATCCCCTCTCTGAGGATTATGAAGGATGCAGGCTTGAACGAAGACGATTGGATCCAGACTCGACTTGATCAACTAAACTTAATTGATGAAAAGAGACTTACTGCTGTTTGCCATGGTCAGATGTATCAAAAGCGGGTGATCAAGGCTTTCAACAAGAAAGTCAAACGCCAAGTATATCAAGTTGGGGATTTAGTGATCAAACGTATTATCTTGCCACAAAGTGATCCCAGGGGCAAATGGACTCCTACCTATGAAGGACCATTTGTAATTAAAAACATATTCTCCGGTGGAGCAATGATCTTGACCACCATGGATGGCGACGACCTGCCACACCCTGTGAATGCGGACATAGTCAAAAGATACTACGCATAAGAGACCCGCTAGGTTGACACACCTAGGCAAAACAAGGGCATCCCGGTGAACCAAAAGGTTCGGGAAAAAAATAGGGATAAAATGAAAAAATCTGTACACCCGGCAAGTTGAAAACCCGAAAGGGCGACTTGGGCAAAAAAAGGGTTTCCCGGTGGACTGAAAATCCAAAACGGAGGTTCAGGCAAAAGTTAAGGAATTAAAGCGTATGACTATGTCTCGTCGGATCACATGACGGACAACCTTTGGATTCTACTGACAAACTCAGGATTTCTGATCAATTCAATCATCTTCGGACGAAGCAACAAATAGACAAGATACTCGGAGATACGAAGGCTATAGCAGAATGGCAACCCCATGGGATTATTACACATGGCTATCTTTCTTTGTATAAATTTTTTCTTGTTTTACGACAACATTCTCTTACTAGAATGTTTGTCCCCTTTGTACAAAATATTTATTCAAAGTCAATACAAAGATACCCCTTTGAAAGGTCAAAAACTATTTGTATTTTTCTTTACGCTTGTGTTTTGTTTACAAAAACGTCCAATGATTCATTGTTGAACATATGCATTTGAACATAATTACTTGTTTACAAATAAACAAAATGAGAAAGACAATTACTGGTAGGTTGAAAGAATAGGAAAATGTCTCTAGGTTATTCCATAAGTAATCCCCTACAGTACGTCATTTAAATCCCCAGCGGAACGAGGCTCCCGGTTTACCAATCCCCGGTAGAAATCATCTAATTTCTCCAAATTCCCCAAGCAGTACATGGAATTTACCTCACAACAGAATTTACTTCTCTCAACAAAAGTTCATCAGTACTTCAACTTCATGACATAAAAATTCAACATATTCTCAGCGGCATTCTGGGATTTATTTTCCTCAAACAGACAGCAATACAGCAAATCATCTCGCATGCGCATACATTTGCATCCATATATCAATAAACATTAATGGAGCAAATACATTGCATCATACATTTCATGCAAACATAACTTTGTATTTTAGCTAAAATTTTACCCTTTTCAGGATAAGATTAACATCTACCATTAACAATATGCAATCAGATACAGTTCAGATACAATTCAGATACGCTCCAAACACGGATGCCATTCTGATACTCATTCAGATACAACTTTCAGATACAGTTCAGATATGCTCCAGACACAGATGTCATTCTGATACTCATTCAGATACAACTTACAGATACAGTTCAGATGCGCTCTAGACACGAATGTCATTCTGACACTTAGTCAAAATCAGCTCTCAGATACAGTTCAGATACGCTCCAAACACGGACGCCATTCTGATACTCATTATTTTTAACTTACAAATTACAATTCAACAAACATTCTTGGATGGCATCTACAATCCCATCTCCAACAATATTCTATCACCTCTCCAAATGGCATCTTTAAGCCCATTCCCTCAACCACGCATCGTCGAGTGAAAATTTCTGGGCACTCTAGTGTCCAATCATCTTTCACCTTCGAGTCACGAATGGCAAAGCTCGCCAATCTAACTCTTCAAGTATAAGAAGATTGAACAGGGGCAGCTGTTGTACCCCAAAATTTGCCCTCTCAATTATAAAGATTTTTCTCACATGATGTCTTTGACTCAAGACTAGATTAGGGTTTGACCAGCTCAAGACATCTCATCATGCACTGATAACCCAAAATTAGGGTTTGTGATTGCACAAGGATTTTTGGACTATCAATGCTTCATATGACTTTCAAGCATCATTATGGACCCCTAAGATTAGTCATGACAAGTTTCAAGCCTTGAATCACATTTTTGATCAGTCAATTGGACAGTTGACCTAAAAATCAGCTGTATTGGGAAAAAAGTCAACCATGGCCAATTTACAGTCAAACCTCATAATTTTTTATCCACATCAACATTTTAAAATCACATGTATTATTTGATCAAGTTGGGACCACAATTCCTCAAGAAATTTGATCAAATCAACAAAAGGGCAAAATGGTCAAAATTAGGGTTTTGATTGGGAAATGGCAATTTCTGATTTTTGACCTAGCAAATGATCAATTGGTTTGAAGCATGATTTCAAGAGCTCAATTGCATCATCTTGACCTAATTACATGATTCAAAACATTACAAATTCAATGAATTGACAGATTAATTTTTCAGTCAACTGTATACTGAAAAGTCAAACTTTGACTTTTTGGTCAAATTCAAGTGCCAAGGATCACAATTCATCAAAATATATCAAAATTTGAAACTTGTTCATCAAGAAATCAAAGATTGAAGATTTTTTTTTGAAATTTTAAATTTTCTTAACTTAGAAATTTTTCTAAGTATAGAAAATTTCTTATTTTTTCTCAACTTTAAGCCAAATTCTGACCATGATACAAGATGATTCAAAGAAAGTTCCCAACATGAAAGTTGTAGATCTCCATGAAATCTACAACTTTTCTTCACAAAAATTTCCCTAAAGATGCTTGGATCTAAATATATAATTTTGTGAATACATGCGCATGAACTAAAATAACTTAGTGAAATTTTGCCCTAATTTAGGCAGGTTTTTGACCTAACTTCATGGTACCTTTTCACCTAGTTCCAAGAGGAATCTTGAAAAGCATTTAAAATATGGGTTATAAAGAAAATTGCAAGCTTTCCAAAATGTCCAAGAAATCCTTGAGATCATTTTTTAGTAGGGAGA
This sequence comes from Vicia faba, assembly GCA_948472305.1. Taxonomy (NCBI): domain Eukaryota; kingdom Viridiplantae; phylum Streptophyta; class Magnoliopsida; order Fabales; family Fabaceae; genus Vicia; species Vicia faba. The sequence goes on from OX451737.1 coordinate 812,563,356, forward strand.
ATCGAAGAGAAGAAGTTTGCAATTTCTCACTTTGATTTCAAGCCATTTCATGAAGAACAAAATTCAAATCCAAACCTAGGCTGCATAATACTTGCTTTACAAAGTTGCCATTTCCATTTTAGAAAAGCACCACTTTTGCATTTGTCAACTCCTTGAGCTTTGCACATGTTCTCTCTGCACACACAAGTCCTATAAACCAAAAGCAAAGTGTCTAGGACTTGTACCAACTCAAACCAGGCCTGTACAAGCATGTAGAGAGTTGTCTCTTCACTTTTCTTAAAAGGAAAGCAATAGAGAAAAAAGCCTATAACTCAGAAATCTGGTGTGGAATGGATTTGAAACATCTTCTATACTTAAACACAAATACATTGCAACATAAGACACGATTGCTAAAGGCCAGAAACTCTCCCAAACTCTTTATCACCAAAAACTTGCCATAACTTGCAGTTTTGTACCAAGCATAGCAATCCAAAAATCCACTCGTGCGTTTCAAGTTCTAATCACCTAAACACTTAACCTACATCATATCTAAGTGTTCTAGACCATCATCCCTTCATTGTAACTCCTCCTTCTCCGTCTGCCATTTTTGCATTTCAAGCTTGCAGGTTGACTTGGATAGGGAGATTCAGACACTTTCAAGGCAAGATAAAGATTGGAACATACTCAAGGAGGTCCAGGAAAGCTCAAGAGATCCTCAGGCCTTCTCAAAACTTACTCAAACTCCATTCACGATCTCAGCTGAAAGAGGTAAGAACTTTAACTTCTATCTCTTCATACATGCATCTATTGGTTTCGATTTGTGAAGATAAAATGTAGATATCTTTGTTCTAAAACCAACCATGTTCATAGATTTCATTTATATTCATTGTGTATAAAGAATTTTAGATTTCAAATTTCTGTAAAAATTAGGGTTGAAATTAGGGCCATTGAAATTAGCTTTGATCTTTATCTGTTAGTTTACATGAGTTACATGGTTGAAATCGTGGGAAAGAGTACTACCATTTTCATGTTTGAAGTTTCCATTTTCATGGAGAAATGAGAAAGATACAGCGGGTCCGGCTGGCTAGAGGAAGACGATGAAGTACAGGGCAAGGAAGCATTTTGTGTTATCTATTTTTTGTTTCATTTGAACTAACGGATGTACAACCACCCCAGTGGCAAGGCTGCACGCTGAAATTGCTAAGGTCATGGGTTCGAGCCTTGGTGCCTGCCTTTTGCATATTTTCTCAGTTTTTTGCCATTTTTTTTCATTATGCAGCGCTGGGCTTTTGTTCATTGGGCTTTATTTTTTTTCCTAATGCTTACCTCCTGATTACTCAGGACACCCCTGGCCCAACCATTTTATTATTTATTTTTATTTTTATTTTCATTTTATTAAATATATTTTCTTTAACATAAAAAGTCATAAAATTTATAAAAATGTTAAATATTTCATTTTTGTTCATTTTATTTTATTTTCTCATAAAAAATATTTTTATTTAGTTATATATTAATTATTTTTCTTAAAATACTTGTAAAATAAAATATAATTAATTTAAATATTTTATTTTTTTTTCTCACACTTGTAAATACATTTTTTTAATATATAAAAGGACTAAATATTTTATAGAATATTATTTAATATTTTGAAGATAAAAATACACAAAAATAATACTTAAAGAATTTTATTTTCTTTTAACAAATTAGAATTAGGGTAAATAAAATTATAAGAAATATTTTTCTTTTCTTAAATTATTAGGTTTAGTTCAAAAAACTCTTTTTCATATAAAAAACAAAACAAAAATCTTTTTTTCTTGCATATACATACCATTGCACATTTAATTTATATTGTATATTATTTATTCAAATATTTGTACACATTCGATTTGGTTGTAATAGATTAAATTAGGTTTACATTATTGCAAATCCCCATTCACAATTTGTATACCCCTCCCATAAAATATTGTAATAGCGTAGTAATCTTTAAATTACGCAATTTATCGTTTTTACATAACATGCTAGTAATTAGGGTTTGTATGGCAAGATAAAAACAACCAAATGGAAAACCCTAATCCAAGACAAAATCAAGCATGAAAATAAACACACATGCACACAAGCACCCTTAGGGTTACTCCACTTGGTTGCCTTATACAAAAATGGCCATATTACGCATGCAAAGTATCTTAGCAAAACAAACAAGTATAAGATCATAGTCCCTCGATGACGCTATTCAAAGTTGCCTTACAAAATGATCTTAGTCCCTCAAAATGCTAAGATACTTTGTAACATTGTTGTAATACATTGGGAGAACTGACTTGAGGTTTTGCGTTTGTGTTCGCAAATGTTTCGGTTTAGCAAGAGTCGCCACAGACTTTTTATTTTATCCAAAGGAAAGGTCAAAAAGCACAAGAAAGACCTTTGAGATGTTTTCTTGAGTTCGGGGGGTAGATTATTAAAAGGGAAGGTGCTAGCACCCTTTTCATCCACGGTGTTCCACGGTGTTCCACGGGCTCTTAGTTACTTGTTTAGATCACTTGCTTTGCTTTTCCAATTGTTTGAAATGGTGCTTTGTGTGGTTTTGAAAGTATTTTGAAAAGAGGCCATCATTTTGGCAATCTTTGTAATGATTTTTGTTTGAAGAATGTATACAAAGATGTTTGTCTTTTGAAAAATGTTTCAATGTTTGAAAGTTTGTTTGGAAATTGTTTTGAAATTGTGTGTGTTTGTTTGAAAATAGCAAGGATGGTTTGCAAATTGATCAAGTAACTATGAGCATCTACCTAATCAAAAGTCTTTCTTGTACATTTTTGACCCTTTGACATTGTTGTTTTACCATTGTATTTGGTAAACAACCCTATCTTTGGATGTTAAACGGGATGGGCGTGGGTCATCGTATGATCATGATAGCAATGGTGCCAAGTATCTTAGCAAGTTTTAGGGACCAAGATCATTTTTGTTTAGGCAACTTTGTCTAGCGTCATCGAGGGACTATGATCTTTTGTTTTTGTTTGATTTTGCCAAGATACCTAGCATGCATACCATGGCCATTTTAAGGCAACAAAGTGGATGAAACCCTAGGGGTGCTTGTGTGCATTGTGTTGTCATTTTTCATGCATTTTTGTCTTGCATTTAGTCATGCTATTTGTTTGATTTTTGGTCTTTGCATACAAAACCCTAATTTACTATCATGGTATATGAAAGCAATAAAATGCGTAAAGTAAATCTAGACTATTACAATATTATTATGGGAAGGGGGGTACAAGTTTGAATAGGGGGTATTTGCACAAAATAAAACCCTAATTTACTATTACAACCCAATTGAATTTATACAATAAATAAATGAACAATTATTTAAATGTACAATAAAATATAAATATGAAAGAAATGTTTTGTAATTGTTTTATGTATGTAAAAATGAACTTATTTATGTCTTAGAAAATAAGAAAAATAAAATGATTTTTTTTTGAAAGGGTGAAAACCCTAATTTTTGTTTAATAGAAAATATATTCTAATATTATTTTATTTGTTCATTTTTTTAAAGAAAAATAATAACAATATATATAAAATGTTAAAAAATTGAATATTGTATGAAATTATTATTTTAGGTGTATAAATAATAAAAATAAAAATATATAATATTTTTATATTAATTACAAGTTTTATTTAAGAAAATAAAGTATATTATTATTAGTAAACTATTTTTATGCCAAAAAAATAATTAAAAAAATAAAATAAAATGCAAAAATTAAAAAAATATTTTTTGGTTTTTTTAATGTTCAAGAAAAATAATAATAAAGTCAGAAAATATAAAAGAAATGAAAAATAATACAAAATATAGCAAATGGGCCAAGGGGGTGCAGAAAGTAAACAAGGGGTGGTGTGAATAGAAGCAAGCCCAAGCACCAGGCCCAAGTTCACTTCATCCCTGACCTCCAGACAAAAAAAACGCGCGTTCTGCCTCTTCAACCTGTTCTCGCTATTCTTTGCATATAATCAAAAACTTATAACATGAAAAATGTAGCTTATCATCACACGATTCCAATGATATAAATAACTTGACCTAACTCTCAAAGATCAGAGAGAATTTTAATGGCCCTAATTTCTGACCTAAAATTTTCAGCATGTTCATCATCCAAATACTCCTAGCTCAGTTAATATAAATGGAATCTATGCATATGTACAGCTCAAGTAACTTAAAGACTAAATTTTTGCTTCACAAACCTAAGCTTAATGATGCCTAAATAAGGAGATAGAACTTTGAAAATTACCTTGTTCAGTTGAGTTTGGATATGGCAATGTAGGAGTTTTGAGTGAGGCCTGAAGGTCGTGTGAGCTTGCTTGAAGTTCCCTCAATCTTTCCCAATGCTCAGCTTGCCTTGAACTTGCCTGAATCTCCCTGTAGAAGTCAACCTGCAAAGCTTCAAAATGAAAATGGTGATCCTTGAAACAGAGGTTACATTTTCTGGATAAGGGCCTGGATAGTTCAGGTGTGTTGTATAGAATGTGTTTGAAGTGGTTCCAAGCAAAACGCACGAGCCAATTTGGTTTTTTGAAATGGTTCTGCAGATGATGCCCTGTTTGGGAAGGAACTTGTGATTTTGTGTTTTTGGGTGTTTGAGGGCTTAGCAAATCGTGTTTCTAGCTTGAGACAATATGCTAAGGTTGTTTGAAATTATATCAAGACTTGGTTTTAACAGATACTCAAGTTGTGGACTTTTTCAAAGTTTACTTGCTTTTGAAGAAAAGGTGGGAAGTGACAATGCCAAAGCCTGTACAGGGTAGCTCAAGGACTGAGGAGAGTTGGTACAAATTTCCTGGTATTTGTGGAGTTTGTTTGCAGCAAGAGGTTAGGTTCAATGCTCAAGATAAACAAAATTGCAAAAAGTATGCTTTATCAAAGTAGCATTGTAACCTTTATGCCATTTTTGGAATAATTCCTTGTCCAATGCTCCATAGTTCAGAACAAAGCCATTGTCCAATGTATTTGTATTAAATTAAGGAGTGTGGAAAGGATTAAGACCTGTAAAACAAGTACAAGCATGCTTAGGACAGATTTGCAACTTGTAACAATGTGAAAAATGCCATGGACAAAAGTGAGAAATGACCATTTTCTTTTCTTCGATTCTCCCTAACCATAAATGATCTTGGAGAGTTCTTGGACATTTTGGCAAGCTTGTAACATGATCTACAATCCATCTTTGAAATGAATTTTTGGATTCCTCTTGGAACTATGTGAAAATTGGCCATGAAGTTAGGTCAAAAATCTGCCTAAACTAGGGCAAAATTTCACTAAGTTAAAAAGTTTATGGACCCTTATTCATAAAATCATAATTTGAGATACAAAAATCTTTTGGGAAAACTTTGTGAATAAAAGTTGTATATTTTGTGGAGGATTACAACGTTCATGTTGGAAGTTTTCTTTGAATAAAACTGCATCATGGTGAAAAAGTTGGGAAAAGTTGGGAAAAAATAAGAAATTTTCATAACTTAGAAAAATTCTAAGTTATGAAAATTTTCAAACTTAAAACCTAATTTCAAAATTTAAGTTTCTTGGTGAACAAGTTTCATGTTTTGACATATCTTGATGAAAAATGACCCTTGGTACTTCATATTGACCAAAAAGTCAAAGTTTGACTTTTCAGTGTACAGTTGATTTTTGATCAGTTGACTGGAAAATTCATCTGTCAATCCAATGCATTTGAGATATTTTGAACCTTGTGATTAGGTCAAGATGATGCCATTGAGTCTTTGAAACCTTGCTTGAACCCAAATTGCCAATGGCTAGGTGAAAAATCAGAAATTGCCCTTCTACAGTCAAAACCCTAATTTTGACTATTTTGCCCTTTTGATGATCTGATCAAATTTCTTGAGGAGTTGTGGTCCAAACTAGATAAAATGGTTAATATGAGTCTATAATGTTGATATGGATAAAAAATTATGAGGTTTGACTGTAAATTGGCCACAGTTGACTTTTTCCCCAATATAGCTGAATTTTAGGTCAACTGTCCAATTGACTGGGCAAAAATGTGATTCAAAGCTTGAAACTTGGTATGAGCAAACTTAGGAGTCCAACATGAAGTATGAAAGTCACATGAGGCAATGGAAGTCCAAAAATCCTTGTGCAAATTCAAACCATAATTTCAGGCTATTATTGCAGGGAGATGTCTTGAGCTGAGCAAACCCAAATCTGATCTTGAGCCCAAGAAGTCTTGTGAGGAGAATCTTGATAAAATGAGAGGGAAAATTTTGGGGTACAACAGCTGCCCCTGTTCAATCTTCTTGAACCTGAAGAGTTAGATTGGCGAGTTTTGCCGTTCGTGACTCGAAGGTAAAAGATGATTGGACACTAGAGTGCCCGTAAATTTGCACTCGTCAAAGTATAGTTGAGGGAATGGGCTTAAAGATACCATTTGGAGAGGTGACAGAATCTTGTTGGAGATGGGCTTAAAGATGCCATCCAAGAATGTTTGTTGAACTGAAAGTTGTAAGTCAGAAGAATGAGTATCGAAATGGTATCCGTGTCTGGAATGCATTTGAACTGTATCTGAATCTAAAATTGTATGAGCAATGGAATGGCTTCCGTGTCTGGAGCATATCCAAGCTGTAACTGTATTTGAATCTGAACGAATGACAGAATGACTTCCGCGTCTGGAGTGTATCTGTATTGTATCTGGAGACTGAATCTGTATGAGCAATGGAATGGCGTCTGTGTCTGGAGCGTATCCAAGCTGTAACTGTATTTGAATCTGAATGAATAACAGAATGACTTATGTGTCTGGAGTGTATCTGTATTGTATCTGAATCTGAAATCTGAGTAAGTGACAATGGCATCCATGTCTGGAGTGTCTCTGAGCTGGGGAAAAAGGTCAGAATAAGTGACAGAATGGAAACCGTGTATGGAGCGTATCTGGACTGTATCTGAAGTTGAGATCTATATGAGTAGCAGAATGACTTCCGTGTCTGGAGTGTATCTGAACTGTAACTGGGATCTGAATAAGTGACAGAATGAATTCCGTGTCTGGAGTGTATCTGAACTTGAAATTGATAGTTGAATCTGAATGAGAAATAGAATGGCTTCGGTATCTGGAGCGTATCTAATATGTATCTGATTGTTGAAGTCTGAATGAGTGACAAAATGGCGTCCGTGTCTGGAGCGTATCTTTACTGTATCATGAATTTGAATTCTTGAATGAGTAACAAAATGACTTCCGTGTCTAGAGTTTATCTGTACTGTATCTGAAATCTTTGAATATTTGTTAAGATTGTTGTTAATCTTATCCTGAAAAGGGTAAAATGTTAGCTGAAACACAAAGTTATGTTGCATGAAATGTATGATGCAATAAAATGTGTTTTTTCAATGTTTATGATATATGAGTGTAATGTATGCGCATGTAAGCTGATTTTCTGAGGAAAATAAATCCTTGATGGCTGGAGATGATAAAACCCTTGGCTGCTGTTGAGGAAAATAAATCCTTAACCACTGTTGGAGATTCAAAATCTTTGATTGTTGAGGATGAGAAGTCCTTGCTGACTGTTGGGGATTAAAGATATTTGATAACCTCTGTGGGGATGTGAGAATCCTTCATATCTTGAAGTTTGAGTATTGACAAAATCTGTTGTGAGAGTAATGCCAAACTGCTTGAGAAATCTGCTTGGGAAATCTAGAGAACTTTGAAGACCTCTACTGGGGGCTAAATAATGGGAATCCTTACTCGACTGGGGAATAGGGAAAATTCTGATGATTTCTGCAGGGAATTAAGAATGAGAATCTTCATTCTGTTGAGGGGTAATTAAAACTTTGACGACTTCATGTTGGGGAGGTGAAGACTCTGGCAACTCCACTGGGGAATCAAGAATGGGGATCTTTATTCTGTTGGGGAGTGAAAAACTCTATGGTGAGTAGCTATACTGCTGGGGAGTAGCTATCCGGCTGGAGAGTAAGTTCAAGAGTCTGGGGGAAAAGCTTATTCCTGTTTGGAAAAAGTTCAAGAGTTTGGGTTGTATGCCACTCTACTGGGAAATTATCCTAGGTTGGGGATAAGACAAAAGTTAACTGTTATCTGGTTGATTCTTAGACTTTAAGACAACTTGCTGGGGAATATGGGGAAACCGAATGGTTTCTGCTGTGGATTGATAGTTGGAATTTTGACTCCGCTGGGGAAGAAGGTTTCATCTCCGTCGGGGGTCTGTAGTTCAAAGTTTTGGCTCCGCTGGGGACCTGTGGTTCAAAGTTTTTGCTCCACTGGGAATTGGGAGTTTGAAAACCCGACTCTGATGGGAAATAAGGGTTTGAAATTATAACTCCGCTGGGGATATGTATTTCAAGGTTTTAGTTCCGCTGGGGATCTAGATGATGTACTGCAGGGGATTTCTCCTAGAATAGCCTAAATACGTTTTCCTATACCTTTAACTTGTCAATAATTATTCTTCCCATTTCGTTTATTTGTAAACAATGATCATATTCAAATGCATATGCTCATTTAATAAATCATTGGACGTTTTCAAATAAAACACAAGTGTAAAAAAAGAAAAGGAAAAGACAAATAGTTTTTTGCACTTTGAAGTATCTTTGTATTAACTTTGTGTAAGTATTTTGTACAAAGGAGACAAACATCCTAGTAAGAGAATGTTGTCATAAAAAATGAGAAAAATTTATACAAAGAAAGATGGCTATATGTAACAATTCCATGGGGCTCCCATACTGCTATAGCCTTCGTAACTCCGAATATCTTGTCCATTCGTTGCTTCGTCCGAAGATGATTGATTTGATCAGAAGCCTGGAGCTTGTCTGTGAAGAGATTGTCCTTTAAAGTGATCCGATGAGACATAGTCATACGCTTTAGTTCCCTAACTTTTGCCTGGGACGCCCTTTCTGGTTTTCGATCCATCGGGAAACCCTTTTTTGCCCAAGTCGCCCTTTCGGGTTTTCAACTTGCCGGGTGTACATACTTTTTTTTGTTTTATCCCTAACTTTTTCCTGAACCGCCCTTTCGGGTTTTCGATTCAACGGGATGCCTTTTTTTGCCTAGGTGTGTCAACCTAGCGGGTCATTTATGTGTAGTATCTTTTGACTATGTCTGCGTTCGCAGGGTGCGGCAGGTTGTCGCCGTCCATGGTGGTTAATATCATTGCCCCACCAGAAAATATGTTCTTGATTACAAATGGTCCTTCGTAGGTAGGAGTCAATTTGCCCCTGGGATCACTTTGCGGCAAGATGATCCGCTTGATTACAAGGTCTCCTACTTGATATACCTGGCGCCTGACTTTCTTGTTGAAAGCCTTAATCATCCGTTTTTGATACGTCTGACCATGACAAACAGCAGTAAGTCGCTTTTTGTTAATCAAGTTAAGTTGATCAAGTCGGGTCTGAATCCAATCGTCTTCACTCAAACCAGCATCTTTCATGATTCTCAAGGAGGGAATCTGAACCTCGATAGGTAAAAAAGCTTCCATGTTGTATACCAAAGAATAGGGTGTTGCCCCAGTTGATGTACGTGCTGTGGTACGGTACCCGTGGAGAGAAAATGGTAACATCTCATGCTAGTCCCTGTAGGTGACTGTCATCTTTTGTATGATCTTCTTGATATTTTTGTTCGCGGCTTCGACAACACCGTTCATCTTTGGCCGATAGGGAGATGAATTGTGATGTTGAATCTGGAACTGCTCGCACAAGGCGATGATCATAGTGTTGTTAAGGTTTGTACCGTTGTCGGTGATGATCCTTTTGGGGATGCCATACCGGCAAATGAGATTCTGTTTGATGAAACGGGCAACAACATTCTTTATGACAGATGCGAAGGAAGCTGCTTTGACTCACTTGGTAAAGTAATCAATGGCTACCAGGATGAAGCGGTGTCCATTGGATGTTGTAGGCTTGATCTCCCCAATCATGTCGATTCCCCACATTGCGAATGGCCAAGGAGCTATTAAGACATTGAGAGGAACTGGAGGTATATGTACCTTGTCGGCATATATTTGACATTTGTGACAAGTTCTGGAATGTTGATAGCAGTCAGCTTCCATGGTAGACCAGTAATAGTCTGCCCTTAGAATCTTCTTAGCCATCGTATGCCCGCTAGAGTGGGTGCCAAATGTACCATTGTGCAGTTCAACCATGATCTGCTCAGCTTCAACCTTGTCCACACAACGAAGCAGAATGCAATCATGATTGCACTTGTACAGGATACTATTGCTCAGGAAGAACTTGGCAGAGAATATCCTCAAGAACTTTTTGTCATTGACTGAAGCTCCTTCAGGATATTCTTGAGCCTTAAGATACCTTTTGACTTCGTGAAACCAAGGTCGGTCCACTATTTCTTCAGTGTTAATCTCGTGACAATGTACAGGTTCATCCATCCACTCGATGGTGATTTGGGGAGCCTCATTATCTCAGTTAAGTTTAAACATGGATGACATTGTAGCTAGATCATCTGCTAGCTGATTTTCTTCTCGCGGGAAGTGTTCGAAGTTAATCTGCTCGAAATGAGGTAGTAATGTCAAGACATGTTCTTTGTAAGGGATGAGGTCAGGATGCTTAGTGTCCCACTCTTCTTTTATCTGACTGATGACCAAAGCTGAGTCTCCAAACACAACCAAAGATTTGATTCCCAAGTCTATTGCAGCCTTGAGACCAAAGATGCAAGCTTCATACTCGGCCATGTTGTTGGTGCAGTTAAAGCAGAGTCTGGGGGTGAAAGGAGTATGGCAACCTTCTGGAGAGATGAGTATCGCGCCGATACCGTTTCCAAGTGCATTAGAAGCACCATCAAAGTACAGGGTCCATCGGGATCCTTGTTCAGGTCCGTCATATGGTCTAAGATCTTCAATGTTGTCCAATGTCATAATGTCCTCGTTAGGGAAGTCAAACTTCATGGATTGGTAATCTTCGACAGCTTGATGAGCCATATGGTCAGCTAGCACACTCCCCTTTGTAGATTTTTGGGTCGTGCACTATATATCATACTCTGTCAGGATCATCTGCCATCTAGCTATTCTTCCAGATAAAGTCGGTGTATCAGCAGAGTGGTATGAGTCAACATATACTGCCTTAGCCGGCGAGCAGCCCATACCAAAGCGCAACAAGTTTTATCGAGCAGTGAATATCTTGTTTCACAGTCGGTAAACTTTTTTCTAAGGTAATAAATGGCATGCTCTTTTTTGCCAGACTCGTCATGTTGGCCCAGTACGCATCCCATTGAATTCTCTAGGACGGTCAGATACATGATTAGCGGTCTTCCTTCGACGGGAGGCATCAAGATAGGAGGTTCTAGCAAATACTCCTTGATTTTATCGAAAGCAACTTGACAGTCATCATTCCATTTAACTACCTAATCTTTCTTCAACAACTTGAAGATTGGCTCACAGGTAGATGTTAGGTGAGAAATGAACCTAGCAATGTAGTTTAGGCGTCCCAAGAAACCTCTGACCTCCTTCTCAGTGCGAGGAGCAGGCATTTATTGTATAGCTTTGACTTTGGCAGGATCAACCTCGATGCCTTTGTTGCTGACGATGAAACCTAGAAGTTTACCGGATCGGACTCCGAAAGTGCACTTGTTAGGGTTCAGTCTGAGCTTGTACTCCTTCAGCCTGACAAACAGCTTTTGCAAGTGGTCGAGGTGTTCTTCTTCCGTCTGTGATCGGGATATCATGTCATCTACGTAGACCTCTATCTCATGATGTATCATATCATGAAACAAAGCTACCATGGCGCGTTGATAGGGTTCCCCGACATTCTTCAGTCTGAATGGCATCACTTTATAGAAAAACGTACCCCACTGTGTAACAAAAGTAGTTTTCTCCATGTCTTCAGGGGCCATTTTGATCTGGTTGTACCCTGAAAATCCGTCCATGGAAGAAAATACCTTGTGCTGAGCTGTATTGTCAACCAAGATGTCAATGTACGGTAGTGGAAAATCATCCTTAGGGATAGCCTATTTAAGTCTATATAATCCACGCACATTCTCACTTTGCCGTCCTTCTTAGGCACGGGCACAATGTTAGCAACCCATTGTGGATAGGAAGTAACAGCAAGAAATCCAGCATTGAACTGCTTCATAACTTCTGCTTTGATCTTTTCTGACATGTCGGGCCTCATGCGGCGGACTTTCTGTTTAACTGGTGGACAGTATTCTCTTGTAGGGAGATGGTGAACCACAATATCTGTATCGAGTCCCGGCATGTCTTCGTAAGACCAGGTGAAGATCTGAACATATTCATTCAACAGCTGAATTAAGCGTTCCTTAACACTTGGCCCCAGGTTGGAACCCACTCTGACTTCTTTTCTGTCTTCAACAGTACCCAAGTTGATTGTCTCTAACAACTCCTCATGAGGTAGAACAACCCTTTCTTCCTGTTGCAACAGTCTAGCCAATTCTCCCGGCACCTCACAATCTTCCTCACCGGAATGGAAGGGTACCTACATTTGTAAGTGTGGGTGTGTGTAAGGGATAGCCACCTTTAAACATATAAAATGTAAAAATAAAAACAATGAACACAAAAGTTTATATGTGAAAACGTCCATGATTCATTAAAATGGCATATGAAGATGAAAAATCAAACCCTTACAAATGGACCAATGTGCCTCGGGTAAGGCACATGGTTAAAAGTGCACGAATTGTTTGAGAATTATTACAAACCAACAAAAATGTTTGAAAGATAAATTATTGTGGTATGAAAGTAATCGGAACAAAGTCTTTTGCTTCCCAGTTGCACAGTCCTCCACCAACAGTTGGGAAAATCCAGTCTTCCAAGTTGCTCTCCTCTTCCCTATCCTCCAAAGAATTGACTCCATGAGGGGTGATCTTCACTGGTGGCCCTCCCGCACGGGCGCGGCGTACAACCTTTTGAGCAGAAGCAGTGAACCCCAAGCCGAATTTATCTGATTTGTAAGGAAAGTCTGGAAGCTGCCCCCAGATTATGCTTCCTCCTTCATCAATCACAACCTTTGCATCTTTGAGAGACGACATCCGAGGCGGAGGTCTGGTAATCATGGGTACAGAAGGCACTGTCTTGGTCGCCGTAATCTCCTGAGCTACCTCTTCAAAATGCTAAAAAGGGGTTTCGATGAATTCACCATCCAATTCTACATAGCGGAAAGAATTTAGATGGCTTATCATGTATTCCTCTTCGCCGTGAACAATTATAATTTTCCCCTGGACAAGGTACTTGAGCATTTGATGTAGAGTGGAAGTGACGGCTCCAGCATTGTGAATCCAGGGTCTTCCCAACAAGCAAGAATAGGAAGGACGTATGTCCATCACATAGAATGTGGAGTTGAAGGTTTCAGTTCCCACTTTAATCGGGATGTCCACCTCCCCGTGGACCATCCTTTTAGAACCATCAAAGGCTCTGACAATTATATTGCTGGGCTTTAGGGTTAGGCCTTCACAGTCTAGTCTATCCAAGGCTTTCTTTGGCAAGACATTTAAGGACGACCCAGTATCAAACAAAACATGAGCTAGGGTGGTTCCCCTACACTCTACCGACACATGTAGCGCGTCATTATGTTTTCTCCCTTTGGAGGTCAAATCTGCATCGGAGAACCCTAGACCATTGTCTGCAGTTAAGCTAGCTACACATTCCTGGAACTGGTCCGCGGAGGTTTCCTGTGGCACGTGGGCCATTTTCAAAAATCTGATCAGAGCTTTAGCATGAGCTTCTGAACAAAGCAGTAGGGCCAACATAGAGATCTTTGAGGGGGTTCGCCCTAGTTGTTCCATAATATCATAATAGCTTTTCTTGATTATTTTCAAAATCTCTTCCATTTCTTTTTGAGAGGTCTCAGGGATGACCAAAGGCTGAGCCCTCATCCTGACGGGCACTTATTGGATCCCTTTCCCTCTGTCATCAGTAGCATCAGAGGGGACAACCACAGGAGTTACAACTTCTTCAATAATCGGAGTTCTCGCAGATATGTTGACCGGTACAGGAGTAACCTTAGGAGCAGCTGAGGGTCCAAAGATTGCCTTTGGAGGGGCAATCTCTGGAGAGAAAATTCTTCCAGTGCGGGTGATTTTGCTTGTTCCAGCAATGTTTCCAATGTCGGAAGTCTCTTCATCAGAACTTTCTTCAGTTGATTCAAATTGTTTAATACTGTGGTAGTAGATCTCTCCACCATAGTTCCACGGTATTGATTTGTTGGACTTGTACAGGACGGGCCCAGGCATAGTTATCTTCAAAGGTGCAATCTTCGGATCGAATGTAATCTTAACAGGTCTTTTGGAGACCTTGTAAAGATTGGTAGATATGGTTATTATTGAGACATCATTGACAAGAGTCAGTGTAACAGGAGTCTTTTCAAAAAGGATTTCTTGGTTATCCATTAGGTGTTGGATGCCTAACTTCAACATTGGACAATCAATTGGTAAGGATGAACAAAGGCAACAATCTTCTTCACAACCTGGGAAAATCCCAGCCTTCAGCAAATTCAACTTGATTATCGGTAGCAGAGTTATCAAATCATCAACAGTAGCAACAAAAAGGTCTTTTTCAACAGCATGGGCATTGTGGCCATCCTTTGGCGTTGGAGCAGAGATTACATTCGGCTTTTCAGGGGCGTCGAATTCAACTTCTTTAGCGTCTATCAAATCCTGAATCTTATTCTTGAGGGCCCAACAATTGTTGGTGTCGTGCCCCAAGCTATCTGAATGATAAGTGCATTTGGCATTCGAATGGTAGTACGGAGAAGCAGTATTCGGGTTCTTTGGGGCCTCTTTCAAGGTTGCAAGGTTTAACTTCAAGAGATGGGGTAGAACCTGAGCAGGAGTCATGTTTCTCTGGGTGAATTGCCTTACAGGCCTTTCCACCCTTTGCTGGTTGGTTCTGGGTTGATTGTTTTTGGGCTGATCATCCGCAGAATTCAGAATCATTACGGCCCCCACCGCTGGCCGGAGCTCGAATCTTCCTTGACCTCTTTGGGAGTAGACAGTCGATACTTCTTTCTTTGCTGGAAAAGGCTTTTTGATGGCAGCGGAAGCATATGTATCTTTTTAAATTTTCCCGCTTTTGATGCCGGCTTCAACTCTCTCACCAGTTAGAATTAACTCGGTGAACCCCGCAGACGAACTTCTAATCAAGTGATTAAAGAAAGGCCCTGACAGAGTCCCTAAGAACTTGTCTACTAGCTCCCTCTCAGATAGAGGTGGTTGTACTCGTCCCACTAAGTCTCTCCATTTCTGAGCATACTTCTTGAAGCCTTCATTGGAGACCATGCCCATACTTTGTAATTAAGTACGGGTTGGTGCTAAGTCCGCATTGTATTGATACTTCTTGTAGAAGGCAGCAGCCAAATCCTCCTAATTGTGCACATCATACCTCTCTAGATGGTAGAACCAATCCAACTGCGTCCTCAACAAACTGTCCTGGAAAAAATGGACCCACAGGTCTTTGTCAGAAGAATATGGTTGAATTTTCCTGACATAAGATCGTAGGTGCATCTTGGTACAAGACACCCCATCGTACTTAGAAAAAAGAAGCACCTTAAACTTGGAAGGGATAACAATTCCAGATACCAACCCTAACTCTTCAAAGTCCAACCCATGCACTCTCTGTATCTCCATGGCAGCTAGACGCTCTTCCAGATTTTTTATTTGTCATTTGCAGGAGGGTATTGTTGTTCTGAGTAGTCTTCATCTTCCTCTTCTTCAGCTTCAGAATCTGAAGGCACTGCAATCTCTTTACCCTTTCTCTCCCCTTCCTCAGAAGTTGATGGAAAATCTAGGACCCTTCTGGCTTGACCTTCAAATCTTTTGCCCAAGGTAGCCACACCAACTCTTTTCTTCTTATTTTTCTCTTTTTCCTTCTCTATTAGGATTTTGAGCTCCTCCTGTCCCTTGGCCAAGGTCAAGAGTAGCTGTTGGAATTGTGAATTCTGAGCTTGTAAGTCTTTGACCGTTTGTTCCATATCCATCTTGCTGAAATAAACAGCAGAGAGATGAGGAAACTTGGTGTGAAGACCTATTTATGCATATGATGAATGATATGTATTCATGTAATGCATTCAAGGATTCATAAATTCAAATTTGTTTTAAACAAAAAGAAACACATGTCATATTAATAAGATAGAATTTGTTAGTACATCAATTCCCCATGGGCAAATTAATATAGAAATCTAAGGTAAAAAGACGTTGCGCATCCTCTTTGGTGCAATGTAGGTGTTGAGAGTCTGCTCTTCATGAAGTTGACGAGTAAGTTCCAAAACCTTCTTCTCGCTGGTGTAGAATTGGGCTTCAAAAGTATCGTGTTCTCCCTTGAGCTGTATCCAACTCCTTTGTAGATCTTCGAGTGATGTTGGCATGTCAGGATGTAGGAGGGTGTATGGAACCTCTCCTTCCATAATAGGCTCTATAATCACAAGGAGAATGTAGGGGTAAGGCATCATAAGACTTTGGGCGCGGGTTCGTACCCACTTGAGGTAAGGCTCAAGGGGGATGGAATTATTGTGTCCCAAGGTCTTACTGTCTACCTTGTTAGGCATCCTCCAAGCTCGGATGACCCTTTGTCGAAGTCCTTGATCGTCGTTGTCGAAGTCAAAAACCAAGTCTGGAATCATCATGTCATGTGGGCCATCCCTTCGGGCATACCCAAACTGTCTCAGAGCCAAGCAAGGGTTGTAGGTAATGCCTCCCCTAATGCCAAGTAGAGGGACATTAGGGAATTCTCCACAACGGTCAATGATGATAACATTTTCTCTGGATCGAGAACACCAATGAACATCTGAATTTGTAAGAGTCATCAATCGTTGTGACCACCTCAAACCTTGCTCATTCTTCAAGACTGATTGGGGAAGATGAGAAATAAACCATATTACCAGTAGAGGAGTGCAACACATGAGAACACCTCTTTTCCTCATTGTTCGAGTGAAAATCTTGACAGATGAGAATGCTGTCAAGATTTTCAGTAAAGTAGGCATTCACAGGATTCTGAGACATGAAAATCTTGACAGCATTCACATCTATAAGCTGGTCAGGGTTTGGGAATAAGACCAACCCATAGATGAGAAGAGCTACAATCTCCTCAAAAGCTTGCAGTTCTAGAGAATTCCAATAGTCTTGAGCTCTCTCAAACAGGAACTTTGCCAAGAAACCCTTGACACCACTTCTAGTTTCCCAATGACTTGTGACATCTGATGGTTGCAAGTGCAAGGCTTGAGCAACATCTTCAGGCTTTGGATCTCTTTACGTACCTTTGAAAGGTAGTTGATGGAGAATAGGAATCCTCAGGAGTTGAGGAAATTCCTCCAAAGTAGGCACCAACTGGAAATCAGGAAATGTGAAGCAGTGGTGTAGGGGGTCAAAGAACTGGAAGAGAACTTTCACCGTGTCTTCCTCTGTGTTGGAGTTGACCAAGTTGAGAAGTCGACTATGTCTCTCAGTGAATGGAGAATACTCTGGAATCTTGGAAGCAAGCTCCTTGAGTTGAGGAGGAATTCTCACAAGGTTGACTTGGATTGTTTTCCTGCGAAGTAATTCCGTAACCTACAAAACAGGAACAAAGATGAAGATCCAAAATCCTTGAAACGATTAGTGGATGCATATGATGCTTCATGATGTTCATGATGTTATGCACAAGTATATATGTACAAGAAAATCACACAAGTTCCTAGTCCAGGCTTACATGGGGTTTCATAGGTAAGTACCCTCTTGAAGTTTAGTTGGCTCAACCTGTCCTAGAAATAGTAACCGGGTTCTAAGGAGCTCAATATCACTGGATTATTTTCTGTGTTCATTGTTTCAGTTTAGCCACTTTACTGGCGACTGAAATATTCCAAGAAAACAACCCTCAATGAGTGTAGTATCGAGTATCTACCAACTTCGGACTGCACCAAAGCCGGTCATCTCACTACATCCTAAAAGGCCAAGTTGGTCAAGTATAGGTTCTAAAAGTCTATTAGTGCTTCATGACATCACTCAGCGGCCCCGTATTCTCTTTGATTGACTCAAAGGCTACCGGTACCCACAAATATGTCGCACTAATATAGCTATTTCTTAGACCATGTCGGTATACCCCGCACAGTTTCCACAACGTATTGCTATTTACCTATGAATGTTTCCCAAATCCGGGTAGAGGATTCAAACCCAAACAAAAGGACCAAAGTGTAAAGCATACAAAGCAAACAAGATAAGCATGTAAAGGTGATCTAAACCCTAAGGTAACCACACTTTTATAACAATTCCCCAGCAGAGTCGCCCGTTCTGTGATGCGGTGGGAGAACTGACTTGAGGTTTTGCGTTTGTGTTCGCAAATGTTTCGGTTTAGCAAGAGTCGCCACAGACTTTTTATTTTATCCAAAGGAAAGGTCAAAAAGCACAGGAAAGACCTTTGAGATGTTTTCTTGCGTTCGGGGGGTAGATTATGAAAAGGGAAGGTGCTAGCACCCTTTTCATCCATGGTTTTCCATGGGCTCTTAGTTACTTGTTGAGAGAAACATGTTTCTAATAGGACCCACGACCCCTGAGCTTTTCCACCTATTATTCTATTATTTTTATTATTTATTTTGATTTTATTTCATTTAAATCAAAACAAATCAATATAAAATAGTAAAATAATGAAATCAAATCAAATCCTTGATTTTTATGCACATTTTGAGTTCATGTATAGGTAACATGCCATCCAATTCGTGCAAAGTGGAATTGGATTGAAAAAGATTGGGTTGAAGCTTGTTTTAGAAATATATCATACAATATCAAATCAAATCCAATTTCCATTATTTCTCAAGATTCATGCCAATATTATTGACCTAATTTAGTCTACTATAAGTGCATAACAATTACAGATCAAAGGCACAAGTGTTGCAGTCACGAAAAGGCAAAAAGCAAACTCAAAAATCTTGACAAAAAGTGAGGTTCAATTTTCAGTCTAGATGACCTTTCAGAGCAATTCAAGGCTAGCCATCACATCCCGAGCGTGCACTGAAGCCATCCCAACCATTTGCAAGGTCTAAAACGCCCAGAATTCGTCTCTACACCTCACACGGTTTGCAAGTTTTTTCAAATTCGATTATTACAATGTATGCATCATTAGCACCTTTAACTATTATATTTATGATCATTATCATATTTTCAAGCTAACCACATGGTTTAATTGCATTTTTGAGACTTTACACGCATCTGCCATTGTAAGGGTTTCTACATGAGTTTTAGGGTCTTTGTATACAGGTAAAATTAGACCTTCAATAAGGTACCATGATGCTCGTGAGGCCAAGATGAGTTGATTAGTACCATCACAATTAATTTATCATGCTCGTATGAGATTTTTGAGTTTTGCAGGGCTGTAGTTACAACAAACGTCTGTAGGTATAGGTCAATCACCTAATATGACGGTTGCAGCGAAGAAGATGATGCGTGGCAGCCCATGACTGGATGTTTTGAATTTCGCGCGCTTTGGGATCTTCTCTTTTATTTTCATTATATTATGTTTTATTATTACTGTAATAACAACTAACAATAACAGCTTTGCTGGCAGCGCAACATTGGTCCAAGGCATAAGGACCTGGGTTCGATCCCAGGTCCCAGCGTTTCATTTATTTTATTTTCATTCAGTAGATCTCATGCAGTGCTCTCTCACACGCCTACCATGTGTCGTCAGCACCCAACCACTTGATCAACATAGCATTAAATCCAACGCATCCCAGCCTGAAGGACTATGATGCACCTCAAGTCAATGTTACACAGGATCCAGCATGGTTGACCGGGCTCAACATTATTAGGCTTGGAATTTCAGCTTCACACCCCCTTCAGCAATTCAACAACATGCCCATTTTATTATTTTTTCTATTCTTTTTTCTCTCTTTAATTTCTTTGTTTATTTTCTTTAATTATTTATTTTTTCTTTTAATTAACACAAAAATAATTTTTATTACATTAACAAATCACAAATCACAAAAATCTTTTTTTAATAATATTTTTATTTTTTAAATTAATTAGTTTAATTAATTTAGAGTAATTTAATCTTATTTTTATAATTAAAAATAATTAGAATTAGGATTTTAGTTGTACATAATTTAATTAATTTTCTTTAAAAATGCATCAAAAATCATTTTTCTCATAAATATCTATTTCTTTAATTAATTAATTAAATTAGAAAATTAGGTTAATTTAATTTCTTTTATAATTTAAAAACAATTAGAAATTAGGTTTAATTGATTTGTAATTTAAATGTTTTCTCAAATAAAAATCCACAAAAACACTTTTCTCTCAATTAGGGTTTTAGGTTATTTCAATCGTCCTCGCATTTAATTTATCGCGCGCTTGTTAATTATTTGTCCATAATTATGTAACTGCTTATTGGTTTGTAATAGTTAAAACTAGGGTTTTTATTTATCGCTTTTCCCCCACTTTTGGTTATGTAATTAATCCCCCTCCCCAAAGCCTTTTAATAGCTAGGTTTTATTTTTTGCACTTTAAATTCCCGCAATCTTTAACTGTCTAGATGCATGGCTAATAGGATTGTATGAAAAGAATGCTTGAAATTTAAAACGGTAGATCACCTAACGTGCAAAGACTAAATAACTGAAAAAAGTTCACATGCACATGTTCACTCCTAGGGTTTGCCTCACTCCGGTTGCCTTCGGTAAACAGTCATTAAGCATAGGAAATTTTAGTGGTCGCCTTCCTGTCTAAAAGATCAAATGTCCCATTCAAATGTTGCCTCGGAAATGTTGCCTCGAAAAGATCTTAAGACTCTAGGGTTACTACTAAGGTTTTCTAACTGTTTCTTTAGTGATTGTATTTGTCCCTTTCGAATGTCCCTTAAATCTCCAATGACGGTGCTACCTACTCCTTAATAGTAGGATACCGCTGTCTAAAGGAAACAAGAACGGATAATCTTTTTTCGAGTAGGTAGAATCTTAAGTACTTGCTCAGTAAAAACTTTTCACACCAACACTTTTCAAACAAAATTTTCAAAACAACTTTGTCACATCCTTGAGGACTGATACAAGGGTTATCACGAAGTAAAACATTTTCAAAACAAACACACACAAGCAATTTGAAAAATGAGCAAGTACCTAAGCGCCCATGGAAAACCATGGATAGAAAGGGTGCTAATACCTTCTCTTTCTATAATCTACCCCCCCCCGTACTCAGAAACATCTCAAAAAAGGTTTTTTCTGTTCTTTTTCCTTTTCTTGATTGGATAAAATAAAAGTCGGTGGCGACTCTTGCTAACCGCGACATTTTGCGAACAAAAAACCCAAACCAGTATTAAAAGTTGGTTCTGCCACCGTATCACAAACTGGAGACTCTGCTGATGAATTATATGAACTGGGGTAAACCTTAGGATCTAGGTCATATTTAATTGCTTTCTCTTGATTGTCTTGCTTGCTTTATATTTATGGGAACTGTTTGGGTTATTTGATCCTACACCCGGATCGGGGAAACACCTTTTAGGTAAGTAGCAATAAACTGTGAGGGAACTATGCTGGGGTATACAGGCACAGTTGAAGCAGTAGCTACGTTGATGTGTCACTTTGGTTGGTACCGGTAACCCTTGAGTCAATCAGGGAGAGTACGAGGCCGCCGTGTGGTGTCGTGAAGCATCAACTGACCTTATAACCTTTAATTGCACCACTTGGCCAGTAGGACGTAGCGAGATGGCCGGCTTTGGTGTATTCCCAAGGTCGACAGATACTCGATGCTACACTCATTGAGGTCTGACTCTTGAGCTTTGTTTGGTTGCGATTCAATCACCTATTGAATGAAGCTGGAGAAAGATCAGTGATATTGAGATCCCTTTTAGAACCCGGTTACTATTTATAGGACAGGTTGAACCAATCCAACTTCAAGAGGGTATGACCTTAAAACTCATGCAAGCCTTAAACCTAAGGACTTGATGTGACTTGTTTGTTATTTTCTATACCTGTGATTTTCTAACCTAATCATGGCATCATAAGCATGGCATATCATGACTAACCATTTCAAGGATTCCCTAGGGCTCATTTTTGCTCTGTTTTGTAGGACATGGCATCTGCCCGTAGGAACACCATACATATCAACCTTGTGAAAGTGTCTCTCCAACTAAAGGATCTGGCATTAAGGGTTATCGAAGGTTCTTATTTCACTAGAAAGCATGGTCAGTTTCTCAATTTGGTCACTGCAAAACCTGATGAAGAGTTGTTAAAAGTGTTGTTTCAGTTCTTCGACCCGGTGCACCATTGTTTCACCTTCCCGGATTATCAGTTAGTACCTACTATGGAGGAATTTTCTCAGTTATCGGGAGTACCTATTCTTGACCAGTTGCCTTTCAATGGTACGGAAGAACATCCAAAGCCTGAAGAAATTGCTAGAGCTCTGTCTTTACAACGATCTGACATAGTGGCAAATTAGGAGACTAGAGGGAGTGTCCAAGGAATTCTAGTTAAGTTTCTATTTGAGAAGGCCTATCATTTTTGGGATACCTTAGATTTACAAGCTTCTGAAGAGGTGCTGGCACTTGTCGTTTATGGGACGGTACTTTTCCCTAATGCTGATTAACTCGTAGATGTGAGCACTATCAAGGTTTTCCTGTCTCATAATCCAGTACCTACATTACTCGGGGATATTCTGCACTCTTTGCATGCTCGCACCCTAAAGAGGAGGGGAACCCTCCTGTGTTGCACTCCTCTTTTGGCTAGGTGGTTTATTTCGCACCTACCCAGGTCTGTTTTGAAGAATGAGTAGGGTTTGAAATGGTCTCGTAGGCTGATGTCCCTCAAGCATTAAGACATCTATTGGTGTTTGCGGTTCTCGAAAGATATTATCATCATTGATCGTTGTGGTGAATTCCCTAATGTCCCTCTCTTACGCATTAGGGGAGGAATCACTTACAACCCTTGTTTGGCATTGTGTCAGTTTGGTTATGCGAGAAGAGATGGTCCTCATGATACGATCCAAGGAATCACCTTCAATTATGAGAACGACGCTCAAGGCTATCGTAGAAGGTTCATAAAAGCTTGGGGAATGATACATAAAATTGATAGCAAGACGCTAGGGCAAAATAATTCCATTCCTCTTGAGCCTTATCTCCGATGGGTACGAGCTCGCGCCCAAAGTATGATGATGCCTTACCCTGCTGTCCTACCAAAAATTGTGGAACCAGTTGCTGAAGGAGACACTGCTTCTTTTGTTCATCATCCCGACATGCCAACCGATCATGAAGAGTTACAGAAGTCCTGGGTTCAACTCAAAGAGGAGCGGGACACATTTGAAGCTCAGTTCTATGCAAGCGAGAAGAAGGTCCTGGAGCTCACTAGGCTACTTCATGAAGAAAGGAACATTAATGCCTACATCGCGCGAAAGAGGACGCGCTCCTGGGAGACCTAGTTTCTTTCTTTAAGTTTTGTTTTGTTTAATTATAAGCCTAAAAGGCATTCTTTGTAACAATTTGAACTTATTAATGCAATTAACGTGTGTTTCTTTTGGTTAAACAAATCTAAGACTTTAAGAATCCTTGAAATCATTGCATACACATATCATTCATGACATTGCATAAGCAGGTACCATTACAAGTTTCTCATCTTCTTCGCTGTTTATTTTAGCAGAAATGTCTTCTGAACAAAGCATCAAGGATCTTCTGGCACAGAACGCCCAGTTCCAACAAATGTTCATAAGTCTGGAAAAAGGGCAGGAGGATCTGAAAGCCCTCATTCTGAAAGAGAAGAAGAAAAAGAAGAAGGTTGTTGGTATTCTGAATATGGGCAGAAGGTTTGGAGAGCGGTTGAAGCGATAAACTGATCTGAACTCTTCATCCAAGGAAGGGGAGAATCAAAAAGAAGAGAAGGACCCTAGTCTCGCAGTCTCTGACAATGATACTGATTATAACGATGAATAATATCCTCCTGCTGAGGATAGGTACAAACAGCTAGAAGACCGTCTGAGTGCCATGGAAGTTCAGAGGATACCTGGACTAGATTTCAAAGAAATGAGATTGGTGTTAGGAGTGGTCATCCCGCAGAAGTTCAAAGCTCCAGTTTTTACTAAGTATGATGGGGTGTCCTTCCCAAAACTCCATCTCCGTTCTTATGTCAGGAAGATCCAGCCCCACACAGCTGATAGAAATTTGTGGGTTCACTTCTTTCAAGATAGTTCGCCAGGGACTCAACTTGAATGGTTTTACCAGCTAGAGGGAGCAAATATCCGAAACTGGGAAGATCTGGCTACTGCTTTCTACAAGCAGTATAATTACAATGTCGACCTTTCTCCCACTCGTACTCAACTCCAGAGTATGTCCATGGGTGCAAGTGGAGGCTTTAAAGATTATGCACAAAAATAGAGAGACTTGTCTGGGAGAGTTCAACCCCCATTGTCTGATAGGGAGTTGGTTGATATGTTTCTAGGGACCCTATCTGGTCCATTTTTCAATCATTTGATCGGCAGCTCATCAGCCGGTTTCACTGAGCTGATCCTAACTGGGGAAAGAGTAGAAGCTGGGATTCGAAGTGGAAAAATACAGAAGCCTCTTCAAGTTCAGTAAAGAAGCCTTTTGCTGGTAAGAAGGAAGTTTGTGCCATCTACAGCCCGAGGGGCCAAAATAGGGCTGAACATCGTCAGACAGTAAGTGCCGTGATGATACCTAGACCCGCAGTTGCTCCACAATGCAACAATCAACAAAGGGTGGAAAGACCATAACGACAGTTTACCCGCATCAACATGACATTGGCTGAAGTTCTACCTCATCTGTTGAGATCCAACTTGGAAACCTTGAGAGAGGCTCCCAAGAATCCAAATACTACATCTCCCCGATATAATCCAAATGCCTGGTGTGCCTATCATTCTGAGAGTCCTGGCCATGATACAAATGACTGATGGGCTCTAAGAAACAAAATACAAGACTTGATTGAAGCCAAGGAGATAGATTTTGATACTCCGGAGAAGCAAAATGTCATAACTGCTCCCATGCCTAAGCACAATCGTGGAGTTAATGCTATTGATACTGATTTGTTTGTTACCTCTGTCGATGAAGTGTCTACTCCTCTCATGACTGTCAAGAAGAATTTGTTGTTGGCCGGTTTATTTCCAGGTTGTAGTGAAGGTTGCCACATGTGTTCGTTTCTACCTTCTGGTTGCCGTTTTCTGAAGTTAGGTGTCCAACGCCTGATAGATAGCAAATAAATTATGTTTGAGAAAACTTTGGTTCCTGTTGTTCCATCTGAAGACGTTGCTATTATAACCATTTCCGCCAATCCTTCCAAGGTTTCCTCGAGAAGACCTGTTAGGATTACATCTACTCCAAGAATTTCTCCACTAATAATCATTGTTCCTGGTCCTGTCCCATATGTCTCGGACAAAGCTATCCCCTGGCATTATGGTATCGATGTGTACTATCATGGCATCAAACAAGATTTGAAAGATGAAGAGGTTGATCCTGATATTGGTAACATTGTCGGAACCAACAAAGTTACCCGAAGTGGAAGGATCTTCTCCTCCGAGATTTCCCCTAAGACTGTCAACAAACCTATTGTCATTCCACCTGTTGTTCCTGCTAGTACATTTGCTACTGTTCCTGTTCTTACTCCAGTTATTACCCCTGTCAGTGAATCGTCTGAAACCCGCGGCAAAGAAGTTATAGGTGAGTCTGCCCGGACAGAGGCGCCTAAGAAAATTGTTGTGGAAGCCTCTAAGAAAGAAATGGAGGAAATATTGAAAATCATAAAGAAGAGTGACTATAATGTGGTGGAGCAGCTGGGGCAGACCCCATCAAAGATATCCATGTTGCCTTTGCTGTTGTGCTCCGAGGCCCATGCAAAGGCTTTGATTGCATTTCTCAAGACTGCACATGTGCCGCGAGAGACTTCAACTGACCAGTTCAAAGATTGTGTGGCCAGCGTGACTGTTGATAATGGGCTGGATTTTTCAGATGCGGATTTGACACCGAAAGAAAGGATGCATAATGATGCTCTGCATGTCTCGATTGAATACAAGGGCACCACTATGGCTCATGTGCTGGTAGATACTGGGTCTTCTCTAAATGTTCTACCGAAGAAGGCGTTGGACCGGTTGGATTATGAAGGTTTAACTCTAAAGCCTAGTAACATTGTCATAAGGGCTTTTGACGGATCAAAGAGAATGGCCACGGGGAGGTGGACATCCCTGTCAAAGTAGGTTCTCAAACTTTTGGGTCCACCTTTTATGTGATGGATATCAGACCATCATATTCTTGTTTGTTTGGTCGTCCTTGGATCCACGAGGCTGGGCCAGTCACCTCCATACTCCACCAAATGCTGAAGTATCTGTTGAAAGGAAAGATTGTCACAGTGCAGGGTGAAGAAGAATATATGGTGTAAGGTACGGATGTGCGTAGATTACAGAGATCTGAACAGGGCAAGCCCCAAGGATGACTTCCCACTTCCTCACATTGATCTTCTGGTCGACAACACCACGCAGCATAAAATCTTCTCCTTCGTGGATGGTTTCTCTGGCTACAACCAGATCAAGATGGCTCCTGAAGACATGGAGAAGAAAACCTTTGTTACACAGTGGGGAACCTTCTGCTACAAGGTGATGCCTTTTGGGTTGAAGAATGTTGGGGAAACTTATCAGCGCGCCATGGTCGCTTTGTTCCATGATATGATTCACCATGAGATCGAAGTTTATGTTGATGACATGATAGCTAGGTCTCAGACTGAGGAAGAGCACCTTAATCATCTCTAGAAATTGTTTGACAGGTTGAAGACATACAAGCTGAGGTTGAATCCGAACAAGTGTACCTTAGGGTCAAGATCTGGAAAGCTTCTGAGATTTGTCGTCAGTGATAAGGGTATTTAGGTAGACCCCGCGAAGGTGAAGGCCATACAAGAGATGTCGGTTCCCCGTACAGAGAAGGAGTTAAAGGTTTCTTGGGACGCCTGGATTATATCGCCAGGTTCATTTCACATCTGACTACTACTTGTGAGCCAATCTTCAAGCTGTTGTAGAAAGATCAAGTGGTAAAGTGGAATGATGAATGCCAGGCCACTTTTGAAAGAATCAAATACATTCAAGAACCGCCAATTCTGATGCCTCCAGTTGAAGGAAGACCTTTGATATTATACTTGACAGTGCTAGACAATTAAATGGGGTGTGTGTTGGGGCAGCATGGCGAGTCTGGTCGAAAAGAGAACGCAATTTATTACCTTAGCAAAAAGTTTACCGACTGTGAGACACGATACTCATTGCTCAAGAAAACTTGTTGCGCTTTGGCATGGGCTGCTCGCCGACTGAGACAGTATATGCTGACTCACACTACTTTGTTTATATCAAATATGGATCCGATCATGTATATTTTCGAGAAGCCCGCTCTCTCCGGAAGGATAGCAAGGTGACAAATGATCTTAACCGAATACGACATACAATATACAACCCAAAAAGAAATAAAGAGGAGTGTATTGGCTGATCATTTGGCTCATCAGGCCGTGGATGATTACCAGTCCATGAATTTTGAGTTCCCAGATGAGAATATCATGTTAGTGACTGACTACGAAGAGCTTGGACCGGATGAAGGACCTGAGGAGGGATCCTGATGGTCTATGTATTTTGATGGAGCCCCAAACGCATTGGGTAACGACATTGGCGCTGTAATCATATCTCCCGAGGGCTGTCATACTCCGTTCATTGCCCGATTATGTTTCAACTGTACCAACAACATGGCGGAGTATGAAGCATGCATCATGGGTATTCGAGCTGCTATTGACCTGAGGATCAAGTTCTTGAATGTATTCGGGGATTCCGCTTTGGTGATAAGTCAGATCAAAGGCGAGTGGGATACGAAACACCCGAATCTCATTCCTTAT
Organism: Vicia faba; assembly: GCA_948472305.1. NCBI lineage: Eukaryota > Viridiplantae > Streptophyta > Magnoliopsida > Fabales > Fabaceae > Vicia > Vicia faba. The sequence continues at coordinate 812,591,077 of OX451737.1, forward strand.
AGAGAGTATGTATTGACATTGCTCCCACATTTTGAGGATATAACCTTTGAACATTTCCCACGAGAGGAGAACCAGTTAGAAAACATGCTAGCTACCATGTCTTCTATATTCAAGGTTAGGTGGGACAATGAAGCTCCCCAAATTACCATTGACAGGTTGGATGAACCAGCACACTGCTGCGAGATCGATACTGAAGAAGTGGCAGACAAACCCTTGTTTCACAAAGTCAAAAGGTATCTCGAGGCTTAGGAGTATCCCGAAGGGGCATGTATCAACGATAAGAAATTTCTGAGAAGGTTCGCTGCAAAGTTCTTCCTCAGTAATGGAATCCTCTATAAACGCAACCATGACTCCACACTACTACGGTGTGTAGACAGGAGCGAAGCAGAGAGGATCATGACAGATTTACATGAAGGCACCTTCGGAACCCATTCTAGTGGACATACCATGGCTAAGAAGATCCTATGGGCAGGATATTAATGGTCCACTATGGAAGCCGATTGTTATCAACACTCTCGAACTTGTCATAAGTTCCAAGTCTACACTGATAAGGTGCATGTACCTCCAGTTCCTTTGAACGTCCTGGCAGCTCCTTGGCCCTTTGCGATGTGGGGCATCGACATGATCAGCGAGATCAGACCTACTGCGTCTAACGGGCATCGTTTCATCTTAGTAGCCATTGATTACTTTACAAAGTGGGTTGAGGTAGCCTCTTTTGCTACTGTGACCAAGAACGTCGTGGAACGGTTTATCCGACACAATCTGATCTGTCGATACGGTGTGCCATAGAGAATTATTATTGACAATGGTACGAATCTCAACAACACAATGATCACCGAGCTCTGTAAACAGTTCAAGATACATCATCACAAATCTTCTCCCTACCGGCCGAAGATGAATGGCGTTGTTGAAGCAGCTAACAAGAATATCAAGAAGATTGTACAGAAGATGATGGTGACATACAAAGACTAGCATGAGATGTTACCATTTGCTCTTCATGGGTACCGTACCTCAGCACGAACGTCGACAGGGGAAACCCCCTACTCTTTGGTATATGGAATGGAGGCAGTCCTACCCATAGAAGTCCAGATACCCTCTCTCAGGATTATGAAGGATACAGGTTTGAACAAAGACGATTGGATCCAAACCCGACTTGATCAGTTAAATCTAATAGATGAAAAGAGACTTACTACTATTTGTCATGGTCAGACGTATCAAAAGCGAATGATCAAGGATTTTAATAAGAAAGTCAGGCGTCAAGAGTATCAATTCGGGGATCTGGTGATCAAATGCATCATACTACCGCAAGGTGATCCCAGGGGAAAATGGACTTCCACGTACGAAGGGCCATTTGTGGTTAAGAACATTTTCTTGGGAGGAGCTATGATTCTAACCACCATGGATGGTGACGACCTTCCTCACACTGTCAATGCAGACATAGTGAAAAGATACTACGCATAATCAAAGACCCACTAGGTCGACTGGCCTAGGAAAAAATAAGGGCTTCCCGGCGAACCAAAAGGGTTCGGGCAAAAGTAAGGGATGAAAATGAAAAAAAATTGTACACCCGGTAAGTCGAAAACCCAAAAGGGAGGCTTGGGCAAAAAAGGATATCCCGATGGATTGAAAACCCGAAAGGGCAATCCAGGCAAAAGTTAGGGATTGAAGCATATCACTATGTCTCAGTGGATCATCTTGCAAACAGACTTCGGTATCAACTATCAAATTCGAATGGCGCCAATCAATCTGATCAATCTTCGGCCAAGTAGAAAAATGATGAGACACTTGAAGATATAAAGGCAATAGCAGAGTTGGAACCCAATGGGGTTGTTTCACATAGCTGTTTTTCTTTCTTTTACACAAATTGTATAATTTCTATCTTTCGGTGGCGTTCTCTTACTAGCGCATCAGCCTCTTTGTACAAAAACGCCTATTACAGGCCAACTTCAAAAATCAATACAAATCATTTTCACAAGGAACTTCAATCGGTTTTTCTTTTTTTGTTTTGTTTTGCAAATATGTCCAATGATTTATTTTTGATATATGCATTTTAAAATGATTGCTGCTCATAAAGATTTACATAAGAAACAAAAGACAATTACTCATAATTCCAGAAACAGGGAAAAAACAAGAAGTACCAAACCCGACGGTTCCTCTGCCCAGCAGGTATCGGGATAGAGTCAGCTTTGGAACATGATTATTGGTACATACACTCCCCACAGAGTAAAAGTATCCAAAGGCATTGATGTCAGCTTTCCCTAAACAGGACATAACTATCCCCAGCTGAGGTTCGTAATCACAGGCGAGTCAATAAATCTCATCCCCCAAGCGGAGTTCATTTCTACAGATACAGAAGCTCAATCTCTAACAGAGCTCATCAGCTCCAGCAACGGAATTTCATCCCCAGTTAAGTTTTTCCTCCAGATCAGCAGGTCTACCAACAGAGTATCTCTCCCCCCTAAGTTTGGTCCCCATAGAGTTTATTCTCAAGCATATCTCCCCGACAGAATATTTACAACTCTCCAGCAATAATCAGGGATTTATTTTCCCAGACGCGAACATACCCCGATAGCATTTCATAAACATACATCATGTCATACGCATACATGACATATACAGCATAATCTCATTTATTTTGAGAACATCATCTCACCCTGCATTCCATGCATCGCATATAACTAACCCTGATATCTTTTCAGGAAAAGAGGATTAGCTTCAACAAATTCAGCAGTTATACAGATCATATCTACAGATGACTAATGGAAACTCAGTTCCCGAAATCAAACGGGTCAGCTAATATACATTATCACTTCGAAGTAACCCTACCATCCATGTTCCTTCTCACAGCCCTACAATCCAGGCTGTCATATCTCAAACATATAACCTTACCCTAGTTCATTCTGAATTTTTACACAGACTTAGCCCAAAGAAACCTTACCCTTGTTCCTCCTGAAGTTTTACACAAACTTATAACCTTACCCCGGTTCATTCTGAAGTTTTACATGAACTTATCCCAAAGCAACCTTACCCAGGTTCCTTCTCGGTTCAGATGCAGTTTTACCCAAACTCCTCACAAAGCAACCTTACCCAGGTTCCTTCTCACAGCCCTACTATCCAAGCTTTCATATCAAAGTAACCCTACTATCCAGGTTCCTTCTCACAACCCTACTATCCATGCTTTCATATCGAAGTAACCCTACTATCCAGGTTCCTTATCACATCCCTACTATCCAAGCTTTCATATCGAAGTAACCCTACTATCCAGGTTCCTTCTCACAGCCCTACTATCCAGGCTTTCATATTGAAGTAACCCTACTATCTAGGTTCCTTCTCACATCCCTACGATCCAGGCTTTCATATCAAAGTAACCTTACTATCCAGGTTCCTTCTCCCAGCCCTACTTTCCAGGCTTTCATATCGAAGTAACCATACTATACAGGTTCCTTCTCACAACCCTACTATCCAGGCTTTCATATCGAAGTAACCCTACTATCCAGGTTCCTTCTCACAGCCCTACTATCTAGGCTTTCAAATCGAAGTAACCCTACTATCCAGGTTCCTTCTCACAGCCCTACTATCCAGGCTTTCATATCGAAGTAACCCTACTATCCAGGTTCCTTCTCACAACCCTACTATCCAGGCTTTCATATCTAAGTAACCCTACTATCCAGGTTCCTTCTCACATCCCTACTATCCAGACTTTCATATCAAAGTACCCCTACTATCCAGGTTCCTTCTCACAGCCCTACTATCCAGGCTTTCATATCGAAGTAACCCTACTATCCAGGTTCCTTCTCACAACCTTACTATCCAGGCTTTCATATCGAAGTAACCCTACTATCAAGGTTCCTTCTCACAACCCTACTATCCAGGCTTTCATATCAAAGTAACCCTACTATCCAGGTTCCTTCTCACAGCCCTACTATCCAGGCTTTCATATCGAAGTAACCCTACTATCCAGGTTCCTTCTCACAGCCCTACTATCCAGGCTTTCATATCGAAGTAACCCTACTATCTAGGTTCCTTCTCACAACCCTACTATCCAGGCTTTCATATCGAAGTAACCCTACTATCCAAGTTCCTTCTCACAGCCCTACGATCCAGACTTTCATATCGAAGTAACCCTACTATCTAGGTTCCTTCTTACAACCCTACTATCCAGGCTTTCATATCGAAGTAACCCTACTATCCAAGTTCCTTCTCACAGCCCTACGATCCAGGCATTCATATCGAAGTAATCCTACTATCTAGGTTCCTTCTCACAACCCTACTATCTAGGATTTTATTTCAAAGCAACCCTACTATCCAGGTTCCTTCTCATAACCTTACTATCTAGGTTCCTTCTCTCATATCTCCAGACAGTAGTTCACAACACTGTAAGACCTGGACCTGATCGAACACGATTGGTTTCTCATTTCCCCAATAAGTCACGGTACAGACTATACCCTGACCAGATATGCAGTTCACTTCCGCTTTCTCGAGCAGGAGTTATTTCCCCCAATAGAGTAAAGGACAACTGAAGCTCCTAAAATCATATTTCTCCCAAGACAGATATCAACATTCCTCAGTAGATCCCTCATCAACAACAGTGATAGGGACTCTCGTCGAAGGAATATCTCAGGAAATCCACATTCTCTAGATGGCATCTTTAAGCCCATCTCTGACAATTCTCCGTCGCATCCAGGATGGCATCTTTAAGCTTATCTCCAGAAATGTTCCATTATCGACCTCCAAATGGTATTTGTAAGCCCATTCCTGATATCACAAATCAAGTGCCACTTCATGCGAGTGCAAATTTCTGGGCACTCTAGTGTTCAATCATCTTCCACCTTCAGATCACGAAAGGCCGAGCAACCAATCTACATCCTCAGGTTTAAGAAGATTGAACAGATGCAGCTGTTGTACCCAAAAATTTGACCTCTCATTTTACTCAATACATGTCCATTGAGATCTTCAATTGGCTCAAGGTTGCCCAAGAGTGGACCAGACAACCTCTCTCCTAAGGTAATGTACCTCAAATTAAGGTTTCCATTTTCATCAAGATGGGTGAACCACAAAGGCCTAATATGCTCTCCATGGTATTAATATGTTCTCAGTTCTCTACGTGTCAAGTTTCATGCCTTGCACAAGAAGTTTGCTCAGTCAATTGCTCAGATGCTTGAGAATCGACTATATTAGGTCAAAAGACAAATGTGACCCACATACAGTCAAACTTCAAGATTTTTAGTCAACACCAACATTTTGAAGTGATATACATTATTTTATCAAGGTTTGATCATGATTCCCCAAGGAATGCTCCTAATTCATCAAAATCCAAAAGTTGCTAAATTAGGGTTTTGTAGGAAAAGTCAACACAACTTTGACTAAGCATAACTTCCACATGCTTTATCAGAAATTTTCCATCCAAAGCTCATTTTGAAAAGGATGCAATTCGCTACAATTCAACTTCAGTTCCCAAGCTCAAAATATGCACTCATAAAAATATATGAATTTTTACATTATGGGTCCTTTTGAAAAGTCAACAAAAACACCTTTTGGGTCAAAGCTTCTTACATGAACATGGAAGACCCAATTGAAATGAAACCAAAAGGGTTGGTTATGGGACATCCTAAGCTTTCTAAAAAGTCCAAGAACACCCTCATAGGATCAAAATTGAGAGAGATATGCATTGTCAAAGTTGACAATTTTTGGAAAATTGTCAAAAGTCAACATTAATCAAATTTGCGTTTTTTCCAAAGGGGCCCATGTTTCCTTGTTTGAAACATGTTTCTAATAGGACCCACAACCCCTGAGCTTTTCCACCTATTATTCTATTACTTTTATTATTTATTTTGATTTTATTTTATTTAAATCAAAACAAATCAATATAAAATAGTAAAATAATGAAATAAAATCAAATCCTTGATTTTTTATGCACACTTTGAGTCCATGTTTAGCTAACATGCCAGCCAATTCGTGCAAAGTGGATTTGGATTGAAAAAGATTGGATTGAAGCTTCTTTTAGAAATATATCATACAAGAGCAAATCAAATCCAATTTCCATTATTTCTCAAGATTCGTGCCAATTTTATTGACCTAATTCAGTCTACTATAAGTGCATAACAGTTGCATATCAAAGGCACAAGGGTTGCAGTCACGAAAAGGCCAAAAACAAAATCAAAAATCTTGACAAAAAGTGAGGTTCAGTTTTCAGTCTAGAGGACCTTTCAGAGCAATTCAAGGCCAGGCATCACATCCTGGGCGTCCGCTGAAGCCATCCTAACCATTTGCAAGGTCTGAAACGCCAAGAATTCATCTCTACACCTCACACGGTTTGCAAGTTTTTTCAAATTCGATTATTACAATTTACGCATCATTAGCACCTTTAACTGTTATATTTGTGATCATTATCATATTTTCAAGCTGACCACATGGTTTAATTGCATTTTTGAGACCTTTACACGCATCTTCCATTGTTAGGGTTTCTACATGAGTTTTAGGGTCTCTGTATACAGGTAAAATTAGACCTCCAACAAGGTACCATGATGCTCGTGAGGCCAAGACGAGTTGATTGGTACCATCACAATGAATTTATCATGTTCGTATGAGATTTTTGAGTTTTGCAGGGATGTAGTTACAACAAACGTCTGTAGGTATAAGTCAATCACCTAATACGACGGTTGCAACAAAGAAGATGATGTGTGGCAGCCCATGACTGGATGATTTGAATTTCGCGCGCTTTGGGATCAGCTCTATTGTTTTCATTATATTATGTTTTATTATTACTGTAATAACAACTAACGACAACATCTTAGCTGGCAGCGCAACATTGGTCCAGGGAATAAGGACCTGGGTTCGATCCCAGGTCCTAGCATTTCATTTATTTTATTTTCATTCGGCAGATCCCATGCAATGCTCTCTCACACGCCTACCATGTGTCATCAACACCCAACCACTTGATCAGCATAGCATTAAATCCAACGCATCCCAGCCTGAAGGACTATGATACACCTTAAGTCAATGCTGTACAGGATCCAGTGTGGTTGACCGGGCTCAGCATTATTGGGCTTGAAATTTCAGCTTCACACTCCCTTCAGCAATTCAACAACAGACCCATTTTATTATTTTTTCTATTCTTTTTTTTCTCTTTAATTTCTTTGTTTATTTTCTTTAATTATTTCTTTTTTCTTTTAATTAACACAAAAATAATTTTTTTATTACATTAACAAATCACAAATCACAAAAATATTTTTTTAATAATATTTTTATTTTTTAAATAATTAGTTTAATTAATTTAGGGTAATTTAATCTTCTTTTTATAATTAAAAATAATTAGAATTAGGATTTTAGTTGTACATAATTTAATTAATTTTCTTTAAAAATGCATCAAAAATCATTTTTCTCATAAATATCTATTTCTTTAATTAATTAATTAAATTAGAAAATTAGGTTAATTTAATTTCTTTCATAATTTAAAAACAATTAGAAATTAGGTTTAATTGATTTGTAATTTAAATGTTTTCTCAAATAAAAATCCACAAAAACACTTTTCTCTCAATTAGGGTTTTAGGTTATTTCAATCGTCCTCGAATTTAATTTGCTGCGCGCTTGTTAATTATTTGTCCATAATTATGTAACTGCTTATTGGTTTGTAATAGTTCAAACTAGGGTTTTTATTTATCGCTTTTCCCCCACTTTTGGTTATGTAATTAATCCCCCTCCCCAAAGCCTTGTAATAACTTGGTTTTCTTTTTCGCACTTTAAATTCTCGCAATCTTTAACTGTCTAGATGCATGGCTAATAGGATTGTATGAAAAGAATGCTTGAAATTTAAAACGGTAGATCACCTAATGTGCAAAGACTAAATAACTGAAAAAAAGTTCACATGCACATGTTCACTCCTAGGGTTTGCCTCACTCCGGTTGCCTTCGGTAAACAGTCATTAAGCATAGGAAATTTTAGTGGTCGCCCTCCTGTCTAAAAGATCAAATGTCCCATTCGAATGTGGCCTCGGAAATGTTGCCTCGGAAATGTTGCCTCGAAAATGTTGCCTCGAAAATGTTGCCTCGAAAAGATCTTAAGAATCTAGGGTTACTACTAAGGTTTTCTAACTGTTGCTTTAGTGATTGTATTTGTCCCTTTCGAATGTCCCTTACAACTCCAACGATGGTGCTACCTACTCCTTAATAGTAGGATAACGCTGTCTAAAGGAAACGAGAACGAATAATATTTTCTCGAGTAGGTAGAATCTTAAGTACTTGCTCAGTAAAAACTTTTCACAGCAACACTTTTCAAACAAAATTTTCAAAACAACTTTGTCACATCCTTGAGGACTGATATAAGGGTTATGACGAAGTAAAACATTTTCAAAACAAACACACACAAGCAATTTGAAAAATGAGCAAGTACCTAAGCGCCTATGGAAAACCATGGATAGAAAGGGTGCTAACACATTCCCTTTCTATAATCTACCCCCCGTACTCAAAAACATCTCAAAAAAAGTTTTTTATGTTCTTTTTCCTTTTCCAGATTGGATAAAATAAAAGTCGGTGGCGACTCTTGCTAACCGCGACATTTTGCGAACAAAAAACGCAAACCAGTATTAACAGTCGGTTCTACCACCGTATCACACTATGTAATGCAAAAGGGAGCATCTCATGCCAATCCTTATAAGTAACAACCATCTTCTGGATAATCTTCATAATATTTTTATTAGCAACTTCAACAACACCATTCATCTTAGGCCTATAAGAAGATGAGTTGTGATAAATAATATTGAATTCTTCAGAAAGCTTTATCATAATCTTATTGTTCAAATTCGAACTGTTGTTAGTAATAATCCTGCTTGGCACTTCATACCCACAGATAAGGTTATTCTTAATAAACCGTACTACCACCTGCTTGGTGACATTAGAATAAGAAGTTGCTTCGATCCATTTAGTGAAGTAATCAATTACAACAAAGATGAAACGATGTCTATTTGACGCTTTGGTTTCAATCGTTCCAATCATATCAATACCCTACATAGAGAAAAGCGACGGGGAAGAAATAACATTGAGAAGAGTCGGAGGAACAAGAATCTTGTCAGCATAAATCTGACACTTATGGCACTTCTTCGCAAATTCGTAACGGCCAGATTCCATTGTCAGCCAGTAGTAGCCTGCCCTAAGCATCTTCATTGCCATCGAATTCCCATTGGAATGGGTACCAAAGGAAGCTTCATGGACATCATGCATTAACATGTTTTCTTTATGTCTATCCACGCATCTGAGCAAGACCATATCATAATTTCTCTTGTATAACACATCTTCATTAAGGAAAAAGCTATGTGCCAACCTTCTCAATTTCTTCCTATCTTTATTTGACGCACCAAACGTGTACTCTTGAGTCTGAAGGAACTGCTTGATATCATAATACCAAGTTTTATCATTTAATGATACCTCTGTAGTAAACACATGAGCTGACCTATCAAGGCGTTGGATTATAATTTGAGGTACATCAATCAAAGAATTCACTTGGTACATGGAAGCCAAATTGGATAAAGCATCTGCCATCTGATTCTCGTCTTGGGGAATATGATGGAATTCAACTTTATTGAAGAAAGGTAACAATCTTCTTGAATAATCTTTATAGAGAATCAAGCCAGGATGACGAGTCTCCCATTCTCCTTTAATCTATTTTATTATCAAAGCTGAATCGCCATATACATAAAGAATTTTGATTCTAAGCTCCATACCTTCTTCAAGACCCATGATACAAGATTCATACTATTCCATGTTATTAGTATAATTAAATGTCAATCTTGCAGTAAAAGGGATATGAGACCCATGGGGAGTGATAATCACATCACCAATTCCTTTTCCATAAGCATTTACAGCTCTATCAAACACCATACCCCATCGGGATTCAGGATCAGGAACTTCCTCAGGCAAAGGCTCATCACAATCTTTAATTTTCAAAAACATCACATCCTCATCAGGGAAATCATACTTTAAAGATTGATAATCATCCACCGGTTGATGGGCAAGGTACTCTGCCAACACACTGCCTTTAATATCTTTCTGAGTACAATATTAAATATCATATTCAAACAACATCATCTACCAATGGGCGATTCTTCCAGTAAGTGCAAGATTTTCAAATATATACTTAATTGGATCCATTTTGGATATCAACCAAGTAGTGTGATTCAACATATACTTCTGCAAAAACTTTGCAGCCCGGGCCAAAGCACAACATGTCTTTTCCAGCATAAAATACCGTGATTCACAGTTAGTGAACTTCTTGCTCAGATAATAGATGACATACTCTTTTCTTCATGTTTCATCTTGTTGTCCCAAAATACTACCCATAAAATTATCCAACACAGTCAGATACATAATGAATGGTCTTCCTTCAACAGGAGGGAGAAAGATATGAGGTTCAAGTAAATACTCTTTAATGCTTTCAAATTCCCTTTGGTAATCATCCATCCATACACAACTTTGATCTTTCTTCATAAGCTTAAAGATTGGTTTACATGTGAGGTGATATGGGAAATAAACATGAAGATGTAATTCAAACGCCCAAGGAAGCCTCTAACTTGATTTTCAGTTCTTGGTGCAGGTATTTATTGAATTGCCCTAACTTTATCAGGATCAACTTCAATTCCTTTTTGGTTGACAATAAAACCTAGAAACTTTCTAGAACGAACACCTCTAGTATGTTGCACCAACGTTCTTCAACCCGAAGGGCATCACTCTATAACAGAATTTTCCCCAGGGTGTGATAAACATTATTTTTTCCATGTCCTCAGGAGCCATCTTAATCTGATTGTATCCGGAAAATCCATCCATGAACGAGAACACTTTAAATTTTGTTGTGCTATCTACCAACATATCAATGTGTGGCAATGGGAAATCATCATTTGAACTTGCTTTATTCAGATCTCTATAATCAACGCACATGCAGACTTTTCCGTCTTTCTTTGGTATTGGCACAATATTGGCAATCCACTGAGGATACATTGATGTCACAAGAAAACCAACATCAATTTGTTTAAATGCCTCCTCTTTAATCTTCACTGCCATATCGAGATGAGTTCTTCTAAACTTCTGCTTGATTTCCAGATATTCTGGCTTCAATGGTAAATGATGCTCCACAATATTGGTATCCAACCCAAGCATATCTTGGTAAGACCAAGAAAAGATATCCACATACTCTTTAAAAAGCTCAATTAACCTACTCTTCACATCAGGATGAAGTAGTGCTCAAATATTGACTTCTATCAGATCTTCTTCAGAACCCAAGTTGATAGTCTCCAACGGTTCTTTATATGGCTGAATGGTATACCCCTCGCGCTCAAGAAATCGAGAAACCTCTTCTGGAATCTCATCAAATTCTCCTTCTTCGGCCACATACACAAGACATTTAAAGTTGGGAGAAGGTTCAGGGTCATTGCATTCAACGGGTTTTTTAATTAATCTGCACATATGATTATGCTTGATTTTAGAAACAGACAAATGTAACAAGTGATTATGCAATTTATTTACATTTATTTATTTATTGCAAAAGGTTTTTTATGATTACCATTTTCCAAAAAAAATAAAAAATAAAATAAAAACAGAATTGAAAATCAAAAACAACTTTTATTAATGATTTGAAAATCCAAAACAAAAGACACGCACATACAACATCACTTTCACCTTGGGCAGAGTGAAAGGATTTTGAAAAGACAAGAAAAAAATTACTTCAAAATCTGAACGCAAGTAGGAACATCAACAGTGATCCAATTCTGGACCCTCACTCCATGAGCCACAAAGCCCGACATCTCTAGCTCTGGCTCATCCTCAAGGATAACATTAATCTTTGGAGTAGTTGAATAGAGATATATTGCATTGCGGAAGATGTCTTGGTACTTACTGAAAGCAGTCTTCGGCTTCACAACTTCACTTTTACCATTCTTCAAGGAGAAACCCAAACCAATCATATTCTTATTCACAAGTGGATCAATAACCTACCCCCATACATTGCTAGGGCCCTTATGCACTACCTGTTGTGCATCTTTAAATAAGGTAATAGAGTCTTCATTCTTCCTTATATATCAATTGAAAAAGCTTGGAACTGAATCCCAACAACGGCTTCATCAACTTTTACAATGCTAAAGGATGATAAATGAAATATCAACAACACTTGCTCACTGTTTACAATGACCACTTTCCCTTTGCGGACAAACTTTAACTTCTGATGAAGAGTGGATGTAACGACTCCGGCTTCATGGATCCAAGGTCGTCCCAATAAGCAGTTGTAAACTGGGACAATATCCATTACTTGAAAAGTAATCTGGAACATGTGTGGACCTATGTGAATGGGTAAGTCCACCTCCCCAATAATAGATTTTCTCGAACCATCGAAAGCCTTTACTATAATGTTGTTGGGGTGCATAGGAGTTCCTTAGTACTTGAGCTTCATAAGAGTACTTCTCAGTATGACATTCAAAGCAGAACCATTGTCTATCAACACATTGGATAAGGAGTCATTCTTGCAATTCATAGATATGTGCATAGCCAAATTTTGGTTTCTTCCCTCACCGGGAAATTAATCATCACAAAAGCTTAGATTGTTACAAGATGTGATATTTCCTACAACACCGTTGAACTAATCAAGAGATACATCCCTTTCAACAAAATCCTGATCCAACACCCTCATCAGAGATTCCCAATGAGTAGAGGAGTTCAGCAGCAGTGCTAGAATGGCGATTTTGGATGGTGTCTGCAACAATTGGTCCACAATCTTGTAATCAATCATCTTAATGATTTTTAACAGGTCATCAACATATTTTTCCAAGGTAGCACCACTATATTATCCTACCACCTTCTTAGATTCATCATTGGTCTCAACAACCTTCTTACCAAGGTCAACATCTCCTCGAAAGGTATGAGCAAAGACACAACCATTACGAGTCACCCGACTAGCCTCAACAATATTCTCAACATGGGACAAAGGTTGGATTGGAATTTCCACACTGTCTCCCAAGATAGTTGCATTGTACTTATAAGGTACAACTTTATTTGATTCATACGGGATAAGATCAGGTAGACAAGTAATTATAGGAGCTACAACAGGTTTGCTGCAGTATGCAATTTCTACAGGAGTGGGAATGTCAAAATATGGTATAATTACATTCACCCCTGCCTCTTCAACACACTCAGGAATCACATAATCATTGATAGAATAGTCACCCTCATCCGAAGAAAATAATTCATCAGCAGAAGCATATTCATCATTAGACACGGACTTAGTAGAATAGTCTTCAATCATATTAATTACCATTATAATCATCTCTGTTTCTTGTAACTAGAATAATATCTTAATTTAACAAACGTTGGATACCCCTCTTCACAATAGAACAACCACGAGAATCCCTGCAACAAATTTGACAAGAACCATAATTATGCCTTTCCTGACCATCCATATAACAGAAGGTGGCATGCATTTGTACCACATCATCATTCATTAAGTTTACATTAAAAGTCTTGAATTCACCAAGACATCCATAGACCATGTTCACTTCCTCCTCATACTCAACCCTTGGCCTGATTATATGGATAAGGCCTTCATCCATCATCTCTTGGAGATCACCTCTCACTTTATCAGACCCACGAATATATTCATTGTAGATGTTGCAAGCTACATGATTATGCGTATAATAGAAAAATTCACAGAGATCAACATGAATCTTCACCAAATCACTTCTTACCAGGTTTATATCAGAGATCCTGAAATCTCAAGAACAACTAAAAACCATATTCACAACACCTCCGCCTCCATGCTTAGGTAGTGGATATTGGGACCTTCATCTTTAAAAGGAAAAAGACCAGATTTGATCATCTTCTGCACTTCAGCCTTCAATGGATAACAGTTTTTAATATTGTGCCTGGGAGCTCCTTGATGAAAAGAACAAGTCTGATCAGCTTTATAATACCATGGCAAGGTCGCAGGTACAACATGAGGAGGCTTAGTCTGCACCAGGTTCTTCTGAATCAAAGCTAGAAATAATTCTGTATAACTCATCGGAATAAGATCAAAAGCTTCTATTTTATATCCTTGTCCTTGATTACCTTGAGGAGGAGCTTTCTGATATGAAACAACAGTCGGGGCTACATTGACAACTGAAGTTACTGAAGCAACATGTTGTTGATGATGTCTTCTCGGAGGCCTTCTTCTTCTCTCTTGAATAACAACATTTTTCTCTCCTTCTTTATTTCTAAAGAAACCATATGATGGTTTCTTGGTTGCATCAGAACCTTCATCTTTTGACAATCGTCCTTCCCTGACGGCTTCCTCTAAACGGACACCCATACTGACCATCTCAGTAAAATCACTTGGCGCACTGGCCACCATTATTTCATAGTAAAATGAACCAAGGGTTTTTCCGAAGACCTTAGTAATTTCTTGCTCTCCCATCGGGGGTACCACTTGGGCAAAAACCTTGCGCCAACACTACACATAATCCTCAAATGATTCCTTATCTTCTTGAGCCATTGCTCTCAGCTGGTCACGGTCAGGCGCTATAAACATGTTGTACTTATACTGCTTCGTAAAAGCTTCACCCAAATCATTGAATGTATGGATGTCGCTACTATCCAAACCTATATACCAGTTCAAGGCAGCACCAATCAAACTATCTTAGAAGAAATGGATAAGAAGGCGTTGATCATTAGTATGAGTGGACATCCTCCTGATATACATCACTAAATGATCACAGGGTGTGAGAGTTTCCCTTGTACTTCTTAAATTCTAACACTTTAAACTTTGTTGACACTATCACATTAGGAACTATGGAGAAATCACTGACATTCTGTCAGAATAATTCTTTTCCCCTGAGAGCGTTCATTTCTTTTTGAATTTCATTAAATTGATCTTTAAAATCATCCATTCTATCTTAGAAGCCTGAGCTTTCACTTGGTGGAGGAGCATCATGATAAACATCATCATTAATAACAGGGACAACATTCACCACATGAGGTGCAGAAACAACAGTAGGTTGAACAACTGGAGACCCTTAAGTAGTAGGGTTGTATTCTTCTGGCATATAACCTTTTGACATTCCCCAGAGATAGCCACTAGGCATACGGTGTTGAGCAGCAGTAGCAATTGGAGTAACAAAAATAGGTACTGACGAAACTTCAGAAATAATGGTCGTCTATCGTGGTTGAGTAGCATGAGGAGAAGAAGGAGGTGGTGGCTGATTCTGAGCAGCCACCATTGATTCCACCAAAGCAGTAAAGTTGGCCATACCATCCCTCAAAGAAGTCGCCTCCTTGCGAAGCTCATGATTCTCTTATTCAAGGTTATCCATCTTCCTTCTAGAATTAGCCCGAGTGTTGTAGTGATGCGACAACTTATTGATTGAACGAGACAGACAAACAAGTAAAACACCGGGGAATGAAAATGAATGCAAAAATATATGCAAAATGATGCATGATATGAATGCACATGATTTATTTTGTTTATTTTAGTTTTTTCAAGGAACTTAAAGAACTGTAAACATTTGCAAATATCAAAGAATCAACACATTTTGAAATACTGAATAATCTCATTTTAATAATAACTTTGGAAAGGATTGCAACTTTTTAGTACAAGTTTCAATAATCCTAAGTACAAGAGAATAGAGATTTAGTCTAAAAATCCTAAAGATTCAAAGTTGATGTAGATCTCCCCATACACTGACGCTTTCCCTTGAGTCTTGCAATCTGAGCCTTCAATTCCTGGTTATCTTCTGCATACTTGTCGGCGACTTCTTTCCATCCATCAGAATTAGAAAATAGGTGACTGGGACCTGGCTGAATGCTAGAGGAAAATAAATCATCTTGCTTGTCCATCATCTCTACAGCATGCCTCTCAAGAATCTCAATCAAATCATCCTTCTCTTTCAATTCCATTGAGTAGAAAACCTCCAAAGGATGGTATTTGTTCTTCCATGCTTCCCTCTCTCGCTGCATCCTAACCACTAAAAGTTGAAGTTCTTCCACATCCTCTACGAAAGGAGGAGTAGTCATCATAACCATGCTAGCTAAAGGTTACTCGCGTGGATAAGGCATCTTCAACCGAATTTCCCTTTCTTGTATCCATTGAAGATGAGGCTCTAAGGAAACATCTCCTTTTGGTCCAAAATCCTTTCTTCCTTTTATATGAATGTGACGCCAAGCCTTTTCAATCTCTTCCTTAGCTGCCTTGTGATCTTCTCCTTCTTTGAGAAAGAAACCACTCAGGTGAATGTTTTTTAGTTTATCTCTCATCGAATATCCAAGTTGGTGTCGTGCAAGAACATAATTGTAGTTAATACCTCCCTTTGTACCAAGAAGATGTACATTGGGGAAACTACCACAACTATCAATAATCTTGACATCATATTAAGCTTGATGATACTGTTGTATCCCAAAATTTGCCCTCTCAGCCTTCAGGAATTCATCCTGAATTCCCAGAGTCTCTCTTAAACAAATCCAAGCCCTGAATTATCATTCCTTTCCAAGTAAACCATTTACAAGAGAAAAATGGTCGTTGGCAAGCCCAAAAGTCAAAATTCTTACCTTGAAAAAGTTAAATTCTAAATACTTAGAATTTTTTCTAAAATAGAAAAGTGTTTAAGAAAAACGGCACTTCAGAGCTTCTGAACTAATCTCTAGGCAGAAACGGTCAGAAGTTGTAAACTGGGCTCAGCACATAACATTCAGTCAGAAGGTGGCCCGTCAGAAGATACACCAACTCAGTCAGGGATTGTAAACGTGGTTCAACACGTGATCTTTAAACAGAACATGGCTCTGTCAGCAGTTATGTAAGTTCAGCAAAAGTTTGCTAGAGAAGTGAAAAGAAGGCAACAAAGCCTGAAACTCCTTCAGAACGTACTGGGATCAGAAGGTAATGGGATCAATAGATTGGGTATAATACTGAAACAGAATCTCTAAGTCCAGGGTTCTCAGAGGCAGATCAAAGGAGCATGCTGGAAAGTCTGGAAAACTCTCAGAATTTATTGAGGTAGCAAGAGGCAAGGGTCGGAGTTTGGTTTACATTGTTTTTGGTGAAGCAGAATTGCTGGCTCAGGTTTTAGGTAATGATGCATAATCTCCTATTACAAGATTTCTGATTATTGACAAATCTCGTCACCATTTAATGCTCATTAATGCTCACAACCACTTTTGAGCATTCATCCAAGGGGGTCTCTCCACGTGTGGCATGGTAACACCCTCGTGCAGGCTTAGGTATGGATCTATGCGCCACTTTTAGCCTATGGGTGTCACTTCTCCTTAATCACTCGCCTATTGTTCCAGCCTAGGCTGAAAAGTTGTCAATCATCACAACTTTTCATGAACTTCCTTCAAGAACAAGTTAACCCCTACTGCATAGTATTGGCGCCATTTAACGTTTAAAAATTCACAAAGCCTTGCCTATAAATAGGACACCATTTTCCATTACAAACCCCGGTCAAAAAAGCCAAGAAAATTGCTAGAAGAGGAACAGAAAACTCTAGCAAGAAAACATTGTGAAACTCTGCCAAAAATTCCCAGTGTTTCATAACTTTGAATTTCCTACCTCCAAACTTCATTGATACCCAGTTTGCTTCCTGATTAGAGAACGCCCATACAGTTTCTGACCATACATACATATACCTTTTCCATCCACCCATTCTAAAAAGAGCCTGTATAGAACACCATCAGAGCTAAAGCTGGCTCCAACTCACAGATTTTCTTCCAACAGCAAGGTAAGCATCGGTTGAATCTCATCACGCTGCTAAGCATCATCAGCTTTGCATGCTCAATAAACATAATGTAGATATCATGTTGCTGCTATACCTGTTCTGAGGATTTTCATGCCTCTGAATGCTTAAGTAGGAAGTGAATCAGTGTAGAACCTGCTTGTGCCCCTTTTGGTTCTGTCTTCTAAAACACTTTGACACTTGCTGAGACTGTCCTAGGCATGCCTTCTGTTTTATGGAAAAATAATAAAATTGCAGATGTTCTGGCTAGCACAGGGGGAAACCAAGCTCTGACTTTGACGCTAGAACTTCTGAGGCTTGTTTTGCTATCAATAATATTAGAACTTCTGATGATTATTGTGTTTCCAGCAGGGTCAGAACTTCTGACATCCCCACTAACAAACTTCTGTCTTGCAGCGCATGGGGGTCAGAACTTCTGACCTTCCCACTAACAGGTTTCTGTTTTGCAGGGCACCAGAGTCAGAAGTTCTGACTCATACATTTTCACCAACTGGTTGATATTGTGCAGTAGGCCCGGGTCAGAACTTCTGACTTCCTCTCAGCAGCGCGCTAGCCCTCTCTCTCTTTCTCTTTTTTTTTCTTCCCCTTGTTATTTTATTTTCTTATCTATTTTTCTCGTTGAACCATCCACATTTGTACAAGTGTGTATCCCCCACCCCCTAAATATTGTAATAGCCTAGGACTTTACAATTCTGCATTTTATTGCTTTCAATGTAAATGCTAGTAATTAGGATATGTATGGCAAGATAAAATCAATGAAATAGAAAATCCTAATTCAAGATAAAATCATACATGCAATACAACACACTTGCACTCGAGCACCCCTTAAGGTATCTCCACTTGGTTGCCTAAACAAATGGCCATGGTATGCATGCTAGGTATCTTGGCAAAACAAAAACAAAAGATCATAGTCCCTCGATGACGCCATCTTGGTTGCCTATACAAAATGATCTAGTCCCTCGGAAAAATTTGCCAAAGATACTTGGCAATATTGCTATCATGGTCAATACGATGACCCGCGTCTGTCCTTTTTAACATCCTAATACAAGGTTGTTTACCAAATGCAATGGTAAAACAACATTATCAAAAGGGTTAAAAATGTGTAGCAAAGATCTTTGAGTAAAATAGGGTAGACAACTCTTAGTTACTTGATCAAAACTTGCAAAACATCCTTGCTACTTTCAAACACACTTCACAACACAATTTCAAAACATCTCCAAAAAAAAACAAACTTCCAAAACATTGAAATATCTTTTCAAAAGACAAACACCTTTGTATACATTCAAACAAGAATCATTACAAAGGTTGCCACAACGATGGCCTCTTTTTCAAAACATTTTTCAAAACCACACACAAAGCATCATTTCAAACAATTGAAAAGCAAAAGCAAGTGATCTAAACAAGTAACTAAGAGCCCATGGATAACCATGGATGAAAAGGGTGCTAGAACCTTTCCTTTTCATAATCTACCCCTCGAACTCCAGAAAACATCTCAAAGGTCTTTCCTGTGCTTTTTGACCTTTCCTTTGGATAAAATAAAAAGACGGTGGCGACTCTTGCTAAACCGAAACATTTGCGAACACAAACGCAAAACCTTAAGTCAGTTCTCCCACCGTATCACAGAACTGGCGACTCTGCTGGGGACTAATTCTAAAAGTGGGGTTACCTTAGGGTTTAGATCACCTTTACATGCTTATCTTGTTTGACTTGTATGCTTTACTTTTGGGTTCCTTGTTTGGGTTTGTTTTAAATCCTACACCCTAATTTGGGGGCACCTTTTAGGTAAGTAGCAATAAACTGTGAGGGAACTGTGCGGGGTATACCGACATGGTTGAAGTAGTAGCTACGTTGATGTGGCACATTGGTTGGTATCGGTAACCCTTGAGTTGAATCAAGGAGAGTACGGGGCCGCCGCGTGGTGTCGTGAAGCATCAATTGACTTTAGAACCTTACTTGACCAACTTGGCCTTTTTAGGATGTAGTGAGATGACCGGCTTTGGTGCAATCTGAAGTTGGTAGATACTCGTTAGTACACTAATTGAAGGTTGTTTTCTTGGAATATTTCGGTCGCCAGTAAAGTGGCTAAACTGAAACAATGAACACAGAAAATAATCCGGTGATATTGAGCTCCTTAGAACCCGGTTACTATTTC
The DNA here is from genome assembly GCA_948472305.1 of Vicia faba. NCBI lineage: Eukaryota > Viridiplantae > Streptophyta > Magnoliopsida > Fabales > Fabaceae > Vicia > Vicia faba. The sequence continues at coordinate 812,610,963 of OX451737.1, forward strand.
TAGGACAGGTTGAGCCAACTAACTTCAAAAGGGTACATACCTACAAACTCCATGCAAGCCTAAACCTAAGGACTTGTCTGCTTTATGTTAATGTGATTATTTGTATATACACTTGCTTACTTTTGCATACTTGTACATAACATCATAACATCATACCATAGCATTTTCAATAACTATTTCAAGGGTCTTGAGGGTCTTTGATGCAGGGTCACGTGGAACCAGACGTCTACCAAAGGGCAAGAGAATTCATTTTCCTCTAAACAAATGCCGTTAAAGATCAAGTACAACAACTTGAATCGAGGGCTATGACCCACTTGAAATGGTGAGCTTGATTCTCGTGGAAAGACATCCACCGATACAAAGTTTTCCAATCAAAGATGTTGGTCGAAATTCAACCTCTAACATTTTCTTATGTTTACCCCGCGAGATCCTTGAAAACATGCATCCACATATCATGTATCTTATCATGACAGGTTTCCCCTTTTCAGGTCTCCTTATCTTCCTACTGTTTATTTCAGTAGAGATGACTCTAGAGAGGACTGTCAAAGATATCCAGGGTCAAAATGCTCAACTTCAAGAGATGTTCTTGAACCTGTCCAAGGGGCAGGAAGAAGTGAAAGCTCTCCTCACAAGGGGCATGGTCCTAGGGAATCCAGGGGGCATCAGGAGTGATCAGTTGAAAGGACTACATATTGAGTTGGAAACAATGAAAATCCAAATGATGGGACAACTGGTGGGCCAGATGGCTCCCATCCAAAACCTGGCTCAAGGACAAGAGGAGTTAAAGGTCCTCATCAAAAAAATGCATCAAGATGGATGTAACCAAGTGGGGCAAACAACTAGGGTTGAGGATCAAGTCATCCTTCAGCCTCCTTTGATACAAGAAGGCAAGGGAAAGTCTCCCTAATTTGCTTCAGGGTCACAAGCCCAACAATAATATCACCAACATCAACAAGGTAATCAGTGTCAGCGAAATACATCTGAAAAGCACTTCACTGAGATTAACATGCCATTATCCCAAGTGCTGCAACGCTTGTTGGAATTCCAACTGATTGTACTAAGGGACCCCCCTCGGCGTCTCAACACAGCCGCTCCAGGGTACAATCCAAATGCGAGATGTGCGTATCATTCCAACAGTCCTGGACATGACACTGATGGTTGTTGGACATTGAGAAACAAAATTCAAGATCTGGTTAAAGAAACAATGCTGGAGTTCACACAGGATGGCCAGATGAAGATCTTCCGCTAAGGGTTCTCCACCTAAAGTGACAAGTTCGAACTAAGAGGCTTTAGTTTCATTTGAATTTTCAAGTTGTAATTTCTTTCGTTATTCAAACAATTCTGTTAATGTCAAACTCTGTTTCATTAATGTATTGCATATGTTTGTCTTGAATTCATCCATTCGTTTTCACTATTCTTGAACTATGCTTTCTACTTTCTTTATGACATTTAACTCTTGCTAAAAGTTACAAGCGTTTAGAGGGAGGATGACGAAAACAATGCCATAATCGCATACAGTATGCTTTTGGACAGGCCTTGCTGACGATGTACAGGCGTTTATTTCAAATCCTAAACACTGGAGTTATAAGGAAGATAATCACTAGTCAACCCCTTCAAGCCAAAGAAGTAGAAGTTTTCTGTTTTAACACAAATTGAAACCTTTAATCAAATCTGGGGTAGGGTAGTCTCTCAGTTAATTCAAAATGTGCGTTTAGCCGCAAACTCTCAGTTTGTAATACATCGAATGACATTAAAGTTTCCTTTGGAACCAAAAGACAATGATGGTTCCTTATCTCATAGGCAGTCATTATCTCTCAAAAAATAAAAGCCCACTGAGTCAAAACCTACAAAGGAGGCTTAAGAAAGCTGGGGCATCCCGCTGACTGTAATCTCGAAAACAAGAACGGTCAGGCAAAAATTAGGGATAATGAATCAAAAGAACGAGGTCACTACAAATCCTCAACAACATGAAAAATGTTGCAAAAATGACTTCCTTCCAACAAATTCAACTTGTGTGAACCATCACCAAAAACATTCGTTCCAGACTCATTTGGAGTTCAAATGCATAATTAACTGAGTTTAGGATTGAAGAACATCACGAAGAGTGGGTGGGTAAAAATAAACTTTGAGCCTTTATCCTTTGTTTCTTAAAACCGTGAACCAAGCCACATTACAACCCTTCAAAAGTCCTAATTGAAGCATGGGTTAGTTCGAAAGCATACTGTTACAAAAGGTATCCTGACTCCTGTAAGGCTTTGCTCTAAACCTTGTGTTGAATTTGTCTTATAAAAGTTTTCTGCTAAAAAACGCATTTTCAAAATTTCAAGACAAGCATAAACTTTTCATTATTTGAATATCATCGTTTGCATATGGCTATTTGTTTGACAGCGAAGAAATTCACACAGTGAATGTTCCGATGAACGAAAGCTCTCTCAGTGAACAAAATCACGTCAAGTGGGATGACACTCCCTTTGCAAAAATCTCCTATCAACACAGGGGACGTAACATGGCATTGTCCAATAAACCTGGGGCAGTCCAGTCAAGATTTCAAGAAATCTCTCAAAGTCCAGTTAACCTGGGGAAGTCCAGTCAAGATTTCAAGAAATCTCTCAATTGCAGAGTAACCTGGGGCAAGTCTCCATCTCCATCACTTGGGGCATTAAACGTCAATCTCATAAAAGGGTTACGTACAGTCCAAATTTCCTGGCAGTGCCACAAGCATTTGCTACTAGGGGCAATGACGAATCTCTCCAAAATCATTCTGAAAAGAAATTCAAGAATCCTCGAGAAGTTCATCACCTCTCTAGCTGACCAGCGGTCATGGGTTTATTTCCTCAACACTTGTCAAGGATTTATTCTCCAAAACAAAATTACATTTCAACAACATTCATAACATATGCAGATTGATCGGCAGGTAAAGGTTATCATCACCTTTTGGAGTAGCAGTCGTCAAAGATTCCTTCATCACCTTTTGGAGTAGCCGTCTTCAAAGATTCCTTCATCATTCGGTTGAGTAAAAGTTAATCCAAGACCTTCTCTGGTTCAGTTAGATCGACACTAAGATCTCCCTGATTCTTATTCCAATGGAAGATATTCCTGGTTTTGCTGTTTCAGATAAATCTCTCAACGATTTATTCTGATTCACTTCCAGATTTTTCACTATCAGAGACGAAGAATCCCACTTTTTTCTCCACCACCAGTTTGGGATTTATTTTCCCCAACGAGAGGTTGTCTTGAAAAAAATTACACATCCGTACATCAGGACATCATATAACACAAACTCATTTATTTTGAGAACGTCATTGTTTGATATATGTCATGCCACTAACCTTTACCTTTCAGGAAAGATGCAATCAATTTCTCACAACATTTCGTATCGTGAAGCCTGGACGTTGACCAGATAACGATACAAGGCTGTGAAACCTAGATGTTGACCAGATAACAGTAAGGTATACTATGAAACTTGGACGTTGACCAAATAGCAGTTTACTCGGCCAATTACTTTGAAGCCCGGATTCAATCGGATATTAGTAGGCCTCAAAATCAAAAGGGAAATCCGGATGTTAACCGGATAACCATTTGATTTCCTTCTAAAGACTGGACGTTGACCAGATAGGAAGTAAGGTATTATGAAGCCTGGATGTTGACCAGATAACGATACAAGACTGTGAAACCTGGACGTTGACCAGATAACAATAAAGTATACTGTGAAACCTGGACGTTGACCAGATAACAGTAAAGTATACTGTGAAACTTGGATGTTGATCAAATAACAGTTTACCCGGACAATTACTTTGAAGCCCGGATTCAACCGGATATTAGTAGGCCCTAAGATCAAAAGGGAAACCCGGATGTTTACTGGATAACCATTTGATTTTCTTCTGAAGACTGGATGGTGACCAGATAGGAAGAAAGGTATTGTGAAACCTGTATGTTTACCAGATAGAAATACAACACTGTGAAGCCTGGATGTTGACCAGATAATAGTAAGGTATACTGTAAAACTTGGATGTTGACCAAATAGAAGTTTACTCGGCCAATTACTTTGAAGCCCGGATTCAACCGGATATTAGTAGGCCCCAAGATCAAAAGGGAAACCCGGATGTTGACCGGATAACCATTTGATTTTCTTCTGAAGACTGGACGTTAACCAGATAGGAAGTAAGGTATTGTGAAACCTGGATGTTGACGAGATAGCAATACAACACTGTGAAACCTGGACGTTGACCAGATAACAGTTAACCGTTAACAGAATGAAGATTCTCATCCTTAAAACCTCAGAAGATTGGTATACTCCCAAGCTCTTGATACCATTAACAGAATGAATATTCTCATCCTTAAAACCTCGGAAGATTGGTATACTCCCAAACTCCTGATACCGTTAACAGAATGAAGATTCTCATCCTTAAAACCTCAGAAGATTGGCATACTCCCAAGCTCCTGATACCATTAACAGAATGAAGATTCTCATTCTTGCTTCCCCAGAAGATTGGCATACTCCCAACCTCCTGACCCAAACGCCTGAATGAAGATTCTCATTCTTGCTTCCCCAGTAGATTGGCATACACCCAAGCTCCTGATATTCCCGACAGAATGAAGATTCTCATTCTCAAAGTGACATATAACCCGAGTTCCTGATATTCCCGACAGAATGAAGACTCTCATTCTCAAAGTGGCATACAACCTAAACTCCTGAACTTCTTCCCTAACAGTATAGCTATTCCCCACAGAGTTTTTACTCCCCAACAAAATCAAGATTCTCATCCTTGATTCTCCAGTAAAGTTGCCAGAACCTTCTTTACTCTCAGCATAAATTTGTCAGAGTTTTTAATCCCTTGAAGATCGAATATTCTCGTTCTTGACTCCTCAGCACAAATTCCCCTGGCAGAATGAAGATTCTCATTCTCAATTCTCCATAAAGTTTTCAAATATTCCCCAACGGAGTTCTCCTCAAACAATAAAACAGGAATCCCCAGTAGATTGGCATACAACCCAAACTCCTGATTTCCTCAGCAGTATAGTTTGTCCCCACAGAGGTTGTCAAAAAAAAACTTGAAGACACACATACTCTTCAACAGTGGTCCAGGATTTATTTTCCCCGTCAGCCGTCAAAGATTTCGTTATCTCCAGTTATCAAGGATATAGTTTCCTCAGCAAGACAGCTAATCAGCCTACATGCGCATATATTACATTCATATATCATAAACATTAATAAAACACATTATGTTGCATCATACATGTCATGCAACATAACCTTATGTTTTAGCTAACATCTTACCCTTTTCAGGATAAGATTAAAAGCTACCTTTAAAAAATATTCAAAGATTTCAGTTACAGTATGGATACACCCCAGACACGGTGGTCATTCTATTACTCATTCAGATCTCTTATTCAGATACAGTATAGATACACCCCAGACACGATGGTCATTCTATTACTCATTCAGATCTCTTATTCAGATACAGTATGGATACACCCCGGACAAGGAGGTCATTCTATTGCTCATTCAGAATTCCGCAATCAGATACAGACTAGATACGCTCCAGACACGGAACCCATTCTATTTCTCATTCAGATTCAACTATCAACTTCAGGATCAGATATACTCCAGACACGGAAGTCATTCTGTCACTTGTCCAGATCCCAGTTACAGTACGGATACACTCCAGACACGGAAGTCATTCTGCTACTCATACGGATCTCAATTTCAGATACAATCCAGATACGCACCAGGCACGGCTGCCATTCTGTCACTCATTCAGAATTTATTCCCTACTCAGAGATGCTCCTTACACGGATGTTTTTCTGTCGCCTATTCAGAATTTAGATAAAATACAGATACATTCCAGACACGGTAGTCATTCTGATATTCATTCAAGAATCAAATCCAGAAATAACTCAGATACACTCCAAATACAGACACCAATCTGATGTTCATTCTCCTGATTTTCAACAAACAGATCTTGGATGGCATCTTTAAGCCCATCTCTAGCAAGATTCTACTATCTCTAAATGGCATCTTTAAGCCCATTCCCTCTGCTACATTTTGATGCGTGCAAATTTACGAGCACTCTGGTGTCCAATCCTCTTTTACCTTTGAGTCACGAAAGGCAAACTCGTCAATCTAACTCTTCAGGTTCAAGAAGATTGAACAGGGGCAGCCCAAGTTTCACAAGTTTACTGTTATCTGGTCAACGTCCAGGTTTCACAGTATACTTTACTGTTATCTGGTCAACGTCCAGGTTTCACAGTCTTGTATCATTATCTGGTCAACGTCCAGGCTTCACAATACCTTACTTCCTATCTGGTCAACGTCCAATCTTTAGAAGGAAATCAAATGGTTATCCGGTCAACATCCGGGTTTCCCTTTTGATTTTGAGGCCTACTAATATTTGGTTGAATATGGGCTTCAAAGTAATTGGCCGAGTAAACTGTTATTTGGTCAACGTCCAAGTTTCACAGTATACCTTTGTGTTATCTGGTCAACATCCAGGTTTCACAGTCTTGTATCGTTATTTGGTCAACGTCCAGGATTCATGATACGAAATGTTGTGAGAAATTGATTGCATCTTTCCTGAAAGGTAAAGGTTAGTGGCATGACATATATCAAACAATGACGTTCTCAAAATAAATGAGATTGCGTTGTATGATGTCCTGATGTACGGATGTGTAATGTTTTTCAAGACAACCTCTCGTTGGGGAAAATAAATCCGAACTGGTGGTGGAGAAAAAAGTTGGATTCTTCGTCTCTGATAGTGAAAAATCTGGAAGTGAATCAGAATAAATCATTGAGAGATTTATCTGAAACAGCAAAACCAGGAATATCTTCCATTGGAATAAGAATCAGGGAGATCTTAGTGTCGATCTAACTGAACCAGAGAAGGTCTTGGATTAACTTTGACTCAACCGGATGATGAAGGAATCTTTGAAGACAGCTACTCCAAAAGGTGATGAAGGAATCTTTGACGACTGCTACTCCAAAAGGTGATGATAACCTTTACCTGCCGATCAATCTGCATATGTTATGAATGTTGTTGAAATGTAATTTTGTTTTGGAGAATAAATCCTTGACAAGTGTTGGGGAAATAAACCCATGACCGCTGGTCAGCTAGAGAGATGATGAACTTCTCGAGGATTCTTGAATTTCTTTTCAGAATGATTTTGGAGAGATTCGTCATTGCCCCTAGTAGCAAATGCTTGTGGCACTGCCAGGAAATTTGGATTGTACGTAACCCTTTGATGAGATTGAAGTTTAATGCCCCAAGTGATGGAGATGGAGACTTGCCCCAGGTTACTCTACAATTGAGAGATTTCTTGAAATCTTGACTGGACTGCCCCAGGTTAACTGGACTTTGAGAGATTTCTTGAAATCTTGACTGGACTGCCCCAGGTTTATTGGACAATGCCATGTTACGTCCCCTGTGTTGATAGGAGATTTTTACAAAGGGAGTGTCATCCCACTTGAAGTGATTTTGTTCACTGAGAGAGCTTTCGTTCATCGGAACATTCACTGTGTGAATTTCTTCGCTGTCAAACAAATAGCCATATGCAAATGATGATATTCAAATAATGCAAAGTTTATGCTTGTCTTGAAATTTTGAAAAATGCGTTTTTTAGCAGAAAACTTTTATAAGACAAATTCAACACAAGGTTTAGAGCAAAGCCTTACAGGAGTCAGGATACCTTTTATAACAGTATGCTTTCGAACTAACCCATGCTTCAATTAGGACTTTTGAAGGGTTGTAACTTGGCTAGGTTCACGGTTTTAAGAAACAAAGGATAAAGGCTCAAAGTATATTTGTACCCACCCACTCTTCGTGATGTTCTTCAATCCTAAACTCAGTTAATTGTGCATTTGAACTCCAAATGAGTTTGGAACGAATGTTTTTGGTGATGGTTAACACAAGTTGAATTTGTTGGAAGGCAGTCATTTTTGCAAGATTTATCATGTTGTTAAGGATTTGTAGTGACCTCGTTCTTTTGATTCATTATCCCTAATTTTTGCCTGATTGTTCTTGTTTTCGAGATTACAGTCAGCGGGATGCCCCAGCTTTCTTAAGCCTCCTTTGTAGGTTTTGACGTAGTGGGCTTTTCTTTTTTGAGAGATAATGACTGCCTATGAGATAAGGAACCATCACTGTCTTTTGGTTCCAAAGGAAATTTTGATGTCATTCGCTCTATTACGAACTGAGAGTTTGCGGCTAAACGCACATTTTGAATTAACTGAGAGACTACCCTGCCCCAGATTTGATTAAAGGTTTCAATTTGTGTTAAAACAGAAAACTTATACTTCTTTGGCTCGAAGGGGTTGACTAGTGATTATCTTCCTTATAACTCCAGTGTTTAGGATTTGAAAGAAACGCCTGTACATCGTCAGCAAGGTCTGTCCAAAAGCATACTGTATGGGATTATGGCATTGTTTTCGTCATCCTCCCTCTAAAGGCTTGTAACTTTTAGCAAGAGTTAAATGTCATAAAGAAAGTAGAAAGCATAGTTCAAGAATAGTGAAAACTAATGGATGAATTCAAGACAAACATATGCAATGCATTAATGAAACAGAGTTTGACATTAACAGATAATTAATTGAATAACAAAAGAAATTACAACTTGAAAATTCAAATGAAACTAAAGCCTCTTAGTTCGAACTTGTCACTTTAGGTGGAGAATCCTTAGAGGAAGATCTTCATCTGGCCATCCTGTGTGAACTCCAGCGTTGTTTCTTTAACCAGATCTTGAATTTTGTTTCTCAATGTCCAATAACCATCAATGTCATGTCCAGGACTGTTGGAATGATACGCACATTTCACATTTGGATTGTACCCTAGAGCGGCTGTGTTGAGACGCCGAGGGGGGGTCCCTTAGTACAATCAGCTGGACTTCCAACAAGCGTTGCAACACTTGGGATAATGGCGTGTTAATCTCAGTGAAGTGCTTTTCAGATGTATTTTGCTGACGCTGATTACCCTGTTGATGTTGGTGAGGTTGTTGTTGGGCTTGTGACCCTGAAGAAAATTGGGGAGACTTTCCCTTGCCTTGTTGTCTCAAAGGAGGCTGAAGGATGATTTGATCCTCAACCCTAGTTATTTGCCCCACTTGGTTACATCCATCTTGATGCAGTTTGTTGATGAGGACCTTTAGCTCTTCTTGTCCTTGAGCCAGGTTTTGGATAAGAGCCGTCTGGCCCACCAGTTGTCCCATCATTTGGATTTTCATTGTTGCCAACTCAATCTGTAATCCTTCCAACTGATCACTCCTGATGCCCCCCTGGATTCCCTAGGACCATGCCCCTTGTGAGGAGAGCTTTCACTTCTTCCTGCCCCTTGGACAGGTTCAAGAACATCTCTTGAAGTTAAGCATTTTGAGCCTGGATATCTTTGACAGTCCTCTCTAGAGCCATCTCTACTGAAATAAACAGTAGGAAAATAAGGAGACCTGAAAAGGGGAAACCTGTCATGATAAGATGCATGATATGTGGATGCATGTTTTCAAGGATCTCGCGGGGTAAACACAAGAAAATTTTAGAGGTTGAATTTTGATCAACATATTTGATTGGAGAACTTTGTGTCGGTGGATGTCTTTCCACGAGAATCAAGCTCACCATGTCAAGTGGGTCATATCCCTCGATTTAAGTTGTTGTACTTGATCTTTAACGGTGTTTGTTTAGAGGAAAATGAATCCTCTTGCCCTTTGGTAGACGTCTGGTTCCACGTGACCCTGCATCAAAGACCCTCGAGACCCTTGAAATAGTTATTGAAAATGCTATGGTATGATGTTATGATGTTATGTACAAGTATGCAAAAGTAAGCAAGTGTATATACAAATAATCACATTCACATAAAGCAGACAAGTCCTTAGGTTTAGGCTTGCATGGAGTTTGTAGGTAAGTACCCTCTTGAAGTTAGTTGGCTCAACCTGTCCTAGAAATAGTAACCGGGTTCTAAGGAGCTCAATATCACCGGATTATTTTCTGTGTTCATTGTTTCAGTTTAGCCACTTTACTGGCGACCAAAATATTCCAAGAAAAAAACCTTCAATGAGTGTAGTATCGAGTATCTACCAACTTCGGACTGCACCAGAGCCGTCCATATCACTACATCCTAAAAAGGCCAAGTTGGTCAAGTAAGGTTCTAAAGTCAATTGATGCTTCACGACACCACGCGGCGGCCCCGTACTCTCCTTGATTCAACTCAAGGGTTACCGGTACCAACCAATGTGCCACATCAATGTAGCTACTGCTTCAACCATGTCGGTATACCCCGCACAGTTCCCTCACAATTTTTTGCTACTTACCTAAAAGGTACCCCCAAATCCGGGTGTAGGATTTAAAACAAACCCAAACAAGGAACCCAAAAGTAAAGAATACAAGTCAAACAAGATAAGCATGTAAAGGTGATCTAAACCCTAAGGTAACCCCAGTTTTATAATTAGTCCCCAGCAGAGTCTCCAGTTCTGTGATACGGTGGGAGAACTGACTTGAGGTTTTGCGTTTGTGTTCGCAAATGTTTCGGTTTAGCAAGAGTTGCCACCGACTTTTTATTTTATCCAAAGGAAATGTCAAAAAGCACAGGAAAGACCTTTGAGATGTTTTCTTGAGTTCAGGGGGTAGATTATGAAAAGGGAAGGTGCTAGCACCCTTTTCATCCATGGTTATCCATGGGCTCTTAGTTACTTGTTTAGATCACTTGCTTTTGCTTTTCAATTGTTTGAAATGATGCTTTGTGTGTGGTTTTGAAAAATGTTTTGAAAAAGAGGCCATCGTTGTGGCAACCTTTGTAATGATTCTTGTTTGAATGTATACAAAGGTGTTTGTCTTTTGAAAAGATATTTCAATGTTTTGGAAGTTTGTTTTTTTTGGGAGATGTTTTGAAATTGTGTTGTGAAGTGTGTTTGAAAGTAGCAAGGATGTTTTGAAAGTTTTGATCAAGTAACTAAGAGATGTCTACCCTATTTTACTCAAAGTTCTTTCCTACATATTTTTAACCCTTTTGACAGTGTTGTTTTAACATTGCATTTGGTAAACAACCTTGTATTAGGATTTTAAATGGGACAGGCGTGGGTCATCGTATTGACCATGATAGCAATATTGCCAAGTATCTTTGGCAAATTTTTCCGAGGGACTAGATCATTTTGTATAGGCAACCAAGATAGCGTCATCGAGGGACTATGATCTTTTGTTGTTCTTTTTTTGCCAAGATACCTAGCATGCATACCATGATCATTTGTTTAGGCAACCAAGTGGAGATACCTTAATGGGTGCTCGAGTGCAAGTGTGTTGTATTGCATGTATGATTTTATCTTGAATTAGGATTTTCTATTTTATTGATTTTATCTTGCCATACATATCCTAATTACTAGAATTTACATTGAAAGCAATAAAATGCGGAATTGTAAAGTCCTACGCTATTACAATATTTAGGGGGTGGGGGATACACACTTGTACGAATGGGGATGGTTCAACGAGAAAAATAGATAAGAAAAGAAAATAACAAGGGGAAGAAAAAAAAAGAGAAAGAGAGAGAGGGCTAGCGCGCTGCTGAGAGGAAGTCAGAAGTTCTGACCCAGGCCTGCTGCAGAATATCAACCTGTTGGTGAAAATGTATGAGTCAGAACTTCTGACTCTGGTTCCCTGCAAAACAGAAACCTGTTAGTGGGAAGGTCAGAAGTTCTGACCCCCATGCGCTGCAAGACAAAAGTTTGTTAGTGGGGATGTCAGAAGTTCTGAACCTGCTAGAAACACAATAATCATCATAAGTTCTGATATTATTGATAGCAAAACAGGCCTCAGAAGTGCTAGCGTTAAACTCAGAGCTTGGTTTCCCCCTGTGCTAGCCAGAACATATGCAATTTTATTATTTTTTTCCAAAAAACAGAAGGCATGCCTAGGACAGTCTCAACAAGTGTCAAAGTGTTTCAGAAGACAAAACCAAAAGGGGCACAAGCAGGTTCTACACTGATTCACTTCCTACTTAAGCATTCAGAGGCATGAAAATCCTCAGAACATGTACAACAACAACATGATATCTACATTGTGTTTATTGAGCATGCAAAGCTGATGATGCTTAGCAGCGTGATGAGATTCAGCCGGTGCTTACCTTGTTGTTGGAAGAAAATCTGTGAGTCGGAGCCAGCTTTAGCTCTGATGATGTTCTATACAGGTTCTTTTTAGAATGGGTGGATGGAAAAGGTATATGTATGTATGGTCAGAAAATGTATGGGCGTCCTCTAATCAGGAAGCAAACTGGGTATCAATGAAGTTTGGAGGCAGGAAATTCAAAGTTATGAAACACTGGGAATTTTTGGCAGAGTTTCACAATGTTTTCTTGCTAGAGTTTTCTGTTCCTCTTCTAGCAATTTTCTTGGCTTTTTTGACCGGGGTTTGTAATGGACAATGGTGTCCTATTTATAGGCAAGGCTTTGAGAATTTTAAACGTTAAATGGCGCCAATACTATGCAGTAGGGGTTAACTTGTTCTTGAAGGAAGTTCATGAAAAGTTGTGATGATGGACAGCTTTTCATCCTAGGCTGGAATAGTAGGTGAGTGATTAAGGAGAAGTGACACCCATAGGAGAAAAGTGGCGCATTGATCCATGCCTAAGCCTGCACGAGGGTGTTACCATGCCACACATGGAGAGACCCCCTTGGATGAATGCTCAAAAGTGGTTGTGAGCATTAATGAGCATTAAATGGTGACGAGATTTGTCAAAAATCAGAAATCTTGTAATAGGAGATTTTGCATCATTACCTAAAACCTGAGATAGTAGTTCTGCTTCACCAAAAACAACGTAAACCAAACTCTGACCTTGGCCTCTTGCTGCCTCAATAAATTCTGAGAGTTTTCCAGACTTTCCAGCATGCTCCTTTGATCTGCCTCTGAGAACTCTGGACTTAGAGATTCTGCTTCAGTATTATACCCAATCTGCTGATCCCATTACCTTCTGATCCCAGTATGTTCTGATGGAGTTTCAGGCTTTGTTGCCTTCTTTTCACTTCTCTAGCAAACTTTGGCTGAACTTATATAACTGCTGACAGAGCCATGTTCTGTTTAAAGATCACGTGTTGAACCACGTTTACAATCCCTGACTGAGTTGGTGTAGCTGCTGAAGAGCCACCTTCTGACTGAATGTTATGTGCTGAGCCCAGTTTACAACTTCTGACCGTTTCTGCCTGGAGATTGGTTCAGAAGCTCTGAAGTGCCATTTTTCTTAAACACTTTTCTATTTTAGAAAAAAATCTAAGTATTTAGAATTTAACTTTTTCAAGGTAAGAATTTTGACTTTAAGGCTTGCCAACTACCATTTTGCTCTTGTAAATGGTTTACTTGGAAAGGAATGATAATTCAGGGCTTGGATTTGTTTAAGAGAGACTCTGGGAATTCAGGATGAATTCCTGAAGGATGAGAGGGCAAATTTCAGGGTACAATAGATACCAATAAATGTCTGAGTGAGTGAGATCCATAATATTTGGTTCCAAACATGGTTCCTTCTTGATATCCCAAAAAGTAGCAAACCAGGGTAAACGAGAAATAAACCACTCATATAACAAAGGTGTGCAACAGATGATCATCCCATCTTGATAGAAATTCTGAAGATGGATGGAATAATAGGTATCTCCTAGCAGCGTAGGGATGGATTCCAAATCAGAAAGATCCTAATGGCATTAACATCAACAAATTTGTCGATGTTAGGAAACAAGAACAACCCATAGGCAAGCAAAGCAAAGTTAGCTTCAAAGGAAAATGTACTCTTAATCTTGGCAAAGTAACGAGCTTTCTCCAACATAAAATGAGCAGGTAAACGTCTGATTCCTCCTTTGGTAGTCATGTTGTCCTCTATCTCAGACTTCCTTAAGTGAGTAACTGCTGTAATCTTATGAGACTTAGACTCTCCTTCCAAACCAGTGAAAGGAACAATCAGTAAAAGGTAACCTAAGTAAATAAGAATACTCCTCCAATGTGGGCATCAACTGATAGTCAGGAAAAGTAAATCACTAGTACAACGAATCATAGAATTGGACTAACGTAGAAAGAACACCCTCCTTCATCACGAGCTTCATAAGAGGTACAATAGCTCCGTACTTCTTCCAGAAATCTGTAGGACTCTCGATCTCAAAAATCAAACTCTTCTGTTCCTCTATCTTAGGATCCTTGAAACTGTACTTTCCAGTCTTTCTCCTTCCAAAATCCATGGTCAAAAGATTACTTGAGATATTTGCAAAGGTCAACCTTAAGCTCCTTGAAAAAACTGTTTCAAGAATGCTCCTGGGTGCATGAATGCACGGTGATGCAATAATCACATACAAGATAACAAACATGGGGGGTTCATAGGTTCGACGTCACGAGCATGAATTCAAAGGTACTACCCATAAGGTAATTACTATTGGTTTATATCTAATGTAAAATAAGGTTCTAAGAAAATACTAGAGTCTACATTCCTCCTTCGGATATTACCAACATCCTGATGAGTTCGATAATTAATAATATTCTCAATAAAAAATCATTTGAGTGCAATATCGCGTAACAAATAATTTCAGATTGCACTGTCATAATCTCTGCACTACATCTAAAATGCCAAGATGGGTTAAGGGTTTTATGGTTTCTCAGCTTCTCGGGCTCCCAGGTTGAAAGCAAAAGTGTCTTCGTGATTCCTCGGTAAACAAATACTACAGTCAAAGGGCCTCCATTGAGCAGGGGATCTCATGTTTCCTTTTGTAGGATTACTCTCTCAAAGTTAACAGGACTATACCATCCATCCTATCTTAAGTTTTCCCAAGTCTGGGTATAGGACTTATAAGAGATCACCAAGCACCCTGAAAACCATAAAAAATCCAGACATACATGCTGTTGTACCCCAAAATTTGCCCTTCCATTTCCCATTGATTTCTCATCACAAAGCCCTTGAAGCTCAGGATCCAGTTAGGGTTTCATCTGCTCAAGACCTCTCCTTGCACTGTTGACTCAAATTAGGGTTTGTGTTTGCACAAAGATATTTTGACCTAGAATGCCTAAGATGACTTTCATGCCTCATATTGGACTCCCAAGTTTACCCATATCAAGTTTCAAGTCCTAATTCCAAGTTTTACCCAGTCAATTGGACAGTTGACCTAAAAATCAACTGTATTGGGGAAAAAGTCAACTGTGGCCAATTGACAGTCAAACCTCATGAAAATTGACCCACGTCAACATATTGGACTCACATGAACCATTTGATCAAGTTTGGATCACAATTCCACAAGAAAATTGATCAGATCACCAAAAGGGCAAAATGGTCATTTTTAGGGTTTTGACTGTACAAAGGTAATTTTTGACTGTTTGACCTAGCCAATGGAAAACCAAGCTCACACATGGACTCAAGGACCCCATGGAATTATCTTGACATGATCAACAAGCTCAAAAGATCCCAAGTACACAAGATTGACAGTTGAATTTCTCAGTCAATTGATCAATTTTGACTGTATACTGAAAAGTCAAACTTTGACTTTTTGGTCAAAATCAAGAGTCAAGATTCATTTTTCATCAAAACATGCCAAATCATGAAGCTTGTTCACCAAGAAATCACAAAATGCAAATTAGGGTTAGAAAATGGAATTTTTCATAACTTAGAATTTTTCTAAGTTATGAAAAACCCTAATTTTTCCCAACTTTGCCCCATCTTTTCACCAAGATCCATTTGGATTCAAACAAAAGTCAAAACATGAAAGTTGTAGATTGTGGCATAATCTACAACTTTGATTCACAAAGTTTTCTCATTTGAAGCTTGTATCTCAAGTTACAATTTTTTGAATAAGGGCACTAAACCATTTTAACTTAGTGAAATTTTAACCTATTTTGACAAGGTTTTCTACCCCACTTCAAGGCCATTTTCCATACACTTCCACTTGGAATTTCAATTTTAATTTCAAATATGGATTGTAGTACACATTCCAAGCTTTCCAAAATGTCCAAGAACTTCTCAAACAACCTCATGGTTAGAGAGAATCGAATTTCACAATATAGCAAAAAACCACTTTGTTCATGACCAAGTTCCATGTCCATAACTTTGCAATTTGAACTCAGCATGCTTTAGGCTAGATTACAGGTCCTTAAACCAAGTTACACTCAAGAATTAAATGCAAAACCAATGTGCCAAGTTGTTATTCTAAGCATTTGGACATTACATGATGAACTAACCCTAAACTAGATAAAGTGAACTTTCCATTTTTGCAAAAGCTTGCTTTATGTCAATTGGTAAATCAAAGAGGTACAGATCAAATCTCTCTAGCATAAGATTATGAGCATAACACTCTGATCAATGAGGTATTATGCAGCACATTAGGAGGCCCCCTACATGCCTAGGATCCCAAGTTGCATTTTGTTGCTTAAATGTGAAGAAAAGTACCATAACTTGTAACAACTTCCATCTCAGCATTAGAAAAGAAGAACAAACTTATCAAACATACTCAAGGCATCATAACCAAGCTGTGGCACGAGCCATTTGCCCCTAAAACACTCTCCATCTCAGAAACACCATCAAACTGCTCAAACAGAGCAGGCCTTGCAGATTGAGTGCCATCTCTCAATCCCTTCAAGCTTTATGGCCCAAACTTGTTCCTCTACCTTCCTTACAACATATGCAAGCTAACCAAAAGCAGAAGCCTGACCTGTAATCCCTCTAACAGCTTCCACCATTTTCATTTTTTCCTTTTGCAGTTGAAGTTCCACAGCTCGATACAAGAAGTTTCAAGACAAAGTAAACATTGGAATAGCATCCCTGGACCTCAAGGAAGCTTTTCCAATCATCACCTTGCACTGAAAGCTCCTCATTCTCCAGATAGAAGTTCAACTGAATAGGTAAAACTTTGCACTCGTATCTCTCTTATTATGCATCCTTAGTCTTAAGTTTGTGAAGAAACAAGGTTCTACTCATAGCCCTGAACATGTACATATCTTTACATTTCATTTCTTTTGCCTGAGTTGGGAGAATTTAAGCTTTGAAAATGGCAGAAAAATTAGGTTAGGATTTGGGGGAGAAGAAATTCTCCCTCATCTTAGAGAGTTAGGTCAAGTTCTATACATGGTTAGAATCGTCTCTTCATGCTGAACATTTGTTGTGTTATGAGTTTTTGCAAAAAAGCCAAGAATCGAGAGTTGGACATTGAAGAACAGGGCGCGCGCATTTTCAAACTTTGTGCTGGAGGTTGAAGACAGTGGCATTGGGCTGGGCTTGCTTTGTATTTTCCTTTTCACACCCCATAATTACTCATGAACCCCCTGAGCCCATTTGCTTCATTTTTTAATATTTTTGACTTTTTCTTTTTTTATTTGACTCATTTATTTTTTCTCAACATGTTAAAATTTTGAAAATATTTTTCTCATCATTTTTTGATTTTATTTGGTATTTATTTGATTTTCCTTTAGTTTATACATAAATATATATATATATATATATATATATATATATATATATATATATATATATATATATATATATATATATATATATATATATATATATATATATATATATATATATATATATATATATATATATATATATATATATATATATATATATATATATATATATATATATATATATATATATATATATATATATATATATATATATATATATATATATATATATATATATATATATATATATATATATATATATATATATATATATATATATATATATATATATATATATATATATATATATATATATATATATATATATATATATATATATATATATATATATATATATTATTATTTAGGATAAATAGAAAAATATGTAAAAACACTTCTATTTTTATTTTTTATTTTATATTATCCTCTGAAAATATTTTATATAAAAAAATGCTATTTTCTAAAAAAATTGAATATTATTATTATTTGTATATAATACATATTTAAAATAATATAAGTATACATATATATATATATATATATATATATATATATATATATATATATATATATATATATATATATATATATATATATATATATATATATATATATATATATATATATATATATATATATATATATATATATATATATATATATATATATATATATATATATATATATATATATATATATATATATATATATATATATATATATATATATATATATATATATATATATATATATATATATATATATATATATATTAATATACTTAGGGTAAAAATACAAAAAAAAATGTACATATTTTATTTTTTAACATTTAATACTAAAAAATGCCCTTTTTTACAAATATACCATATTTTATTTATTTTTGTATGTAATTAATAAATATTATGTGAGTTAATTAATTAATATACATTTTGATTAAAATTAGGGTTTTTGCCCTAAAAGTTGAAAATACTCAAAAATAATGCCTTTCTATTTTCTTATTTTATTTTACATAAACCATACTTTTTTTCATACATATAAAAAATTCCCTTTTTGCATTTTTTGCATATTTATTTAATTTCTATTTAATTATGTAATTTATTTACTTCGCCAATATTCAAAAATGATGTAATAGCTTAGATTTAAATTCTTGTCTAAATATCCCCCATTTGTAAATTTGTACCCCCCTCCCTATATTATTATGTTGTAATAGCGTAGGAATTTAAATTTCGCACTTTATACGCTTTCTAATTATGCCATGTTAGAATTAGGGTTTGCATGCGAAAAACGATAAAAAATAGTTTGACCTAATACAAGATAAATGAGCATGAAAATAAACAACACATCTCACACTTGCACCCCTAGGGTACTCCACTTTGTTGCCTTCAAATAATTGGGCCATGTTGCATGTTGAACTTCTTTGGGTAAAAACAAACAATCAAATGATCATAGTCCCTCGATGACGCTTTCGAAAAGTTGCCTAAAATGATCAAGTCCCTTTCAAAGAGAAAATGCCCAAAGATATTCAACACTATTGCAACTATGGTCTAAACGATGACCCGCGCCTGTCCCTTTCATCTCCTAAGACAAGATTGTCCACCAAATGCAATGGTGGAACAAATTTGTCAAAAGGGTTTAAAACATGACAAAATCTTTGAGAAAACTTTAGGGTAGATAAACTCCTAAGTACTTGCCAATTTACCAAGAAAACACTTGCCTAATTTCAAAACCCACTTCACAAGCACTTTCAAAATCAACTTTTCAAACCCTTGAAACATCTTTTTAAAAGATAAAACACCTTTTGTAAAACATTCGAGTAAAGAATTGTTACAAGGTTAGCCTAGCACAAGGCATCTTTTCAAAACATTTTCAAAACCATACACCAAGCACTATTTCAAACAATTGAAAAACAAAGGCAAGTTGATCTAAGCAAGTACCTAAGAGCCCATGGATAACCATGGATAGAAGGGGTGCTAATACCTTCCCCTTCTATAATCTACTCCCCGAACCCAAGAAAAATCTCAAAGGTTTTTGCTGTGCTTTTTAAACCTTTCCTTAGGATAAAATAAAAAGTCGGTGGCGACTCTTGCTCAACCGAAACATTTGCGAAAAAGAACGCAAAACCCTAGTCAGTTCTCCCACCGTATCACAGAACTGGCGACTCTGCTGGGGAGAATAATTTTAAAGTGGAGTAACCTTAGGGCTTAGATCACCCTCTTGCATGACTAATTGTTTGATTTGCTTGCTTTATACTTTGGCTATTGTTTGGGTTTACAATCCTCCACCCGGATTTTGGGAAGCATTCATAGATAGCAATACGTTGTGGAAACTGGTGCGGGGTATACCGACACGGTCTAAGCAATAGCTATATTAGTGCGACATATTGTGAGTACCGGTAACCCTTGAGTTCAATCAAGGAGAGTACGGGGCCGCTGAGTGATGTCACTAAGCACTAATGACCTAGAACCTTACTTGACCATCTTGGCCTTTTATTAGGGGTAGTGAGATGACCGGCTTTGGTGCAGTCCGAAGTTGGTAGATACTCGATACTACACTCATTGAGGGTTATTTTCTTGGAATATTTTGGTCGCTAGTTAAGTGGCTAAACCAAAACAATGAACATTGAAAACAATCCAGTGATATTGAGCTCCTTAGAACCCGGTACTATTTATAGGACAGGTTTTTAAGCCAACTACACTCAAGAGGGTAATTACCTATGAAACCCCATGCAAGCCTGAAATTAGGGTTTGGTGTGATTTGCGTATACATATGTTTTGTGCATACATCATAAACATCATAAAACATCATATGCATTCACTAACCATTTCAAGGGTTTTGGATCTTCAGCTTTGTTCTTGTTTTGTAGGACATGGAAATTCCTCGCAGAAATACCATCCAAGTCAACCTTGTGAGAAATCTCTCCTCAACTCAAGAAGATCTCTTCAAGAATTCCGGAAATTTCGTCCTTCAGTGAAAGACATGGTAGACTGCTCAGCCTAGTCAACACCAACATTGAAGAAGACATGATGAAAGTGCTATTCCAGTTCTTTGACCCTCTTCACCACTGCTTCACTTTCCCTGATTATCAGTTGGTCCCCACTTTGGAGGAGTTTTCTCAACTCCTAAGAATCCCTATCCTTAATCAACTACCCTTCAACGGTACGGAGAAGGAACCAAAGCCTGAAGATGTTGCTCGAGCACTACATCTACAGCCATCTGAAATCAAGGGGCATTGGGAAGCCAGAAGCAGCGTCAAAGGATTCTTAGCAAAATTCTTGTTTGAGAAGGCACAAGAATGTTGGAACTCATTGGACCTACAAGCCTTTGAAGAGATTGTGGCACTCCTTATCTATGGGTTGGTCTTGTTCCCAAATCCTGACCAGTTGGTAGATGTCAACGCCGTCAAAATCTTCTTGTCCAGAAATCCAATACCAACATTGCTTGGGGACATCCTTCACTCATTTTACACACGAACAATGAGAAAGAGGGGTGTTATCATGTGCTGTACTCCTATCCTCGCAAGGTGGTTTATTTCGCACCTTCCACAATCTGTCTTGAAGAATGACCAAGGTACAAGGTGGTCCCAACGATTGATGACTCTTACTCATTCTGATGTGCATTGGTGTTCTCGGTCCAGAGAAAATGTCATCATCGTCGATCGTTGCGGAGAATTCCCTAATGTTCCTTTACTTGGAATTAGAGGAGGTATCACCTACAACCCTTGCCTAGCTTTGAGGCAATTTGGATATGCACGGAGGGATGGCCCTCATGACATGTTGATTCCTAGCCTAGTTTTTGACTTCGACAACGATGCGCAAGGACTTCGCCAAAGATTCATCAGAGCTTGGGGAAAACTCAACAAGGTTGATAGCAAGACTTTGGGACACAAGAACTCCATCCCTCTTGAGCCCTATCTCAAGTGGGTACGAGCCCGAGCCCAAAGTCTAGTGATGCCTTATCCTCATGTACTCCCAGTGATTAAAGAGCCCGTCAATGAAGGAGAGGTTCCCTACACCATCCTGCATCCAGACATGCCTACATCGTGGGAGGAAATGCAGAAAAGTTGGATTCAGCTCAAGGAGGAACGGAACACTTTTGAAGCTAGCTACTACGCCAGTGAAAAGAAGGTTCTAGAGCTTACCCGCCGACTCCACGAGCAAGAGGCCCTCAATACCTACATCGCGCCAAAGAGGATGCGCAATGTATTTCTGCCTTGAGAAGTTTATTTTGTAACATTTGGCCCATGGGGCATTTATGTACTAACAAATTTCTTCTTATTAATATGACGTGCGTTCTTCTTTGTCTGAAACAACTTTGAATGTCCTAAATCCTTGAATGCATTGCATACATCAGCATACCATTCATCATGTGCATAAGCAGGTCTCACTCCAGGTTCCCTTATCTATCTGCTGTTTATTTCAGTAGGATGGATCTCGAGCAAACAGTCAAAGACCTACAAGCCCAGAATGCACAGTTCCAGCAACTCTTGATGACCTTGGTCAAGAGTCAAGAGGATATCAAGGCTCATCTGGAGAATAAGGACCCAGTGAAGAAGAAAAAGAGGGTCGGAGTGGCTACTTTGGGGAGAAGATTTGACAGAGAAGCTCGGAGGGTGCTTGAATTTCCTCCTACTTCTGATGAAGGGACTAGTAAAAGAGATCGAGTTGCGGTGCCTTCCGAGTCTGATGCAGAGGAGGAAGAGGTTGAAGAGGATGAAGATTATTCTGACCAGCAGTATCCTCCAGCTGATGACAAATATAAGGGTTTAGAAGACAGATTGGCTGCCATGGAATTGCAAAGGGTACCGGGTTTGGATTTTGAAGACATGGGCTTGGTCGCCGGAATTGTGATTCCCCCAAAATTCAAAGTGCCAGTGTTTGTGAGGTACGACGGGCTATCCTGTCCCAAAATGCATCTCAGGTCCTATGTGAGAAAGATTCAACCCTATACGGCAGATAAAAATCTCTGGATTCATTTCTTTCAAGACAGCCTGTCGGGAGCCCAGTTGGAATGGTTTTATCAATTAGAAGGAACCAGTGTCAGAAATTGGGAAGATTTGGCCACCGCTTTCTATAAACAATACCAGTATAATTCTGATCTTGCTCCTACCCGTACCCAACTTCAGGGTATGTCACTAGGAACAAGTGAGGGATTCAAGGAATATGCACAAAAATGGAGGGATTTGGCTGGCAGGGTGCAGCCTCCTTTAACCGATCGTGAGCTCGTTGATATGTTTCTTGGGACCCTATCTGGGCCATTTTTCAATCATTTAATTGGTAACTCTTCCGCAGGGTTTAACGATTTGATCTTAACAGGTGAAAGAATAGAAGCTGGCATCAAGTCAGGAAAGATTCAGAAGGGTGTTGCTGCAAGTGTTGAGAAGAAGCCGTTTAAGAAGGAGACAGCTATGGTATATTCTCAGAGAAGAGCAGGGAAGATGGAGCGTCGGCCAACTGTGGGGGCCGTAATGATTCAAAACACTCCAAGTGAGCATCCTCGCTACAACCAATCCAGACCAAATCAGCAACGGGTGGAAAGGCCACAACGGCAGTTCACCCGTATTAATATGACTCCAGCACAGGTGCTTCCCCATCTGTTGAAATTAAATCTTGCCACTATCAAGGAGGCGCCAAAGAATGTAAATACATCCTCTCCGCATTATCATGCCAATGCTAAGTGCGCCTATCATTCAGACAGTGTTGGACACGACACCAATGATTGTTGGGCACTCAAGCATAAGATCCAGGACCTGATAGAGGCTAAGGAGGTAGAGTTTGACGCTCCAGAAAAACCCAATGTGATATCTGCACCTATGCCGAAGCACGGTCGGAATGTCAATGCCATTGAAGAGGATCTGTATGTTGCTGACGTTAGTGATCTGACTACTCCACTGCTAACCATTAAGTTGAATTTGTTAAGGGCCGGGATCTTCCCGGGATGTAAATAAGACTGCTACTGTTGCCACTCTCTGCCGTTTGATTGTCCGCTATTAAAGAAAGGCATCCAAGGCCTCATGGATAGCCGACAAATTTTGTTCGAAAAAGTTCCTGCTGTTCCAGTTCATGTTGAAAATGTCTCAATCATAACCATTCACGCCAATCTTTCCGAGGCCGTCAAAAAGCCAGTTAAGATTACACCAGCTGCAAAGTCTATACCTTTGAAGATAACAATGCCGGGGCCTGTTCCCTATGTTTCTGAGAAGTCGATACCTTGGAACTATGGTGGTGACATCTACTACCATGGTATCAAGCAAGTTGAAATAATTGAAGAAAATTCAGATGATGAAGAAGCCAGCATTAGTAACATTGCAGGCACCAGCAAAATCACCAGAAGCGGGAGAATATTTTCTCCAGAGATTGCCCCTCCAAGAGCAGTCTTTGGACCCTCATCAGCTAAAGAAGTCCTCCCTGCACCAGTAAAACTCTCCGCTAGAACTCCTTTGATTGAAGAAATTTTCGTTCCTAGTGTTGTCTCTCCTACCATTGCCGATAAAGGAAAAGGAATACAAGATGAGCCCGTCAGGACGAGGGCTCAACCGTTGGTGATTCCGGAAGCCTCCAAGAAAGAAATGGACGAGATTTTGAGGATAATCAAGAGAAGTGACTACGATGTGGTGGAACAATTGGGGCAAACCCCCTCCAAGATCTCCATGCTGGCACTGTTGCTTTGCTCAGAAGCGCACGCTCAAGCTTTGATTAAGTTTCTGAAGGCAGCTCATGTGCCCCAAGAAACCTCTGCAGATCAATTTCAACATTGCGTGGCTAGCCTGACTGCAGACAATGGACTAGGTTTTTCTGATGCCGACCTGACCCCTAAAGGCCGAAATCACAATGATGCTTTGCATATTTCAATCGAATGCCGCGGAACCACCCTTGCACATGTTTTGGTTGATACCGGGTCATCGCTGAATGTTTTGCCTAAAAAGGCCTTGGACCGGCTAGATTGCGAAGGGTTGGAATTGAAGCCGAGTGATATTGTCGTCAGAGCCTTCGATGGATCGAAAAGAATGGTCCATGGAGAGGTTGAAATTCCTGTCAAGATAGGTACTGAGGTGTTTAAATCCACTTTCTATGTAATGGACATCCGTCCATCATACTCCTGCCTGCTGGGTAGACCTTGGATACACCATGCTGGGGCAGTCACCTCCTCCTTGCATCAGATGCTGAAGTATCCTGTAAAGGAAGAGATCATTACTGTCCACGGCGAAGAAGAGTACATGATTAGCCATTTAAATTCTTTCCGGTATGTGGAGGTTGAAGGAGAGTTCATCGAGACACCGTTTCAACATTTCGAAGAAGTGCTTCCTGAGATAGCAGTGGCGAAGTTGGCAACTGAGACACCAAGGCAGATGGCCAGGATGGCATCTCTGGAGGATGCAAGGGCTGCAGTTAAAGAAGGGAAGAATTCAGCGTGGGGGCAGTTACCCGATTTTCCGCATAAAACTCATAAGCTTGGATTAGGTTTCACCGCCGCTGGCCAGAAGGCCATGCGCCAGTCAAAGATTGAAAGAGCGCCGATCAAAATTTCTCCTTGCAGAATCAACGCCCTAGAAGATGAAGACAAGGAAAGCAACATTGAAGATTGGATTTATCCAACTGTCGGAGGAGGATTGAGCAACTGGGAGGCAAAAGACTTTGTCCCCATCACTTTTATTCATCAGTAATTTATCTATTAAACATTTCCTATTTGGTCTGTAATATTTTACTTTCAAACAATCCGTACACTATCTTTTCACCTCCTGCCTTGCCCGGGGCATGTAGGTCCGCTTGTAAGGGTTTTGACTATTTTTCATATTCATATGCCATGTTTAATGATTCATTGGACGTTTTTCATTTGATAAACTGTTTATGTTTATTTTCTTTCCTTTTGCATTTTTTGTTTAAGGATGGCTATCCCTTACACGCACCCACACTCACCAATGCAGGTACCCATCCACTCCGGATTCCATGGGTGACTATTCTGATGTATCTTTCAATAACTCTGAAGATCTGGTCAATCTAGCCGAGTACGAAGATGACGAAGGTTGTGAAGTACCCGGGGAACTAGCCAGACTTCTGCAACAAGAGGAAAGGGCCATCTTACCGCATGAAGAGCCATTGGAAGTTGTTAACTTGGGAACCGAGGAGAATCGGAAGGAGGTGCAAGTGGGTGCCAACCTGGAACCAGAAGTCAAGGAACGCTTGGTACAGTTACTGAATGAGTATGTTGAAATCTTTGCTTGGTCCTATGAAGACATGCCGGGTCTAGACACCGACATCGTGGTTCACCGTCTCCCCACAAGAGAAGACTGTCCACCAATCAATTAAAAAGTTCGCCGAATGAGGCCTGACATGTCCGAAAAAATCAAAGCAGAAGTAATGAAGCAGTTCGACGCTGGCTTTCTGGCTGTTACGTCCTATCCTCAATGGGTCGCTAACATTGTGCCAGTGCCTAAGAAATATGGCAAAGTCAGAATGTGTGTGGACTACCGGGATTTGAAAAGGGCCAGCCCTAAGGATGATTTCCCGCTACCTCATATTGACATCTTGATCGATAATACAGCTCAGCATAAGGTGTTTTCCTTCATGGATGGATTTTCGGGCTATAATCAAATCAAAATGGCTCCCGAAGATATGGAGAAAACAACTTTTGTCACACAATGGGGCACTTTCTGTTATAAAGTGATGCCGTTCGGGCTGAAAAACGCAGGGGCAACTTATCAACGCGCCATGGTAGCTTTATTTCATGACATGATACATCATGAGATTGAAGTTTACGTAGACGATATGATAGCTCGGTCACAAACAGAGGAAGAGCACCTTGAACATCTGGAAAAGCTGTTTGCCAGATTGAAAGAATACAAGCTCAGGCTGAATCCGAGTAAATGCACTTTTGGAGTTAGGTCTGGTAAACTCCTGGGATTCATTGTAAGCAACAAAGGCATTGAAGTCGATCCGGCAAAAGTAAAAGCAATACAAGAGATGCCTGCTCCCCGCACTGAAAAGGAGGTTAGAGGATTCTTGGGGCGCATAAACTATATTGCCAGATTCATCTCACATCTGACTTCTACCTGTGAGCCAATTTTCAAACTCTTGAAGAAGGATCAGGTAGTTGAATGGAACGACGACTGCCATGCCGCTTTTGATAGAATCAAGGAGTATTTGCTAGAACCTCCTATTCTGATGCCACCTGTCGAAGGAAGACCATTGATCATGTACTTAACTGTCTTGGATAACTCAATGGGGTGTGTTTTGGGCCAGCATGACGAGTCTGGTCGAAAAGAGCATGCTATTTATTACCTTAGTAAAAAGTTTACCGACTGTGAGACTCGCTACTTACTGCTCGAGAAAACTTGCTGCGCTTTGGTATGGGCTGCTCGTCGACTAAGACAGTATATGCTGACTCATACTACCTTGTTGATATCCAAAATGGACCCTATCAAGTATATCTTCGAGAAGCCCGCTTTATCTGGAAGGATAACTAGATGGCAAATGATCTTGACCGAGTATGACATCCAGTACACCACCCAAAAAGCTATAAAAGGGAGTGTACTAGCTGACCATCTGGCTCATCAGGCTATTGAAGACTATCAACCCATGAGATTTGACTTCCCAGACGAGGACATCATGAATTTGGACAACATCGAAAGTGACGGACCGTATGACGGACCCGAAAAGGGATCCCGATGGACCCTGTACTTTGATGGTGCTTCAAATGCACATGGAAATGGTATTGGCGCAGTACTCATTTCTCCGGAAGGTTGTCACACTCCTTTCACGGCCCGACTTTGTTTCAGCTGCACAAACAACATGGCTGAGTATGAAGCTTGCATCTTTGGTCTCGAAGCTGCTATAGACTTGGGGATCAAATCTTTGGTCGTATTTGGGGACTCGGCTTTGGTCATCAGCCAAATCAAAGGAGACTGGGATACCAAGCATCCTAATCTTATCCCATACAAAGAACATGTCCTGACATTGTTGCCGCATTTCGAGCAAATTACCTTCGAGCATTTCCCGCGAGAAGAGAATCAGTTAGCCGATGCTCTAGCCACAATGTCCTCCATGTTTAAACTCAACTGGGATAACAAGGCTCCCCAAATCACCATCAAGCGAATGGATGAACCAGCACATTGCCACGAGATTAATACTGAAGAAGTAGTGGAACAACCTTGGTTCCATGAAATTAAAAGGTATCTCGAGACTAGGGATTACCCTGAAGGAGCTTCCATGAATGACAAGAAGTTCTTAAGGAAATTCGCCGCTAAGTTTTTCCTGAGCAACGGCATCCATTACAAACGAAGCCATGATTGTGTACTACTCTGATGTGTGGATAAAGTTGAAGCAGAGTTGATCATGACTGATATACACAGCGGCACATTTGGAACTCACTTGAGCGGGCATACAATGGCTAAGAAGATCCTAAGGGCAGGCTATTATTGGTCTACTATGGAGGCTAACTGCCATCAACATTCCCGTACTTGTCACAAGTGTCAAGTCTATGCTGACAAAGTTCATATCCCTCCGGTTCCCCTCAATGTCCTGACTGCTCCATGGCCCTTTACAATGTGGGGCATTGATATGATTGGAGAGATCAAGCCCACGGCTTCCAACGGACATCGCTTCATCCTGGTTGCCATTGACTACTTCACTAAATGGGTCGAAGCAGCTTCCTTCGCCTCTGTTACTAAAAATGTGGTTGCCCGCTTTATCAAGCAAAATCTCATATGTCGGTATGGTGTTCCAGACAGAATCATCACGGACAACGGTACCAATCTGAATAATACAATGATCACTGCATTATGCGAACAGTTCAAGATTTATCATCACAATTCATCTCCCTATCGGCCGAAGATGAACGGTGCTGTTGAAGCTGCGAACAAAAACATTAAGAAGATCATTCAGAAAATGACAGTCACTTATAAAGATTGGCATGAGATGTTACCGTTTGCTCTGCATGGATACCGTACGACGACACGTACTTCAACTGGGGCAACCCCATTTTCTTTGGTTTATGGCATGGAAGCTGTCTTGCCTATGGAAGTCCAAATCCCATCTCTGAGGATTATGAAGGATGCAGGTTTGAATGAAGATGGTTGGATGCAGACCCGACTTGATCAACTCAATCTGATCGACGAGAAGCGACTTGCTGCTATATGCCATGGTCAGACGTATCAAAAGCGGATGATCAAGGCCTTCAATAAGAAAGTCAGACGTCAAGTGTATCGATTCGGGGATCTCGTAATCAAGCGGATTATCTTGCCGCAAAGTGATCCCAGGGGCAAATGGACTCCTACATATGAAGGACCATTTGTGATCAAGAGCATATTTTCTGGTGGTGCAATGATTCTGACCACCATGGACGGCGACGATTTGCCGCACCCTGCGAACGCAGACATAGTCAAAAGATACTACGCATAAAATAACCCGGCAAGTCGAAAACCCGAAAGGGCGGCTTGGGCAAAAATGGGCATCCCGGTGAACCGAAAACCCGAAAGGGCGGTTCAGGCAAAAATTAGGGATAAAAACAAAAAAAATCTGTACACCCGACAAGTCGAAAACCCGAAAGGGCGGCTTGGGCAAAAAGGGGTTTCCCGGTGGATCGAAAACCCGAAAGGGAGATTCAGGCAAAAGTTAGGGAATTAAAGCGTATGACTATGTCTCGTCGGATCACTTCAAAGACAATCTCTTCATCAACCAGTTCCAGACTTCTGATCAATCCAGTCATCGTCAAACAAAGCACTGAACGGGCAGATATTCAGAGTTGTGAAAGCTGTAGCAGAATGGAATCCCATGGAATTATTTCACATAGCCATCCTTTATTTTGTATAAAATCTTTCAATATTTACGGCAAAATCCTCCTACTAGGATAATTGTCTCCTTTGTACAAATATACTCAAAGAAAATTAATACAAATACTCTTCCCAAAAATTTGTGTCATTTCCCTTTTCTTTTTTTGCACTATTTGTTTTATTTTGAGAAACGTCCAATGTTTTGTTAAATAGGCATATGCATTTGAAACATAATCACTTCCTAAGTAAACCTAAGAAAAAGGATTACTAATAGGATGAGGGTACAGATGAACACCTTGGCACCCTCTCGAAGGAAGAACACCAAGAGATTTGAAATCCACATCCCTAGCAAACCCTGAGGTCTACCTCCAGCAGACCCTCGAAGCTTATCCCCAGTAAGGTTCTGAAAGGTATTCCCCGCAGAGCACGAGCGTCTCCCCCGAGTTTTATTCAAAGTTATTCCTCACAGAGGCTTATAACTGGGTTATCCTCAGCTAACAGCCACGGAAGATCGCACTCTCCAGAATTCTTCCTATCCTCGGCGGAGCTCATCAAAATTCCCCAGCCTAACTTATCAATATGATCCCCAGAGGAGCTTATCTTTGTTATCCCCAGCCGAGCTAAAAATTCAAATTATCAACCCCCCAGCGGAGCCAGACTAATGAGCCTTCTCTCCACAGAGTCTTAGAAAGAAGAAATCTTGAGTTCCCCAGGGAGATCGCCAGAGTTACTTCCCATCAAATTGAAGGTTCTCAATCTTACCTCCTCAGCATGAGTCTACTAGTTTGATACTCCCCAGTAGAGGTCATCAGGAATTTTCTCCCCCAGCAGCAGCCAAGGATTTATTTTCCCCGGCAGCAGTCAGGATTCATTTATCTTCAGCAAGACAGCTTGTCAGCTTACATGCGCATTCATCACATTCACATCATTTACCTTCATGTCATAAAACATACATTGCATCATGCATCATGACATCGCA
Source organism: Vicia faba (assembly GCA_948472305.1). Classification (NCBI taxonomy): domain Eukaryota; kingdom Viridiplantae; phylum Streptophyta; class Magnoliopsida; order Fabales; family Fabaceae; genus Vicia; species Vicia faba. The sequence goes on from OX451737.1 coordinate 812,641,095, forward strand.
TGCAACTAACTCTTTATCTTTTCAGGAAAGATCAGTCGACAGACTAAAATCATTCAACTTCAAGATTTCTGAAAACAGTTCATGGATTCATCCCAACAACGGATGTTAATCTATCGACTTGTTCAGATGCAACTTTTGAAAACAGTTTACGGACGCTTCCCAACAACGGATGCTGCTCTATTGCTTATTCAACTTCAAGATTTCTGAAAACAGTTCGCGGGTCCTCCCAGTAAACAGATGTTAACCTGTCACTTGTTCAGATTCTTCTTCAAGATTTCTGAAAACAGTTCATGGATTCATCCCAACAACGGATGTTAATCTATCGACTTGTTCAGATACAACTTTTGAAAACAGTTTACGGACGCTTCCCAACAACGGATGCTGCTCTATTGCTTATTCAACTTCAAGATTTCTGAAAACAGTTCGCGGGTCCTCCCAGTAAACGGATGTTAACCTGTCACTTGTTCAGATTCTTCTTCAAGATTTCTGAAAACAGTTCATGGATTCATCCCAACAACGGATGTTAATCTATCGACTTATTCAGATGCAACTTTTAAAAACAGTTTACGGACGCTTCCCAACAACGGATGCTGCTCTATTGCTTATTCAACTTCAAGATTTCTGAAAACAGTTCGCGGGTCCTCCCAGTAAACGGATGTTAACCTGTCACTTGTTCAGATTCTTCTTCAAGATTTCTGAAAACAGTTCATGGATTCATCCCAACAACGGATGTTAATCTATCGACTTGTTCAGATGCAACTTCTGAAAACAGTTTATGGATTCTGCTCAACAACGGATGTTAATCTATCGACTTGTTCAGATGCAACTTCTGAAAACAGTTCACGGGTTCTCCAAGTAAACGGATGTTAACGTATCGCTTGTTCAGTTTCTTTTCCGAACCACTGAAAATAGTTTACAGGTTTCTCCCAACAACGGATGTCAATCTATTGCTTGTTCAGACCCCCAGTTCAGAAATGGTCCAAAGCTTGGACACTTTCCTGATATTCCCTTCCAGATGGCATCTCTAAGCCCATCCCCGACAATATTTCTGTCACTCTCCCAGATGGCATCGTTAAGCCCATCTCCAAATGGCGTCTCTAAGCCCATTCCCGCGTCCAGTGCTTTGATGAGTGCAAATTTCCGGGCACTCTAGTGTCCAATCTCCTTTTACCCTCGAGTCACGAAAGGCAAGCTTGCCCATCTAACTCTTCGGATTCCATAAGATTGAACAGGGGCAACTGTTGTACCCCAAAATTTGCCCTCCCATTTCCCATTGATTTCTCATCACAAAGCCCTTGAAGCTCAGGATCCAGTTAGGGTTTCATCTGCTCAAGACCTCTCCTTGCATTGTTGACTCAAATTAGGGTTTGTGTTTGCACAAAGATATTTTGACCTAGAATGCCTAAGATGACTTTCATGCCTCATATTGGACTCCCAAGTTTACCCATATCAAGTTTCAAGTCCTAATTCCAAGTTTTACCCAGTCAATTGGACAGTTGACCTAAAAATCAACTGTATTGGGGAAAAAGTCAACTGTGGCCAATTGACAGTCAAACCTCATGAAAATTGACCCACGTCAACATATTGGACTCACATGAACCATTTGATCAAGTTTGGATCACAATTCCACAAGAAAATTGATCAGATCACCAAAAGGGCAAAATGGTCATTTTTAGGGTTTTGAATGTACAAAGGTAATTTTTGACTGTTTGACCTAGCCAATAGAAAACCAAGCTCACACATGGACTCAAGGACCCCATGGAATTATCTTGACATGATCAACAAGCTCAAAAGATCCCAAGTACACAAGATTGACAGTTGAATTTCTCAGTCAATTGATCAATTTTGACTGTATACTGAAAAGTCAAACTTTGACTTTTTGGTCAAAATCAAGAGTCAAGATTCATTTTTCATCAAAACATGCCAAATCATGAAGCTTGTTCACCAAGAAATCACAAAATGCAAATTAGGGTTAGAAAATGGAATTTTTCATAACTTAGAATTTTTCTAAGTTATGAAAAACCCTAATTTTTCCCAACTTTGCCCCATCTTTTCACCAAGATCCATTTGGATTCAAACAAAAGTCAAAACATGAAAGTTGTAGATTGTGGCATAATCTACAACTTTGATTCACAAAGTTTTCTCATTTGAAGCTTGTATCTCAAGTTACAATTTTTTGAATAAGGGCACTAAACCATTTTAACTTAGTGAAATTTTAACCTATTTTGACAAGGTTTTCTACCCCACTTCAAGGCCATTTTCCATACACTTCCACTTGGAATTTCAATTTGCATTTCAAAGATGGATTGTAGTACACATTCCAAGCTTTCCAAAATGTCCAAGAACTTCTCAAACAACCTCATGGTTAGAGAGAATCGAATTTCACAATATAGCAAAAAACCACTTTGTTCATGACCAAGTTCCATGTCCATAACTTTGCAATTTGAACTCAGCATGCTTTAGGCTAGATTACAGGTCCTTAAACCAAGTTACACTCAAGAATTAAATGCAAAACCAATGTGCCAAGTTGTTATTCTAAGCATTTGGACATTACATGATGAACTAACCCTAAACTAGATAAAGTGAACTTTCCATTTTTGCAAAAGCTTGCTTTATGTCAATTGGTAAATCAAAGAGGTACAGATCAAATCTCTCTAGCATAAGATTATGATCATAACACTCTGATCAATGAGGTATTATGCAGCACATTAGGAGGCCCCCTACATGCCTAGGATCCCAAGTTGCATTTTGTTGCTTAAATGTGAAGAAAAGTACCATAACTTGTAACAACTTCCATCTCAGCATTAGAAAAGAAGAACAAACTTATCAAACATACTCAAGGCATCATAACCAAGCTGTGACACGAGCCATTTGCCCCTAAAACACTCTCCATCTCAGAAACACCATCAAACTGCTCAAACAGAGCAGGCCTTGCAGATTGAGTGCCATCTCTCAATCCCTTCAAGCTTTATGGCCCAAACTTGTTCCTCTACCTTCCTTACAACATATGCAAGCTAACCAAAAGCAGAAGCCTGACCTGTAATCCCTCTAACAGCTTCCACCATTTTCATTTTTTCCTTTTGCAGTTGAAGTTCCACAGCTCGATACAAGAAGTTTCAAGACAAAGTAAACATTGGAATAGCATCCCTGGACCTCAAGGAAGCTTTTCCAATCATCACCTTGCACTGAAAGCTCCTCATTCTCCAGATAGAAGTTCAACTGAATAGGTAAAACTTTGCACTCGTATCTCTCTTATTATGCATCCTTAGTCTTAAGTTTGTGAAGAAACAAGGTTCTACTCATAGCCCTGAACATGTACATATCTTTACATTTCATTTCTTTTGCCTGAGTTGGGAGAATTTAAGCTTTGAAAATGGCAGAAAAATTAGGTTAGGATTTGGGGGAGAAGAAATTCTCCCTCATCTTAGAGTGTTAGGTCAAGTTCTATACATGGTTAGAATCGTCTCTTCATGTTGAACATTTGTTGTGTTATGAGTTTTTGCAAAAAAGCCAGGAATCGAGAGTTGGACATTGAAGAACAGGGCGCGCGCATTTTCAAACTTTGTGCTGGAGGTTGAAGACAGTGGCATTGGGCTGGGCTTGCTTTGTATTTTCCTTTTCACACCCCATAATTACTCATGAACCCCCTGAGCCCATTTGCTTCATTTTTTAATATTTTTGACTTTTTCTTTTTTTATTTGACTCATTTATTTTTTCTCAACATGTTAAAATTTTGAAAATATTATTCTCATCATTTTTTGATTTTATTTGGTATTTATTTGATTTTCCTTTAGTTTATACATAAATATATATATATATATATATATATATATATATATATATATATATATATATATATATATATATATATATATATATATATATATATATATATATATATATATATATATATATATATATATATATATATATATATATATATATATATATATATATATATATATATATATATATATATATATATATATATATATATATATATATATATATATATATATATATATATTAATATACTTAGGGTAAAAATACAAAAAAAAAAATGTACATATTTTATTTTTTAACATTTAATACTAAAAAATGCCCTTTTTTACAAATATACCATATTTTATTTATTTTTGTATGTAATTAATAAATATTATGTGAGTTAATTAATTAATATACATTTTGATTAAAATTAGGGTTTTTGCCCTAAAAGTTGAAAATACTCAAAAATAATGCCTTTCTATTTTCTTATTTTATTTTACATAAACCATACTTTTTCTCATACATATAAAAAATTCCCTTTTTGCATTTTTTGCATATTTATTTAATTTCTATTTAATTATGTAATTTATTTACTTCGCCAATATTCAAAAATGATGTAATAGCTTAGATTTAAATTCTTGTCTAAATATCCCCCATTTGTAAATTTGTACCCCCCTCCCTATATTATTATGTTGTAATAGCGTAGGAATTTAAATTTCGCACTTTATACGCTTTCTAATTATGCCATGTTAGAATTAGGGTTTGCATGCGAAAAACGATAAAAAATAGTTTGACCTAATACAAGATAAATGAGCATGAAAATAAACAACACATCTCACACTTGCACCCCTAGGGTACTCCACTTTGTTGCCTTCAAATAATTGGGCCATGTTGCATGTTGAACTTCTTTGGGTAAAAACAAACAATCAAATGATCATAGTCCCTCGATGACGCTTTCGAAAAGTTGCCTAAAATGATCAAGTCCCTTTCAAAGAGAAAATGCCCAAAGATATTCAACACTATTGCAACTATGGTCTAAACGATGTCCCGCGCCTGTCCCTTTCATCTCCTAAGACAAGATTGTCCACCAAATGCAATGGTGGAACAAATTTGTCAAAAGGGTTTAAAACATGACAAAATCTTTGAGAAAACTTTAGGGTAGATAAACTCCTAAGTACTTGCCAATTTACCAAGAAAACACTTGCCTAATTTCAAAACCCACTTCACAAGCACTTTCAAAATCAACTTTTCAAACCCTTGAAACATCTTTTTAAAAGATAAAACACCTTTTGTAAAACATTCGAGTAAAGAATTGTTACAAGGTTAGCCTAGCACAAGGCATCTTTTCAAAACATTTTCAAAACCATACACCAAGCACTATTTCAAACAATTGAAAAACAAAGGCAAGTTGATCTAAGCAAGTACCTAAGAGCCCATGGATAACCATGGATAGAAGGGGTGCTAATACCTTCCCCTTCTATAATCTACTCCCCGAACCCAAGAAAAATCTCAAAGGTTTTTGCTGTGCTTTTTAAACCTTTCCTTAGGATAAAATAAAAAGTCGGTGGCGACTCTTGCTCAACCGAAACATTTGCAAAAACGAACGCAAAACCCTAGTCAGTTCTCCCACCGTATCACACATGCATATATACAACAAATAATATACAAAAAATAATAGCGCATACACAAATGAACAAATATAGGCTCAATCCACTTAGAGAGTGTTGCCCAGTGAAGTCACCAAATTTCCTTAGCAGTAGAAATGTCAAGATTAAGCCATTGGATTGACTTATCTTACAAATATCAATGGAGTCGCCACCACACTTTTATTTTATCCAAAGGACTAGGAAAAGAGTGAATAAAACCTAAAGTAAAATAGAGAATCTAGGTACAGGGTTGGTTATGCCAAGGGAAAGTATTATCACCCTAAACATCTACAGTACTCCGCAGGAACCTCTTTGAAAATTTGTGTATTTTGGCTATAAAAGTTGTTTACAAAAATACATTGTGGAGATGAGAAAATAAGTTTTTTTTACAATTTTTTCACCCGCCGCGTTTGCGAACCTTTTGTGGTTACATACCCTTTTCATGCAATAGAGGATCATTGTACTTGTAGTTCACCTCAAAAAATTTAAAAGTTTTGTGTGTTGGTTAATTTTAAGAAGAAAAAACATCATCGTTGTGATATGGTGGGAGAACTGACTTGGGTGTTTTGCATTTTATCACAAATGTTGTGGTTAGCAAGAGTCACCACCGACTTTTCTTTTATCCAAAAGGAAAGGCTGAAAAGAACGGGAAAGACCTTTGAGATTATTTCTTGAGTTCGGGGGGTAGATTATGAAAATGGAATGTATTAGCACCATTTTCATCCATAGTTATATATGGGATCTTAGTTGCTTGCTAGATCACTTGCTTTTGTTTGAAAATGTGTGCTTTGTATGGTTTTTGAAAGTATTTTGAAAAGGCGCCTTCGTTTAGGCAAACTTTGTAATAGTTCTCGTTCGTAAGAACGTATACAAAGTGTTGAGCTTTTGAAAATATTTCATGTTTGGAAATGTTTTGAAAGTGTTTTGAAAGTGTTTTTGAAAGTGTTTGGTGTTTGTTTTGAAAATAAGCAAGGATGTTTGATTTGAAAATGAGCAAGCAACTAGGAACAATCTACCTACTCAAAAGTCTTTGTTCATTTCTTCATTTCCTTTGATATTGTTATCTTACCATTGATTGGTAAGAAGCCTTATCTTTGGATGTAAATGGACGAACGTGGGTCATCGTATAGCCATGATAACAATATTGTGAGATATCTTAGCATTTCTCTTTGAGGGACTAAGATCATTTTGAAAGGCAACATTGATAGCGTCATCGAGGGACTATGATCTTATAATTTTGATTGCTTTTGCTAAGATATCCCACATGCATAACATGGCCATTTTTGTAAGGCAACAAAGTGGAATTACCCTAAGGGTGCAAGTGTGCAAATGTGTTTGATTTACATGCATTGTTTATCTTGAATTAGGGTTTGCTACTTGTGGATTTTAGTCTTGCCATACAAACCCTAATTACTAGCATTTATATAAAGCGATAAATTGCAGAAAGTAAAATTACTATGCTATTACATCGTTAGGGGAGGGGGTATACAAATTTACAAATGGGGATTTGCAAGAAAAGTAAACCTAATTATCTATTACAACTATATCGAATAATATACAAGAATTGAATAAATAATGTACAAAGATATAAATGGAAAAATATATTATTTTTGTTTGTTTTCATGAAAGGGTTTGTTCTTGACCTAATTAAGAAAATGATTAGTTAAAAAAATAAACAAAATTAAGCCTAAACTAATTAATTAAGAAATTAAGTTAAAAATGTTTTTTAAGGTTTTTTATGAAAAGGTTTAATAATAAAATGTGAAAATTAATTAATTAAAAGAAACCTAAATTCTAAATTAATTTTAAAAGAAAGAAAATAAAATAATAATTAAACCTAAATCTAAATGTTAATTATTTAAGAAAAAGAAATTAATTTATTAAGAAAATGTTTTTGTTCTTTTTATTTTATAAAGAAAATAAAATATAAATGTGAAAATAATAAATAAAAATATTTTTGGATTTTTTATTAATAAAAATAAAAATAAAAATAATAATAATAATAATAATAGTAATAAAAATATAATAAAGAAAAAAAGAAATAAAATAAAATAAAAAGAAAATAATGAAAGAAATTGGGCCAGGGGTGTAAAAGTAAGGCAGGGGGTTAGAAGCCAGTAAAAAAGACCAAGCCCAATTATCTAGGGCCCATGCGCTGCCCAAAATTGGAAATCATGAAATGAGTTTGAGCTTGATTCAAGGTGCTGTGATGATCAAGTTAGCTTCCTCAAGTTCCCAGGAAGCTAATTCAATGGTTAGCTTGAGCAATGGATGGCTGGAATGGCTTGGAGAACTCAACCTGCAATGCTCTGTTTTTGGTTATGGAGTTTGATGCAAATGGTGTTACAGTCGTGTAACAAGGACAAGGATGAGTTGTATTTGATGTAAGGAAGCTTTAGGAACTAAAAGGCGAAATAACGCACGAGGGAAATATGAGTTACAAGTCCAAGGTCATAAACTGTGCAACAATGGAGTTTTTGGGAAATTTCTAATTTGAGGGAGTTTGGGAGAGTTTCAGGGTGTTAATGCTCGTGTCTTAGCTCACAAATAGCGTCTTTATTTATAAGCAACAAGTTTGGAGACTTGTTGTTGATTTCTTGATGAACAAGTTTCATATTTTGACATGTCTTGATGAATTGTAATCTTTGAAACTTGATGTTGATCAAAAAGTCAAAGTTTGACTTTTCAGTGTACAGACTGTTCATCAGTTGACTGAAAATCAACTATCAACCAATTGATCTTTAGAGATGTTTTGAGCCATGCCCTTAGGTAAAAATTAAGTATTTGAATCCTTGAGATCATAACTTAAACCAATCAATCATTTGCTAGGTCAAAAATCAGAAATTGCACCTTCTCAATCAAAACCCTAATTTTGACCATTTTGCCCTTTTGATGATCTGATCAAATTTCTTGTGGAATTATGGTACAAACTTGATCAAATGACATATATGAGTTTATGATATTGATATGGATAAAAAACTATGAAGTTTGACTGTAAATTCACCACAATTGACTTTTTTTCCAATATAACTGATTTTAGGTCAACTGATCAATTGACTGAGCAAAAATGTGATCCAAGACTTGAAACTTGACATGAGCAATCTTCAGGGTCCAAAATGATCCATGAAAGTCATATGGGGCATTAAAATCTCATTTGTCTTTCTGCAAACTCAAACCCTAATTTCCAGTCATTAGTGTTAGAGGTGGTGTCTTGAGCTGATCCAACCTTGTGCAGTCTTGAATCCAAGGAGATCTTGTGAGAGATCACTTAATAAATAAGAGGGAAACTTTTGGGGTAGAAAAATCATCATATCCAAGTGGAAAACATACTTACTATCCACAATTATGAGAAAGGAGAATTTTCATCATCTCAAAGTGGAGGACATAGTTTGGATTTAAAATCAACAAGACATCACTCAACACCCAAGTGGAAAATGGCTCACTTCACTATATATCATAGAAATATAGTAGTTTTCCTCACTACAAGAATCACCAAGAGTATAATATTTGAGAAAAGAGTTTTAAAATAAAAATCCAAAGTGGGAAAAAATGGTTTTAGTGAGGTTAATGACTTTAAGTCTTAAAAAAAGATGTCAAAGTATGATTAAATTAATTAAGGGTTTGATTAAGAAAAATGTTTTTGAAAAGGCATGGACCTAAGTCCAAGTTTATTATGAAAGTGGTTCAAGTTTTGAAAAACAAGAAGAGTTTTAAAAGGAGGGAGAAGATTTTTGAAATTAAAGAAGATGGGAGGAGATGAAGGGACTATCCTATATACACAAAGTAAAAGCTAAGGAAAAGAACGGGATAACCAACAAGAAACCAACACTTGACATAAAGAAGTCAATGTAGAATTATCATCCTATAGATTAAAACCAAGCAAGCAAAATAATAAACCTCAGATGAGTTAAGAACTAAGAAAAGTCTTCAGAAAAAATTGGGCATAGTAACAATTGTATACAGAGAAATTCTGAATCACAGACAAAAGCATGAAACTCAGAATAACCTGCACACAGAAAAATTCAAACCAATGCCTTAGAGTAAACCCGAAGGACTTCATAAGATCTTCACAAAAATATCAACCAAAGATCATAGTGTTTAAGGTCTCAGGTCTTCTAATCCTAAGTCTCAGGAGTTCACAACTCCATAGTGCTAGAGATAGTAACTAGATAGTCCAAGTATCCTCAAAGCTTTTAATGTTCAATTAAATTAAAAATAAAAGATGGCTCAAGTGAGAAAAGATAAAATAACAGAAAATTAATGCTCAAACGAGCAAAGGTAAAAATGAAAAAAGCAAATGCTCAAGTGAGCAAAAGGCAAATAGCATGGGATATAAATGCTAAAGGTAAATGTCATAAAGTAAGATATAAAGTAAAAGCATAAAGTAAAATCAATTGTTAATGGTTAATAGTTAGAAGTTAATAGTTGATGGTTGGGGACATTTTTAGATGAATGATCCATAATGATTTGAACATTGAGCCTAAGTCAAAATTGATGAAGACTCATTAGAGGATTGATATAATAAAAGCATACTAACAATGAGATTTCAAGGTTATTGGTCATAGCTCAACATTTAATCATCTTTGGACTTACAAACACAATGTTTGAGCCACTAAGAATCAATCAAATAAAAGAAAAAAATGGGAGAATTCCAAGTGATCTGATCTATGATGGTTTGAGCCTTGAGCCCAGGTCAAAGTAGATGAAGACTCATTAGAGGATTGATAGAATCAAAGCCTCCTAACAAGGGAGATTTCAAGGTTATTGGCCCTAGCTCAAGACTTAACCATACTCGGGCTTGCAAACATAAATTTTGGGCCACTAAGAACCAATCAATAGGAAAAGAAGAAAGGGGATAAGATGAAGGGGAAAAGGGGAAGTCACAGTATAACCAATGCCTCAGATGAATCACATTTAGGTCTAATTCATTAAAATCAATCAACCATTTTGGTTGATTTGGTCTCTTGACCTATCAACACCCAAGATCCATTGGTGTTGAGGAAGTTTATGACTCAAGAAATGTTCAAGTATCACCAAGTCAGAAACCAAATAAAATAAAATAAAAATATATTAAAAATAATATATAAAAATGATTTAAAAATGGTTATTTAATTGGAATTTATTGATGAAATACACAAAAGGTATCAAAACACCAAATAAAAATCCAAGAAAATTACCAATGGTCAAGTAGAAGTCAATCAAGTGTTGACAAATTTTTTTAGGATTTTTAAAAGTCAGAAACTATTTTTAAAATATGAAGAAATTATTAAAATAAACCAAAAATCACAAAAAATAACAAAATCATAAATAAAAATCAAACAAGGTCACCAATATTTAAAAGAATGTCATTGGATCCTTCCCTATTTTTTCCAGAATTTTAAAAGAATGGTCACCAATATTTTTGTTATGTGTATGGGTAAACTTCCACACTTGATATATGACCCAATCAATAGGGGTAAGTTGAAGAGTTTGAAAGCTGGTAGGAAAGGGCCCATGACATCGCATCTTATGAGGTGCGTCAATGAAGTTATCAACCAATTTTGTGACATGTCAGGTCAAAGAATCATTAAGGGAAGACAAAAATTCTCTTTTCTAAGAATACAAATGACCAGGTTAAAAGGATTTTGACTCATTTATGTTGTTTCAAGGATACCTATTACTTGGGAAAGTATTTATGAATCCCTCTAACAATTGAGAATCCAAAGAAGGAAAATTACCAAGACATGATGGATAAGATAAAAACCAAGTTGGTGGCTTGGAAAGGAAAACATTTGCCTTTTGCTAGCAGAGTAACCTTAGTCAAATCAATGATTGAAGCTATCCTAACATACACGATGATGACTTGTGTGCTCCCTAAGGAGTTCCTAAGAGATATACAAAAAATTCAAAGGAATATTTAATGGGGGGATTCAGACGAAAATAAACACGCTCACACCATTAATTGGGATAATATCATGATGCATAAAAGTATGGGGGTCTAGGAATGAGAGATATTATTGATATGAACATGGATTAGTTCTTTAATCTTGGATGTAAGCTCAAATTTGGAGATAATTTCTTATGATGCCAAGTTCTGCAAGGTAAATATGACAGAAAACAATGCTATTTCAAAGTGGTTAAGCCCAAACCCCAAGATTCGACCCTTTGGAAGAACATAGTGAAACTTTGGATTAGAATGGATGACATGACACATTGGAGTATTGGAAATGGTAAAATAATAAGTGTGTGGAATGACTCTTGGGTAAGGCCTGATATTAAATCATAACATCATAGAATTGGCTCAGTAGGTGAAATTCAATCAAAGAGTCTTTGAGCTTGTTAATGCTAGAGGTGAGTGGGGACTTAAACAGAATCAAAAACTTTCTTCCAATCAATTTTAAAAATTACATATTAACTTTAAATTCTCCTAACCCTGAGAATGGAAAGGATGTCTATAATTGGAAAAGGAAATAAAGCAGGCATGATCAATGTGGAAAGTGCTTATCTGTTGATTAACTGGACTCAGTATGACCAAAATACTTAAGAGTCTTGGAAGCTTATCTGGAAAATCGTTGCGCCATAAAGAGTTCAATAATAAATCAGGATGATAAAGCATGGGGGCCTTATCACAAATGAATGGCTCTCAAAAATAGGACTATGCCAACCATACTATGAAGACTGTGTCAATAAGGATAAAACAATTATGCATGTGCTAAGAGACTGCAATATTGCAAGACAAGCCTGGACAAATATGTCTCATCTAAAGATGTGAGAAACACGAGAAAGTGGTTTTGAATTGGGTTTCACCAAAATAATTTTAAATTTTTTCGTTGATGAAAGACCAAGTTAACTTAGAACATAAAAATAAATTAACACAATTATTTTTATCATGGTTCACTGTTAGCTAAGCTACCCCAGTCCACCCCTCAAGGTGGTTTGCCTTCAAAAAATACTTAATCCACTATAACCAAACTGACTATAGCCAACCCATAATAAGTCAGATCAGCCTTATTGGCACCCCTAATAAGTTTGTCGGTTCTTATTGCAAATCCACTTAAACCGAAACAAGAGTCTTCTTGAGATTAAACCTTCACTTGGTCACTCAAGGAATCAATTAACAACCGTTGAATACTTTCAGTGTATTACAATTTTCTTCTTTTAAACAGATTACACAAATGTTTCAGTACAAATAAAAAAACCTAAGCGTTTTACAGTAAGTTACGAGCAACAACTCCTTTCCTATTTACAAAACTATACACAAAATATTTCTCTAAAGAGTTCCATAGCGCTTTGGTGTAGTTTTGTTTGAGCTTGATTTAATCCGATAGATTTTTTGTTTTAATGTTTCTTCTTACTTTTCTTCAGCTTCTAAGACTTCCTTTTATAGCTTGTAAAAGAAATTTGTTGAAAGGGTAGAAAGGTAATTGTAAATTCAACTATTTGTTCCCAACAATCAGTGAAAGTGGTACACAGTATAGTATGAAAGAACTGTCCTTATGCCACCCTAGAGGGTAGAGGTCACATAGCACTTTTTGTACCTTTTATACACCACCACACGTTAACCATTTTGAACTTCTTCTAATCTTCAGAGGCTTCAGATAATTTGAATGTTTGAAGCTTGTTGTAGAAGAATCATTATTAAGTCTTAGAACCTAAGTCTTGGAGTCCTCAGAACTTGTCCCACCAGAACCTTGTCTTTATAGTCTTCATCACTTGATCGTAAGAACTTGTTTTTCTTCAGCTCACCAGAACTTGTTCAGTAGAACCTCATCTTCCTAATCTTTAGAACTTGGAACACATAGAAGAAAAGCTTTAGAAGGCCTTCAAAGCTTAACCACGAAGTCAAGATCAGAACCTCTTGTACTAATGTTCCTAAGAACTGTTGCCTAAGAAGAATTCTAGAATCTTGACTTCAATTGTAACATATAACCAAATGTTTTATTCTAGTAGTGTTTAGGTTCAAAACCTGATGACGCCACACACCTTGATATTAGAGTTAGAGCATTACAGCAGCAACTACACACTAGAACGAAATCATTAGAGTATACAATTGTTCTTTATGATACCATGTAAAGTTATCATCAAAATCTTAAGGCCAGATGTAGAAACACTTCTTATTCTTAAAATCTCCCCCTTTTTTATGATGACAAAACCATGCATTTTGATAGAAAAATTTAAACAGGATAGTCACCATAATCGACAAATTCAGAGTTAAGCTCACAGCTCCCCCTGAATCTGTTAATCCAAAAATTTCATTTATGCTTGTTCAGAGTCTGTCCCCTGAGCCCAAGACTCACAAAATAAATTTTGAGCTTTCAGAACATAGAAATAGAGAAGAAACACTTCCCTACAACAACTTATCAGGGTCTGGCTAGAACACATGGTCTTCATCTCAGAACCTAATTACTATCAGACCTTGATGAAGAATCAAAACTTGATTTTGAGTCTGATTGAATAATGCCACACATCATGTATCAGCACTTCTATTTCTAGATTCTAATATCTCAACCAAAACACTAAATTTTTGGAGAAGTTCACTACTTATTAAGCATCAGTGTTTGACATGATATATTCCAAAATATCACACATTTAGACAGTTCACAACTTTTGAATAGAACATACATTGCAGAAGAAAACATTGTAGAAGCACATATTGCAGAAGCACACATATCATAGCACATCTTCTGAGTGGCATCTATGTATCAGAGCATACATCAAAATGTTGACTTGACTTCCTTTCAGAAGAGCACAACTTCTGAAGCTTTAAGTCTGAATTTCATACTTTCAGAAAGTTCACACCTTCTGAACAATATGACATCAAGCAAGATTACCTTACTTTCAGTAAGTTTATAAATTATGAATTATGTTTAGTACATCTGTTTGAATATACATATATTCACAAAGTGTACAACTTATATATGAAATTAGAGTTGATTTCATCCATAAGGTTCTCAGCCTTAGACAGCAGGATCTTCATATTTAACATGTCTTATAATATTCAGTGAACTTATTCAAAGTTCCTAGATTGAAACATCAAACAAACAGTTAGTAGCAACATCATTTTATATGTTTGATTTTGAGATTCTTAGAATAAGTATTATCAAAATCATTTTACTTTCTCCCTCTTTGTCAGAAATAAAAAAAGGTAATAAAGAGACAAAAATGAAATTGATACCCTTTTGTTGAAACCACAACAGAATCACTTGAGATATTCTAAGCAGAATGCTAATCAATTATACACTACTTAATATCAGATATTCTTTCTTTAGAATTGATTTTTCTTATTAGAATAATTGGTTATTAAAGCGTGATCTATTATTCGATCCAAAACATTTAAAGTATCACAAAAAATATATCTAGGAATGTAAGAAAATTTTTGAGAAATAGGTATGCATCAAGAATATATCATGATGATACTTCCTCTTTGACATAAATAGCTGATGATAAGATAAGATGTTGAATACAATGTTTTGACACACAAGTCACGACCTGAAGAAGAGATATTCATTTTGAGTACAACGACACTATCTTAGACTTCAAACACTTTACAACACTCATCAAACATAATGTTTCCTCTTGTGAACTGAGCCTTTCGAACAATTTTGATTATCTCCACTAATTCAAACAGTTCAAATAGGAAACGGCCATATGGTATGAAGGATTTTTGAAAATATATAGAGTCCAAAATTGATTCCTTTAGGTGGTTGAAAATAATCACAGACAAATTAACAAGGATATTATTGAGAAGACAGAAGATTAGGCGTTTATCCCTAGGAAACATAACATCCAAGTCTTCACCTGTAGGATGAAGGTTTGTTTGCAAGAATCAAAACCAGATTTTAGAAAGAGGTTTCACGTTGTCTGGATTGTTGGGTTCATACCCACAAGAAGTACCATGAATGGTTGGGAATAAATAAACTTCTATGAAATAAAAAATGGCATGATCCATGGAATTAGCTTTAGGAGTACACCTGATTGCTTGAGAAATGGAATAGCAAGTGATGATAGAAGCAATACCATAGATACTCAATTTAGTGCAATTTTCCATCACTTTTAGTAGATGCATAAAGCCAGAAAATAATTATGATATTAGGGTAGATAGGAACTTGTAGCATAGCATAAAAATCTTACCAATCCGGGCTTTCAAAACACATGTTGATGAAACTGTCATTAGACATGCTATTAGGACGTTTTTCATGAATTACCTCCAAAAGGCCTTCATCTCCATGAAACGTTTTGATGGCGATTTGACACAATAAATTTAGGAAAAACTGAAAGGTTGTTAAAAAAGAACAATAACTGAAACTTGAGGAGAGAGTGAAGATGATGGATGATATAAATAGACAAGAGGATGTGTAACGGATTGAGAAGATTAAATTACTTCAAAGTAATTAACCTCGAGACACGCAAGAAATTTAATGCTTGATTTGGAAGTAAGGAGAACAAACGGCGTCACAACTTCCAAGGAAAATTTTATTGAAAGTTTGGACACATATTAGGGTACGTCATGCAAGGAAAATCTTTGAAATTGACAATCGAATATCTTATCCTATCTTTTCAGTCATAAGAGATAAAAGTAAAACAAGATATATTTTTCATCTATTCTCAAGACATTTAATTGCTCCAAGATTGATATTCTTAAAAATGATAATACACATATGTGATACGGTGGGAGAACTGACTTGAGGTTTTGCGTTTATGTTCACAAATGTTTCGGTTTAGCAAGAGTCGCCACCGACTTTTATTTTATCCAAAAGGAAAGGTCAAAAAGCACAGGAAAGACCTTTGAGATGTTTTCTTGAGTTCGGGGGGTAGATTATGAAAAGGGAAGGTTCTAGCACCCTTTTCATCCATGGTTTTCCATGGGCTCTTAGTTACTTGTTTAGATCACTTGCTTTGCTTTTCCAATTGTTTGAAATGGTGCTTTGTGTGGTTTTTGAAAGTATTTTGAAAAGAGGCCATTGTTTAGGCAATCTTTGTAATGATTCTCGTTCGTAAGAATGTATACAAAGATGTTTGTCTTTTGAAAAATGTTTCAATGTTTGAAAGTTGTTGGAAATGTTTTGAAATTATGTTGTGTGTTTTTGAAAATAGCAAGGATGGTTTGCAAATTGATCAAGTAACTAGAAGCATTCTACCTACTCAAATGTCTTTCCTACACATTTTTATTCCTTTGACATTGTTGTTTTACCATTGCATTAGTAAACAACCCTATCTTTGGATGTTAAACGGGACGGGTGTGGGTCATCGTATGACCATGATAACAATGGTGCCAAGTATCTTAGCATGTTTTTTAGGGACTAAGATCATTTGTTTTTAGGAAACCTTGTCTAGCGTCATCGAGGGACTATGATCTTTTTGTTTTGATTGATTTTGCCAAGATACCTAACATGCATACCATGGCCATTTTTAAGGCAACAAGTGGGTGAAACCCTAGAGGTGCTTGTGTGCATGGTGTTGTCATTTTTCATGCATTTTTGTCTTGTATTAAGTCATGCTATTTGTTTGATATTTTGGTCTTTTCATTCAAAACCCTAGTTTACTATCATGGTATATGAAAGCAATAAAATGCGTAAAGTAAATCTAGACTATTACAACAATATTATGGGAATGGGGGTACAAGTTTTGAATGGGGGATATTACTCAAAACAAAACCCTAATTCTTATTACAACCAAATTGAATTTATTGTACAAATAAATAAATAAACAAATATTTAAATATGTAATAAAAATGTATGTATGTAGAATGTTTTTGTATTTATTTTTATGTATGTGAAAAATAGATTATCTAAGTCCTAAAAATAAGAAGAGAATAATGTTATTATTTTTGAAAGGGGAAACCCTAATTTTTGTTTTAAAAGAAAATATTGTTTTCTAGTTTTTATTTGTCCATTTTAAGAAAAATAATAATAATAATATGTATAAATATTAAAAATTAAAGTATGTGAGAAAATAACATTTTATGTGTATAATATCATAAAATATTTAAGTATTTTAATATTATTTACAAGTTTATTTAAGAAAATAAATTCTATTAAACCTAATAAACTATTTTTATGCCATAAAAAATAATAAAAATAATAAAATAAAATGCAAAAAATTAAGAAAATATTTTTGGGATTTTTTAATGTTAAAAAAAAAAGCCAAAAATATAAAAATAACAAAAAAATATGAAAAATAACAAAATATGAATCGGGGGGGTGCAAAAGCAAAATGGGGGGTGTGAAAAGTAGCAGGCCCAAGCGCCAGGCCCAAGCCAGCTTCATCCCTGTCCTCTGTACACTTCCTGCGCGCGTTTCTGAGGCAAACCTGTATCTCTTGCATGCATGCATAAAAACAAAATCTTGCAACATGAAACTTGTAGCATGTTAACTCACGATTCCAATGATATAAAAATCATGACCTAACTCTCAAAGATCAAGGAAAATTTTATCACCCCTAGTTTCTGACCTAAAATTTTCATGAACTTCAAGCTTCAAATTCTCACTACTCAGTTAATATAAATAAAAACTATGCATATGTACAGCTCAAGCATGTTAAGGACTACATTTTTGCTTCACAAACCTAAGCTTAATGATGCCTAAATAGAGAGATAGAAACTTGACAAATACCTTGTTCAGTTGAGTTTGGATATGGCAATGTGGGAACTTTGAGTGATGCCTGAAGGTCGTGTGAGCTTGCTTGAAGTTCCCTCAAGCTATCCCAATGCTCAGCTGGTCTTGTAGATGCCTGAATCTTCCAATAGAAGTCAACCTGCAAACTCAAAAAGTGAAAATGGTGAAGCTTGAAACAGGGGTTACAGTTGCAAGACAAAGGCCTGGATAGCTTAGGTGTGACATAGGGAATGTGTTTGAAGAGATTCAAAGCAAAACGCACGAGCCAATTTTGAAATGGCTTGAGTTCTGCAGAGATTGCCCTATTTGGGCAGAAAATGGTGTTTTTTGTGTTTGAGGGTGTTTTGGAGGTTGTGAATTCGTGTCTTAGGCTTGTTACAATGTTCTGAGGTTGTTTGAAATGATACAAAGTCTTGCCTTTATCAAATGCACAAGCTTGCTTGACTTTTGCAAGTTTCTTGCTTTTGAAGAAAAGGTGAAGTGACAATGCCTAAAAGCTTGTACTTGCTAGTTCCTTAACTGATAAGAGTTGGTAAACATGCCTGATAACTGTGGATCTTGTTTGCAAAAAAAAATATTAGGTCCATGGCTCAAGATAAACAAAGTTGGAAAAAGCAAGCTTTATCAAAGTAGCAATGTGAACTTTATGCCATTTTTGGAATAATTCTTTGTGCAATGCTTCAAAGATCATAATAAGACCATTATCCATTATGTTTGCATTCAATTTTGGAGTGTAGAAGGGATTAGGAACTGTAAAACCAAGTACAAGCATGTTTGAAACTGATTTGCAACTTGTACCAATGTGAAGAATGCCTTGAACAAAAGTGATAAATTGTCATTTTCATTTCTTCGATTCTCCCTAACCACAAATTATCTTGGAGAGTTCTTGGACATTTTGGAAATATTGTAACATTCTCTACAATCCATATTTGAAATTCATTTTGAGATTCCTCTTGGAACTAGGTGAAAAGTTGCCATGAAGTTAGGTCAAAAATCTGCCTAAACTAGGGCAAATTTTCACTAAGTTAAAAAGTTTATGGACCCTTATTCATAAAATCATAACTTGAGATCCAAGCATCTTTTGGAAAAACTTTGTGAATAAAAGTTGTATATTTCATGGAGGAATACAACTTTCATGTTGGAAGTTTTCTTTGAATCCAATTGCATCATGGTGAAAAAGTTGGGAAAATTTTGGGAAAAAATAAGAAATTTTCATAACTTAGAAAAATTCTAAGTTATGAAAAATTTCAAATTAAAACCCTAATTTTCAAAATTAGGTTTCTTGGTGAACAAGTTTCACATTTTGACACATCTTAATGAAATATGACCCTTGGCACTTGATTTTGACCAAAAAGTCAAAGTTTGACTTTTCAGTGTACAGTTGATTTTTGATCAGTTGACTGGAAAATTCATCTGTCAATCCAATGCATTTGAGATCTTTTGAACTTTGTTCTTAGGTCAAGATGGTGCCATTGAGTCCTTGAAACCATGCTCTAACCCAATTTTCCATTGGCTAGGTGAAAAATCAGAAATTGCCTTTCTCTAGTCAAAACCCTAATTTTGACCATTTTGCCCTTTTGATGATCTGATCAAATTTCTTGAGGAGTTATGGTCCAAACATGATCAAATGGTTCATATGAGTCTATAATGTTGATATGGATCAAAAATTATGAAGTTTTACTGTAAATTGGCCATGGTTGACTTTTTCCCCAATACAGTTGATTTTTAGGTCAACTGTCCAATTGACTGGGCAAAAAAGTGATTCAAGGCTTGAAACTTGGTATGAGCAATCTTAGAGGTCCAACATGAAGTATGAAAGTCATATGAGGCATTGGAAGTCCAAAAATCCCTGTGCAAACTCAAACCCTAATTTCAGGTCATCAGTGCAAGGAGAAGTCTTGAGCTGAGCAAACCCTAATCTGATCTTGAGTCCAAGAAGTCTTGTGAGGAGAAATCTTGATAAAATGAGAGGGAAAATTTTGGGGTACAACAACATCCTTCTTGATTTAAACATTTCCTGTTAAGATGACTTCTGTTGTACCCCAAAATTTGCCCTCCCATATTCTTCAAGATTTGCCAAGTCAAGCTTCAAAACCTCCCCAAGGGTTGCACAGTCAAGGGCCTCCTAAAACAGTCAAAATTAGGGTTTTTGTTCTGATCAAGAAAATGAAGTTTACAAGAGCCCAATCAAGTCCCACATGCCTATAAATATAGTCAAGCATCTTCATACAAAGTTTCAAGACTTTCAGCACAAGATTGCACAGTCAAAAACCCTAATTGCACTGCAGTCAACTGTAGGGGCAAAATGGTCATTTGACAGTCAAAAGTTCAAATTTTTGGTCAACATATCATTTTGAAGCCACAAACATCATTTGATCAATGCTTGATCATGATTCTCAAAGCTTGGCTCAAAAAGTCTCAAGATGCAAAAGTTTCTATTTTTGGACAGTTGAAAAGTCAACTGTAACTTGACCAAGGCATAACTTTTTCATGGATTATCAGAAAAATTACATCCAAAGCTCATTTTGAATAGAAAGACATTTCCTACAACTCATCTTCATGCTTCAAGTCCAAGAAATGCTCTCACAAAAAGTTATCAATTTCAACATTATAGGTCATTTTCAAAAGTCAACAAAAAGGGACTTTAAGTAAAAGGCCATAACTTGATATTGGTAAACCAAAATGACATGGGACCAAGGACATTGGTTAGAGGACTCAAATACCTTTCCAAAATGTCCAAGAACATGAGCAAAGCTTAAAAATTGAGCAAGTTATGCATTGGAGAAGTTGGGAAATTTTTGTGAAATGGCCAAAATCATTTATCCTTGAAATCTCATTTTTGACAAAAGGGGCCCACTTTTTCCACTTGAATTAACTTGGCCATGCTTCCCACGTGTCCCACCTTTTATTTCAGATTTTTTTTATTAATTTTTTCATTTTTATTGATTTTATTGGATTTAATTAATTTTAAATCTTTTAAAATCAAAAGAAATTCAAAAAAATTAATTTAAGGGAATATTTGGTTTTGATTAACCTTGAAACATCATTAAGCACATCCCATTTTCGTGCCAAAGCTCAAAGAAGCAAGAATTCAAAAATGGACTCAAAAATGGATAGTTGGTTATGGAGGTTCATGGAGAATCTTGGAATTGAAGGCTATGCATTATGGAGCCATAATTTCTCTTCCTACACATTGCATAAGACCTATACAATTGAGACACAACAAAATAGACACGCAGCTGCTCAAAAAAACCAGGAAATCAAACTTGAAATTTTGGCAAGAAACTCAAATCTGAAAACTGCTTTCTAGGACGATTCAAGGCACAATTCTCATCTCATTAGCTTCCTCAAGCATCACTGAACGTTTTCCAATCACAAACGCTCATCAAAACACCCGGAATTGGTACAATGGAGTAAAACTGTTTCAAATAAAATTCACAATCGTGCATCTTCATTCATGCGTTTATTGCAAGTTTTAATTGTTAATTTACATTCCTCATGCTATTCTGAAGCTAACCCATGTGTCTAATTGTGTTTTTATGCCTTGTATACGATTTCGCCATTGATGATTTTTAGGGTTTGCAGAGTTTCGAATTAGGGGTTTTAAGACAAAGCAAAATTAGAACACCACAGTGCCATGGTTGTGATCAGCTCATGTGGGCGGAGACCATGGAACCCTCGCGCTCAATTTATGAGCGTCGTAGGGCTAATCGCTATTTTCTAGTAGCATGCCTAAGAAAACGCGTAAAAAACCGTTGCCATGTTTATTGTATTTTCAGGAAAACGAAAACAATGGAGAAGATGAACTCGTGGCTGGCCATGATTGGCTCTTTTGAAAATTCGCGCGCAGACCCACTAACATTCTTGTTTTCTTTTATAATGTTTATTAGTTGTTTATTAATCAAACGCGCGCAATTGGTTCAGCTGGCAAGGCATAGTGGTAGCAACATTCCTGACCTGGGTTCGAGTCCCAGGTCTTCATTGTCTCAATATTATTTTGCAATTTATGATCATATGCAGGTCCAACATCAAGACGTACCATACACCCTCCAGATCAAATCATCCACGTGCATATTGGAATCAAATCAAAGGCTCAGAATTGAGAAACACCACAAACCCTAGTCAACGCGCCAGCACACTACCTGGAAGGTCAATAAGGCCAAATCCTTAATGGGCTCAAATGCTTGGGTTGTACCTCCATGTTGGGGACTACCACCCCCCTTGGTTTGCAAATTCTTAACTTTCTTTATTTTTTTATTTTTGCTTGTTTAATTAATTTAATTATATTTTCATAAAAAACACAAAACATCATAAAAAATCAGAAAAAGATAAAAATAATAAATATTTTATTTTAGTATTAATTTTGTAAATAAATCCCTTAATTAATTTAGATTTAATTTTAGGTTGTTAATTTATTTCTTTTTTCACAATAACCAAAAAAAACAATAAAAATAGATCTTTAACACTTTTCACCTTTTTTTAATTAATTAAATATTTTATTATAAGTATCATCAACCATTAATTTTGTAAATAAATTTTATAATTAATTTAGTTTTAATTCTAGGTTTTAACTTTAATGCATTTTCTTTAATAAATTAAAAACAATTAGAATTAGAATTAATTATTTGACTTTTAATTAATTTAATTTTTTTCTTTAATGTCATAGATACAAAAAACATAAAAAACAAGTTCTTTCCTTTTATTTAATTTAATTATTCTATTTTATTTTAATTCCTTTAAAGGGTTCAACGCCCTCGCATTCGATTACGTTTTTGTTCGCGCGTTTTATTTATTTCTTTTGTGAATATAATGTACTTGTTCCAAAGCCCTGTAATAGCTATTAGACATTTATTTTCTGCACTTTATTTTAAATCGGGTCTGGACTAATTTGGCGTTGTAGACCCGCGCCTTTGTAATAGCGTAGGACCTTTATTTTTTTCGCACTTTAAATTCCCGCACCTTTAACTGTTAAACAATAACATGAAAGAATGAATGCCCAAAAAATAAAATCGAAACGTAGATCACCAATGCATGACAAGACAAACAATAAACTGAAAATGACACACAATTCACACACCACCCCTAGGGTACGCCTCATTGTTGCCTTGCCCCTCGAAAGGTGATCGTCGAGTAGAGGATGTCTTAGTAAGTCCTCATGATCCGGGAACCTGGCATGAGGGTAGCTTCTAAGGTGTCTTCCCATTGCTCTGGTGATCACCATGTCCCGAACCTCGAATTGACCCGAACACCTCCAACGGTGGTGCTACCTACCTCTCAATGGTGGGATGGCACTACTTTAAAGGACATTTACACAGACGAATTCCTTAGGGTAGGTAGATTCTCATAGATACTTGCTCTTTTCAAAAAAAAAACAAACAAAATACTTTTCACACCTACACTTCCTAAAAGTTTTCAAACAAATTTTTCATACACTCTTGAGGACAGATACAAGAGTTACTTAGAGATTTTTCAAACGAAACTTTTTTTCAAAACCCACTCACCTTGAAAAGCAAACAAACATTTTGAAAACACAATGAGCAAGTATCTAAGAGCCCATGGATAACCATGGATAGAAAGGGTGCTAACACCTTCCCTTTCTATAATCTACCTCCCGAACCGAGAGCAATCTCTATAAGGAATTTTTCTGTGCTTTTGTCCTTTCCATTTGGAGAAAATAAAAGACGGTGGCGACTCTTGCTTCCGCGACATTTCGCGAAACCAGCTAAAAACAGTCAGTTCCAGATCCACCGATCACAACTTCTAACTCGTAAAAGTATCTATAAGTATTTTGTCAGAAAATATATAAATATTGACCTGATGTACTGTATCTATGATTAGATCACCTTCATCATCGAACTTGTTTCTGATCATCCATTTGGTTGCAATGATGAGAGTTCCTTTTTGATTAGATACTTGGTCCAAAACGTCCTTCTTGTAGAGTTGATTTGATTCTTGTTGAATAGTCAGCTTCCATTCATTTTCCTCAAGTGATTCATCAATTGATGTATATTCTATCACAAACATCAACCCTAGACGCATCGTTTCATAATGTGATAGTATTTGTAGGATCTTCTTTAAAGGAGTTTGATTATTATAAGCTTCTGATTGAACATTTTCTGATCTTCTTACTTCTTGCACTTTAGCAGCAACTCTATTACCTTCAGATTCTGAAAGGGTAATCTGCACACCTGCAAGCTTATCAACTAGCTTTGACTTTTTATAGTCAAGCTTATCATCAAAT
The DNA here is from genome assembly GCA_948472305.1 of Vicia faba. NCBI lineage: Eukaryota > Viridiplantae > Streptophyta > Magnoliopsida > Fabales > Fabaceae > Vicia > Vicia faba. The sequence continues at coordinate 812,665,340 of OX451737.1, forward strand.
CTAATATGAATTAATTCCTAAAAAGTGGGTATTTCATTTTTATATACTCTGTAGCCTTTTGAGCATTCATAACATCCTAACATGATACAACTTTGAGCTTTTGAATCAAACTTTTTTAGATTTTATTTAGTGTTTAGAATAAAACAAGAGCATCGAAAGGAATGAAAATATGAAATGTTGGGTTTCTTGTTCTTCCACAATTCATAAGGAGTCTCTCCAAGAATAGATCTTATGGACACTCTACTCTGGATATAACACACTGTGTTTACATCCTCTGCCTAGAAGTGTTTTTCCACCTTTGTTACATTGATCATGGTCCTAGCCATTTCTTGCAAAATCCCATTCTTCCTCACAACAAATCCATTTTACTGTGGAGTTATCGAATAGGAGAAATAATGGGAAATTTCATTTTTATCAAATGACTTTTCAAAAAATTTGTTTTCAAATTCTCCACCATGATCATTTCTAACCTTGACAATATTGAGACTTATCTCATTTTGCACTTGGATACAGAAGGTAGTAAATACAAAATGTGACTCATCCTTGTGTTTGAGAAACTTCACCCATACCCACATGTTGTATTCATCTAACATAAATAATCCATACTTATTTCCATTGATTGAGTTAGTTTTCACTGGTCCAAACAAATCAATATGCAGAAGTTCCAATGGTTTGGAGGAAGAAACAACATTTTTTCTTTGAAAGAAGTTTTCGAAAACTTGACCATCAAACATGTTTCACAAAGAGCATCTGAAGTAAACTTCAATTTAGGCAGGCTTCTGACAAGTTCAAGCTTGTTCAGCTGGGAATTCTTTCTCAAGCTAACATAACCTAAACATTTGTGCCACGTCCACTACTCCTTGTTAACAGACATGAGACATTTTACCTTTTGTTCTATAAGGTCATAAAGTATGATCTTATAAGTGTTGTTTCTTTTCCTCTAATTGAAAAAGATAAATCCACCCTTTTGACTAACAACTTTACAAGAGTTTTGATTAAAGATTATATCATAACCATTATCACTTAATTGACTTATGAATAATGGGTTATACTTTAATCTTTCAACAAGTCAAACATTAGTTATAGAGGGAAAGGAACCATTACATATTGTTCCGGAGTGTGATACGGTCGAAGAACTGACTTGAGGTTTGTGTTTGTGTTTGCAAATGTTGCGATTTAGCAAGAGTCACCACCGACTTTTCTTTTATCCAAAAGGAAAGGTGAAAAAGCACATGAAAGACCTTTAGAGATGTTTTCTTGAATTCGGGGGGTAGATTATGAAAAGGGAAGGTGTTAGCACCCTTTTCATCCATGGTTTTCCATGGGCTCTTAGTTACTCGCTAGATCACTTGCTTTTGTTTGAATGTGCTTGTGGTGTGAGTTTTTGAAAGTATTTTAAAAACGTCTTTGTAATGGTTCTCGTCTCTATAAGAACGCGTACAAAGTGTTTGTTTGGAAAATAGTTCAAAGATGTGTTTGTGAAACATGTTTTTGAAAATGATTTTGAAAAAGTGCCTTTGTAATGATTCTCGTCTCTATAAGAACGCGTGCAAAGTGTTGTCTTTCGAAAATATTTTCAAAACGAGCGCGTGGGTGCGTAAAAGTCTTTTTGTTGTGAGCAAGCGAGTAACTAGGAGAGAATCTACCTACTCAAAGGTATTAGGTGTGCTTTTCCTCCTCCTTTAGATGTTGTTATCCTACCATTGATCCGGTAAGAAGCCCCTATCGATGGATGTGTAAGGGATGAGTGTGGGACATTTGTATAGTCATAGAAGGCAACCCATGGGACATTTTAGCAATGTCATTTTAGGGACTAGATCGTTTTGCCGAAGGAAACATTGAGGGTCATCGAGGGACTATGATATTTTATCGAGGATCTTTGCTAAAACGCCCATGTTCGAGGGACATGACTATTTTTTCCGATAGGACACAAAGTGGGATTACCCTAAGGGTGCTCGTGTGCAAGTGTGTTTGATTACATGCATTTTAGTTTTGGTTAGGGTGATCTATTTGTCGATTTCATATCTTGTTATACACACCCTAGTTACTAATAATATATGACAGCATTAAAAGTGCGGAAAGTAAATATCCTACTATTACAATCATTAGGGGGATGGGGGTACATATTTATGAATGGGGGTTGCAAGTAGAATTAAATCCTAAGTTACTATTACAACCATATTGAAATGTACAACATAAGAAAGAAAGAAAAAGGACTTGTTTAAAAAGGGGTTTTTTGTCTTAAAAAATTAATTAGTAAAAGGAAAATATTTTTATGTCCTTTTTTTTGTGTTGGTAAAAAAAAGTATTAACATTAGAAGTGATAAAAAGGAAAACAAATGAAAGATAGAAACAGCGTGTTGCTGCAAGCAAAACAACAAGGGTCAGAAGTTCTGAAGCCAGACACGTGGTGAATAAAAAAGAAACGTCAGTGGGCATCAAAAGTTCTGATAGGTAAACTCTGAGGTCCTGCAAAAAAGGTTAGAGGGAAAAGAACATAAATTCTGGTGGTATTCAGACAGTGGGCCAAAAGTCAGAAGCTCTGAGTTACGCTAAAACAGTGAGTAAGCATCAGGAATTCAGCGTATTGTCAGCATGTAAAAATAAGAAACTCTGAGTGTTTAAAACAGCGAGTAGAAGTATCAGAAGTTCAGCGTGCTTAAGAATAAGGAGAAATCAAAGGTTCTGTGCTATGCTAAACAGTGACTGAGCCTTAGAAGTTCTACATGTTAAATAAGTGAGTGGAAACATCAGAAATTTTGTTTCATATTTCAACTCTTTTCTCATATTAATCAACCATCAGCAGCTTATTCAGTTCTTAATCAAATTACAAATCAGAGGGATAAGTGCACAACAGTTTATAGAAGTTCTAATCCTACTCCTAAGCCCTTCCTTAATCAAGAAGTTCTGATCATGGTTTTTTCTATTCATGCAATGACATAGACAACACCAATACTATGATATTTACATGTTTAATAGTGTTCTGAATGAAAAGATGCAGAATCAGAAAGACTTACCTTGAATCCTAAAGTGTGCGTTTGGAGTTTGAACTGCTGCCTTCAGATGTTCTGAGTCAGCAAGAGTAACGGAAGAGAAAATTCCAAGTTCTTTGATTCAAAGGGAAGAACAAAGGTTTGGTTTTGTGCTTAGGATTTCTGGATTTTTTACGAAGGGTTTCACAGGTTTCTTTTCTCTCTTTTGATGATTCTCTCTCTCCAAAAGCTAGCCCCTTGAACGTGTGATGGAGCAAAGTATTTATAGATGGGTTTGTTGTGGTTTTAGGGGGGAAACAAATGGGATTCAAACCTTTTTGGTATACTGTTCCATTGCTTTTTAATCACAGTTTTCGTATGCTAATTTGATGCAAATATGGGGTTTGAGAAAGTGCAGGCGTGGACTGGGTCAGCAGAAATTTGGAGCCATGTTCCGATTGAAGGCTATGTTCTGAACCATGTTTTGTAACTTCTGACTGCACTTGCATGGAGGCTGGCTCAGAAGTTCTGAAGTATCACATACTCTTAACACTTAGAAAATTTTCTAAATGTTTAGAAAATCTGATTTTTCCAAAGTAACTTCTGACTCCTGATTTTTTGATGAACCAATCTCATGTCTTTGATGAAATAAAATTGTTGAAACTTGATTTGATCTTAAATTCAAAGTTTGACTTTTCAATGTGCTATTGACCATTTTGCTCTTATGGATGATTTTCTTGAAAAATTGTAATTAAAGGCTTGGAACTTGATAGAAGCAAACCTGAGAGTCCAGGATGATCCTTTAAGTGAGTTGATGGTGGATTTTGAGAATCTTAGAGATAATGGTTTTGATTTGATTCCTGCTGTTGAGTTTCAAGGTTGGGGAAACTTTTTTTACTGTCTAGTTGGTCCAGTTTTTCCACACCTTGTGAAGGAATTCTGGATACATGCAATTGCTACCCCTAAAGTCATCCTCTCTTTCATAATGGGTAAGGAAATCTCCATTACTGAAAATCAAATCAGAAAGCTACTAGGTTTTGAAGGACATGGAGTAACTGGTATTTTAAGTGGAAGAATGGAAATGTCAAAGGTCTATTCAGAAATTTTTACAAATGGACAAGGATCTTCTAAATTCAGGGACTTGAAAAATAAGTACAAGATATGGGCAAGAATAACCCATGGGTGTATTCACCATAGGAAGGAAACTAGCTCTCCAGACTACATTAATGTTGATCAACAATACTTGTTGTTCTGCCTTGGAACAAATGTAAAAATTGATTTGCCTTATCTGTTGTTCGAACATCTGTGGAATCATGTCAAAGAGACTAGGGAAGCTGAAAGGATGAAAAACACCAAATCCAAAAGGATTTGGATTCCTATGGGTAGATTAATTTCAGACATTCTGACTGAGAATGGTCTAATTGCTCACCTAGATGAAGCTAATCTTCTGGGGGAGCTAGAGCCTACTTGTTGAAAGGCTATGACTGGAAATAATTTAGTGAAGAGGAAAGTTATTGACAAGCTACTGGTAGAACCAACTCCGTATGTGTCAGCAATTGTTAAGAGAAGAAGGATACCAATTGCTGATTTCCCTTTGTTCAACTCAGGAGATCATTCATGCATCATCCTGCACTACATTGAAATTTGTAAAGAGACTGGAACACCAATTGATCCTGCTTGGCTCCAAGGAAGAAATCAAACTGCTCCAGACGTTGTTCTTCAGCAACCTTTGAAGAGGAAAGCAGTTGAAGGACCTCCTACCAGACCTCAGAAGAAAAAAAAATCAGGTAAACCTGTTGAAACCATTACTGTTTATGATTCTATAAATATATCTACATCTGTTGAACCCCAAACCTTAGGTGATATAGATGTTGATATTGACCTGACCATACCCTCTAACCCTCTTGCTGACAACCCTCAAAGAGATCAAGTATTATCAGACTTGAGTGACTTTGACTCTGATGAATACTCTGAAACCCAAACAAAACCATCCCAATCAGAACCATCTCACTCAGAACCCTCTGAACCACCTGTTTCTCAACCTATTCCTGCTGAACACTTTTCAAGACCTCCTCCAATACCTTTATCACCATGACCTTCGTGATGGTATGATGCTGGCTCTTGGAGAATTCCAGGAATCAACGTTCCTCTGGCAACACAAAAACCACCTTTCACCTTACCTTCTGAAAACATTTTTTCCATGAACAGACCACAACCTCAGAACCCCATTCCCACTGCTGACAACACTATTATTATTTCACCTGACGTCACTCCACCTACTTCACCACAACTTCCAACACCTGACTCACTTATACTCTCACCTCCTCACATTCCAGAACACCAAACTCATGAACCATCAGAGACATTTGAACCTTCTGAAACTTATGAATCATCTGAACCTCATGATCAATCAGCACCACCTGACCTTTTTGACCAACCTGACCATTCAGCCACTCCTGAACCAACAAAAAATCCTGAACCAACTAACTTCTTAAGAACTGTAGTTGATTTTGAATCTCTACAATTTTTGAGAAACAAAACTTTCAAGAAGGCTATCCCAAAACCTGTTCAGCCAGATGTAAATATATTGTTTCAGAATTTTTTAACAGAAGTTCAAGCATGGTTGAATCTGCTGAAAGAAGACCGCACCATAAGTGTGAACCCAGCTGCAACAGATCTTCTGTGGGAAACCTTCAGAAGAACCTTAGATGCTGAGTCACTGAAGCTGCATGACTTATGTCACTCTCAGGTGCTTGACAAATTCTCCAAACATCTGCATGCATTCAAGTCAGATGCTGATGATATTTGGAAAAAGAAGTCTTCTCTGATGATTGTTGATGCTCCAGCTGATAAAATGGACATATCAGAAGATGAATATGAAGATGCCTCTGACGATTCAAACCCTCTGGTTGTTGTTCTGTTTAATCAACCTTCTGCTAAGGCAGCACCTGAACCTGTGCCAACTCTTGTGATAGATCTCGGCACTTTGCTTTCAACTTTTGTGCATTCTAACTCAACTGTCTCTGCTCCAAAGGCTGTATCTGCTGAAGCTTCTTCATCCTCTGCTCCTACTTCACTTATCATGGATACTCTGAATGAGCTCAAGAGGGAGAATGAAGTCATTCATGAGCGCTTGGATAAGCAAGACCAGACAAACCAAGAAATCAGAAACTGGATGATGAAATAAGAGGAATCTGCATCTGAGATCAAGAATCTTCTCATGGCCCTTGTTACTAAGAAATCCTAGTGTCATTCTGTTTCTTGTCTTTTGTTTATTGTTTTGTACTTCTGGATATCTTTTGCTATTTTATGAAAACTTTTAAGCTCTTCAACTATTTTTTATATACTTTTTGATTATGCCAAAAAGGGGGAGAAAATGAGTATTTTGATTTAATCTCTGATTAACAGTTATGGGACTAAGTCTCAGATATTCTAACAAAATACAAGATTTCTTTCTATGTGCAAAAGAATTTTTTGCAGGTATCACTTAAACTTTGAAAGAGTAATTCAGCTGAAGATTATCTTCAAAAGAAGTTCTGAAGAAATCCAAGAAGATATTTTCAAAGCTCTGATAAATATTCTCAGGAAGTTTTTTATTTATAGAAATATTTATTTCAGGGGGATATTCTTATCTCTTATTATATTTTATTTCTATATCTGGTTATTTTTTGTCATCATCAAAAAGGGGGAGATTGTTAGAACAAGATTAGTTATGATCTATCTCAGAGTTTTGATGATAACAATAAATTATATTTTAGATAATTTATACTCTGATGAACATATTTAACTGTTTCAGATAATGTTCTGATAGAAGCATTTTGATGTGCTGAGCTAAAAATTAATGAAGAAGTTCTTTGATGAAAGAACTATTTGTTTTAAGCGCAACTGCTGATGCTGACTCTAGTAAGACAATCACTTAAATGCATCTTTTAACACTAAGCAGGATTCCTTGTTCAGAATTTTACTTGAAAGCAAGTGTTGTTCAGAAGTTTATTTGAAAGCAAGCGATGATAAAGTTCTTAGCAAGCAAAGCATTATTTAGAAGATAAGCAAGCATGTTCTGAATTCAAGACGTTGAAGCAAGTTCTGAAAGAATGTAAAAGCCAACTTGTCTTGCCAAGCTTCAGGAAACATGTTCTTACAAGTGTAGTTTTCTCATTTAATGCAAAGACGGCTGCATGCACTCAAGTGTCTACGCTAGTTTCTTGGAAAATGGAATAGTGCAAGGAAATACGCAAGAATTTAATGCTCTCCACTTTTTGAAGGAAACAACGGTCATTTTTGTTCTTACTATATATAGAAGGACATTTATTGCAAGCCAACTAACCAATCAATTTCAAAAAGAAGCAAGAAACTACGTGAAAAATTCTGGGCTCAGAAACTCTTTGTTCATACACTTTGTGCAAATTATACTAAGTGAAAAATCACAGTTGTGATATAGCTTGATTAGAAGAAAACTTTATTTCACTATATGTAAAGATTAATCTCTTGTAATTGTTCCTTGAGAGACCAAGGTTGGTCAGATTTCTCAAGTAGACTAGGACTAGATTTAAGTCTTAGTGGTGTTAGTCACTTGTAAGATTACTTGTGCATTGTTAGTCACAACAGTTGTTGTGTGTTTGTAATCAGTTGATTATAGTGAATTAAGTCCTTGTTGATAAAGGAGAAATCACCTTGACGGGTGGATTGGAGTAGTTTGAGTTCAAACGAACCAGGATAAAAATAACCTTGTCTTTCCATTATTGTTGAAGCTTTGTTAGAAAAGAAAAAGAGAAACTTATTCAACCCCCTCCCCCCCCCCCCTCTTCTAAGTGTTTTCTTACCCCTTCAAGTTTGTATATCTTGAACCGGTCGAACAACTTTTGTAGATGAATAAGGTGTTCTTCCTCAGTCTGAGACCTAGCTATCATGTCATCAACATAAACTTCGATTTCATGGTGAATCATATCGTGGAACAAAGCGACCATGGCTCGCTGATAGGTTTCCCCAGCATTCTTCAACCCAAAAGGTATCACCTTGTAGCCGAAGGTCCCCCACTGTGTAATGAAAGTTGTCTTCTCCATGTCTTCAGGAGCCATCTTGATCTGGTTGTAGCCAGAGAAACCATCCATGAAGGAGAAGATTTTATGTTGCAAGGTGTTGTCGACCAGAATGTTAATATGAGGAAGGGGAAAGTCATCCTTGGGGATTGCCCTGTTCAAATCTCTGTAATCCACACACATTCGTACCTTGCCGTCTTTCTTAGGTACCGGAACGACATTAGTAACCCACTGCGGATAGGAGGTGACAGCTAAGAACCCCGCGTCGAACTGCTTCATGACCTCTGCCTTGATCTTCTCTGACATTTCAGGGTGCATGCAGCAGACCTTCTGTTTAACCGGAGGACAGTTTTCCTTAGTCGGCAGGCGATGTACCATAATATCAGTGTCTAAACCAGGCATGTCTTCATATGACCAAGCGAAGATTTCAACGTAGTCGTGCAACATCTGTATCAACCTCCGTTTGACGCTAAACTCCAGATTTGCACCTATTTTAACCTTTTTTCTGTCTATATATGTGCCCAAGTTTATTGTCTCAAATGGCTCTTCATGAGGTTGTATATCCCTCTCTTCCTGTTGTAGCAGTCTAGCAAGTTCTCTAGGTACCTCACAATCGTCCTCACCTTCGTCCTCGGCTTGGTTGATCGGATTTTTGAAGTCATAACTGGCAATAGTAGGATTGTTATCAATGGGATCCAGAGTGGATACAGATCTGCAGTTTGATATGTGAGTGTGTGTAAGAGCATAGTTGTATTGATAAAGCAAAGGCAGAAAAGAAAAACAGAGAGTGTAAAATTTGTATGCAAAGAACGTCCAATGCTTCATTGATGATATATGAGATGACATATAATAACCCTCACAGATAGAACCATTGTGCCTCGGGTAAGACACATTGTCCATTACACACTTAGAAAACAAATAAGACAATTACTGCGGAATAAAAGAAACCGGTACAAAATCTCTGGCCAATTACTCGGTCCACCGTTGGTAGTCGAGTAAATCTAGTTTTCGATATCAAAGTATTCCTCACTGTCTTCAATAGCATTGACCTCTCAATTTCTGATGCATAGGGGAGGTCCTCCAACTCGAGCTCGTCGAACATCCCTCTGAGCCCCTAAAGTAAAGCCCAAGCCAAACTTGTCAGTTTTGTGAATAAATTCAGGAAGCTGTCCCCAATTGGTAATCCTGCTTTCTTCAACTGCTGCTCTTGCGTCCTTGAGAGAAGCCATTTTCAGAGGAGGTTTGATGTTGGTAGCGGTCTCAGTTGACACCAAAATATGGGGAACCTCTTCAAAGTTTTGACAAGGAGTCTCTATGAATTCTCCGTCCATCTCTACGTACCTGAAGGAGTTCACGTGGATCACCATATACTCCTCTTCGCCATGCACAATGACTATCTTCCCCTTCACCGGATACTTCAACATTTGGTGTAGTGTAGAAGTAACAACCCCAACTTCGTGGATCCAAGGACGACCCAACAAACAAGAGTACGATGGCATGATGTCCATCACATAGAAGGTGGACCCAAAAGTCTGAGAGCCTACCTTGACAGAGATGTCCACCTCCTCGTGCACCATTCTCTTCGATCCGTCAAAAGCCCTTACCACAATGTTACTGAGCTTTAAGGTCAAGCCTTCACAATCTAGTCGGTCGAGAGCCTTCTTAGGTAGGACATTTAGTAAAGACCCAGTATCTACCAGCACATGAGCCATAGTGGTGCCCCTGCACTCAATCGAGACATGCAGAGCATCATTATGCTTCCTTCCCTTTGGTGTCAAATCTGCATCTAAAAAACCCAGCCCATTGTCAGTAGTCAGGCTAGCCATGCAATCTTTAAAGTGATCAGCTGAAGTCTCTTGCGGCACATGCGCAGTTTTGAGGAATGCAATCAAAGCCTTTGCATGGGCCTTGGAGCACAACAACAGGGATAACATGGATATCTTTGAGGGGGTTTGCCCCAGCTGCTCCACCATATTATAGTCACTCTTCTTAATGATTTTCAGTATTTCCTCTATCTCTTTCTTAGAGGCTTCCACAATAATTTTCTTAGGCGCCTCCATCCGGGCAGGCTCTCGTATAACTTCTTTACCGCGAGTATCAGATGATTTGCTGACAGGGGTAATAACTGGAGTAGGAACAGGAGCAGTAGTTGATGTGCTAGCAGGAACATCAGATGGAATGACAATAGGCTTGTTGACAGTCTTAGGGGAAATCTCAGGAGAGAAAACCCTTCCACTTCTAGTAATCTTGTTGGTCCCAACAATGTTACCGACATCAGGATCAACTTCTTTGGTCTTCAAGTTTTGTTTAACGCCATGATAGTATACATCGGTGCCATAATGCCAAGGGACAACTTTGTCTGAGGCGTACAGGATAGGACCAGGACATGTGGTTATCAACGGAGCGATTCTCGTAGAGGGTGTAATCCTAACAGGTCTTCTCGAGGAGGCCTTGGAAGGACTGGAGGAAATGGTTATAATAGCAATGTCTTCAAACGGAACAATGGGAACCAGAGTTTTCTCGAACAAAATTTCTTTGCTGTCCATCAGGTGTTGAACACCTGACTTCAGCAAATGGAAACCAGAAGGTAGAAATGAACACATGTGGAAACCTTCACCACAACCCGGAAATAAACTGGCCAATAGAAAATTCTTCTTAACAGTCATAAGAGGAGTAGAAACTTCATCCACTGAGGTTACAAACAGACCGGTGTCAACGGTGTTAACTCCATGGTTATGCTTAGGCATGGGAGCAGTTATGACATTGGGCTTCTCTGGAGCGTAGAACTCAATCTCCTTGGATTCGATCAAATCTTGTACTTTATTTCTTAGAGCCCAACAGTCATTTGTGTCATGACCAGGACTCTCAGAATGATAGGCGCACTGAGCATTCAGATTGTATCGAGGAGAGGAGGTATTTGGATTCTTGGGAGACTCCTTCAAAGTTGCCAAATTAGATCTCAACAGATGGGGTAGAACCTCTGTCAATGTCATGTTAATACGGATGAACTGCCTTGGTGGTCTTTCCACCATTTTCTGATTGTTGCATTATGGGGCAGCTGTCGGCCTCGGTATCATCACATCAGCTACTGTTGAATGGTAGTTAGTTCGGCTTTGACTTCTTGGACCATAAACGGTGCTGACCTCCTTCTTAGTTGTGAAGGACTTTTTTACTGAACTCGAGGAGGTATCTTTATGTATTTTACCAATCCGAATCCCAGCTTCTATCCTCTCCCCAGTTAATATCATCTCAGTGAAACCAGCCGATGAGCTACCAATCAAATGGTTGAAGAATGGATCGGACAACGTCCCAAGAAACATATCAACCAACTCCTTGTCGGATAAAGGGGGTTGAACTCACCCAGCCAAGTCTCTCCATTTCTGTGTGTAGTCCTTAAAGCCTTCACCTGCACCCATGGACATACTCTAGAGTTGAGTACGAGTAGGGGCCAAGTCGGCATTGTATTGACACTGCTTGTAAAAAGCAGCAGTCAAATCCTCCCAGTTTCTGACATTGGTTCCCTCCAATTGGTAGAACCATTCAAGCTGAGTCCCTGATAGGATACCTTGAAAGAAATGAACCCACAAGTTTCTATCAGCGGTGTGGGGCTGGATCTTCCTTACATAGGAGCGGAGATAGAGCTTTGGACAAGACACCCCATCATACTTTGCGAAAACTGGAGCCTTAAATTTTGGTGGGATGACTACCACGGACACCAACCCCGGTTCTTCAAGATCCAGCCCTGGTATTCTCTGGACCTCCATAGCACTTAACCGATCCTCTAACTGCTTGTACCTATCCTCATTGGGAGGATACTGCTTGTCATTGTAGTCGGTATCATTGTCAGAAATTTCAGGACTGGGGTCCTCATCCCTTGTCTGCCCTTCTCGATTTTCCCCCTCTTTGGATGAGGAAGTGACATCAACTGATTGCTTTAGTGGCCCCCTGAATCTTCTGCCCATATTGAGGGTAACGACGTGCTTCTTCTTATTCTTCTTCTCTATCTCCTTCAGGATGAGGGCCTTCAGATCCTCTTGTCCTTTTTCCAGAGTTATGAACATCTGTTGAAATTGGGCATTTTGTGCCTGAAGATCTTTGATGCTTTATTCAGAAGACATATCTGCTTGTAATAAAAAGCGGAGGAGATGAGAAACCTGTAACCGTACCTGCTTATGTAATGTCATGGATGGTATGCATATGCAATGATTTCAAGGATTCTTAAAAACTCAAATTTCTTAACCAAAAAAGGAACACACGTTAATTGTATTAATAAGTTCAAATTGTTACAAAAATTCCTTTAGGCTTACAGTTCAAACAATACAAAACTCAAAGCAAAAAGAAACTAGGTTTCCCAGGAACGCATCCTTTTTGGTGCAATGTAGGCGTGTATGTTCCTTTCTTCATGGAGTAGCCTAGTGAGCTCCAAGACCTTCTTCTTGATGGCATAAAACTGAGCTTTAAACCTGTCCCTCTCCTCTTTAAGTTGAACCCAGGACTTCTGCAACTCCTCGTGATCGGTTGGCATGTCAGGATGATGAACAAGCGGAGTCGTATCTCCCTCAGCAACTGGTTCCACAATTATTGGTAGGACAGTAGGGTAAGGCATCATAAGACTTTGAGCGCGGGATCGTACCCATCGGAGATAGGGCTCAAGAGGGATGGAGTTCTTGCACCCCAGCGTCTTGAAGTCAATTTTATGTACCATGCCCTAAGCTTTTATGAACCTTTTGCGATAACCCTGAGTATCATTCTCGTAGTTGAAGAAGATTCCTTGGATAAGGGTATCATGAGGACCATTTCTCCTTGCATAACCAAACTGGCGCCAGGCCAAACAAGGATTGTACGTGATTCCTCCCCTAATGCCTAAGAGAGGGACATTAGGAAATTCACCACAACGGTCGATAATGGTGATATCTTCTAAGAACTGCAAACACCAATGAATATCTGAATGCTTAAGGGTCATCAACCTACGAGACCAACTCAAAACCTGATCATTCTTCAAAACAGACTTGGGTAGGGGCGAAATAAACTACCTAGCCAAAAGAGGAGTGCAACAAAGGAGGGTACCCCTTCTCTTTAGAATGTGAGCATGCAGAGAGTGTAGAATATCCCCAAGTAATGTAGGCATCAGATTATGAGATAAAAAAACCTTAATCGTATTCACATCTACGAGTTGGTCCGCGTTAGGGAAAAGTACTGTCTCGTAAATGAGAAGTGCCAGCACCTCTTCGAAAGCTTGCAAATCTAAGGTATCCCAAAAATGGTAAGCCTTCCCGAACAGAAACTTAACCGAAATTCCTTGGACACTTCCTCTAGTCTCCCAATTTGTCATTATGTCAGACCATTGTAAGGACAGAGCTCTAGCGATCTCTTCAGGCTTTGGATGTTCTTCAGTACCGTTGAATGGTAGCTGGTCAAGAATAGGTATCCCCAACAACTGAGAAAAATCCTCCATGGTAGGTACTAGCTAGTAATCCGGGAAGGTGAAACAATGGTGCACATGATCGAAGAACTGGAACAACACTTTTAATAATTCTTCATCAGGTTTCACAGTGACCAAATTGAGCAACTGACCATGCCTTTTAGCGAAATGAGAGCTTTCAAGAACCCTTAATTCCAGATCCTTCAGTTGGAGAGACACTTTCACAAGGTTGATCTGTATAGTGTTCCTACGGGCGGATGCCATATCCTACAAAACAAAGCAAAGATGAGCCCTAGAAACCCTTGAAATGGTTAGTCAATGATATGCAATGCTTATGATGTTTATGATGCCATGATAAATCACAGCTATAGCAAACACAGACAAATCACACCAAGCCCTTAGGTTTAAGGCCTGCTTGAGTTTTAATGCCATACACTCTTGAAGCTGGATTGGTTCAACCTGTCCTATAAACATGTAACCCGGTTCTAAAGGGATCTCAATATCACTGATCTTTCCCCCAGTTTTGTTCAATAGGCGATTGACTCGCAACCAAACAAAACTCAAGAGTTTAACCTCAATGAGTGTACCATCGAGTATTTGTCGACCTTGGGAATACACCAAGGCCGGCTACCTCGCTACGTCCTACTGGCCAAGTTATGCAATTAAATGTTCTAAGGTCAGTTGATGCTTCACGACACCACGCGGCGGCCCCGTACTCTTCTTGATTGACTCAAGGGTTACCGGTACCAACCAAAGTGCCACATCAATGTAGCTACTACTTCAACCATGTCAGTATACCCCATACAGTTCCCTCACAGTTTATTACTACTTACCTAAAAGGTGTCCCCAAATTCGGGTGTAGGATTTAAAACAAACCCAAACAAGGAACCATAATGCAAAGCAAACAATTCAAATAATGTAAGCAAATAAATGTAATCTAGCCCTAAGGTAACCCCACTTTTAGTAATTCCCCAGCAGAGTCGCCAGTTCCGTGATACGGTGGGAGAACTGCCTTGAGGTTTGCGTTTGTGTTCGCAAATGTTGCGGTTTAGCAAGAGTCGCCATCGACTTTTCTTTTATCCAAAAGGAAAGGTGAAAAATCACAAGAAAGACCTTTAGAGATGTTTTCTTGAGTTCGGGGGGTAGATTGTGAAAAGGGAAGGTGTTAGCACCCTTTTCATCCATGGTTTTCCATGGGTTCTTAGTTACTCGCTAGATCACTTGTTTTTGTTTGAATGTGCTTGTGGTGTGAGTTTTTGAAAGTATTTTGAAAATGTCTTTGTAATGGTTCTCGTCTCTATAAGAACGCGTACAAAGTGTTTGTTTGGAAAATAGTTCAAAGATGTGTTTGTGAAACGTGTTTTTGAAAATAATTTTGAAAAAGTTCCTTTGTAATGATTCTCGTCTCTATAAGAACGCGTACAAAGTGTTGTCTTTCAAAAATATTTTCAAAACGAGAGTTTGGGTGCGTAAAAGTGTTTTTGTTGTGAGCAAGCGAGTAACTAGGAGCGAATCTACCTACTCAAAGGTATTAGGTGTGCTTTTCCTCCTCCTTTAGATGTTGCTATCCTACCATTGATTCGGTAAGAATCCCCCATCGTTGGATGTGTAAGGGAAGAGTGTGGGACATTTGTATAGTCATAGAAGGCAACCCATGAGACATTTTAGCAATGTCATTTTAGGGACTAGATCGTTTTACCAAAGGCAACATTGAGGGTCATCGAGGGACTACAATCTTTTATCGAGGATCTTTGCTAAAACGCCCATGTTCGAGGGACGTGACTATTTTTTCCGATAGGCCACAAAGTGGGATTACCCTAAGGGTGCTCGTGTGCAAGTGTGTTTGATTACATGCATTTTAGTTTTGGTTAGAGTGATCTATTTGTCGATTTCATATCTTGTTATACACACCCTAGTTACTAATAATATATGACAGCAATAAAAGTGCGGAAAGTAAATATCCTACACTATTACAATCATTAGGGGGATGGGGGTACATATTTATGAATGGGGGTTTCAAGTAGAATTAAATCCTAAGTTACTATTACAACCATATTGAAATGTACAACATAAGAAAGAAAGAAAAAGGACTTGTTAAAAAAGGGGTTTTTTGTCTTAAAAAAGGGGTTTTTTTTCTTAAAAAATTAATTAGTAAAAGGAAAATATTTGTATGTCCTTTTTTTGTGTTGGTAAAAAAAAGTATTAACATTAGAAGTGATAAAAAGGAAAACAAATGAAAGGTAGAAACAGTGTGTTGCTGCAAGCAAAACAACAAGGGTCAGAAATTCTGAAGCCAGACATGTGGTGACTCAGAAAGAAACGTCAGTGGGCATCAGAAGTTCTGATTGGTAAACTATGAGGTCCTGCAAGAAACTTTAGAGGGAAAACAACAGAAATTATGGGTGGTATTCAGACAGTGGGCCAAAAGTCAGAAGCTCTGCGTTACGCTAAAACAGTGAGTAAGCATCATAAATTCAGCGTATTATCAGCATGTGAAAATCAGAAACTCTGAGTGTTTAAAACAGCGAGTGGAAGTATTAGAAGTTCAACGTGCTTAACAATAAGGAGAACTCAGAGGTTATGTGCTATGCTAAACAGTGAGTGAGCCTTAGAAGTTCTACATGTTAAATAAGTGAGTGGAAACATCAGAAATTTTGTGTCATATTTCAACTCTTTTCTCATATTAATCAACCATCAACAGCTTATTCAGTTCTTAATCAAATCACAAATCAGAGGGATAAGAGCACAACAGTTTATAGAAGTTCTAATCCTACTCCTAAGCCCTTCCTTAATCAAGAAGTTCTGATCATGGTTTTTTCTATTCATGCAATGACATAGACAACACCAATACTATGATATTTACATGTTTAATAGTGTTCTGAATGAAAAGATGCAGAATCAGAAAGACTTACCTTGAATCCTAAAGTGTGCGTTTGGAGTTTGAACTGCTGCCTTCAGATGTTCTGAGTCAGCAAGAGTAACGGAAGAGAAAATTCCAAGTTCTTTGATTCAAAGGGAAGAACAAAGGTTTGGTTTTGTGCTTAGGATTTCTGGATTTTTTACGAAGGGTTTCACAGGTTTCTTTTCTCTCTTTTGATGATTCTCTCTCTCCAAAAGCTAGCCCCTTGAACGTGTGATGGAGCAAAGTATTTATAGATGGGTTTGTTGTGGTTTTAGGGGGGAAACAAATGGGATTCAAACCTTTTTGGTATACTGTTCCATTGCTTTTTAATCACAGTTTTCGTATGCTAATTTGATGCAAATATGGGGTTTGAGAAAGTGCAGGCGTGGACTGGGTCAGCAGCAATTTGGAGCATTGTGGCAGCTGGTTGCCAGACTGTTCCATAGCAGGGTAGTAGGTTACTTAAACGAGGTTTTGGGATTTTGTGATGTTCTGATCGCAGAAGATCAGAAGCGTAACCTCCATGTTTTGAAGAGTCACGTTCTGATGGAAGATTATGTTCTGAACCATGTTTGCAATCTCTGAATGCGCTTGCGTAGAGGCTGTAGAGCCATGTTCCGATTGAAGGCTATGTTCTGAACCATGTTTTGCAACTTCTTACTGCACTTGCATGGAGGCTGGCTCAGAAGTTCTGAAGTATCACATACTCTTAACACTTAGAAAATTTTCTAAATGTTTAGAAAATCTGATTTTTCCAAAGTAACTTCTGACTCCTGATTTTTTGATGAACCAATCTCATGTCTTTGATGAAATAAAATTGTTGAAACTTGATTTGATCTGAAAGTCATAGTTTGACTTTTCAGTGTCCTATTGACCATTTTGCCCTTATGGATGATTTTCTTGAAAAATTGTAATTCAAGGCTTGGAACTTGATAGAAGCAAACCTGAGAGTCCAAGATGATCCTTTGAGAAATGGGAGGGCAGATTTTGGGGTACAACACGGAGCCTATGATATTCCCTTTTTGATCACCTCCAAAACCCACGACATATTCAGACTTAAGTTCCAAGATTTAGAACATATGCATTTTCCCATCATATGTTGCAAGCAGCCAGAGTCCAGGTACCAAGACAAGTGTTTCAATTGCACTTCTAAGGATGTCTGCAACATTGACTATCTTATCTTTTGGTACCCATAATTTATTGGGTCCTTTCTTGTTAGTTCTACCAGAGCTGTGAACAACTTTGGTTTCAGCAGTAGAATAATCATATTTACAAGTGTTAAAACTATTTGGTTTAGCCAATTAATTATCATCAGATTCAGAATCAGATTTCTCTTCATCTTTTCCATCTTCTTTTGGCACAAACCCATCTGACACAAAATGAGAGTGTAAGGTGGTTGGTATGTTTTCCTTATTAGATTTATATTTTTCATGAGGATCATAACCAATACCTTTAACTCCATTTTTCTTATATCGTAGATCATATAAGCTAGCATGCTTCTCCCTATGCTCTTACAAAGAAATTTCTGGAAAGCTTTTTCATATTTCTTAATGACATCATCAGAAATTTCAGAGGCTTCTAGAAGTGTTCTCGTTCCTTTAAGGGCAGAGTTTTCATCTTTTAATAAAAAGTTTTCTTCATTTAAAACAAAAATTTCTTCCTTAAGCTTACTGTTTTCAACAAATACAAATTCATGGGTCTTTTTGAGATCCTTTAACTGAATCTTGAGTAACTCATGTTTTTCCAGTATTTTAACTAAGGAATATGTTAATTTCAGAATATTTCTTCTATTTCTGAATCAACTTCATCTTCTGGGGGGATTACTTCACTTGATGTTCCAACATGAGCCATCAGCGCCAAGTTATCATGTTCTCCTTCTTAGTCGTAGTTAGAAGAGTTTGAATGATCCCATGTTTCCATTAGCCTTTTCTTTTTTCCTTTGAGAGCTTTCTTCTTTTGTATGTCCTTTAGAATCTTAGGACATTCATACTTGTAGTGTACTGGCTTATTGCACTCATAACAAGTGACTTCGTTTCCACTAGACTTTCGTTGACCATAAGTTGATTTGTAGCAATCTCTAGTCCTTCTTGCACTTCTGAACCTGTTGCTTTGATTTCTCTTCCATATACGGTTACCCCTTCTGGATAGAAGAGATAACTCATCTTCTTCGTCATCAATATCTTCTTCTAAATCCTCTACCTCTTCTGCTTGAAGAGCTTTGGACTTCTCATATTTCTTGATGGACTTAAGCATAATAGATTTTATCTTCTTATGTAGTTTATCTTGTTCTAGATTAATATCATGACTTCTTAAAGAACTTATCAGTTCTTCTAGAGAAGTGTTTTTCAGATCTTTTGCAAGATTAAGTGCAGTTACCATAGGCCTCCATTTGGATGGAAAGCTTCTGATAATCTTTTTCACATGATCTGCCGTTGAATAGCTTTTGTTTATAAATCTTAGTCCTGCAACCAAGGTTTAAAATATTGAGAACATGACTTCAACACTTTCACCACCCTCTATATTGAAGGCTTCATACTTCTAAATCTAGGCCACTGCCTTGGTTTCCTTGACTTGATCATTTCCTTCATGACTCATTTTAAGAGAGTGAAATATAGACTTAGCAGAGTCTTTATTTATTACCTTCTCATACTCAGTGTAAGAAATCACATTCAGCAAGATCATTCTTGCTTTATGGTGATTCTTACAATCTTTCTTTTGTTGATCAGTGATAGCTCTCATAGCTATCTCTTTTCCAGTAACATCTGAGGGGAGGTACATAGCCATAAACTACCATATCCAAAAGATAAACATCATGAACTAGAAAGATGATTTCTAGTCTATCTTTCCAGTATTAAAACTTTTCACCAACAAAGATGGAAGGTTTTACATTGTAGCTTTTATTGTTTGAATCTGAAGCAGCGTTAGTTGGTGGGGGTTCAACCATTATGTTTCTTTAAAGAAAAAACTCGTCTGGATCTTTATATGACACGATTAAGTGTTTGATAACTATCAATACCAGAACCGGAGTTCTGATGCCAATTGAAGGTGTGAGAAACACAAGAAAGAGGGTTTGAATTGGGTTTCACCAAAATAACTTTAAATATTTTGGTTGATGAAAGACCAAGTTAACTTAGAACATAAAAATAAATGAACACAATTATTTTTATACTGGTTCACTGTTAACCAAGCTACTCCAGTCCACCCCTCAAGGTGATTTTCCTTCAACAAGGACTTAATCCACTATAACTAAACTGATTACAGCCAACCCACAATAAGCAAGATTAACCTTATAGGCACCCCCAATAAGTCAGTTGATCCTTATTACGAATCCACTAAAACTGAAACAAGAGTCTTCTTGAGATCACACCTTCACTTGGTCACTCAAGGAATCAATCAACAACTGTTGAATACTTTTAATGTATTACAGTTTGCTTATTTTATGCAAATTACACAAACGCTTTAGTACAAAGAAAACACCTAAGTGTTTTACAACAAGATACGAGCAATAAATCCTTTCCTATTGTTACCTTGGAAAATCTTAAGGTATTCAAGTAAATGTAGTAAATGAAGATATTCTCATAAGCTAAGAGTCATCCTCCAAAATAAGGGTTTTTTTGGGAAACGGGAGCCAGTGTTTGAAAAGATGGTTTTATTAAGTTAGAGTTAATGCTTGACAGGAGTCACACTGAAACTGTCGAAATCGAACTACGTCGACTAGGAAGAAATAAAATAAAATATGTCAAGAGGTCAAAATTGGTTTAGTCGACCAAAGGGTAAAAGACAAGGACTTGGTCAAAAATGGTTTTAGTCGACAAAAAAGGGTTTCTTGGACTTAGAGGAAGTGTGGTTATTCTTTGCCAAAAAGAAAGTATCGAAGCAAGGCAGAAGCGGTTTATGTTCAAGAGGTTTAGAGGAATCATGGGCGGTTACCATCAATCCACGACGTGTTCAAGCGCAAAATAGGTGGAACTTCAAAATCATGAGAAGTTACCAGCAATCCACGATGTGTTTGAGCATCAAATAGGTGGCAACATCTAGTGAAGCAGTTACCTCAAGATGTTAATATTAGTCGTAGATTTTATCTAGGTAGTTACATTGTAAACACTATAAATAGGAAGATTTAGTATAGTTTGAGGGTGTGTTCACTTGTACTCTCAAATCACTTGTCAAACTCTGTCATTCCGAGCGTCAGGAAATCAAGATTGAAGAGTGCTTGATGTATGTGAATCACCATTTTTTTTCAATGAAAATCCTTTATCTTTCAATTATATCTTTTGAATACTTTATCTGTTTTCTCTTTACTGTCGAGAAAAATCTATACGTTATCTTCAATTTCACATAAACAATTCGACATTATCTGTTGGTCACGAGTCACGAGTCAGTTAGTTTAGTGAGTCTCGCTTTTGTATGGATATCTTCTGTCGGTCATGAGTCACCAGTCAATCGATTAAATCATAGTGTGGAAAACCATTACACATGTTCCCCCATTCAAAAGAAAACCATCTACCTTGACTAATATTTTGACGGAATAGGTGTGATAGTAAAAACTCTTAACACGCGTCTTGAGATCATCTGGTCAATCTCACAAGTTACCCTCAGTTTAGGAATCTGGGAGGACCAGCGGTTGTTTACCATTTTCCACAGTAAACAAATTGGCACACCTGATGGGACCCAGTGCTAATGATTGGTCTTAAGTATTTATAAGTGAATGCAACTTAGAAATGGGAAGTTAACCAAAGAGGATAATAAACCATTATCTAGGAAGAAGATATCAAGAATGACAATTCCTGATAATCCAAATGTAGATGAAATACCATCACGAACTTTAATCACCACTGATCTAGTAGTTTCTCAAGTAGCACTTTTTCCTCCAATAGGGTCGACTGCTGCAGTTTCTGTACAAATGTCTCAAGCTCCACCAGGAAGCCCAAGACCAGTAATGACTACGACTACCATACCTAATGTGCCTCATTTTGGTAATGTAGATTCGGCTTATGGAATTTCGTATTCCATGATGCCAGGATATCAATCAACATCGAATATAGCAGTGGTGTCAGATAATTTCAAAATTTGAACTCTCCTTTACAAGGATCTGCGCCAGGGGGAAATAATAGAGGCAACCAAAATAGGGTAGCGCCTTCTCAACCTTTAGTACCGCGTCTTACTAATACTTCAGTAGCAGTATTAAGGCAACAAATGGATAATAGCAACCACGAGTTGGTTAATATGTTAACTAACCAGATGGGTAATGTATTTAATCCTATAGTACAAGAGTCGGCTGAGACTAATATGTAGTCCGCTGAAACAAATCGACAGGTGATTGCCCAATTAATACATTTGTATAATTTTTTAGGTGCTCCCTCAGCGCCTATTCGACAGGAACCACCTGTTCGACTAGATTCCCCTGGTCAAATAGAAATGGGGGCAATGCAGGACGAAACTGTCCATCAGGGGCAAATGCTAGTGCCTCCAAGGAATTTGATTGTCGGTCCACCTAGGGTATTAGTACATCGACATCAAGAGGCTGATCAAATTGTTGATCAAATTCGACAAGAGGACTTAGCCATTGAAAAAAATTTAACCACCATTGTCGAAAGAATTATGGATAGAAATGGTATGAATACCGCACTTCAGAGGCCAACATATTCCTCCCCTTTGTCTGAATATATTTTACAGACCGAAAACCCTATAGGATGGAAAATCCCTAAGTATACGAAATTTGGGGGAGAATCTGGAGAGTCGACAGTGGAACATATTGCCAGATATTTAACTGAATCTGGGGATATGTCAAATAATGAAAACTTAAGGGTAAAGCACTTTCCTTCTTCCCTTACTAAGGCAGCTTTCACGTGGTTTACCACTTTACCCCAAAATTCGATTGACTCGTGGACGAAGTTGGAGAAAATTTTCCATGAACAGTTTTATGAGGGTCATTCAAAAATTAGTTTGTTCGAACTATCAAACATTAAAAGAAGGTTTGCTAAAACCATTGATGATTATCTAAACAGATTTAGGTCATTAAAAGCAAGATGCTTTACTCAAGTGCCAGAACATGAGCTTGTTCAAATGGCTGTTGTAGGTTTAGATTATTCCATTAGGAAGAAAATAGATCCAACCTTCGTGAAAAGTATGTCACAGTCAGCTGATAGAGTTCGACATCTAGAGCGTCTGCGACTAGAAAAGGTCAGACATACTAAGGCTAAGACTAGAAAAGAAAAAGTAGCCTTCATAGGTTATGATGACACATATTCCATTTGTGAGGTCGACTATACCTCACCAACATAGGTAGAGGTCGACTTGGCTGAAATGAAGCCAGGGCCAGCCTATGAGTGTAAATCATTATTTTCTTTTAAAGGAAAGAATACGATCGAAAATAATCCAAAATTCCCAGCAAAAACTTATACGTTTGATGTCACTAAGTGTGAAGAAATTTTTGACTTACTGGTTAAATATGGTCAAATTTTAGTACCCCCAGGTGCTAAATTACCACCATTAGAACAACGACATAAAAGAGGTTTTTGTAAATTTCATAATTATCTTGGTCATACAACCTCTCAATGTTACCTTTTCAGGGATCTCGTGCAAAAGTCGTGGCAAGAGGGTAGGTTGAAGTTTACTGTAAGAAAGATGAAGATTGATACTGATCCTCTTAGGCAAGAGGAAGCTTTGTTTCTCGATCCAGTTGGAATCAACATGGTAGAGATTACTGAATTTCCTGATGATAATATGGTCAAAGAGGGCACTGGAGAAAGTCCTGATGTCGGCCTAGCAGATGTGTACCCAAGGCCTGAGGAAGATTTTCTAGACTTCCTTTACCACTGTAAGAATAAAGGTTCACAAGCTTGCTTGTGTCCTAGATGTGGCACTTTGACTGACAAAAGCTGAAAATTTCCAGAAGCTACAGTTAGAAAAGAATAAAGGCAAGCCATACAATCAAAGGTTCCCTACACCAAGGGACCCAAGGAGAGCTATGGGAAACTGTCATGTTAAACCTAGGAGTTATATTCCCTCAGCAAAAGCTCTTAACGGGACCTGGATTAAACCCCGAGGGAGAAAGGGTGCACCAATTGATGGGGCACCAAACAAAGGGAAGTCGACTATTGACTACCGGCATGAGTTCAAGTTAGAGAAGAAAAGCCACATTTCTGGAAACTACATGGGGAAGAATCCCATGACTCGAACCCAATGGAGACGCTTCCAGCATTGAAAGAAAGATGAGAGACAAGCAGTTGTTGGCCAGATTGCTGCAAACAAAGGTGGAAATCATAGGCAGTACCAGGTGAAAGTCGACTCCTCTGTGAAAGAATAAATCAAAGAATTCATGAATCGACCAGCTTCTAAATGTTCTGAAGAGGCCACTAATGATTTTGATTCCGACTCTGAAGAGACTTTGAATATCTTAGTCAATGTAGTATCAATTCTTCTAGGAGAATATGATTGCTTGACTGAAGTAGAGGATTCAGCAGACATGGATGCTGAGGAGATGGCTTTACACAAGCCAACGTGTTATTTTGTCATGAACAATGGTTCCATTGAGAACCAAGATGCTTTCTTTAAAAAAACAGATATGGCCATGAGGATCCATTTAAATCCTCTTTTAATAAGGGTTAAGGTTGAAGGGGTGGCTATCAACAAGGTGTTGGTAGACTGTGGCGCTACGGTGAACATTATGCCGCACCACCTATTACGGAAAATCGGTAAATATGACACCAATGTTAGATCTCATAACGTTGTCTTATCAGACTACGAAGGAAGAACTAGAAACACCATGGGTGTGATCCAAGTGGAAATTACTGTCGGCTCAGTTACTAGGCCGACTATTTTCATGGTGATTCAAGGCAAGCCAAGTTACAACCTCTTAGTAGGGAGAGAATGGATACACGGAGTGGGGCTGTGCCATGCTCTATGCATCAACGTTTGGTGATCTGGAGGGAAGATGGCATAGTCTAGAATATTGAATTTGATCAAGGGTATTTTATGGCAGACGAGAACAATGTCGGAAAGAAGCAGTTCGACAGGAAATTGGCTAATATTTCCCCATGTCAACCTACTGAAGATGTATATGCCAACCTTGATGAAGCATTTGTTTCATTGAAGTTACATGAAACCCATGGTTTTATGTGGGATGTGGAACCTCTTGAGGATCCATACTGTACTAACCGGCCGACAGGCTGGGGAGACATTAGTGATGATTTCTGAGCTAGATGCTCTAAACAGGATTTCGGCATATATTGCCGAAAGTAAAATAAATTCGGCATTGGAAGCTAAAGAAAATATGGTTGTCGAATCCAATAAAACACAAGTTCTAGATGAAGGAGTGACTTTGGCTATTGAGCTAAAGCTACTAGATATAATAGAGACGGTCGAAGAAAACACTGATAAGAAGCGTCTGGACTGTATATATGACAAAGAACCCTTAGGCTTTGAAAAGGATCCAATGGCACTAGAAAAGATGCAGCCACAAGACCCTTTAGAAGAAATAGAGCTTGGCGAAAAGGGGGATAAAAGACCAACTTATATCAGCGCCAACATTGACCCAAAGTTGAAATCTGAGGTAATATCTTTATTAAAAGAATTTAAAGATTGTTTTGCTTGGGGCTATAATGAAATGCCAGGTTTAAGCAGGGACTTGGTAGAACTAAAATTACCAATAAAAGCTGGAAAGAAACCAGTAAAGCAGACGCCCAAACGTTTCACTCCAGCCATAATATCGAAAATCAAAGGGGAGGTAGAAAGACTCCTCAAAAGCAGATTCATAAGAACTGTAAGGTATGTCGACTAGTTGGCAAACATAGTGCCAGTAATTAAGAAAAATGGAAAATTAAGGGTATGCGTAGATTTTAGAGATTTAAATGTTGTCACCCCAAAAGATGAGTATGCTATGCATGTGGCAGAAATATTGGTCAACTCGGCTGCTGGTTTTTAATATCTAAGTGTGCTTGATGGTTATTCTGGTTATAACCAAATTTTTATTGCATACGAAGATGAGTCGAAGACGGCGTTTCGCTGCCCTGGGGCACTAGGAACCTATGAATGGGTTGTCATGCCATTCGGTTTAAAAAACTCAGGAGCGACATATCAAAGGGTAATGAATTCTATGTTCCATGATTTTATTGAAGATTTCATGCAAGTTTACATTGATGATATTGTAATAAAGTCGAACACTAAACCAACTCATCTGCAACACCTTCGAAAGTCTTTCGAAAGGATGAGAAAACATGGATTAAAAATGAATCCATTAAAATGTGCTTCTTGTGTGAAGGCAGATGATTTTCTTGGCTTTGTGGTGCATAAAAAAGGAATAGAAGTAAATCAAAGTAAGACCAAAGCCATCATGGACATCAAACCACCGTCGACCAAAAAGGAACTTCAGTCTTTGTTGGGAAAGATAAATTTCCTAAGGAGGTTCATATCCAAATTAAGTGGAAAAACCAAAGTATTTTCACCACTACTTCAACTAAAAAATGAAGATTTCGTTTGGAAAGAGTAGCATCAAGAGGCTTTCGACAAAATCAAAGACTGCTTAGTAAAGCCTCCAATATTGGCACCTCCTATTAGACATAGGCCTTTGAGGTTATATATTGCAGCCTCAGATGCGACTATAGGTAGTATGTTAGTCCAACAGGACGAAAAAGGTGTCGAGAGGCCTGTGTATTATCTTAGTCGAATGCTAAATAATCCTGAGACTAGGTATAGTGATATAGAAAAACTATGCCTTTGATTTTATTTCTCTTGTATTAAACTAAAGCAATATATAAATCTTGTTGATGTGTATGTATCTTCTCATTTCAATATTATTAAGCACATGTTATCCAAACTAATTTTACATAGTCGAATTAGTAAATGGGCTTTAGCATTAACAGAGTATTCTCTGACTTACATGCCCTTAAAAGCAATAAAAGGACAAGTAGTGGAAGATTTTTTGGTCGACCATTCAATGGTTGGTATACCTCAAAATTATGTAGATTTAGTGCCATGGAAATTATACTTTGATGGTTCTAGCCATAAGAATGGAGTTCAAATAGGAGGAATTATAATTTCTCCCAGTGGAATTCCAACAGAGTTCAAGTATAAAATCGACGGTATATGCATAAGTAATGAAGCAGAATACAAGTCTTTAATAAAAGGACTTGAACTATTGCTATATTTGGGGGCAAGGAACGTCGAAATTATGGGAGACTCTGAATTAGTGATTAAACAAGTATCAAAGGAGTACAAATGTGTTAAAGAAAATTTAATTATGTATTTTGTGATTACCATCAGATTATTAAAACAATTTGAGCAAGTAAGTATTCGACACATACCTCGAAGAGAGAATGAAAAGGCTAATGACCTAGCACAAGAAGCCTCAGGATACAAGAGAGATCAAAATGAAGAACTTACCCAAGTAAGAGAGAAAGTTCGAGCAACTTTGTTATCCCCTTCAAATTTGTCGATTGTAAAGTTAGGGGCTATAGATGTCGAAAATTTTCAAATTTTAACCATTGACAATGGACAAGAGAACGAATGGAGAAATCCATTGGCTAACTATCTATGCATCCCCACGGGATCGACAGATCGTAAGATCAAGTATTGCGCTCTCAGTTATATTTTGATAGAGAATGAATTATTTAAGAAAATTGCTGAAAGAGTTTTGTTAAAATTCCTTGGAGAAAGTAAGGCATACGTGGCAGTGTCAAGTGTGCATAGTGGAGCATGTGGTGCACATCAAGAAGGACACAAAATGAAATGGCTTTTGGTGCGTTCAAGTGTCTATTGGCCTTCAATGCTAAAAGATTGCATCAAATTTACTAAAGGTTGCCGAGAATGCCAAATGCATGGGGGAATACAACATGTCCCCGCAAGTGAATTACATGCAGTTATAAAGCCCTGGCCATTCAGAGGATGGGCTTTAGATGTGATTGGAGAAATAAAACCAGTATCATCAAAACAACAAAGATATATTTTAGTCGGTATTGATTACTTTACAAAATGGGTCGAGGCCGTAGCTTTAACTAACGTCGACCAAGAAGCTGTTATTGATTTTATACAAAATCACATCATATGTCGGTTTGGAATTCCAGAAACAATTACGACCGACCAAGGATCAGTGCGTACTGGGCGAAAAATTCAAGAATTTGCGCAAGAAGTTGGAATTAAATTGTTAACTTCTACTCCTTACCAAGCTCAAGCAAATGCAACTCGAAGCTACCAATAAAGTGATAATTAGCCTAATTAAGAAGCATGTAGGAAAGAAGCCAATGAATTGGCATAAAACACTGGATCAAGCCTTATGGGCGTGTAGAACTTCCCCTAAGGAAGCAACAGGAACTACTCCATTTAAACTTGCATATGGGCATGATGCAGTGTTACCAGTGGAGATACATGTTCAATCGATAAGAATCTAAAGATAGCATGAAATACCATCTAAGAATTACTAGAATATGATGGCAGAAGAGCTTGTCGACGTAGATGAAGAAAGGATGTTGGCCCTTGATTCGTTAATAAGACAGAAAGAAAGAGTTGCCAGAGCTTATAACAAAAAAGTAAGGGATAAAGTATTTGATGTCGATGATCTAGTATGGAAAGTGATATTACCTATGGACAAAAATGATAGAGTCTTAGGGAAATGGTCCCCAAATTGGGAAGGACCTTTTAAGGTGATACAAATTTTTTCAAATAATGCCTATGAGCTTGAGGAGTTAGCCCAAGATCGACGGATCTTAAGGGAAAATGGCAAGTACTTAAAAAAGTATAAGCCCATTCTTCAAGAAATCAAAAACCCGACAAAATAAATATTCGTCGAACCAATGAGCTGGTAAAATTTTGTTTAGACCAGCAAATTCAAAACACACATAAAACATGGAAGATACATATAAAACAAACAAAGAAAGGGTTCGTTAAAATTTGGCTTAAAGCCATGAAGAAATTACAAGATTGTTGGTACAATGATTAAAAATGCTTAAATTTGGCTTGGAATGACCGCAGTTCACCATGGAGGTTGGTGGCCTGATATTCAAAACCTTCTGCCTGGATCTTAAGTGTTTCAAGCTCTGTTTCGACAAAAGAAATCGCGTCACTTACAGCCATGTCCTCCACAGCCATTTGCTCAGCTTTTGCTTGGGTTGTATTAATCACATTTTTAATCTCTCCCTCTTGCTTCGAAATTAATTCTAATTCCTTGTTGAGAGAAGAAATCTGGTCACGTATTTCAGCAACTCTGTTTCGTTTGGGAATCAGTTCATGTTTCTTCTTTTCAATCATTTATAACAATTTCTTCAGTAACTTGCACCACCATATCCAACTTCTCTTTCACGAAGGCTTCCTTTGACTCAATCGCTTCCTCATTTTCCCGAATACTTTCAACATTTTGGCGTAGAGGAATGAAAAATTTATCAAATGCTGTTATCATCAACCTGGATAATTCAGATATATTGAGTTCTTTCATTTGAGTAAGAGCGTCTGAGAGTTCTGGGCCAAGAGCTGGATCAGAATGGAGTAGATAAGGCAAATCAGGATTCAAAGCATGAGTCCAAATTTTAGTCATCAGATTATTGGCTTTAACTTCTTCAGGACTCATCTTGTCATTATATGGTTGAGATGGGTTGGAGTCATAAGAAAGTGTGCGAGAACTCATAAAGCGACGCAACCTAGAAATTGCTTATAGACCAGAAGGATTGACTCCCATGTGTTTTAGTTTAGTGGGTGAGTCGACCTTTGTTCTCCCAGATGAAACGAGAGGCGTGCCTTGCGTGCTTTCAGGAGGGGGCCGAATTCGGGAGGTGGTGACATTTTTATTTGCTTCTGAACCCTGCAGGGAATCTGAAAGGCTAGAATCAGAACTAGTCAAACTATAAACCTTATGTTTGGCAGGACTAGTGACTGATTCAGAGTCATTGAGAGTAGCCGGAATAGTCAGGTCGATAAACTCACCATCAGTAATGTCAAGATTCTCATGATGGTGAGGGGAAGAAGCTTCTGAAAAAGGGGTATAGTCAGGTACACGTTATTGTTGACTGAAGATATTAACCTAAAGAAAGTAAGAAAAGGTATTAGTAAAAACAAATTTAACAAACAAAAAACGAAAGAAACTAGAAAACAACCAGCTAATACCTGTGTCGACGGATTAAGATCGACAAACTCATCCTTAGCTGGAACATCAGTAAGGTCTCTCATTGGGCTTTGAACTTCATCAACCCTAGGAGAACTAGTTAGAGTAACCAGAGCTGTGTCGACCATAATGGTACCAACACCTAAATCCGAGGTGGCTTCGGGATTTTCAACCAAGACCATGTTACGTCTCCTTCTTGTAATAAGAGGAATTTTGACATCAGCTGGATCCTCTATTTCATCAACAAGTTTCAAGCCAACCTTTGCTTCAGCACCCTGGGATACAGGTGCCTTTGTCTTCTTCTTCTTTTTCGCCACCTCGCCTTCAGTAGAGGAATCTTTTTTCCTCTTACGACTTTTGGATTTGTGGGAGTGTTGAGAGGGTTGAACATCAGGTGATGGCTAAGTATCAGAGAAAGATATAAGTCGACGCAATTGTGTTAGTCGATAATGGAAGTTTTGAATCAACAGAATATACCTTAGCCCTCTCAGAAGTATGCTCTTTGTCCTTCTTGGACCTTTTGGATTTGTCAGAGGGAGCAGCCAAATCCACTGAGCATTTTTTACTCTGGCAAACAAGGAAAATATTAATACAAGTTTAGGGCGTAAACTACATAGAAACAAGAAGTATATAAATACATCCACCGAAGAAGCCTTCTTGAGTGAATAAGAAATGGGTTCATCGTCAGAGGGTGTATGGTCAGGAATAATCTACAAAATTAAGCTAAGTCAGATATGCCAAATCAAGAATGATAGTTGGCAGAAAGTTGAAGTTTAAACCGGACGCGTCGAAGGTTTTTGTTTACCGACAGGAACGGCACCCGCCTGATCTATTGGTATAACTGTAAGACAAGTGTAAAACAATCATATAAGCAACCAAAGTGAAATAGGCATGGGGGTAAGCTTTCCAGAAATCCTTACCAATTTGTGTAGTCGAAAGTACTCTGACATATCGGAGATCTTAATAAAGATTCCCCGAATAGTTAGGTAGGTAATACTTCGTCGGTACCATTCTGTCGAACTTTGTCTTATAGGCATTTTGCATATCCGGTATAGAGAAATACCACCAATCAGGAATAGGTGGGCCAAAGTCCAAGGCCAAGGCCAAAGGGCTGGATGGAAAAGGAGGAAATTTGATGTTTCCAAAATGAAGAGCGTAAATATATTTATCTTTCACATAATCAGAGATTTTTAGTGTCGAGATTGTATCGGTTACCTTCTTCTTTAATTCGATAGTGGCCTCATAGATGGTCCAACGAAGATCGTTAGGTTGATACATAATTCAGAAGTAATTCTGGAAAGCTCGAATTTGTTTAATGTGAGTAATCTTACACTTGGCCGCTTTTGCCTGCAAATTTGAGAAAGTTGTAGTTAGTTCATTCAGCTTGGCATTAGAATCACCAATGAATGTAATAAAATATGACTGCCACCAAGTTTCAAATTCTTTGGTGCAGTAGAAAGACAGTTGGAAAGGAGTGAGAGTGAGTATGGGTCTTCGTTCCCACAAATTCCCTATATCATCCTTTACCATTTCGAAGGGTTGGTCAGTTATGATGTCTACCAACAGCTCGTGAGAATTGAACAAATACTTACGAACAAGTTGACAGAGTCCAAATTATCGAGCCACCAAGTTAGGCTGATAAGCGACCAAACTCGGGTTCACACCGACAATCACAGTAGATAAGAATTAGGGAGTCAAGTAACGTCTCCAGAGGATTAAGGAATTTTTCTGGTCCTCTTCTCTTGCAGGTGGAAAATCCCTAATAAACCACTCTGGTCCATCTTGTCTATCATGAAATGGGGACATCGAGGATGTGAAACCGACTCTTGTCAACATAATGGTAAACAGTAGTCTGAAGACTTCAGGATTTGGGGAGCCCTTATCGATGGGAGTCAGAGGAAGAAGGCGTTTCCAAACGATATGGCTTTGAGATGAAGGGCATGCTACCTTTCTATTTCTAAAGGGCTTAATCTCCTCAGAGAAAGTGGCATTCAACCATAGCTGCAAGAGACAAAAAGGACCATGGACTAAGACGTTCTTTTTCTTTGGATTATTAGGGTCAAAATGCTTTATTTGGTTAGCAGCATCAGTCAAAGATGCATAGAGAGAGGCCAAAATCAGCTGGCCTAAAGCAACATTCTCACCCATATGCAATTGGGTAGCCAGATAAGAAAATTGTTTGGCCACCTGCATCGACCTGGAACAAAAAACTAAGCGAGACAACCATAAGGTTAAAAATGCCACATGCTCTTCATCAATTACAGGACCAGAGGTTTGAGCATGATGGTCAATGAAATTATTATATGTTGGCTTTCCAGCTTCACCCACATTGAACCTTAGTGGCACAGGTTCAACATCTCTATAGTTGAAAACCGTGCCAGATGGTTTTAGCCCTGTGATGGCAGAAACGTCGAACAAGGTAGGAGTGATCATACCACATTTAGTATGAAAGGTGTTGGTCGATCCCTCCCAGAAATGTATGGCAGCTAGGATCATGCGACTAGAATAAGGTTGACCACATTGGGAAATTTCTAGCAGGGTATAAATACCCATCCTTTTCCATTGGTCTCCTTTGGCAGTTTCTAAATGTGTCATTCAAGCACGAAATTTAGGGCAACACAGAGGGGGAGAGGTTCTAAAGTTCATGTCAATATATTTAAGCGATATAGGGTTTGGAGAAGATATGATGGGTCTGGTAGTAGTACTAGTAGGAAAAAACGCCTCCTTATCATCTACATAGATTTCGGAGGGTGCGTCAGCAGGAAGTGGTCCTAAAAAGGCTAAGGGTTTCTCCTCAAGAGAGAAAGGGATAAGTACCTAAGATTGCCATATTTTGGCGTTCTCCTCAGTAAATGGAGGTTCCAGCATATAAGCTTTTCCGTCGACAAGGCGCAGTTGAATAGCGATTACTGGAGAGGAAGTTTGATTTTTAACATTCGCCATTGTAAAAGGTTTGAAGGAGGTTGAAGATGAAGAACAACGAAGGTGTGTAGTTTCTGGGTTTTTTCTAAAAGCAATGGTTGAAGAAGTGAAGAAAAATAGAAGAAAAAAAAGATAAATAAGGGTATTTATAGACCCTTAGGAAAGAGGAAATAATGGGAAAAATCTTTTGTGATTTCCCAAGTTCAAATCACGTCAGTTTGTGGGACGCGTGCCGCAAGATCAACGTGAGTTAGTGGGACACGCTTCCCACTAAAAGTGCAATGATGGCAAAAAATTAATGTCACACGTCTCAAAACTGAAAAGCGTGATACGCTACCATAATTACGTGACATCACAGAAAAGAAAGAACATTAATGTTCATTTTTAGAAAAATGGAAACGATTTGGTCGAATGGTAAAACCGACACTTCAGAGATGCCATTGTCTCATATTAGTCGAAATTTGAAAATGGCATCTCTGGGGGGGGGGGATTTTGTTACCTTGGAAAATCTTAAGGTATTCAAGTACATGTAGTAAATGAAGATATTCTCATAAGCTAAGGGTCATCCTCCAAAATAGGGGTTTTTCTGGGAAACAGGAGTCAGTGTTTGAAAAACTAGTTTTATTAAGTTAGAGTTAATGCTTGAAAGGAGTCACACTGAAACTGTCAAAATCAAACTACGTCGACTAGGAAGAAATAAAAGAACATATGACAAGAGGTAAAAATTGGTTTAGTCGACCAAAGGGTAAAAGACAAGTGTTGTACCCCAAAATTTGCCCTCCCATATTCTTCAAGGTTTGCTAAGATCATGCTTCAAAATCTCCCAAGAGTTGCACAGTCCAATGGCCTCCTAACAGTCAAAATTAGGG
This sequence comes from Vicia faba, assembly GCA_948472305.1. NCBI lineage: Eukaryota > Viridiplantae > Streptophyta > Magnoliopsida > Fabales > Fabaceae > Vicia > Vicia faba. The sequence continues at coordinate 812,698,556 of OX451737.1, forward strand.
TTTTGGTTCTGGAAAAGAAATTGAAGTTTCCAAGGGTTCAATCAATTCCCACATGCCTATAAACATTGTCAAGCATCCATATTCCAAGTTTCAAGACGCACAGCACAAAATTGCACAGTCAAAAACCCTAATTGCTTCACAGTCAACTGCAGGGGCAAAATGGTCATTTGACAGTCAAAAGTCAAAAATTTTGGTCAACATCTTATTTTGAAGCCACAAACATCATTTTATCAATTCTTGATCATGATTCTCAAAGCATGGCTCAAAAAGTCTCAAGATGCAAAAGTTTCTATTTTTGGACAGTTGAAAAAGTCAACTGCAAATTGACCAAGGCATAACTTCCACATGGTTTATCAGAAAAATTCCATCCAAAGCTCATTTTGAAGAGAATTACATTTCCTACAACTCCTCTTCACACTTCAAGTCCAAGAAATGCTCTCACAAAAAGTTATCAATATCAACATTATAGGTCATTTTCAAATGTCAACAAAAAGGCACTTTAAGTCAAAGACCATAACTTGAGATTGGTAAATCAAAATTACATGGGACCAAAGGCATTGGTTAGAGGACTTCAAGACCTTTTCCAAAATGTCCAAGAACATGATCAAAGCTTAAACATTGAGCAAGATATGCCTTGTGGAAGTTGGGAAATTTTTGGGAACTTTGAAAAGTCAACTTTGCTTCAAATGCCTCAAAATTGCTAATGGGCCTCAATTTCTTCCATGAATCATCACCCAAAAGCTATGCACGACCCATTGACATCCAAGGGAGTTATTTTATCATTTTTTATTAATTATTTGAATTATTATTACTATTAATTCACTTAATTAAAATTAAATGTGACAAAAATAGCAAAACATGTTTTCCAAATCTTTTTGTGCAGCATATTCCCTCATCATGACCTAGAGATTTCGTGTACCACATCAAGAGGCAAGATCTTCCAAAATAGGCATGTTTTTCATGACAAAAAGATTGAAAAAGATGTGAAAAATCAAATATTAAAAACATTGATTCAATGGATTATGGGCTTTGTTTTTGACCTAGAATGATTCTTCATACATATGCAAACATAACCCTAATTCAAAGAACACAGGAGCTGCGCATAAGCATCAGAAACAAACTTGAATTTTTGACAAAAAAAATTAAAAACTATTTTCATAGCTGCTGTGCGTTTCAAGGCCTAAGAGCCATTCCAAAAGCTTGCTTACACATCCAGGAAGAGATTGCAATCAAAAGCATAGTCCCTGACCTCAAGAATTGGTAGAATGAAGTCTCCCTATTCATAACTTTTTTCATATTCGTGTTTGAATTTGCATACATCTTTCACACGTTTTAATGTTTGATTTACACTAATATGAACTCTCTGAAGCTATTGATGTCTTTTAATTGAGTTAATATTGCCTGTATGAGAAGTTGCCATGGACGCAGGTTAGGATTTCAGAAGCTTCCATTTGGGGCTTTGCATATATGGAAAAATTAGGCCATGAAACCTACACCATTGAAACCAGGATGTCCAGACGAATAGAAACCAACCATCGCGCCCTTTTTCTTTTTCACTATATGCTAATCGCTATTTTTCAGGTTTAGGGTTAGTGGGGGTTTAAAACCCCCGCTATCTATTTGATAATTTCAGGCAAAACGAAGAAGCCATGAAGAAGACGCTGAGTTGTCTCAACCAGACTGGGCAATTCAAACATTCACACATGTTTTTTTGTGTTTACCAATAGCGCTTATTCTCTCTCATAATATTCACGTCCCACTATAATATCAGATAAACGCGTTGGTTGAGTTGGTCGTTGCGTTGGCATGCAGGTATTGGGACCTGGGTTCGATTCCCAGGTCCCCCCACTTATTCATATATTTTTTCTTAACGTGCTTCTGTGCATCCTCCATTCCAAGGACCATCATGAAGCCTCACGCCAGTGCCTGCCACATGTCCCTGAAGGTCAATCCAATGGCCATCACAAGCAATCCACCATGTACCCTAGTCAAACGTCCCACACACCAGCTCCAGAAGGTCAAAAAGGCCTGGTTCAATGGGCCAAATTCCTTTGCATTAACCTCCAAATTGGGCAGATACCCCTCCTATGGTTTGCATATCTCTTGTTATTTTAATTCCTTTTTTCTTTTATTTGATTAATTGCTTTTATTTAATTCCATAAAATTTAATTTTCATAATACAAAAATACAAAAAAAATCAGAAAAGTCAAAAATAAAATATGTTTATTTATTATTTAATGCATTAATAATTTTGTAAATAAATTTTAATAATCAAATTAGTTTAATTTTAGGTTTAACTTTAATGTTTTTTTCTTAAATAACTAAAATACATAAAAATTAGGTTTTTTAGCATTTCACTCTTTTTCTCAATAATTAAAATTTTCTTATTATCATTATTAATTATTAATTATCTTGTAAATAAACTTGTAATTAATTAATTATGGTTAAATTAGGTTAAAACATAAACATTTTTCTTTAATAATTTAAAACAATTTAGAACTAGGTTTTATTCAATTTCTAACTTTAATTAATTTCCTTTATTTCATAAATATAAAAGACATCAAAAAATAACTTCTTTTCTTATTAAAATAATTAATTCACTTCCAATTTCAATTTAATTTCTTTAAAGGGTCCAACGCCCTCGCACCCTCGATTATAATTTTTTTTCGCGCGTTTGCTTCTATTTTTTCATTTTAAATATAATGTAATTGCCCCAAAGCCTTGTAATAGATAATTAGGAATTTATTTATTTTCCGTATTTTATTTAAAATCGGGTCTTTGTTAATTTGGCGATGTATAGACCCGCGCCTTGTAATAGCGTAGGACTTTTATTTTCCGCACTTTAAATTCCGCACCTTTAAACTGTTAATCACATGAAAGAATGTGTGACTAAATAAAATCAAAGCGTAGCTCACCCAATGCATGATCAAGATAAAATATAACTGAAAATGACACACAATTCACACACAATTTCTAGGGTACGCCTCACTGTTGCCTTGCCCCTCGAAACGTGGTCGTCGAGTATAGGACGTTTTAGTAAGTCCTTATGTCCATGACATGATCCAGTTGCCTCGAAACGGCTGCCTCGGAATTAAAAAGGATCAATGGCATAAGGGTAGCTTTTAAGGTGTCCTACTGTTGCTCTGGTGACCACACTGTCCCTAACAAAAGAATTGACCCGAACACCTCCAACGGTGGTGCTACCTACCTCTCAATGGTGGGATGGCACTACCTTAAGGACATTTACACAGCCTAATTCCTTAGGGTAGGTGGATGACTCGTAGATACTTTCTCTAATTCAAAACAAATCAAAAACTTCTTTTCACACCGACACTTTGCAAAAAGCTTTCAAAAACAACTTTTCAAACACTCTTGAGGACTGATACAAGAGTCGATCTGAAACTTTCAAAGAAACTTTTTCAAACTCACTCACAAATTGAAAAGCAAACACTTTTGAAAACACAATGAGCAAGTATCTAAGAGCCCATGGATAACCATGGATAGAAAGGGTGCTAACACCTTCTTTTTCTATAAATCTACCTCCCGAACCGAGAGCAATCTCATAAGGAATTTTTCTGTGCTTTTGTCCTCTCCATATTGGAGAAAATAAAAGACGGTGGCGACTCTTGCTTACCGCGACATTTCGCGAAACCAGCGTTAAACAGTCAGTTCCAGATCCACCGATCACAGAACTGGCGACTCTGCTGGGGAATACTTTAAAGTGAGGTGTACCTTAGGACTAAGATCACTTGTGTTTTCAATTGCCTTGACTTGTTTGCTTTATTATTGTGGGACTGTCTTGGGAGTTCTATAGATCCTAACCCGGATCTGGGGATACTTCTTAGAAAGTAGCAACAAGGCTGTGAGGGAACTGTGCAGGGTATACCGACATGGTTGAAACAGTCTGCTACGTTGATGTGGCACTTTGGTGTGTACCGGTAACCCTTGAGTTCAGTCAAGGAGAGTACGGGGCCTCCGCGTGGTGTCGTGAAGCATCAACTGACCTTAGGAACCTTAATTGAACCATCTTGGCCTCTTTAGGGTAGTGAGATAACTGACTTTGGTGCAGTCCGAGGTTGGTTGATACTCGATACTACACTCAATTGAGGGTTGCTTTCCTAGAATATTTCGGTCGCCAGTTCAGTGGCTAAATCGAAACGATGAACAATGAAAGCAATCCAGTGATATTGGGACCCTTAGAACCTGGTTACTTCTGATAGGACAGGTTGAGCCCACCAACTTCAAGAGGGTAATACCCAGACCCCATGCAGGCCTAAACTCTAAGGGTTGTGGTGTGACTTGTGTGCCTTACCATGTTTGCCTTTGTAAATATTTGTGGTGTGTTTAATCATAGCATCATGACATCATACAGCATCATATGCATTGACTAACCATTTCAGGGGTTCGAATCTTCATCTTTGTTCTTGTTTGTAGGACATGGAAACTGTTTGCAGAAAGACAATTCAGATCAGCCTTGTAAGGATCCCTCCTCAGCTTAAGGAGCTTATATCCAGGATTCCCGAGAGCTCTTCATTCAGTGAGAGACATGGAAGACTCATCAGCTTGGTCAACACCAACATTGAGGAAGATATGATAAAGGTCCTGTTCCAGTTCTTTGACCCTCTGCATCACTGTTTCACTTTCCTGGATTATCAACTGGTGCCTACATTGGAAGAATTCTCCCAGCTTCTGAAGATCCCTATCCTTGATCAACTACCCTACAACGGTACGGAAAAGGAACCCAAGCTTGAAGAGATTGCTAAATCCTTACACCTATAATCATCTGACCTCAAGGGACATTGGGAAGTTAGAAGTGGTATCAAAGGGTTCTTAGCCAGGTTTCTGTTTGAGAAGGCCCAAGAATGTTGGAACTCCCTTGACCTACAAGCTTTTGAAGAAGTTGTGGCCCTCCTTGTCTATGGTTTGGTGTTGTTCCCTAATCCCTATCAGCTTATAGATATCAGTGCTGTCCAGATCTTCATGTCCAGGAATCCTATACCTACGTTGCTTGGGGACATCCTTCACTCATGTTACACTCGAACCATGAGAAAAAGAGGTGTTCTTATGTGCTGTACTCCTCTCCTGGGAAGGTGGTTTATTTTGCACCTTCCGCAATCAGTTTTGAAGAATGAGCGGGGTTTGAGATGGTCACAACGATTGATGACTCTTACACATGCATATATACATTGGTGCTCTCGGTCCAGAGAGGATGTCACTATCATTGATCGTTGTGGGGAGTACCCTAATGTTCCTTTACTTGGAATCAGAGGAGGTATTACTTACAACCCATGCTTGGCTTGGAGACAGTTTGGTTATGCTCGGAGGGACGGCCCTCATGACATGTTAATTCCTGACATAGTTTTGTACTTCGACAACGATGCACAAGGACTTCGCCAGAGATTTATCAGAGCTTGGAGGATGCCAAGTAGGATAGACAGCAAGACCCTGGGGCACAGGAATTCCATCCCATTGGAACCTTATCTCAAGTGGGTACGAGCCCGCTCCCAGAAGTTAGTGATGCCATATCCTCACGTTCTCCCGGTGATCAAAGAGCCAGTCTTGGAAGGAGAGGTGTCCTATACCATTCAACATCCTGACATGCCCACGTCCTGGGAAGAGATGCAGAAGAGCTGGATCCAGCTTAAGGAAGAACGGAATTCTCTTGAGACCAGTCTACATGCTAGTGAAAAGAAGGTCTTGGAACTCACCCGCCTACTGCACGAGGAAAGGAATCTCAACACCTACATTGCTCCAAAGAGGATGCGCAGTGTATTTTGGGATTGATTTGCTTTTGTAATGTTTGCCCATGAGGCTTTGATGTACCAAACAATTATTTTCTTAATGATAACGTGTGTTCCTTTTTGTCTACAACAAATTTGAACTTTCGAACCCTTGAATGCATTGCATAAACACATATCATTCATCATGTGCATCACATGTACTCTTCTTTTCAGGTTGCTTACTGTTATTTGCTGTTTATTTCAGCATCATGAACCCCGAATCATCAACCGAGCTGTCTATCAAGGCCCTTCAGGCGCAGAACGCACAATTTCAAGAGCTGATCATGGGTTTGGCTCAAGGTAAAGAAGAGTTAAAGGCTTTGCTCCTGAAGAAGGAGAAGAAGAAGAAGAAGAGAACTGTTCTATTCAACTCGGGCCGGAGATTTGGTAACACACTGCAGAATGAGGAAGCTGGTTCTTCTGTAGGCAAAGACAGTCCCCAGGGGGGAAGGGCTCCAAGTCTGGTGGTCTCTGACAACGAGACTGATTTTAATGAGGAACAGTATCCTCCGGCTGAAGACAGATACAAGCAGTTGGAAGACCGGCTTAACGCCATGGAAATTCAACAAGTGCCTGGCTTGGATTTCGGAGACTTGGGTTTATCTACTGGTGTGATCATCCCTCACAAGTTTAAAGCACCATCTTTCACCAAGTATGACGGGGCGTCTTGCCCTAAGCTACACCTCAGATCCTATGTGCGGAAGATTCAGTCGTACACAGTGGATAAGAACTTGTGGATCCACTTCTTCCAGTAGAGTCTTTCAGGGACTCATCTCGAATGGTTCTATCAGCTGGATGGAACCAAAGTTCGTAATTGGGAGGAGTTGGCTACTGCTTTTTACAAGCAGTATCAATATAATGCCGACCTTGCTCCTACACGTACCCAACTCCAGGGTATGTCGCTAGGATCAGGCGAAGGCTTTAAAGAGTATGCGCAGAAGTGGAGGGATCTGGCTGGCAGGGTGCAGCCTCCGTTAACAGACCGTGAGCTAGTGGATATGTTCTTGGGGACCCTATTTGGGCCGTTATTTAATCATCTTATTGGCAATTCATCTGCAGGATTCACTGACCTTATTCTGACTGGGGAAAGGATAGAGGCTGGCATGAAGTCCGGTAAGATTCAGAAAGGTGCGTCTTCAAGTGCTGAAAAGAAACCCTTTAAAAAGGAGGCCAGTGCTGTGTATGGGCCTAGAAGGCAAGATAAACCAGAGCGCCGCCAATCTGTCAACGCGGTAGTGATTGCAAAGCCTGCTTCCTCTCCTCGGAAAACCAATCAACCCAGGGCTGAAAGACCTAGAAGAGAATTTACTCGGCTGAGTATGACCTTGTCACAGATCTTTCCGCAACTGTTATCAACCAACTTGGTGATTGTCAAGAATGCTTTCTTTTTTGACGTCGTTCGTTGTGTTACGAACTGAGAGTTTGCGACTTCAATGCGCATTTTCTTTGAATTAACTGAGATACTACCCTGCCCCAGGTTTATATCAAAGGTTTTGATTGTTTAGAAAACTCCTACTTCTTTGGCTCGAAGGGGTTGACTAGGGATTATCTTCCTTATAACTCCAGTGTTTGGGAATTGAAAGAAATGCCTGTACATCATCAGCAAGGTCTGTTCAAAAGCATACTGTATGAGATTATGGTATTGTTTCGTCATCCTCCCTCTAAAAGCTTGCAGCTTTTTATCAAGAGTCAAATGTCAAAAGAAAGCATAAGAGTAATGAGAGCGAATGAATGAATTCAAGACAAACATATGCAATGCATTAATGAAATAGAGTTTAACATTAAAAGATAATTGTTTGAATAATACAAGAAGTTACAACTTGAAAATTCGAACGAAACAAAAACAAACTCAATGATTTGGCATAGGAGGAGTGATCATGCTGGGGTCTCTGGGGGACCAAACTCAATCTCCTTGGCATCGATCATGTCTTGGATCTTGTTCTTCAGAGGCCAACAGTTATTGGTATCATGCCCCGGGCTATCAGAGTGGTATTCACATCTTTCATTGGGGTGATAAGTAGGAGCAGAAGTGTTTGGGTTCTGGAGAGGAGCCCTCAATGTAATCAGATCCCTCTTCAGCAAGTGTTGTAGTGCTTGAGACAGTGATATGTTGATCTTGGTGAACTGCCTCTTAGGTGCGACCTCCTTATGCTGATGCCCCTGTCTTTGCTGAGCAAGTGTAAGGTTAGAGATCACGACTGCCCCTACATGTTGGTCAAGACGACCTTTTTGACTGTTCCCAACATTAGACTCTTTCCTTCTATTGTAGGGAGTTATCTGAGTATCGGAGGTTGTAGATCCCTGGATCTTTCCACTTTTGATGCAACCTTCGACCCTTTCGCCGATCAGTATCAACTCGGTGAATTCGGCTGAGGAGCTTCCAATTAAGTGATTGAAGAAAGGCCCTGTCAAAGTTCCCATGAAGATGTCAATCAGCTCTCTATCAGTTAAAGGGGGTTGCACCCTACCAGCCAGATCTCTCCATTTTTAAGCATACCCTTTGAAGCTCTCGTCAGAACCCATGGTCATGTTCTGCAACTGCACACGAGTTGGTGCGAGATCAGCATTGTACTGATATTGTTCGTAAAAAGCCCCGGCTAGATCTTCCCAGGTGTGGATGCGAGAACTCTCCAATTGATAGAACCACTCGAGTTGAGCCCCTACCAGACTTTCTTGGAAGAAATGGATCCAAATCCTTTTATCAGCTGTGTATGGTTGAATCTTGCGGACATAAGACCTTAGATGCATCTTAGGGCAAGAGACTCTGTCGTACAGAGCAAAGGTAGGAACTTTGAACTTTGAAGGGATGACCAATCCAGGAACTAGGCCCATGTCTCCTAGATCCAAGCCAGGTATTTGTTGGATCTCCATAGCATTGAGGCGATCCTCCAACTCTTTGTATTTGTCATCGACGAGAGGATATTGCCCCTCGGAGTAGTCAGCTTCTTCTTCAACAATCTCCACATTGTGGTCTTCTTCAAGACTACCTCCTGTATTGGATGGAGTTGCAAGGTCTTGGGTCTTAGGTCTTCTCCTCAAGTTCAGGATGCAGACTGCCTTCTTGGACTTCTTCTTCTTGTCTTCTAGAAGAAGAGCTGTCAGATCCTCTTTCCCTTTACCCATAGCCAGCAACATTTGATGGAATTGAGCATTTTGAGCTTGAATATCTTTCACTGTTTGTTCTATATCCATCTTACTGAAATAAATAGTAGGAAGAATAAGGAGACCTGTATGGGATAAACCCGTTATGCAATGATATGTGTGATATATATGCAATGTTTTCAAGGATCTCTTGGGGTAAACACAAGAAAATGTTAGAGGTTGAACTTTGCTCTAGAGAACTTTGCACTGGTGGATGTCTTTCCACTAGAATCAAGCTCACCATGTCGAGTGGGTCATCGCCACTGATTCAAGTTGTTGCACTTGATCTTTGATTGGAGAACTTTGTGTCGGTGGATGTCTTTCCACTAGAATCACGCTCACCATGTCATGTGGGTCATCGCCACTGATTCAAGTTGTTGCACTTGATCTTTGATTGGCATTGGTTAGAGGAGAAACCTCTTGCCCCTTGGTAGACGTCTGGTTAAACGTAACCCTGCATCAAAAGAACCTTCGAGATCCTTGAAATGGTTATTGAAAATGCTATGGTATGATGTCATGATGTTATGTATATGTATGCAAAAGCAAGTGAGTGTATATACAGGTAATCATATTCACACAAAGCAAACAAGTCCCTAGGTTTAGGCTTGCATGGGGTTGTAGGTAAGTACCCTCTTGAAGTTAGTTGGCTCATCCTGTCCTAAAATAGAAACTGGGTTCTAAGGAGCTCAATATCATTGGATTGTTTTATGTGTTCATCGTTTCGGTTTAGCCACTTACTGGCGACCAAAATATTCCAAGAAAACAATCCTCAAATGAGTGTAGTATCGAGTATCTACCAACTTCGGACTGCACCAAAGTCAGTCATCTCACTACCCCTAAAAAAGGCTAAGATGGTCAATTAAGGTTCTAAGAGTTCGTTAGTGCTTCACGACATCACTCAGCAGCCCCGTACTCTCCTTGACTGAACTCAAGGGTTATCGGTACTCACAAATATGTCACACTAACATAGCTTACTGCTTCAACCATGTCGGTATACCCCGCACAGTTCCCTCACAGTTTTTTTGCTATTTACCTAAAAACGTGCCCCAAATCCGGGTGTAGGATTTACAACAAACCCAAACAAGAACGCAAAAGATAAAGCAATCAAGTCAATCAAAGCAAGAAAGTAAAGGTGATCTAAACCCTAAGGTAACCCTACTTTTAAGAAATCCCCAGCAGAGTCGCCAGTTCTGTGATGCGGTGGGAGAACTGACTAGAGGTTTGCGTTTGTATTCGCACTTGTTCGGTTGAGCAAGAGTCGCCACCGACTTTTTATTTTATCCTAAAGGAAAGGTTAAAAAAAGCACAGCAAAAACCTTTTGAGATATTTCATGGGTTCGGGGGGTAGATTATGAAAAGGGAAGGTGTTAGCACCCTTTTCATCCATGGTTATCCATGGGCTCTTAGTTACTTGGTTTTTTAGATCACTTGCCTTGATTTTATATTGCTTTGAAATTGTGGTGTGTGTGTGTGTTTTTGAAAATGTTTTTGAAGAGATGCCTTGTCTTAGGCAACCAATGTAATTGACTCGTGTTTGAGTGTTTTACAAAAGTGTGTATCTTTTCGAAAAGAAGTTTCAAATGTTTTTCGAGAGTTTGTTTTGAAAGTGTTTGTGAAGTGTGGTTTTTGAAAAGAAGGCAAGTGTTTTTGCAAGTCGATCTCAAGTAACTAAGAGCTTTGTCTACCCCTATTATACTCAAAGGTTTTCTCTATGTTTTCAACCCTTTTTTAACAATTTTGTTCCACCATTGAATTTGGTGGACAATCTTGCGTTTAGGATGTTTTAACGGGACGGGCGCGGGTCATCGTATGGACCATGAATGCAATGGTGCCAAGTGTCTTTGGCAATTTGCTTTGAAGGGACTATGATCATTCCATTTAGGCAACTTTCGAAAGCGTCATCGAGGGACTTGTGATCATTTGAATTCGTTTTGCCAAAGAAACTCGACATGCAAGCATGGCCCATTTTGGAAGGCAACATGTGGGATTACCCTAGGGGTGCAAGTGTGATTGTGTATTGATTTCATGTATTTGTCTTGTATTAGGTTATCTAGCGTTTGATTTTATATACATACAAACCCTAGGTCTAACCATGGTATAATTTGAAAGCGGTAAATTGCAAGAATTTAAAGTCTACGCTATTACAAATAAGTATCCGGGAGTGGGGGTACAAATTTACAAATGGGGATGAGACTTATAGGAATGTAGTGTCCAATAATTTACAACCAAATCGAATTGCGATCAAATGTAATAAGTATTAAATGTATAGCAAAGTATAGCAAATGTATGTGCATCAAATGTAAAGTGTATTGTGTAGGTGTAAGTGTACATGTATGTTATTTACAGGTTAAGAAAATGTGAATATTAAAGGTATTATTAAGTATTGTTTAACCTAATAAAAGGAATTAAATATTTTCTTTATTTAATTTTTGTAATCTTGTATATTTCTTTAATATGTACAAAAAGGTATTTTACTTAAAAGAAAGAAAAACGTTTTAGATTATATTATGTATGTTAAAAAAAAGTATTTTAATTGATTATGTACAATTAAAGAAAGTAAAAATTTTATTGTTTTTTATGCACAAAAGGATTTTTTTTGTAAAAAAGGATTTAAGGTATTATTTTATCTATATGGTTTAATTATGCTAAAAAAGATAAAATAACTTTGTTAATTAGAAAAAGGTAAAAAAAGATAAAGATATAAATTAGCTTTGAAATAAAAAGAAAGGCAAAGGGGTTAGATGGGCTTAATCAGAATTAAAATCCAAAGGGGGGTGCCAATTGGGATGCATTTGGGCTTTAGATCTGTTTTTATGGGACAAAGCCCAGCGTGTTTGACACAAAAAAAAGCCAAGGGGTTTTAATCTGTTTTGTTCATTTGGGGCACGGATTAGGGTTTGACATGCAAAGGCGCCGTTCACTTGCTTCATTCGTCCTCTTTGTCTTCTCTGATTAGCTTCTGAATGCGATCCCCTCCGTCTAGCCACCAGTTGCCTCCTTCGCCTTCCTTCCTTCCTTGGTTCAGTGAATCCAATTAAGAGGTAATTGCCCTTTGTTCCCTCTTTTGTCTTAGCGCGTTTAGGGTTTTATTCCTCTTTTCATGTTATGATTTACTGTTTTTGATTAAGTGTTTTGATTTTGTATTGCCATTGTTGAGGTGGTGGAAGGAAAAAGAAGGGAGAAATACTACCTTGACGGAGGAGGAGGCGGACGTGGAGGCACTCCGGAGGCTTTGACGGCGAAGGGGTGAGACGCGTGATGCTGGGCTTGCTTGGGTTCCTGGTATTCTCGTATTTGTCTTTAGGCTTGATGATGATAATGGCTGAGAGCCTCTTTGTTGATTTCACTTCTTTCTTCTTCGTTGCCTTAATGCTTCGCCTGCTTATGTTGCCTTTGAGTTGCCTGTTGATATGTTGCCTTCGAATGCCCCTTCTGTTGGACTATTACCTTGTATGCTTGACTATTGTTTTACTGCCCTGTGATGAATCTTTTCTGAGGGCCCTTCATGTTGCCTCTTTTGTATATTTGTGAATGCTTGGTTGAGACACTTCTTTTCTTCTTTTTCCGGCTGTCTTGGTGCTTTGCTTCTGTTTACTTCTTGCTGGTTGCTATGCTTGTGCTGGAATGTGATAATGATAACCCCATGATGAACATACAGTTCTGAGGGCTTAAGTGGGTTTGGAAACTGGTAAGGCTTGCTTTAGGTTAAGCTTGGCCTTTGGTCAGGTTAAGATTGGAAGGTTTGAATCAGTTTTTAGGCTTATGCTGTTCTGGTTCATGGCTATGGCTTTTGTGGCTTAGGCTTTAGAGCTGGACAGGTTTCTTGTTGTTTTATTACAGGTTCTATGGTTTAAGGCTTGAAAACAGGTTGAAGCCTTTTGACAGGTTTACTGTTTTTTAGGCTTCAGTTTTGGCATGGCTAAGGGTTTTTGAATGGTAAGGTTTGTGGGGCTTCTTGACTGATATGTGGCTTTTGTTTATGTTGTTAACTGTTTTGACAGGATAGCTTGGTAATGAGCTTTTGACAGATTCTTAGCTTGTTGGTTTTTGACTTTGGTTGGACAACAGGTTTGTGCAGGTTATGGCCTGGGCTTTTGCTTGACAAGTTTTTGTTTAGGCTTCAGGCAGGTTGGGTGTTACTGGTTTGTTGTGAGTATACTGGTTATGGCTTTGCAGGTTTGTTGTGAGTATACTGGTTATGGCTTGGGAGCTTTGCTTCAGGCTATGTGTTTTGATGATAGGCAGGTTTTGTGGTTTTTCCCTCAATTCTGCTTCTCATCTCTCCTTTGATACTTTCTGCCCCCTTTTGGTAGCTATTAGCTGTTTATTATATCTTATCTTTATGCCTAAAGCCAAACCTGTAAGCCTAAACTCTTTTCTCTATTCTCTCTCCAGTACCATTAAAATAATAAACAATGTTTTATGTGTACTTTTCTGAAAGGGTGACTGATGGAAAATGATGCTTTTTAATCTTTACTTGTTTGCAAACTAATCTTTCTCTGCATATCCTTTCATATCTTCTTTTGACATCTTTGCTTCCTTGTGACAGTATCTTGTACTTTTGTATCTTTGATATCTTTGGAAGCTTTTTGGATAATTTGTGACTTTAGTTAGGCCATTCGGTTTGCCTTTGGACTCTATAGTTTGATTTGGACTTGGACTTTGCATCATGTTGTTTGAGACTTGAACTATGCAGTTTGACAATTTTGACTTTGTGAATTTCAACTTTGTGCATTCATGATTAGCAAACAAATATTCATCCCTCTTTGTGAACCGGGAGAAATCCCGTGATTTACAGAGAGGGCTAACTGATTCCAGTCAGTTGCCCTTAATGATGACCTTTATTTTTATCTGTCTCTTTAATTGTTTATCCGCTTCTAACTGACTTTTTCCTTCTTTTCTTTGCAGATAAATAATTAAATGGAGAGGAATAGCAAAAGATGAAGAAATGAAGATTTAGAAAAATTAGGATAGTCTTATTTAGGTTTAAATTACTGTAAAATCATTGTTGTAAACAATTTGTAAACAAAACAATTGTACAAATAATTTAAAAATAAATAAAAGTTTTTTTATCCAATTAATTCTTTTCCTCTTTTTACTTGTTTACTTTACTATCTATAATTCTTTAAATTAAATAATTGAAAATAAATTCCAACTATTTAATCTTAGAATATAAATAATTAAATAAACAAAGCTTCAGCATTTGATCAATTAAACTTGGCGCTTCCAACATCCAGAGCAAAACAACAGTCAATCACAGCAATTGCCCAGACGCTTTTTCCCTTTACTGACTTTAATCAAACATTGCAAATTCAAACCCAATGCAACCTTTTACTGATTCAGTCAAACAAATGCAAATTCAATCCAAATGCATTCTTTTACTGATTAAGTCAAACAATGCGAATTCAAACCAAATGCATTCTTTTACTGATTAAGTCAAACAATGCGAATTTAATCCAAATCTCGGAATAACTTGCAAAGCACCGTAGAATTAAATCTTTCTGAGGAACCGCGCATGAGAACCCTAATTCCTGATTAAATGCCAAAGAAGCGTTCGCCTGATCGAAGTTGAGCCAAAATCAGCCAAAACCCTAAGCAAACTGTATGAATTGTTCTAGAACCATGAAAATCAATGAAAACCCTAATTTTGTCTGACTGACGAGAAAAGTCTGTTTGACCGATTCTTTAGTCAATCTGAAAAGTCAGGAAAAGCCCGAAGTTGTAATTTCTTGTGGAAAAATACGAGGGTAAATTTTGGGGTACAACAGTTGCCCCTGTTCAATCTTCTTGGACCTGAAGAGTTAGATTGGCAAGTTTGCCTTTCGCGACTCGAAGGTAAAAGAAGATTGGACACTAGAGTGCCCTAAAATTTGAACTCGGTAATGTGATGGTAGAGGGAATGGGCTTAAAGATGCCATTTGGTGATGGGCTTAAAGATGCCATCTAGTGACTGCTGGTAGGAGGATGGGCTTGTAGATGCCATCTGGAAATGGGCTTAAAGATGCCATTTAGAAATGATTGTTGAACTGTATGTCACTGGTGAGTGGACGAGTATCAGAAAGGTATCCATGTTTTGGAACATCTCTGAACTGGGGGTCTGAGCCAGCAATAGATTGACATCCGTGTCTGGAGAATCCGTGAACTGTTTTCAGGGGTTGAAGCAGCATCCGTTGTTGGGAAGCGTCCGTGAAGAAGTTGCATCTGAACAAGTGATAGATTAACATCCGGTGTTGGGAAGAATCCGTGAACTATTTTCAAAAGTCTGAAGGAGGAACCGATGTAGGGTTTCCTAATGATGAGTCCGTGTGAAACTGCATCTGGATGAATCTGGAACAAGTATCAGAATGTCGCCGTGTCTGGGTCACATCTGAACTGTCTCTGAGTGAATCTGGAATAAGTATTAGAATGTCGCCATGTCTGGGTCACATCTGAACTATTTCTAGAAAAGAATCTCGGAAGATGATGGTCTTAGTTTGTTGACTGATCTTTCCTGAAAAGGTAAAGAGTTAGTTGTATGCAATGTCATGATGCATGATGCAATGTATGCGACATTAATGTTTATGACATGAATGTGATGAATGTGCATGTAAGCTGAAGAGTTATCTTGCTGAGGATAGATGAATCCTGGACGACTGAAGATAAAAGAATCTTGACTGCTGCCGGGGAAAATAAATCCTTGGTTGCTGCTGGGGAAATCAGAAGCTTGGGTTGTATGCCAATCTACTGGGGAATCCTGTCTTGAGGAGATCTTCACCGGAGAATATTCGAATATTCTGTGGGGAACTGAGAATGAGAGTCTTCAATCTGCTTGGGGATTGATATCTGGAAGTTTTAGCTTCGCTGGGGATAATGAAACTTGACTCTGAGGGGAGTTAGCTTCTGGAAGGTTCTCTGGCTGGGGATTGCAAGAGTCCTCTGATTGCTGCAGGTGTTGGTCTGGAATAAGTTACTGAACGTCGCCATCTCTGGGTCACATCTTGAACTATCTCTAGAAACAAATCTGAATAAGTTATAGAATGTCGCCAAATCTGGGTCACATCTGAACTATTTCTGGAAGCAGGCTTGGATAAGTTAAAGAATGTCGCCAAATCTTGGGTCACATCTTGAAATATATCATGAATGAAAATCTGAATGAGTTATAGAATGTCGCCATCTCTGGGTCACATCTGAACTATTTCTGGATGCAAATCTGAATGAGTTATAGAATGTCGCCATCTCTGGGTCACATCTTAAACTATATCTGGAAGAAGATCTGAATGAGTTATAGAATGTCGCCAAATCTTGGGTCACATCTTGAACTATATCTGGATGCAAATCTGAATGAGTTATAGAATGTCGCCATCTCTGGGTCACATCTTGAACTATATCTGGATGCAAATCTGAATGAGTTATAGAATGTCGCCATCTCTGGGTCACATCTTGAACTATATCTGGAAGAAGATCTGAATGAGTTATAGAATGTCGCCAAATCTTGGGTCACATCTTGAACTATATCTGGAAGAAGATCTGAATGAGTTATAGAATGTCGCCAAATCTTGGGTCACATCTTGAACTATATCTTGAAGGAAAGTCTGAATGAGTTATAGAATATCGCCATCTCTGGGTCACATCTTGAATTATATCAATCTTCTGAGGTGATGAGGGATTTGTCAAACACTTTTGACATTCGAATGCCCCAAGTGGTGATGAAGGAGTCTTGAATCAGATTACTCTGCAGATTGAGAGATTTCTTGAAATCTTGACTGGACTGCCCCAGGTTAACTAAACTTTGAAAGATCTGTTGGACCTTGACTGGACTGCCCCAGGTTAATTGGATGGGGACATGTCATGCCCCTTGTTGATAGGAGATTCGCAATGGAAGTGTCATCCTTTTGTTTTTGAAATGATTTTGCTCACTAAGAGAGTTTTCGTTCCTCCGAACATTCGCTGTATGAATTTCTTCGCTGTCAAACAAAAAGTCAAATGCGAACAGTGATATTCATGCAATGCAAAGTTTATGTTTGTCTCGAAGTTTTAAAAAATGCGTTTTTTAGCAGAAAACTTTTTATAAGACAGATCAACACAAGATTTAGAGCAAAGCCTTACAGGAGTCAGGATACCTTTTGTAACAGTATGCTTTCGAACTAACCCATGCTTCAATTAGGACTTTTAAAGGGTTGTAACGTGGCCTGGCTCACGGTTTTAAGAAACAAAGGATAAAGGCTCAAAGTATATTTGTACCCACCCGCTCTTCGTGATGTTCTTCAACCCTAAGCTTAGTTAACTGTGTGTCGCACTCTGTTTTGAGTTTGGAACGACTTTTTTTGAGTGGTGGTTCACTAATTGAATTGGGAGACAGTCATCATCTCCTTTTTTCTTTGCAACATTTTTCATGTTGTTGAAGATCTGTAATGACCTCACTATTTTGATTTTGATTTGTTATCCCTAACTTTTGCCTGACTGTTCCTGTTTTCGAGATTACAGTCAGCGGGATGCCCCAGCTTTCTTAAGCCTCCTTTACAGGTTTTGGCTTGGTGGGCTTTTCTCTTTTGAGAGATTGACTGTCTATGTGATAGGGAACCACCCTTGTCTTTTGATTCCAGAGGAATGCTTTCTTTTTTGACGTCGTTCGTTATGTTACGAACTTAGAGTTTGCGACTTCAATGCGCATTTTCTTTGAATTAACTGAGATATTACCCTGCCCCAGGTTTATATCAAAGGTTTTGATTGTTTAGAAAACTCCTACTTCTTTGGCTCGAAGGGGTTGACTAGGGATTATCTTCCTTATAACTCCAGTGTTTGGGAATTGAAAGAAATGCCTGTTCAAACGCATACTGTATGAGATTATGGTATTGTTTCGTCATCCTCCCTCTAAAGGCTTGCAGCTTTTTATCAAGAGTCAAATGTCAAAAGAAAGCATAAGAGTAATGAAAGCGAATGAATGAATTCAAGACAAACATATGCAATGCATTAATGAAACAAAGTTTGACATTAAAAGATAATTATTTGAATAATACAAGAAGTTACAACTTGAAAATTCGAACGAAACAAAAACAAACTCAATGATTTGGCATAGGAGGAGTGATCGTGCTGGGGTATCTGGGGGACCAAACTCAATCTCCTTGGCATCGATCATGTCTTGGATCTTGTTCTTCAGAGGCCAACAGTTGTTGGTATCATGCCCCGGGCTATCAGAGTGGTATTCACATCTTTCATTGGGGTGATAAGTAGGATCAGAAGTGTTTGGGTTCCGGAGAGGAGCCCTCAATGTAATCAGATCCCTCTTCAGCAAGTGTTGCAGTGCTTGAGACAGTGACATGTTGATCTTGGTGAACTGCCTCTTAGGTGCGATCTCCTTATGCTGATGCCCATGTCTTTGCTGAGCAAGTGTAAGGTTAGAGATCACGACTGCCCCTACATGTTGGTCAAGACGACCTTTTTGACTGTTCCCAACATTAGACTCTTTCCTTCTGTTGTAGGAAGTTATCTGAGTATCGGAGGTTGTAGCTCCCTGGATCTTTCCACTTTTGATACCAGCTTCGACCCTTTCGCCGGTCAGTATCAACTCGGTGAATCCGGCTGAGGAGCTTCCAATTAAGTGATTGAAGAAAGGCCCTGTCAAAGTTCCCATGAAGATGTCAATCAGCTCTCTGTCAGTTAAAGGGGGTTGCACCCTACCATCCAGATCTCTCCATTTTTAAGCATACCCTTTGAAGCTCTCGTCAGAACCCATGGTCATGTTCTGCAACTGCACACGAGTTGGTGTGAGATCAGCATTGTACTGATATTGTTCGTAAAAAGCCCCGGCTAGATCTTCCCAGGTGTGGATGCGAGAACTCTCCAATTGATAGAACCACTCGAGTTGAGCCCCTACCAGACTTTCTTGGAAGAAATGGATCCAAAGCCTTTTATCAGCTGTGTATGGTTGAATCTTGCGGACATAAGACCTTAGATGCATCTTAGGGCAAGAGACTCCGACGTACAGAGAAAAGGTAGGAACTTTGAACTTTGAAGGGATGACCAATCCAGGAACTAGGCCCATGTCTCCCAGATCCAAGCCAGGTATTTGTTGGATCTCCATAGCATTGAGGCGATCCTCCAACTCTTTGTATTTGTCATCGACGAGAGGATATTGCCCCTCGGAGTAGTCAGCTTCTTCTTCAACAATCTCCACATTGTGGTCTTCTTCAAGACTACCTCCTGTATTGGATGGAGTTGCAGGGTCTTGGGTCTTAGGTCTTCTCCTCAAGTTCAGGATGCAGACTGCCTTCTTGGACTTCTTCTTCTTGTCTTCGAGAAGAAGAGTTGTCAGATCCTCTTGCCCTTTACCCATAGCCAGCAACATTTGTTGGAATTGAGAATTTTGAGCTTGAAGATCTTTCACTGTTTGTTCTATATCCATCTTACTGAAATAAACAGTAGGAAGAATAAGGAGACCTATATAGGATAAACCTGTTATGCAATGATATGTGTGATATATATGCAATGTTTTCAAGGATCTCTTGGGGTAAACACAAGAAAATGTTAGAGGTTGAACTTTGCTCTAGAGAACTTTGCACCGGTGGATGTCTTTCCACTAGAATCAAGCTCACCATGTCAAGTGGGTCATCGCCACTGATTCAAGTTGTTGCACTTGATCTTTGATTGGAGAACTTTGTGTCGGTGGATGTCTTTCCACTAGAATCAAGCTCACCATGTCAAGTGGGTCATCGCCACTGATTTAAGTTGTTGCACTTGATCTTTGATTGGCATTGGTTAGAGGAGAAACCTCTTGCCCCTTGGTAGACGTCTGGTTCAACGTAACCCTGCATCAAAAGAACCTTCGAGATCTTTGAAATGGTTATTGAAAATGCTATGGTATGATGTCATGATGTTATGTATATGTATGCAAAAGCAAGTGAGTGTATATACAGGTAATCATATTCACACAAAGCAAACAAGTCCCTAGGTTTAGGCTTGCATGGGGTTATAGGTAAGTACCCTCTTGAAGTTAGTTGGCTCATCCTGTCCTAAAATAGAAACTGGGTTCTAAGGAGCTCAATATCATTGGATTGTTTTCTGTGTTCATCGTTTCGGTTTAGCCACTTACTGGTGACCAAAATATTCCAAGAAAACAATCCTCAAATGAGTGTAGTATCGAGTATCTACCAACTTCGGACTGCACCAAAGTCGGTCATCTCACTACCCCTAAAAAAGGCTAAGATGGTCAATTAAGGTTCTAAGAGTTCGTTAGTGCTTCACGACATCACTCAGCGGCCCCGTACTCTCCTTGACTGAACTCAAGGGTTATCGGTACTCACAAATATGTCACACTAACATAGCTTACTGCTTCAACCATGTCGGTATACCCCACACAGTTCCCTCACAGTTTTTTTTGCTATTTACCTAAAAAGGTGCCCCAAATCCGGGTGTAGGATTTACAACAAACCCAAACAAGAACCCAAAAGATAAAGCAATCAAGTCAATCAAAGCAAGAAAGTAAAGGTGATCTAAACCCTAAGGTAACCCTACTTTTAAGAAATCCCCAGCAGAGTCTCCAGTTCTGTGGTGCGGTGGGAGAACTGACTAGAGGTTTGCGTTTGTATTCGCACTTGTTCGGTTGAGCAAGAGTCGCCACCGACTTTTTATTTTATCCTAAAGGAAAGGTTAAAAAAATCACAGCAAAAACCTTTTGAGATATTTCGTGGGTTCGGGGGGTAGATTATGAAAAGGGAAGGTGTTAGCACCCTTTTCATTCATGGTTATCCATGGGCTCTTAGTTACTTGGTTTTTTAGATCACTTGCCTTGATTTTCTATTGCTTTGAAATTGTGGTGTGTGTGTGTGTTTTTGAAAATGTTTTTGAAGAGATGCCTTGTCTTAGGCAACCAATGTAATTGACTCGTGTTTGAGTGTTTTACAAAAGTGTGTATCTTTTCGAAAAGAAGTTTCAAATATTTTTCGAGAGTTTGTTTTGAAAGTGTTTGTGAAGTGTGGTTTTTGAAAAGAAGGCAAGTGTTTTTGCAAGTCGATCTCAAGTAAATAAGAGCTTTGTCTACCCCTATTATACTCAAAGGTTTTCTCTATGTTTTCAACCCTTTTTTAACAATTTTGTTCCACCATTGAATTTGGTGGACAATCTTGCGTTTAGGATGTTTTAACGGTACGGGCGCGGGTCATCGTATGGACCATGAATGCAATGGTGCCAACTGTCTTTGGCAATTTGCTTTGAAGGGACTATGATCATTCCATTTAGGCAACTTTTGAAAGCGTCATCGAGGGACTTGTGATCATTTGAATTCGTTTTGCCAAAGAAACTCGACGTGCAAGCATGGCCCATTTTGGAAGGCAACATGTGGGATTACCCTAGGGGGTGCAAGTGTGATTGTGTATTGATTTCATGTATTTGTCTTGTATTAGGTTATCTAGCGTTTGATTTTATGTACATACAAACCCTAGGTCTAACCATGGTATAATTTGAAAGCGGTAAATTGCAAGAATTTAAAGTCTACGCTATTACAAATAAGTATCCGGGAGTGGGGGTACAAATTTACAAATGGGGATGAGACTTATAGGAATATAGTGTCCAATAATTTACAACCAAATCGAATTGCGATCAAATGTAATAAGTATTAAATGTATAGCAAAGTATAGCAAATGTATGTGCATCAAATGTAAAGTGTATTGTGTAGGTGTAAGTGTACATGTATGTTATTTACAGGTTAAGAAAATGTGAATTTTAAAGGTATATTAAGTATTGTTTAACCTAATAAAAGGAATTAAATATTTTCTTTATTTAATTTTTGTAATCTTGTGTATTTCTTTAATATGTACAAAAAGGTATTTTACTTAAAAGAAAGAAAAACGTTTTAGATTATATTATGTATGTTAAAAAAAAGTATTTTAATTGATTATGTACAATTAAAGAAAGTAAAAATTTTATTGTTTTTTATGCACAAAAGGATTTTTTTTTGTAAAAAAGGATTTAAGGTATTATTTTATCTATATGGTTTAATTATGCTAAAAAAGATAAAATAACTTTGTTAATTAGAAAAAGGTAAAAAAAGATAAAGATATAAATTAGCTTTGAAATAAAAAGAAAGGCAAAGGGGTTAGATGGGCTTAATCAGAATTAAAATCCAAAGGGGGGTGCCAATTGGGATGCATTTGGGCTTTAGATCTGTTTTTGTGGGACAAAGCCCAGCGTGCTTGACACAAAAAAAAGCCAAGGGGTTTTAATATGTTTTGTTCATTTGGGGCACGGATTAGGGTTTGACATGCAAAGGCGCCGTTCACTTGCTTGGTTCGTCCTCTTTGTCTTCTTTGATTAGCTTCTGAATGCGATCCCCTCCGTCTAGCCACCAGTTGCCTCCTTCGTCTTCCTTCCATCCTTGGTTCAGTGAAGCCAATTAAGAGGTAATTGCCCTTTGTTCCCTCTTTTGTCTTAGCGCGTTTAGGGTTTCATTCCTCTTTTCATGTTATGATTTACTGTTTTTGATTAAGTGTTTTGATTTTGTATTGCCATTGTTGAGGTGGTGGAAGGAAAAAGAAGGGAGAAATACTACCTTGACGGAGGAGGAGGCGGACGTGGAGGCACTCCGGAGGCTTTGACGGCGAAGGGGTGAGACGCGTGATGCTGGGCTTGCTTGGGTTCCTGGTATTCTCGTATTTGTCTTTAGGCTTGATGATGATAATGGCTGAGAGCCTCTTTGTTGATTTCACTTCTTTCTTCTTCGTTGCCTTAATGCTTCGCCTGCTTATGTTGCCTTTGAGTTGCCTGTTGATATGTTGCCTTCGAATGCCCCTTCTGTTGGACTATTACCTTGTATGCTTGACTATTGTTTTACTGCCCTGTGATGAATCTTTTCTGAGGGCCCTTCATGTTGCCTCTTCTGTATATCTGTGAATGCTTGGTTGAGACACTTCTTTTCTTCTTTTTCTGGCTGTCTTGGTGCTTTGCTTCTGTTTACTTCTTGCTGGTTGCTATGCTTGTGCTGGAATGTGATAATGATAACCCCATGATGAACTTACAGTTCTGAGGGCTTAAGTGGGATTGGAAACTGGTAAGGCTTGCTTCAGGTTAAGCTTGGCCTTTGGTCAGGTTAAGATTGGAAGGTTTGAATCAGTTTTTAGGCTTATGCTGTTCTGGTTCATGGCTATGGCTTTTGTGGCTTAGGCTTTAGAGCTGGACAGGTTTCTTGTTGTTTTATTACAGGTTCTATGGTTTAAGGCTTGAAAACAGGTTGAAGCCTTTTGACAGGTTTACTGTTTTTTAGGCTTCAGTTTTGGCATGGCTAAGGGTTTTTGAATGGTAAGGTTTGTGGGGCTTCTTGACTGATATGTGGCTTTTGTTTATGTTGTTAACTGTTTTGACAGGATAGCTTGGTAATGAGCTTTTGACAGATTCTTAGCTTGTTGGTTTTTGACTTTGGTTGGACAACAGGTTTGTGCAGGTTATGGTCTGGGCTTTTGCTTGACAAGTTTTTGTTTAGGCTTCAGGCAGGTTGGGTGTTACTGGTTTGTTGTGAGTATACTGGTTATGGCTTTGCAGGTTTGTTGTGAGTATACTGGTTATGGCTTGGGAGCTTTGCTTCAGGCTATGTGTTTTGATGATAGGCAGGTTTTGTGGTTTTTCCCTCAGTTCTGCTTCTCATCTCTCCTTTGATACTTTCTGCCCCCTTTTGGTAGCTATTAGCTATTTATTATATCTTATCTTTATGCCTAAAGCCAAACCTGTAAGCCTAAACTCTTTTCTCTATTCTCTCTCCAGTACCATTAAAATAATAAACAATGTTTTATGTGTACTTTTCTGAAAGGGTGACTGATGGAAAATGATGCTTTTTAATCTTGACTTGCTTGCATACTAATCTTTCTCTGCATATCCTTTCATATCTTCTTTTGACATCTTTGCTTCCTTGTGACAGTATCTTGTACTTTTGTATCTTTGATATCTTTGGCAGCTTTTTGGATAATTTGTGACTTTAGTTAGGCCATTCTGTTTGCCTTTGGACTCTATAGTTTGATTTAGACTTGGACTTTGCATCATGCTGTTTGAGACTTGAACTATGCAGTTTGACAATTTTGACTTGTGAATTTCAACTTTGTGCATTCATGATTAGCAAACAAATATTCATCCCTCTTTGTGAACCGGGAGAAATCCCGTGATTTACAGAGAGGGCTAACTGATTCCAGTCAGTTGCCCTTAATGATGACCTTTATTTTTATCTGTCTCTTTAATTGTTTATCCGCTTCTAACTGACTTTTTCCTTCTTTTCTTTGCAGATAAATAATTAAATGGAGAGGAATAGCAAAAGATGAAGAAATGAAGATTTAGAAAAAATTAGGATAGTCTTATTTAGGTTTAAATTACTGTAAAATCATTGTTGTAAACAATTTGTAAACAAAACAATTGTACAAATAATTTAAAAATAAATAAAAGTTTTTTTATCCAATTAATTCTTTTCCTCTTTTTACTTGTTTACTTTACTATCTATAATTCTTTAAATTAAATAATTGAAAATAAATTCCAACTATTTAATCTTAGAATATAAATAATTAAATAAACAAAGCTTCAGCATTTGATCAATTAAACTTGGCGCTTCCAACATCCAGAGTAAAACAACAGTCAATCACTGCAATTGCCCAGAAGATTTTTCCCTTTACTGACTTTAATCAAACATTGCAAATTCAAACCCAATGCAACCTTTTACTGATTCAGTCAAACAAATGCGAATTCAATCCAAATGCATTCTTTTACTGATTAAGTCAAACAATGCGAATTCAAACAAAATGCATTCTTTTACTGATTAAGTCAAACAATGCGAATTCAATCCAAATCTCGGAATAACTTGCAAAGCACCATAGAATTAAATCTTTCTGAGGAACCGCGCATGAGAACCCTAATTCCTGATTAAATGCCAAAGAAGCGTTCGCCTGATCGAAGTTGAGCCAAAATCAGCCAAAACCCTAAGCAAATTGTATGAACTGTTCTAGAGCCATGAAAATAAATGAAAACCCTAATTTTGTCTGACTGACGAGAAAAGTCTGTTTGACCGATTCTTTAGTCAATCTGAAAAGTCAGGAAAAGCCCGAAGTTGTGATTTCTTGTGGAAAAATACGAGGGCAAATTTTGGGGTACAACACCCTTGAACAGTTTTGAGGACCAATTTCCTCTTCTAACCTTATCTACTCACACTATATAATGTATTGCAAGCCTCATTTCAGAAAAAAGGCGCTCCAATTATCATAAATCTGGATCTGAACTTTTTCTGCTCTAGCTGAAGTTTTCTTCGATTCTCTCATCCTCTTCGCACATTCATCAAATTTCCTATGGATTCATCTTCCTTGAAGTGTGTAGATCAAGATCATGGAGTTTATTTGCTTCTGTAACTAAGCAATCTACATTTCCAGTTTCACATTGAGGTGAGCTTCTTGAACTTCAATTTTCTATTTTCAGCTTGATTTGATGAATTACTTCATGTTTATGAGTTCATAGTTGGCCAAACAATAGGTTTGACGTATAATTTTGTTTGAAATTGAATAATAGATTGTTGTTTGAACTTATGAATAATTCATATTCACTGAGTTTTTGCAATTTTTGCGTCCAGATTTCTGATCGCCTAGTCAATCTTTTTGAGATTTATAAGTATCATGATCTAGAGGTTAGATCTGGCTTTATTTTGAGCTTTGAATCATTGATTTTGGTGGAGAAATAAGGAATAAGTACTGATCAGAACATGAGGTTTCGAACTGAGAAAACACACGTTTAGGGCTTTGTCTTGAGGTAGAAGACGATAATGTGGCACGTCCTGATTGGATGATTTAAATTCTCAATGCATTTTATATTGTTTAATTTTTATTGATTTCTTCTGATTTTATTTTTGTGATCAAAACATCTTCAAAAATCATGAAAAATTACCATAGGCCAATAATAATTTCTAGTATTTGTCATATTGTTTTTGGAATTTTTAAAAATGTTTTGATTGGTTCAAAATTTCATTTAGTTTAATTAATTATTTGATCAATGATTATTTTTATTTTAATAGTTCTTTTGATCTAAAAATTCCATAAAAAATGTTTTAGACTCATAAAATAATTTAGAATTTGATTCTAATTTTGGTTTAGCATTTTTTCTATTTTTGATTAGAATTTAATTTGAGAAGTTTATTTGAAATGTTTGCTTCATAATTTTGTTTTAATATTTCCTTTAATTAAAAAATTCTCAAAAAAATTATATAAGTTTGTTTTTAATCATAGTTTCTGAATATAATTTTGTTTTAACCTTTTTATGAATTTTGGCTAGGGTTTGCATTTTTGTCATTAAATAATAGTTTAATTGTTTAATTGTTTGTTTGATTTTTATTTTAATATTTCCTTTAATCCAAAAATTACACAAAAAATCAGGGACGTGTGTTTTTAATTCTAATATTTAAATATAATTTTGGTTGGATATTTTTCTGATTTTTTATTAGAATTTTATTTTGAGATGTGATTATTTGTTTAATTGATTAATTGTTTGAATTTGATTTTATTTTTGACTTTTCTTTAATTCAAAAAATGTGAAAAATATGTATTCTTATATTTAGGGTTTCCTTGTGATTTGCATGATCTTGGTTTGAATTGTTTGAATTTTGATCTTAGCTCATTAATATTTAAGATTAAAATTCAAACAATTAGGGTTTTGTAGCTTACATTGCAAGTTTCATTTTCAAAACCAATTTGCCTTGGGTTTCCATTGAAATTTGGATCTTGTTTAAGGTTCATGGATGTATTAAGGATCTGAAAACCATTTTTCTTGAATTATTTGACTTGATTGGATATTTTTCCACAAATTATTTTGAAAGCTTGTCTAGTTTGGTAGTTTTGCCAACTAGTTTTGATCTTTGGGCCTCATTAGATCCTCTCCTCTACTATCCATGAACTCCAAACTTGTTTTCTGACCTATACACATCTCAAATATGCTATGGAAATTTTGGTTTGAATTATTGAAATCCTTTTCTATTTTTGATGTATTTTTGAAGTGAAGGTACCCAATTAATGTTGCATATCTTGTTGCAATTTGCTTGATGGCTAATGAACTTGAGTGAGGCCTATAATTGGGCACCTAATGATCATGTTGGTTCTGTTTATCCACATAAACTCAAGTCATTTCACTTAGTGCCCCATGTTTGAATGATTGAACATTTTGATGCATTGTGTGGGATTCCTTTTCTATTATGCTTGTGAGTTGTGATAAAGTAATTGAGTATGGTTGAATTATGGTTTCTACTAAACTTCACGGTCTTTGTTTGTATTCTTCTCAAGCTCCCATGATCCTTGATTGATATTCAATTGTCAACTCAACATGGTGATAGAAAGGAGCAACATCCCTCTAACTTTTGACCAAATTATGCATATGACTGTTTCTTTTTGTCGATCATATCTAATGTTTTGATAGTTGCTATCTTGTTTCCTCACTTCATTATGGTGTCATCATCCACCCCTTATGTGAGTCATCATTCAATTTATGGGAATACTAACTTGGTTGTTGAATGTGCGAGGTACTTTGAGAAAAGTTTTCCATTTTTGGCTTAAGGCTACTGTGTTTCACTTTATTTGTGGAACACAATTTATTATATTGGCGCTACTCTTGTGCTTGTCATATTTGATAGTCTATGCAGGATATGTATATGTGATTATGAATGCTATACATTTCCCATAGGATCTGTTCATATCTGAAAATCTCAATACTTATATCCTGATGGCGTAATTTCTGACTTGATTTGTCTGCTGATGCCAACTTGCTTGAAGTTCTCTGGGTTTCTTTTATTCTTGCTCAGTTGCTACGGATAGTTATCCGTTTGGTATTGCACTATTTCCTTTCTTCTATTTTCATTTTGTATAGTTCTATGGTTGCATGATGGGACCTCTGTTGCTGATATATGTCAGGAGGCCCTCTGTTTTTGTTTGATACATGTGTTGTGTTTGTTTCTTTAACTATTGATTGATGAGTCACTCAATTTAGAAATTGAGATCACAACTTCGCTCTCAGTGCATGTTCCCTATAGGATGTTTATTGTTTTTCTTCTTTAATTGTTGATCGATGAGTCACTCAATTTAGAAATTGAGATCACGACTTCGCTCTCAGTGCATGTTTCCTATAGGATGTTTATTGTTTTTCTTCTTTAATTGTTGATCGATGAGTCACTGAATTTAGAAATTGAGATCACGACTTCACTCTCATTGCCTGTTCCCTATAGGATAGTTTTGTTAAGCTTCCTTTGGCATGTTAATTAAGGTAGGAATCCATGTATGCTAGCATAGGGTAGGATTTTCCTTTATCCTCAACCTTAGGGTCAATCATTGTATGATAACACTAGGGATAGTTCTAGGCTAGTTTCCCTTAGTTGTTTTTCTCCTTCCTTTGCATTTTGCATCTTAAAACAAAAATTGCTTTCTTGGAAAATCATAAAACACCTCTAATAAACTCAAACCCTTCTTCAAGGTAAAAGATACAAATCAATCTTATTTGTTTGTGCGCCTCTTGGTTTTGTTTTTAAAATTGGTTTACCGATGTTTCGCCATCACATATTTGTTTGAAGCCGATGTTTCACCATCACACATGTTTGTTATCCTACTTTGATTCTCAATATCATTGTTAGGTGTGATGTTTTGTCATCCGGTTTATTGATGTTTCTCCATCTCTGACATCCTACTTTGTTATTATTTAGCCGATGTTTCACCATCGCACATTTGTTTGAAGATGATGTTTCGCCATCGCACATGTTTGTTATCCTACTTTGATTCTCAATATCATTGTTAGGTGTGATGCTTTGCCATCCGGTTTATCGATGTTTCGCCATCTTTGCCATGATACTTTGTTATCTTATAGCCGATGTTTCGCCATTGCACATTTGTTTGAAGCCGATGTTTCGCCATCTCACATGTTTGTTACCCTACTTTGATTCTCAATATCATTATTAGGTGTGATGTTTTGTCATCCGTTTTATTGATGTTTCGCCATCTTTGCCATGATACCTTGTTATCTCTTAACCGATGTTTCGCCATCGCACACTTGTTTGAAGTCGATGTTTCGCCATCGTACATGTTTGTTATCCTACTTTGATTCTCAATTTCATTGTTAGGGGTGATGTTTTATCATTTGGTGTTTCGCCATCTTTGACATGTTACTTTGTTTTCATTTAGCCGATGTTTTACCATCTCATTATTTTATTGTTGTATTTGATGTTTTCCCATCTTAACTGTTTTTGTTGTCTTAACTAAAAAACACAAACCAACCAGAATATATGAGCCGAACTACGGCTGCTCTGATTCCTTAAAAGGGATATGTAGGCATTAGGGTAGGGCCCAATCGAGCACAACTTTTATTTTCCCTACATTGTTTCTTTTTCTCGCATGCATTCCCTTCTTAGCTTTAAGCCATAGACATAGGTTTTGACCACACCTATTAGATTAGACAATAATAGTGGATACCGTAGAGTACTACGGGCGTGTGGGGTGCTAATACCTTCCCCTCGCGTAACAGATTCCCTTACCCGATCTCTCGGTCGAAAGACCGTGATTTCTCCCTTTTTAGGTTTTCTCGATGTTTACCTTTCCCTTTTGGCGGGATAAAAGACGTTCGGTGGCGACTTCATTGATGTTTCATTACACCAGATGACAGGTTCGGTCGGGTGGTTTCAGCTAGTGACTTCACTGGGGATAGGTTGACCTCTTGCTGGTCCATCCCGGAGTCGATCCTATCTCTTTTTTGTTTTCTTTTTGGGTGTTTGTTTTACCGCTTTGCATATTTATCTGTTTGCATTGCATCCTATGTGCGCTTTACTTTATGCATGCTGGATTTGGCTGGACTGTTTGGATTCTGGATTTCTTGGTGGGTGGGTTGTTCCATGAGGTAAAAGGCCTCATACCCAGGCTATGAGTGAATTCCATAGGAACTAGGAATAGAGTGGCCATGGCAGCTATGAGGCGGATTCTTTGTAGACTTGACCATGAGACCCATGACTTCAGAGGTAGTTCAGATAGGTGTTATCGTATGACGATACCGACAGTCGAGCTCTTATACTCTGATTTGGCTTTTAACCTTACCTTGACCAAGACTACACCCGTGAGAGGGGCGGGAAAACTTTTCTTACAGGTACAAGTACTGTTGGTGACTTTGTGTTGCGAAGGTGACTCGGGTTCCCATGATAGTTTTGAAGCTTTGGGATTCTCTTTTGATCTTGAGTGGTGTTGTTCTATAATGGTCCAGCTATGATCCGGTGTGAAACTTTGATCCTGTCATGTTGAATCATAGCATATTTATTTCTAAAAAAATGATGTATAAAAAATAACTAGCATGCGCATGTCATCTTCCAGGGACATTCGAGAGTTTTCTTTCCATCAGAAATGGCTGGCCTCCCGTCAGACGAGTTTGATTCAGTTCGTGTTAAAGAGTCCAACAGGCATACATTCTCCTATCAGGTTTCTACTATTGATGTGTCCGAATTGAAGAGGTTGAGTTCTTATCTGAAGGGTGATGTTCTGAATAATTTCAACAAAAATTATGGCAATTTGTTACTAATCCTTAACACTCCAGTTGACCCAATGGCTTTGATCACCCTCTTCCAGTTCTATGACAAGGAATTACGGTGTTTTACTTTTCAAGATTATCAACTGGTTCCCACACTAGAAGAGTACGCTTACCTACTTAATATCAAGTTGTCCGATGAAGTTCCTTTTGTCCAAGTGCCGGAGAAGCTGAAGTTCGAAGTTATTGCTGAAATTCTTCATTTGAGTTGGAAAGAGGTGAAAGACAATTGGAAATCAAGTGAGGATACTACAGGGTTTTATTTGGATTTCTTAGTGAAGAAAGCTGAAGACTAGGCAAAGAAAGGGAATTGGAATGACTTCAGCTCTTTGTTCGCTCTCACGATATACAGGATAATCCTCTTTCCTCACAAGAGAAATTTCGTGGATTTAACGGCTATTTGTGTTTTTAGAAATAAAAACTCGGTACCGACACTCTTGGCAGATACTCTTTACACCATTCATTTCAGGCATGGAAAAGGAGGTAATGTAAGCTTATGTCATTCAATGTTATATCAATGGTTTAAGTTGCACCTACCGGTAAGTGGCCCTTTCGTGGATACCAGGCATTCTCTCCGATGGTCATCAAGACTTATCAACCTTACTTCATTTGATATCCGGTGGAATTATGACATGGGGGAAGTACAAAGAATTATCACTAGCTGCAGAGATTTCCCTAATGTTCCCCTCATAGGAACTAAGGGGTGTATCAACTATAATCCTGTGCTTGCTTATCGTCAATTGGGATATGCAATGGATGGACCGCCAAAGGTTGAGGAGGTGTCTGAGTCAGTGTATTTTGTTAGAGGAAGTGATCCTGTGATGTTGAAAAGAGTGACAAGTTCTTGGAAGGGAATTCACAAGAAGGATAGAACTACTTTGGGCAAGAAGGTTCCTATTTCTAGGGTTCCTTACTTGGAATGGATTAGAGCCAGGGTTAAGATTTTACGGTTACCATTTGCAAGGTCGGCTCCTATATGTGAGCAACCTCCTACTGTTCTGAGTAACACGGTGCCTACCGAGGTGTTCACCCAGGTTCATGTTGAGAACATTCAACTTCGTGCAAAATACCGTGAGGCAGGGATGAAACTTTATTGGGTAGATCAAGAAAGGGCCGACTTAGCTCGCAAACTAAAAGAAGCTCAAGGGGAAACTTATGATGCAACCAGTTTTAGGAAGAGGTCTCATGCTGAAATGGAAGAAGAGTTGAGTAAGATCCAGCAAGAGTGCCAGAAGCTTCAGGCATCTGAGAATAGCTACAGAAAGAAGATTCAAAACTTGGAGAAACAATTCAAAGACAAAGATGCTCAGCTTAAGAAGGAAGTAGCCCAGAGGCGTGTCGCAGAGGATCGGTTTCAAGAAAGTAAAGTAGTCGCATCACAAATTTTGAAGGAGAAAGCCAGGCTTGAAGAGTATTGTCAACACCTTGAAGCGTGTCTTGTTCCGGAGATTTAATTTTTGTTACTTACCTTTGGTGTATTTGGTCACCCCCGTGATTGTTGGAAGGGACCATTGTTTTTTGTTATTATTCAGTTTTTGTTAAGTTTACTTCGAAACACGTATTTTATCGTTACACTCTTAAATGTCCGAAGTCACTTGAACATCGTTTCTTTTGTTTGTAAATAATTGAAGTGTTTGTCTTATTGTCCTTTTTCCCCCTTGATTGTATGTTTGATCTTTGGTTTCACGCCGTTATTGATGAATAAAAGGACTCTTGAATACCGGGAAATGACAAACATATCATGCACATCATGCATTTCATAACATTACAGGTTATCTCAAGACGGTATTCTTATTCTTCTGCTTTTCTTATTCAGAATTCAAGACGACTACTCATCGGTATTCCACCAAAAACAATTTGCCAAGACAGATGGAACAAGTTCAAGATGAACTTGCTGAAATAAGGGCCCTGATGGCTACTCAGATGACCCAGTTCATGGAGGTCATCACCAATGTGAATCACCGACAGGAGGAACTGGATGCCATTGTCAACAACTAGCGCCGCTATCCAGGGGATGGTGGAAATCAAGGGCTTTATCAGGACATTTTTATAGGATTGGGGGATGTGCAAGATCATCCTGTTGGAAGTTTTCACGGGATGCCCAGAAACCCTTTTGTGTGCAACGTAGGGCAGTTTCCCCCGTCTCTGGGACCTCGTCTTGTGGGGAACAGAAGAGATAATCAGGGTGGCATAAGGGGCTATCAGGAGCAGGATTATGACTTTGACCAGGATGAAGATCAGTTTTCTGTTCGGCGTTCAGAGTCGAAAGTTCAGGTTGAGGATAGGAAGTATCGGTTGTTGGAAGAACATTTGAAGGCTGTGGAAGGGCAAGGAGCCCTTGGTATGAATGCTAATGATCTCGGGTTGGTGTCTGGGGTGAAAGTTCCTCCAAATTTCAAGCCTCCTATATTTGAAAAGTACAACGGAACGTCATGTCCTGTTACCCATGCAATTGCTTATTTCCGAAAGATGTCGGTACATACTGAGGATCAGGGGCTTTTGATTCACTTTTTCCAGGATAGCCTATCTGGGGCATCCCTGGAGTGGTACATGAAGTTGGAGAAAACTCATATTCATTGCTGGAATGATCTTGCTCGGGCTTTTGTCAAACATTATTAGTACAATGTGGATATGGCACCTAATCGCACTCAGTTA
This sequence comes from Vicia faba, assembly GCA_948472305.1. Taxonomy (NCBI): domain Eukaryota; kingdom Viridiplantae; phylum Streptophyta; class Magnoliopsida; order Fabales; family Fabaceae; genus Vicia; species Vicia faba. The sequence continues at coordinate 812,731,657 of OX451737.1, forward strand.
CAAAATTTGTCACAGGGACCAAGAGAATCTTTCAAGGAATACGCTCAGAAGTGGCGTGAGTTGGCTGCGAGGGTTCAACCTCCACTCATGGAGAGATAACCCATTGATATGTTTATGAGTACCCTGCAAGGGCAATTCTATGAGCACATGATAGGAAGTACTTTGGCAAGATTTGCAGACTTGGTTATGGCTGGTGAAAGAATTGAGGTAGGTTTGAAATTGGGGAAAATTCAGATTAGAGGTTCTAGTGGCTCATCAGGGGACAGTAAGAAACCATTCAACACTTACCCTAAGAAAAGGGAAGGCAACGCAAGTGCGGTTTACTCTCATAGAGGAAGAAGAGAGGATCGTCAGCACCAACAAATCAATGGTGTTTCTATTCCTGTTAATGCTCCTCCGCAACAGAGACCGAATGCAGTGCCTCAACAACAAAGACAACAAGATGCTCCCCTTTAGTATAATAATCAACAACAGAGACAGTTGAGAAAATTCGATCCCTTGCTAGTATCTCTTACTGAAGCACTCCACCATTTGCTCGATTTGAAGTTGATCGGTTTGAGAAATATGCCACCACCAACCGCAAGACTTCCTCCTAACTATGATGCTAACGCAAGATGTGAATTCCATTCAGGCGGAGTTGGCCATTCTACTGACAATTGCTTTGCGTTGAAGTGAAAAATACAAGACTTGTTGGATGCTAAGGAAATTGAGTTTACTCCAGTGACTGGTCTGAATGTTACTCAAAACCCAATGCCTAGGCATGGAGGGGGTGTTGTTAATATGATTGATGATAATGGTGAAGTTTTGAATTTAATCATGAATGTGGAACAAGTAACTACTTTGTTGTGGTATGTTAAGAGGTATTTGCTTGACAATTCTATTTTCCCGGGTTGTACTTCAGAGTGTGCCAAGTGTAGAGAGCAACCGAAGGGCTGTGATGATTTAAAAGCCGGTATCCAGTTGATGATAAAGGAGGGTTCCCTGCAATTCGATAGAAAACTGAGCTACCGTAAGGTTACCGAAGAAGATGTTGTTGTGGTATCTATTCTTTACACCCCGGTGCGTATTCCTACCCCATCTAGGGCACCTCCTTTGATGATTACAGTACCTGGTCCCATGCCGTATACCAGCGATAAGGCTTTCCCATGGCATTATGGTGCTGATGTTTATTACCATGGGGTGAAGCAGGAGGTAAGTACTCGTTTGTCTGAGGAAGAACATGCTGAAGATAATGAAGGAGAAGTTCATAATTTTTCTGGTGTGGCCGAATGACTAGAAGCGGGAGAATATTTGGTCCTTCCAATGTGCAAGATGCGGCAGATGCTTCTGTAAGAGAAAAAGGAAAACAACATGCGATGATTGGTAATCCAAGGGTTACGCCAGCCAATGTGACTCAACCAATTCCGATACCAGAAGCTTCTTCAGTTCCCGATGAGGTTGAAGAGTTAATGCGAATTATCAGAAAGAGTGATTATAGCATAATTGATCATCTGAGCCATACTCCTTCTAAGATGTCTATCTTGTCTCTGTTGATTTATTCAGAACCTCACAGAAATGCTTTGATGAAGTTATTAAAGAATGCGTTCGTGCCACATGAGATAACAGTCAATCAGTTTGAGAATGTTTGTGCTAACATATCTACCGGGAACGGTCTGGGCTTCATAGATTTTGATCTTCCTCCGGAAGGGCGAGACCATAACAAAGTGTTGCACATTTCAATGGAGTGCAAGGGAACTACTTTATCCCGGGTTTTGGTGGATACAGGGTCGTCTTTGAATGTACTACCTAAGTCAGCATTGATGAAGATTAATTATTCTGGACTGGAGTTGCGCTCTAGTGATTTGATGGTGAAGGCGTTTGATGGGTCTCAAAGGTCAGTGTTTAGGGAGGTGGAGTTACCAATCAAGGTTGGTCCTCGCACCTTCACGGCTACATTTTTTGTGATGGATATACAGCCATCGTATTGTTGTTTGTTGGGGCGGCCGTGGATTCATAGAGCAGGGGCAGTCACTTGTACTCTTCATCAGAAACTCAAGTATCTTGCAGAGGGAAAGGTGATAACCGTGTGCGGCGAGGAAGAGTACATTGTGAATCATTTGACATCATTCCTCTATGTTGAAGTTGAAGGCGAGATACATGATACTCCATTTCAGGCGTTTGAGACAGTTCATGCTGTCAATTTTCCTCCTCCAGAGCAAAAAAGGAAACCTGGAACTGTTATGTCTTCTCTCAAAGATGCGAGAGTTGTGGTGGAAAATGGAAACCCTGAAGGTTGGGGTCATGTGCTGGACATTACCCTAAAATTTAATAAATTTGGTCTTGGTTTTACCCCAGGTCAGCAGAGTGCAACTCCCAGAGCATCTAGTTTATCTACTCCTGTGAAGTTTTCTCGTCCTTGTGCTACTCAAGAAGGACTTATCAATGCAGTTGGCGACGATAGGGTTGATGGCTACAATATCGAAGATTGGATTCGTCTGAGTATTCCAGGCTAGACACTCAACAATTGGACTTCTGTGGATGTTATCCAAGTTTCAAGCGCTGAGGAGTAATTTTCTTGTTTTCTTTTATTATCATATCATAATTCCTACGCTCTGCCCAAGGCGTGGTGAATCATTTGTGTAGGGCCACCATGTTTATTTTCAAAAAGTTTATCATGAAATAAAGGACGTTTTTTGCATTCAAAATTTTGCTCCATTTCTTTTTTTATTTGAATGGAAATGTTTCTCTTTTCACACACTGTCACTAAAAAACACCAAAATGTCATTCATGCAGATGCACTTCCACCACCGATTATATTGATAACGACTCTGCTATGGCTCATTATGACTTTAATACCCTATTTATCAAGCTGAAGAAGAAGCATATGAGGATTGTGATCTTCCTGAGGAATTAGCAAGATTGTTAAAACAAGAGGAGAAGGTTATCCATCCGAATCAGGATTCGATTGAGGTGGTGAATATTGACACAGAAGAGGTAAGAAGAGAAGTCAAGATAGGGGCAGATCTCGAAGAGAATATAAAGGCCAGATTGGTTGAGCTACTCCGTGAGTATTCTGATATCTTCGCTTGGTCTTATGAGGATATGCCTGGGTTGGATACAGACATAGTGGTGCATCGACTACCGCTCAAAGAAGGTTGTTCTCCTGTCAAGCAAAAGCTCCGAAGAACTCATCCTGAGATGTCCAATAAGATCAAGGAGGAGGTCCAGAAGCAGTTGGACGCGAATTTCTTAAAGGTCATCAATTATCCGCCATGGATTATAAATATTGTGTCTGTGCCTAAGAAGGATGGTAAGGTCAGGATGTGCGTGGATTATAGGGATTTGAACAGGGCCAACCCTAAAGATGATTTCCCTCTTCCGCATATTGATGTGTTGGTCGATAATACTGTTCATTCCAAAGTGTTTTCATTCATGGATGGTTTTTCCGGTTACAATAAAATTAAGATGGCTCCGGAGGATATGGAGAAGACAACATTTATCACGCCTTGGGGAACTTTCTGCTATAAAGTGATGCCGTTTCGTTTGAAAAATGTCGGGGCAACATATCAGCATGCCATGGTCACTCTCTTTCATGATTTGATTCACAAAGAGATTGAGGTATATGTGGACGATATGATTGCTAAGTCTGACACGGAAGAGGAACATCTTGTTCATCTGGAAAAATTGTTCGAGAGACTGGGGCAGTTCTTGCTGAGGTTGAATCCGAATAAGTGCACCTTCGGGGTGAGATCCGGAAAGCTGTTGGGTTTTATTGTAAGTGAAAAAGGTATCGAGGTGGACCCGGCCAAGGTAAAAGCGATACAGGAAATGCCTGAACCAAGGACAGAGAAGGAAGTACATGGTTTCTTGGGAAGATTAAACTACATTTCTAGATTTATTTCTCATCTCACAGCCACCTGTGAACCTTTGTTCAAGTTGTTAAAGAAAAGTCAGACAGTGAAATGGAATGATGATTGTCAAAAGGCCTTTGAAAAAATAAAGGAGTATTTACAGGAACCTCCGATACTCATGCCTCCAGTGGAAGGGAGGCCATTAATCATGTATCTAACTATGTTGGAGAGCTCAATGGGCTGTGTCCTCGGTAAGAACGACGATACAGGGAAGAAAGAGCAGGCTATTTACTACTTGAGTAAGAAGTTTACGGAATGCGAGTCGAGGTACTCATTGCTGGAAAAGACTTGTTGTGCGCTTGCCTGGGCCGCCAAACGTTTGAGGAAATACATGTTAACTCACACCACCTACTTGATATCCAAAATGGATCCAATCAAGTACATTTTCGAGAAGTCGGCTCTTACAGGAAGGGTAGCCTGTTGGCAGATGATACTCACCGAATATGACATCCAATACACTACTCAAAAAGCAATTAAGGGTAGTGTAATGGCCGACCATCTTTCTCATCAGCCCTTGAACGATTATGAACCGATGAAGTTTGATTTTACAGATGAGGAAATTGTGTATATTCGGGATTATAATATGTCAGACCCAGACGAAGGACCCGAGCCGGGATCATGTTGGACGCTTGTTTTTTATGGTGCCTCCAATGCCATGGGAAACAGTGTCGGAGCTATTATCACTTCCCCTGAGGGATACCACATTCCTTTCACGGATCATATTTGTTTTGATTGCACTAGCAACATGGCTGAATATGAGGCTTGCATTTATGGCATTGAAGCGGCGATCGACCTGCGCATCAAATTTTTGGAAGTTTACGGGGATTCCAATCTTGTTATCAGCCAGATTAATGGAGATTAGGAGACTCGCCATCAGAACCTAATTCCCTATCGTGAGCATGTTATGAAGCTGATTCCGTAATTTGAAGAGATCACGTTTGAACACATTCCCAGAGAAGAAAACAATCTAGCTGATGCACTGGAAACTTTGTCCTCCGTGTTCAAGGATAAGTGGGCTAATGAGGCACCTTCCATTACCATCAAAAGTTTGAGTGAGCCAGCTTTCTGTTTTGAGGCTAGTTTGGAATCAGATGGTAATCCTTGGTTTTATGATGTTAAACGATATCTTGAAACACAAGAGTACCCTGAAGAGGCATCCGTCACAGATAAGAAGTTCTTGAGAAGATATTCAGCCAAGTTCTTTCTCAGTGGTGGTATGTTGTATAGAAGGCATCATGATGGTTTACTGCTCAAATGTGTTGACAAGAAAGAAGCATCTAGAATCATTGAAGAGATACATGAAGGTGATTTCGGGACCCATTCCAACGGGCATACCATGGCTAAAAAGATCTTGCGAGCAGGTTATTATTGGTCCACCATGGAGACTGACTGTTACATTCATGCGCGGGTTTGCCACAAATGTCAAGTCTATGCTGATAAAGTGCATGTGCCGCCAGTACCTTTGAATGCTTGACTTCCCCTTGGCCGTTTGCAATATGGGGAATTGATATGATCGGCAAAATTGAACCGACTGCATCCAACGGGCACTGTTTTATTCTGGTTGCCATCGATTATTTTACAAAATGGGTCGAAGCCGCATTCTATGCCAATGTCACAAAGCAGGTGGTAACTCAGTTCATTAAGCACAATATTATCTATCGCTACAGAGTGCCTGAAAAGATCATTACCGATAATGGGTCTAATTTGAACAACAAAATGATGAAGGAGCTTTGTGAGTCTTTCAAAATCAAGCATCATAACTCTTCCCCATACCTACCAAAGATGAACGGTGCTGTCGAAATGACCAATAAGAATATTAAGAAGATCGTATAGAAGATGGTGGTAACCTATAAAGATTGGCATGAGATGCTTCCTTTCGCTTTGCATGGTTATTGCACCACTGTGCGTACTTCGACTGGGGCAACCCCATTTTCATTGGTTTACAGCATGGAAGCAGTATTGCCGGTAGAAGTCGAGATTCTTTCTCTTAGGATCATGAGGGATGTTGAGCTGGATGAAAGTGAATGGATACAGAATCGGCTGGATCAGTTAGAACTTATTGACGATAAGAGGTTGACGATTGTATGTCATGGTCAGGTATATCAGCAAAGGATAAGGAAAGCTTTTAATAAGAGGGTACGACCTCAGTGTTACAAGCCAGGTGACCTTGTGCTAAAAAGGATAATTCTCCCCCAGGGAGATCCCAGGGGCAAGTGGGTTCCGACTTATGAAGGTCCTTTCGTGGTCAGAAAATTTTTCTCTAGAGGAGCAATGATGCTCACGACTATGGATGGAGAGTACTTCCCTCTCCTTGTGAATGCTGACGTAGTTAAAAAATACTTTGCATAAAAAATATAATAAAGAAAACCCACTAAACTGAAAACCTGTAAGGGAGGTTTAGGCAAAAAGAGGGTGTCCTGGTGAATCGAAAACCCGAAAGGGAGACTCAGGCAAAAGTTAGGGACTTAAAGCAAATGACTACGCTCAGCATGAGATCCTTTGCTTCTTTCCTTCGTTCTGTCACCTGGCATAAACTCGAAGCTAATCCAAGAATGATATGTCTGGAAGCAGGAAGATGAAAGTGTAAGAGTCATAAGAGTCATAGCAGGGTCGGGACTTGATAGATATTCACATTCACATTGCCATTTGTAAACACTTGTTTGCTTTTATTTTGTAATTTCTTGCTTCCAAATGTAAATGCCTTGTTCACAGGCTGATTTCTCAAAATCAATAGAATATCTTCTTTCAAGTATACGTATACGTTTCTTTTCTCCCTTTTTACTATTTTATTTGCAAAAACGTCCAATATTTTGATAAGCATGTGCATATAAACTTCGTGGACCTTACACGAAAATGGTAATCTAAGTCATGGTTGGTTGATCGCTTGAAATACGGATAACAAACACAACAACTACTGTGCAAGGGGCATGTTTGGTTCTATGATGGATATGATTCTCGTTCACTTTACTAGAGGATGCCTTGCCAATTTGTTTCACAGCTCCGTATTGTTGGTAAAGGTCATGGGTCAGGGTAATATCAAGATTACGGTAGGACGACGAGATCGGCGAACCTAGTTGGAAATATTTCTTCCCCGTAATGGCTTTTATTACGTTTCTTTGCTGCACTTTCATGTGTTATCTTGATCGATTGTTTTAGCATTTGTCTGCATATAGGATTTGGTTTATAGCCGAATGTCAGTCTTGATGCGTTGAATATTTTTGCCTCGAAGAAATTGTTCCATTTTACTTAGTCCATCCAGTATCACTCTTTAATCAATTTTTCTGGCATTTTGATACCAATTGTGCCAATTCTTTTGCTTAGCCAAGAGTTTGGAGGAAGAAGTTTAGATAAAAACGATGATTGTAGTGGTATGCTTTTGAGTAGAACCCCGTTGATGATGCACAGGCATTGTTTCAATCCCCAAACACCGGAGATATAAGGGAGTTAGACCCTCGTTAACCCCTCTGAGCCTTCGAAGTAGGAGTTTCTTTTCCGTTAAAAAAAACTTTATTTTTTTTAACTAGGGGCAGGGTAGATGTTCAGTTAATGTGACTTAGCATTCGAATTTCAGAAGGAATGTCCCATCAGAGGATCACCATATTTTATCTTTCGCATCATGAGATCAGAAAAAATGTCTAAACCACGATGTTCATTTCCTCACAAAGTCATGAGGTCGAGATCGAATCGATACAATAATGGCTGTCCCTCGCCGACCAAGGAATGAAGCATTTGTTTTCTTCAAAAAAAAAGAGAAAGAAAGAAAAAGTTCAAAGACCTAAAATCACATTGACTTGTTCGAAGTGGAAAGCATGAATAAGAAAGAAACAAAAAGCCCCGCTATGTCGAAACTTGAAAACAAGTCGCTTAGGCAAAAGTTAGGGCATCCCGCTGGACTCCCAAAATTGAAATTCAAAAGATTTTGTCCAGGCAAAAGTTAGAGAAAAGAGATCCTAAAAGGCCAAAAAAAAGAGGGATTATTCAATAAAATTTTCATCAAAAGAAGAGGAACAAAAATATCAAAAACAAAAGCAACAAAAGTTAAGTGACAATCATGTTGGAGAACTTGTCGTGATCACTCAAACATTATAAATCCTTTTGAAAGATGAATGCTTGTGATAAGTTAGCTAAACTTAGGACATGAGAATATCACGAAGGGGGTGGGCACCAAATAACTTGAGCCTTGAAAAACTTTTTTTCTAAAACAACCTCGAGCCAGGCCACATTACAACCTCTAAAAGTCCTAACTGAAACAAGGGTTTAACTCGAAAGCATGCTACAACAGGATAACATTTCCTAAACTCCCAAATATGTGTTGCATATCCATGTTGGTATCTTATCACCCGCATCTTGACTCATTTTTTTTTTGAAAAAAAAGAGAAGGGGAAGAAAAGTTTTAAAATTTTTTCACTCTAGCCAGTGATTCATTCACAACAGAGATGCGACACTTTGTTAAGGTTTTCAACTTCAAGGCTTAAATAATCGTCACATCAGGTCTGTCATTCCCAAAATAAACATCTTTCTGCATGCAAAACATTTGTTTGACATCAAAAAAAGAGTTTACACGTTGAACACCTGTAAAGAGCTTAATGATTGTCAGGAAGGGAATATTTGGTTTTTCTTCTGTTAGACAGAGCCCGTGTATGAATAGGACTTTACCTATCCCCAGTGAAGTTTCGTTTCCGCAGCGAAGTTTTGTTGCCCCAAGAATCTTCTTTTAAAAGCTTCATTTTGAGACTCCGGATTTGAGGATATCACATATCCCCAACAGAGTTGCCAACAGAGATCCCTCACCATGACCTCTCATTTCCCAGTCGGTCTGTTGATTGGGGCATCCTTATGTTAAGATCTTTCCTTATCCCCAGTAAGGTCGTTACTGTGTGACTATCTGCATGATCCATCCAATGGTTGCATTCCAAGAAAAAAATATCTCCAACAAAAAATCTTCAACAGAGTTCTGTCTCCCCGGTGAAGTCTCGTTTCCTCAATAGAGCTTTGTTCCCCCAACAAATATTTTCACCCCTCACGTCGGGTTTGTTGTCTTGGTGTCATCCTCAACACGGCTGCGTGCTGTCTTTTTCCAGAGATTACAGTCTTGCCCTGATCTTCTCCCTCAATGTCTGATCTTCAGATAGCGTCCCTCTCCAGAAGCTACAGTGTCGATCTGATCTTCCTTAGGAGTTTGAAATTTATTTTTTCATCTCCTCTCAATGTTTGTGGCCCGTTTCTACTGGTTGTTCGGTTGTTATTCCCCGCGAAGCTTCATCTCTTTGAGGTTCCCTCTCTAGCGGTTCCCCGTATTTTCTCCTCTCCTTTGGATTTTGCAATTTATTTTTGCAAGTCATGTCAGATTCTGACTTCTTGGTTATTGGCTTCTCAATTGGCCATTCCCCAGTGAAACTTTTAAACATGCATCATTATATTGCATCTACCAAAATGCGTAGCATTTCCATTATATGAAACATTGCGCTATATAAAAAGAATTCAAACATGCATCGGAACATAAGCCATTATTGTTTCTGTTGTCCCCAGTGAATTTGCTAATACTTCGGGTTAAGTCCCCAGCAAGGTCTTCACCCTCATTATCTCAGTTTCCCCCCATACCAATATCCTTTTAACGTCAATCATTTATTTGTTCGAGTGTCTACTCTTGACTATAGTTTAGTTTCGCCCTGGCACGGTCTTCTTGGGTTTAGTCTTCACTACCCCCTCCGGTTCATTCCAATATCTATTAATGCACCTTTCGAATACCAGTTTCGTCCTGATATTCGCTTTCAACAGGTTTTTAGGTGTACGCCCTAATCTCCTTGCTTTGGGTTGAGCTCAGAGTTTCGTCTCCTCACCTTGGGCATGAAATCCAGTTTCGTACTAGTGCTCATCTAGTTTAGTTTCGTCTAACTAGTTATTGAGTCGAGTTTCGTCTCGTTTTTTCTTTCATACCTTGGACCCTTTGACGGTATTTTTTTCCGAGTGCAGTGTTCGTACTGCGTCCCTGGTTTGAAATCAGTCTCTTTTGTTCCTTGGATTCTTTTATCAATTTTCGTCACTGTTTATCCATTGATCTGAGACCAGCAGGTGCTCTGAGAAACATGCGCTCTCATCACTCTCTCTTTGGGTTGAGTTTCGCCTTATTGCCTGTGCATGAAATCCAGTTTCATCCTGGTACTCATCTAGTTTAGTTTCGCCTAACTAGTTATTGAGTCGAGTTTCATCTCGTTTTTGCTTTCATACCTTGGATCCTTTGGCGGTGTTCGTTTACCGAGTGCAGTGTTCGTACTGCGTCCCTGGTTGGAAATCAGTCTCTTTTGTTCCTTGGATCCTTTTATCAGTTTTTGTCACTGTTTATCCATTGATCTGAGACCAGCAGGTGCTCTGGGAAACATGCACTCTCATCACTTTGCTATGGGTCGAGTTTCGCCTCGTTACCCGGGCGTGAAATCTAGTTTCGTCCTGGTACTCATCTAGTTTAGTTTCGTCTAACTGGTTATTAAGTCGAGTTTCGTCTCTCTTTTGTTCCTCATCTATGGGATTCTTTCAGTTCCTTCATACTGTCTATCTTAGTTGATTAGCAAGTGCTCCTTGAATCATGCACTCTAGCCATTTTGCTTTGGGTCGAGCTTAGAGTTTCGCCTCCTCACCCGCGTACGTTTTCTTTTCCAGAGCTTAGTTTCGCCTATACTCTGATTTGAGTTTTATCTCACCTTTTTTGAAGCCCAGATTTTGCCCTGGCACATTTGTCCGGAAGTTTAGTTGCGTCTACTCTTCTTTGTTTTCGTTCTGTTTCAACCTGGGTTACAGCTTCATTCTGACGCATGTCTTGGGGGGTTTCTGCTTCTTAATTCTTTCTTCTTCAAGAGTGTAAATTTTCGGGTTCTTTTGTATTCAATCATCTTCAACTCTGAACGCTCGAAAGTTGTCACTTTTCTCACTTATCATGTTGAAGATATTTGAATAGGGGCAGCTGTTGCACCCCAAAATTTTCCCTCTTGATTTAGGCTTATGTTTCATCATGAATATCATATTGCATTGCATTCATACATTGTGATGGGATCAAATTACTTTGGTTATCAAGTCTTCCTCAAGCTTTGAAGGTTGATTGCATTGACAAGTTGCTCAAGTAGAACCTTATCATCTAAACCTCTGGATCTTTCAAGCTCAAAAGTTATTGCATATCTCAAGATATTTTATCCATCTCTTTGGATCATCAGAGGATTTAAGTTTGTGTTTGATTATAAGAAGAATCACTCTTTTGATTCACCAGTCAAATTAGGGTTTTGTTGATCAAGGCTATTTATCAATGTACAAGTCCTTATTTGGAAGCTACAACATCTCATTGTTATTTGAAAAGTCTTTCTACAAGAAATTGGTCAAGATGCCCAGAGGATTTGAAATTTTGGATATGATTCATCAGTCTCCTAAGGTGTTAACCAAAACTAGGGTTTGGGATTTCATCAAGATTTCTTGATAATTTTGAAGTGAAACTTTGTACATGGCCTTTATATATTTGTAAGATCATATGTTTGAAGTCTTGATCATCAATTTTGAAGGGAAGTGGATCAATTGATTCAAAGGGGAAAAATGGTCATTTTGGTCAAAATCAGTCAAAGTCAAGGTTGACCAAGGGAACTTTTGGTCAACCATCAATTCAAGGGTGTAATTTTCATATTTCAAGTCAATTTTGATCATTGCATCAAAAAGATTGAGGTTTGGGTTGAAACTTGTTCATGAAGAAACCCTAAAAGTTTCTAATTTTGGAAAATAAGGACTTAACTTCAAAAATTCATATTTTATTCACCTTTGATCAAAAAAAAATGCAAATGAAGTATGCTTGGAAAGATAAGAGGATGATCTTTCATCTCCCTTTGGTCTCATGTCCAAATTGGCAAAGAGTCAAGAGTTATGGTCTTTGGAAGTTCATGCCTCAAGTTAAAATTATAGGTCATTTTCCAAATTTAGTGAATTTCATGTCAAATTTTGAGGACCTTAATGGATTCAATTGCAAAAACTCAAAACTAAGGGATTATAGATCTTTTCAATACCTTTCCAAGTTATACTCATTTGTATCCAAATTCAAAAGTATGAGCAAGTCATGAACTTTGGAATTTTGAGGCATTTTATTGAAATTTGACAAGTATGCAAAATGGCCATTTCTTGAGAACTTCATTTTCAGCTATTCCGTTCACTTCTAATAAAGCCCATGAACAATTTGTGACATGCTGAGGCCAATTACACTCACCATTTTGTGCCTCATATGGTATTGCACTTGTTGGATTGAAAAATTGACAAACTTGCTCAATTTTGCAAATTCACCAACACTCTCTCATTTCAAGCAATCATGAGCTGGAATTTTGAGCATGTATTTCTGACCTCATTTGGCTCACAAAACTCACAAAAGGCAAGCAAATGCATGAGTGAAATGCAGGCTCCATGTGCAACCTCACTTTTTGCATAAACTTCCAAACTTGCCCTTGAACAGTTTTGAGGACCAATTTCCTCTTCTAACCATCTCTACTCGCACTATAAAATGTATTGCAAGCCTCATTTCAGAAAAAAAACGCTCAAGTTATCATAAATCCGGATCTGAACTTTTTCTGCTCTTGTTGAAGTTTTCTTTGATTCTCTCATCCTCTTCGCACATTCATCAAATTTCCTGTGGATTCATCTTCCTTGAAGTGTGTAGATCAAGATCATGGAGTTTATTTGCTTCTGTAACTAAGGAATTGACATTTCCAGTTTCACATTGAGGTGAGCTTCTTGAACTTCAATTTGCTATTTTCAGCTTGATTTGATGAATTACTTCATGTTTATGAGTTCATAGCTGGCCAAACAATAGGTTTGACGTATAGTTTGGTTTGAAATTGAAGAATAGATTGTTGTTTAAACTTATGAATAATTCATATTCAGTGAGTTTTTGCAATTTTTGCATCCAGATTTCTGATCGCCTAATCAATCTTTTTGAGATCTATAAGAATCATGATGTAGAGGTTAGATCTGGCTTTGTTTTAAGCTTTGAATCATTGATTTTGGTGGAGAAATAAGGAAGAAGTACTGATCAGAACATGTGGTTTCGAACTGAGAAAACACGCGTTTAGGGCTTTGTCTTGAGGTAGAAGATGATGAGGTGGCACGTCCTGATTGGATGATTTAAATTCTCAATGCATTTTATATTGTTTAATTTTTATTGATTTCTTCTGATTTTATTTTTGTGATCAAACCATCGTAAAAAATCATGAAAAAATTACCATAGGCCAATAATAATTTCTAGTATTTGTCATATTTTTTTTGGAATTTTTAAAAATGTTTTGATTGGTTCAAAATTTCATTAAGTTTAATTAATTGTTTGTTCAATGATTATTTTTATTTTAATAGTTCTTTTGATCTAAAAATTCCACAAAAAAATGTTTTGGACTCATAAAATAATTTAGAATTTGATTCTGATTTTGGTTTAGCATTTTTTCTATTTTTGATTAGAAATTTAATTTGAGAAGTTTATTTAAAATGTTTGCTTCATAATTTTTGTTTTAATATTTCCTTTAATTCAAAATTTCTCAAAAAAATCATATAAGTTTGTCTTTAATCATAGTGTCTGAATATAATTTTGTTTTGACCTTTTTATGAATTTTGGCTAGGGTTTGCATTTTTGTCATTAAATAATAGTTTAATTGTTTAATTGTTTGTTAGATTTCATTTTAATATATCCTTTAATCCAAAAATTCCATAAAAAATCATGGATGTGTGTTTTTAATTATAATATTTAAATATAATTTTGGTTGGATATTTTTCTGATTTTTTATTAGAATTTTATTTTGAGATGTGATTATTTGTTTAATTGATTAATTGTTTGAATTTGATTTTATTTTTGACTTTTCTTTAATTCAAAAAATGTGAAAAAATATGTATTCTGATATTTAGGGTTTCGTTGTGCTTTGCATGATCTTAGTTTGAATTGTTTGAATTTTTATCTTACCTAATTAATATTTAAGATTAAAATTACAACAATTAGGGTTTTGTAGCTTACATTGCAAGTTTCATTTTCAAAACCAATTTGCCTTGGGTTTCCATTGAAGTTTGGATCTTGTTTAAGGTTCGTGGATGTATTAAGGATCTGAAAACCATTTTTCTTGAATTATTTGACTTGATTGGATATTTTTCCACAAATTATTTTGAAAGCTTGTCTAGTTTGGTAGTTTTGCCAACTAGTTTTGATCTTTGGGCCTCATTAGATCCTCTCCTCTACTATCCATGAACTTCAAACTTGTTTTCTGACCTATACACATCTCAAATATTCTATGGAAATTTTGGTTTGAATTATTGAAATCCTTTTCTATTTTTGATGTATTTTTGAAGTGAAGGTACCTAATTAATGTTGCATATCTTGTTGCAATTTGCTTGATGGCCAATGAACTTGAGTGAGGCCTATAATTGAGCACCTAATGATCATGTTGGTTCTGTTTATCCACATAAACTCAAGTCATTTCACTTAGTGCCCCATGTTTGAATGATTGAACCTTTTGATGTATTGTGTGGGATTCATTTTCTATTATGCTTGTGAGCTGTGATAAAGTAATTGAGTATGGTTGAATTGTGGTCGCTACTGACCTTCATGGTCTTTGTTTGTATTCTTCTCAAGCTCCCATGATCCTTGATTGATATTCAATTGTCAACTCAACATGGTGATAGAAAGGAGCAACATTCCTCTAACTTTTGACCAAATTATGCATATGACTGTTTCTTTTTGTCTATCATATATAATGTTTTGATAGTTGCTATCATGTTTCCTCACTTAATTATGGTGTCATCATCCACCCCTTATGTTAGTCATCTTCAATTTATGGGAATACTAACTTGGCTGTTGAATGTGCGAGGTACTTTGAGAAAAATTTTCCATTTTTGGCTTGAGGCTACTGTGTTTCACTTTATTTGTGGAACACAATTTATTATATTGGCACTACTCTTGTGCTTGGAATATTTGATAGTCTATACAGGATATGTATATATGATTATGAATGTTATACATTGCCCATAGGATCTGTTCATATCTGAAAATCTCAATACTTACATCCTGATGGCGTAATTTCTGACTTGATTTGTCTGCTGATGCCAGCTTGCTTGGAGTTCTATGGGTTTCTTTTATTCTTGCTCAGTTGCTACGGATAGTTATCAGTTTGATATTGCACTATTTCCTTTCTTCTATTTTCACTTTGTATAGTTCTATGGTTGCATGATAGGACCTCTGTTGCTGATATATGTCAGGAGGCCCTCTGTTTTTGTTTGATACATATGTTGTGTTTGTTTCTTTAACTATTGATCGATGAGTCACTCAATTTAGAAATTGAGATCACGACTTCGCTCTCAGTGCATGTTCCCTATAGGATGTTTATTATTTTTCTTCTTTAATTGTTGATCGATGAGTCACTCAATTTAGAAATTGAGATCACAACTTCGCTCTCAGTGCATGTTCCCTATAGGATGTTTAATGTTTTTCTTCTTTATCTGTTGATCGATGAGTCACTCAATTTAGAAATTGAGATCACGACTTCACTCTCATTTCCTGTTCCCTATAGGATATTTTTATTAAGCTTCCTTTGGAATTTTAATTAAGGTAGGAATCCATGTATGCTAGCATAGGGTAGGATTTTCCTTTATCCTCAACCTTAGGGTCAATCATTGTATGATAACACTAGGGATAGTTCTAGGCTAGTTTCCCTTAGTTGTTTTTTTCCTTCCTTTGCATTTTGCATCTTAAAACAAAAATTGCTTTCTTGGTAAATCATAAAACACCTCTAATAAACTCAAACCCTTCTTCAAGGTAAAAGATACAAATCAATCTTATTTGTTTATGCGCCTCTTGGTTTTGTTTTTAAAATTGGTTTACCGATGTTTCGCCATCGCATATTTGTTTGAAGCTGATGTTTCGCCATCACACATGTTTGTTATCCTACTTTGATTCTCAATATCATTGTTAAGTGTGATGTTTTGTCATCCGGTTTATTGATGTTTCGCCATCTTTGACATTCTACTTTGTTATTATTTAGCCGATGTTTCGCCATCGCACATTTGTTTGAAGCCGATGTTTCACCATCGCACATGTTTGTTATCCTACTTTGATTCTCAATATCATTGTTAGGTGTGATGCTTTGCCATCCGGTTTATCGATGTTTCTCCATCTTTGTCGTGATACTTTGTTATCTTATAGCCTATGTTTCGCCATTGCACATTTGTTTGAAGTCGATGTTTCGCCATCGCACATGTTTGTTACCCTACTTTGATTCTCAATATCATTGTTAGGTGTGATGTTTTGTCATCCGTTTTATTGATGTTTCACCATCTTTGCCATGATACCTTGTTATCTCTTAGCCGATGTTTCACCATTGCACACTTGTTTGAAGCCGATGTTTCGCCATCGCACATGTTTGTTATCCTACTTTGATTCTCAATGTCATTGTCAAGGGTGATGTTTTATCATTTGGTGTTTCGCCATTCTTGACATGTTACTCTGTTATCATTTAGCCGATGCTTTACCATCTCATTGTTTTATTGTTTTATTTGATGTTTTGCCATCTTAACTGTTTTTGTTGTCTTAACTAAAAAACACAAACCAACCAGAATATATGAGCCGAACTACGGCTTCTCTGATTCCTTAAAAGGGATACGTAGGCATTAGGGTAGGGCCCAATCAAGCACAACTTTTATTTTCCCTACATTGTTTTCTTTTTCTCGCATGCATCCCCTTCTTAGCTTTAAGCCATAGACATAGGTTTTGACCACACCCATTGGATTAGACAACAAGAGTGGATATCGTAGAATACTACGGACGTATGGGGTGCTAATACCTTCCCCTCGCGTAACAAACTCCCTTACCCAATCTCTCGGTTGAAAGACCGTGATTTCTCCCTTTTCAGGTTTTCACGATGTTTACCTTTCCCTTTCAGCGGGATAAAAGACGTTCAGTGGCGACTTCATTGATGTTTCATTACACCAGATGACAGGTTCGGCCGAGTGGTTTCAGACATCCCTTGTAAATGGAAGAAACTCACTTGGTATAGCGAAGATGGTAAGTCTATGAGTCAGATTGATCGGTTTCTGGTGGCGAATAACATTGTTAATAGATGGGGTGTAGTAGGCCAACTTATTGGTGATAGAGATCTCTCGAACCACTTCCCTATATGGTTAGTTAAGGATGATGTTAATTGGGGGCCAAAACCTTTCAAGTTTAATAATGAATGGTTCTCCTTAGATTCGTTTATCCCTTTTATTGAGAAGGAGTGGAAAGATTTAAAGGTGGAAGGTAGGGGAGATTTTATGCTTAAAGAGAAGCTTAGATTACTTAAAGTTAGACTCAACTGGTGGAATAAGGTTGTGTTTGGTAGATTTTACTTAGAAGTGGAGGAAGGCGTGAGAGATATAAATATGGGGGATGATGGGTTGGAGAATGAAAATGAGGCGATGCACCCAAATATTATTACAAAGAGGAAGGGAGCATCTAGTAGATTTTAGACAAATCTGAGGATTAAGGAAAGCATGTTTGTTCAAAAATATAAATTAAATTGGTTTAAAGAAGGAGATTCCAATAGTGTCTTTTTCCATAAGGTGACGAAGGAGAGAAGAAGACACAATCACTTAGGCTCGTTGGCCACTGCGGGTGGTTTGTTAGAGTCGATTAATGAAATAAAGGAGGAGGTAACTAATTATTTTAAACACAAATATTTAGAAATGGAGGAGGAAAGGCCTTTGTTGGACGATATTTGTTTCAATAGTGTTAGTGTGGCAGATAGAATATTCCTTGAAAGACCTTTTCAAGAGGAGGAGGTTAAAGAGGCTATTTGGTGTTGTGGTGGGGCTAATAGTATGGGTCCAAATGGTTACTCTTTTTTATTTATTAAGAAGTGTTGGTCTTTTTTCAAAGAGGATTTTGTTCGGTTGTTTAACTATTTCTATGATGGAGATGTGGTTTCTAAAAGAGTTACTTCTTCTTTCTTAACTTTGGTTTCTAAGTCTTCGAATCCCATAGGTTTGGATGATTACAGACCGATTTTCTTAGTAGGTTGTATGTATAAATCTATATCTAAGTTGTTGGCGGGGAGGTTGAAAAGAGTTCTTGAAGAAATTATTTCTCCTTGTCAAAGTGATTTTGTTCCAGGAAGACAATTGCTTGATGGTGTTTTAGTGGCTAACGAAGTTGTTTATTTTTCTATGAAGGAGGGGAGAAATTGTCTTCTCTTTAAGGTGGACTTTGAGAACACATATGAAAAAGTGAGTTGGAATTATCTCTGTTATGTATTGAGAAGGACGGGGTTCGAGTCGAAGTGGAGGAAGTGGATGGAGTTATTGGTCTTTCAAAGTAATATGTCGGTGTTATTCAATGGTAGTCCTACTAAGGAATTTGGTATTGAGAGGGTTTGAGGTAAGGAGACCCGCTTTCTCCTTTTCTCTTTGTATTGGCGGCGGAAGGCTTAACGGGGTTGGTAAGAAAGTATATTGAAATATGGGAGTTTGATAATTTTCGCATTAATGGTAATTGCTTTGTTGATATTCTTCAATTTGCAAATGATACTTTATTGGTGAGGGAGGGATCTTGGAAGCAAGTTAGGGCGATTAAGACGGTGTTAAGGGATTTTGAATTTGTATCGGGTCTTGGGATTAATTATCATAAGAGTAAGTTAATTGGAATTAATTCTAGTTATAATTTCTTAGAAGCCACCTCTTATGTGTTATCTTGCAAGGTTGAAGTGAGTAACTTTGTCTTTCTTGGTATTCCAATCGGGTTCAATCGTAGGAAGGCTTCAACGTGGACCCCTCTTTTAAACAAGTTGAAAAAGCGCTTAGGAGGGTGGAAGAACCGCTTTCTTAATTTCGATGGAAGAATTTTGATATCCATCTTGTGTTCTCTTTCTATCTTCACTATGTCTTTTTACAAGATACCGGTGAAGGTTGTTAAAGATTTCACTTGTATTCAGAGTAACTTTCTTTGGGGAGGTGGAGGAGAAGAGGAAGATTCATTGGGTTAGTTGGAGTGAGGTTACTTTACCTTTTGAGAAGGGAGGATTAGGCATAAAAAATTGCCAGAATTCAATTTAGCCTTTCTTAGTAAACGGCGGTGGAGAATTTTGCAAGGCCAAAATGCTTTATGGTTCAAGGTGTTGAGAGCCCGGTATGGCGATGTTTCGATAAATGCTTTATGTGGTGGTGTTTCTCCTAAAAAAATTTCCTCTGTTCTTCACGGTGGAAGATAAGATTAACATATTTTCTTTTGAGGATCCCATTATTTCTAATTGTAAGTTTATTATTCGGAATGGTTTCAAAACTCCTTTTTGGGAAGCAAGGTGGTTAGATGACTTTTCTTTAAAGGAGGTTTTTCCAGACATTTTCTTGACTTCTTTATTGAAGGAGGTGACAGTGGCGGGTTTGGGAGGTTGAAAAGATGGAGAGTGGAAATGGGGGAATTTGGAGTTAATTGAGGGAAGGGCGGTTTTCTCATCTTTGATGGCCAAAGTGGCTATTTTGAAAGGGAGGTTAGAAGCGTATGGTAATTTATCGAAAGGAGCATACAAGGTGTCTGGGGGCCTCAATCCGGAAGAAGGATTTACCGTTTCTTCTTGTTACAATTGTTATGCTAGTAAGAGAATTCCCTTTGGCCCATTAAATAAGTACAATGGGGTTTTTGGCTTAATATGGAACATGGAAGTCCCTTTTAAAATCAAGTCTTTTGGGTGGAGGCTCTTCCTTAATAGGCTTCATACAAAAGACCAGATGGTTGTTAGAAGTATTTCTTTCCCTTTGGATTCTCTTTGTTGTTGTTTTTGTGGCATTCATATGGATAGTAGGGATCATTCTTTATTCAAGTGCGATGTGGTAAAATCTATTTGATTGGAAATAGTCATTTGAGTGGGTAAAGGGAGGAGGAGTTGGTAGAGTGTCATTCACGTTTTATGAATTGGTATTTCTTTTGTAGAAAAAGAGGTGAAGTTAGGCAAAATCGGAGTTATATGGTTAGCAACAGTGTGGTGTATATAGTTGGTTAGAAATAGTATATATTTCCGGAATGAGATTTGAAATGTGAATAATACGGGTTAGAGTATTAAATCTTTGATTTGGAAGTTGCTCTTTTGTGGTAAGATTACGTACTCCAATTGTAGTTTCTACGATTTTAACAAAGATCATTTGTTCTTCTTATCGTAGTTTGTAATTGGTCTGTAATTTTCCAAATTTTTTAACAATATTTTTTGTCCACATCTGTATGTAAAAGGTTAGAAAACCTTTAATTCTCCATAAAATATATTTCTTAGTTAAAAAAAAAATTACTTTTTGACTAAACTATAATTTTGATTCCCCATTTTTACTAGTATACAAAATAGTTTCCCTTTTAAATTTTAATTCTTTGGTCCTTCGCTAAGATTTTATTATATCTAAATATGATAATGTGATAATATTTCTTGACATGTTATAAAGTCTCTTGAAGTGAAATAATCCATTCGAGTTTATAATCTACATATTTTATGCCACTTAATAAACTTTATTTTTACTAAACTAACTTTAGTAACTATTTATCTGTTTCATCTCACCATATAAAATAAAATACAATTTTCTAAAGAATGTTTATTTAAAAGGTACAATTAAACAAATTAATTAATTTTATATTGAACAGTCATATTAATATCATTTAAAAAATATATATTTTCTAAAAATACATAAATTAATTGTAAAATGAATGAAGTAGTTTAGGATGAAATTAGGAAATTAGTTAATTGTATATATCTGTGTTGTTAATGAATTCGGATTAAGGGGATTGTTGTCTCCTCTAAGACCATACAAGTAGAAGAAAGTCAAAAGAAGGTGCCAACCATTGTTTCCATTTAATCCAACAAGATGCTTTTAATTGCTCATTAACTCTTTAAAATCGTTTATTACTAGCCACTCTCAAGTTTAACTTCAACATGTTTGGTATCAGTCTAATTATTATGCTTGATTAAAGTGTAAAAGCAATATAATTATATGACAAAAGCTTGACAAAGAGTACTGAAAAAGAAAGTTAACAAAAGGAGAAAATGTATTTTATTCAATTCAATGGGCACTCTAGATGAAAACCCAAACAAAATGATTCAATGTTTAAACCTTTTGTCATGTCCTTGTTTTTTTCTTCAAGATTTATGTTCTTGTTTTTTTATAAAGTTGTTTTAGTTGTGTTCCGAACAAGTCAAAATAGTTTAATATTATTTGAAAAATGAAATTAAGAATAATTTATATATAACACATCATATACTTCAATTCAATGAGATATATTCTTTTAAGAAATAAGATTAATATGAATATTTTATAAAGATGTAATTCATATTTAAGGAGGAAGAAATTAATTAGTATAAAAAACGTAATCAAGCCATGGTTGTGACATGTGGACTTCCCACACAGTGTTACTGTTTCTTTCTCAACTCAAGCTACTTATATTTGACTTCTCATTTCCATGACAGCAAAATCACCAACAGTTGCTTCTACCGCCAATCTCCTAACTATATTGTTGCCTCTTTACTAATGTTGCACTACTATCTTTTGAAGGAGAAGTTTATGTGTGTGTACACACACGTATGTCTATCATTAACTTTTTGAAAATGATCTTATAGCCGACCATTATATTATTTTAATAATTTAAAAATATATATATGAAAATAAGTGGTTTGTAGATATATCTAAAAAATAAACAAAATGAAAAAGACACCAAATATGTACAACAACTCAAAAGAATAATAAACAATGGAATCTCTAAAAACAAACTATATACTTCCATAGTCTCATAACATGAATTCATAATTGGTTAATCTTATCCTTCAATATTCTTCCACAAATTGAAGGTTGGTATATATTACCTTCTTCAATTTGAACAAAAGTGTGTGAAATGGTTGAGGGAGTAACAATTTTGTGAAGAAAAAAAATATAAGTCAATTTATCTTTGAATTTAACTAGTAAAAGTTCTATAATTCATGTTGTTGTTTCTATCTAACAATAGGATAAATAATTTCAAGATGATCGGTATTTTCATGGAATATCGAATTTGTTGTAATATGTAAAATTAACCATGCAAGGACTTTCAGCACCTCCACGGCAAAAGGGAAAAAGAGGAGGAGAACCCTCGTATCCTTGATAATGAGGAGGTAGAAGTATAAATAGGGGGGAGAAGATCAAAAGAGACGAGCATGGTCATTGTTTCCGATGGTGAACAATCATAGAATAACCATCTCTTCATCTTCTGAGAAAGAAACTCTCACTTATGTTCAGAAAAGGAGGATATGTTCATCAGAAATATAGTAAGGCCTTATGTCTTTGACATCCTTAGGCACGATAGAGGGGGCAATGATTATCTTGTTGTTCTTGGGAAAACAGAAAAATAAAAAGAAATCACCACCACTGTCGCAATCGTTAAAGGGGAAGATTATGACCCTCAAAATCTACAACTCTACATTAACCTTAACCTTATTTCGAACATTTCCTTATAATCCATACTCACAAATATTATAGAAGAAAGGGAAAGAAAAAGAAATTCATATTTGAGAGGGTTATGAACAAAGAATTAAGGGCCTGTAGAGAAGCTATGCAATTCAAAGGAGCTTGCATAAGTCGTGGGAATCAAATAGAGCAAGAAATGGGAAGAAGAAACTTTTATAGAGGAGTTAAAGCCACAAGTAACATTTTAGGCTCCCCGTGAATTTTATAAATCTCAACACGCTTCTGATGCGTGACACTAGTGTTTAAGGTATCAAAAAATAAGCCATCATTACTTTCATTAAATGGAAGTAAGCATTACCATCTCAATGATTGATATTGGCATTCTCAATTGACATCCTGGTTAATCAGGAGACACCTGACAATGGGGAGGTGACTCACCCCAATTAAGGGGCTTAAGCCAATAAAAAAGGAGATACTCACTTCCCAAATAAGGTTGCGTTCAGCTGAGGGACTCTCCCCAAGTTAAGGGACTCACTGTAGCGGTAGAAATGTTGAGACTAAGTCATTGGATTGACTTAACTCACACAGATCAAATAAAAATCATCACTTCATTTTATTGTTTCCAAAGGAATGGTAAAAGAGCGAATAATCTCAAAAAGATAGAGGAGAGAATCTAGGTACGGGGATTGGTTATGGAAATGGAAGGTATTAGCACCCTAAACATCTACAGTACTCCGCAGGAACCTCTTTGTAAATTTGTGTATTTTGGCTATAAAAGGTGTATACAAAAATAGATGGTGGAGATGAGAAAAGAAGTATTTTTTTTTACAATTTTTGCACCCGCCGCGGTTGTGAATCTTTAGTGTCTACGGAGATAAGTGTACTCGTAGTTGACCTCAAAAATTTAAAAACACGTGTGTGTTGGTTAATTTTAAGAGAAGAGACGTCATCGTTGTAACACCCCTTCTAAAATACCCCGAATAATATTAATTATATCAATAATTAAAGACATATTCCATCAGAGTTAACACGGAACAAGGGATGTCACAATTATGAAATAAATAAAACTCCCAATAAAACAGTAGTCATGCTACACTGAGGGTCATTATTCCAATAATTCAATCAAATTAAGACAATGTCTTACACAGCGGAAAAATACCATAACCAAAACGGAATAAACCAAAACATAATTATTCCCAATGAAATTCAAAGAAACAATTGAATAATAACTAATTCCTCAACTAAACGTTCCCCGGTGTTACAACCTATCAGAGCACGACACTGACACGCGGACTTAAAGTAACATAGCTCTAGAGCCATCCTCACCAACTCCTGAGCTGCTAACTTTAATATGAAATTGTTAAAGTAAGGGTGAGATTTCTCATAATTAACATGTATTATAAGCTTCTCAATCAACATTATATCACAAGCATATTATTTCACCCATTTTAGCATAAATTCAGATTCAACACGCAGTTCCAATCATACAAGTCATTATGCACAAATCAATAATCAACCAAAGAATTGTAACACTGGAAGACATCCTAACATGTTACAATTCCATGCAAACACAAATGCAAACACAATGCATGTGGTACCAACACGTGACCAAGTCACCCAACACTGATCCATCATCAACCGGATACAACAACCATCGATTCGTCAATAAACACCCGGACACGAATCCAGCCTAACCACCCATCATCACCCGGGTATCGGTTAACGGCAATACAAGTCAAATTCCACACAATGGGAATTAACTTCACCAAAATAATGCATATGCACGCACATCACTAGCATGCAACATCAAATCAGTCTATGAAATACATCAATTTATCATAACTGAACCAAAACCAAAAACATGATATCTCAACGATCATGCACACCATCATTAGCAACATAAACATGCCTTTCATTCACACAATATTAATACATCCATCCATCACAGGTTCACTGCTACATACACACCCATGTGCGTTAGCCAATAATCACTTATTCCGGGATTTGACTCATTTTCAAAATAATTTCAGGTTTTAGGAAATATTTTCATTTTATAAAATAGAGCATTAAATTTAAGAAATAACGTCCAAAACGACACTCAAAACGGACTTACGGTTTCAAAGTTATGAATTTTCAAAGTTTAATATTTTTCAAAAAGTTACAGCAGAACCCGGTTCCTACATATGCAGGAACCGGTTCCTGCGAAGTTCAAAAATCACGCTTCTGGAAAAATGTATGGGAACCCGGTTCCTACCTATACAGGAACCGGTTCCTACGTGCATTTTTTTCCAGTTTTTATAAATTCACACAGTGGAACCCGGTTCCTCTCCACTGGGAACCGGTTCCCACGACCTGCAGAGTCAAATTCTGCACTTTTGACAGCATTTATTCATTCTAAACCAATTCCAAACATACCCATACGAATTGCAACATGAGAAACACCAAAACACATCCATTTTGTACCATTATAACATCAAACAACATTATTTCATCATTCCTTTTTATCATTTGACACCCTAATGGTTTTCAACCTACAATTCGACGCAATAGGGACAATTCTACGGAACCCTAGAATTCCAAACCGGGATTCCCTAACATACTATGATCCATACTATTGAATATCTAAACCGATAATACGAATTAACTAATTGAAATCACCCCTTACCTTGTGGGTTCTTCGAATTCTGACGCTTCCGGTTTTCTCCTTCTTTTTCCTCTTCTCAAATGCACGTATGATGAATATTCCAAAATAACTCTCTTTTTCTTCTTTTTCCTTTTAATACTCCTTTTATTATTCCAATAAAATAATTAAATTAGTAATTAGTAAGAGTATAGTATTTTACCCCTCACACCCTCTAATCACTCTTCACACCACCAATACTTCTTTCCTTTAATTAATTAAATTAATTCTAATAATCCAAAAATACCAATAATTAAATTTCCAATTAAATTAATAATTAAAAATTCTAATTATTTAATAATCAGATTATTTGGGGTGTCACAACTCTCCCCAACTAAAAGAGTTTTCGTCCTCGAAAACATACCTTAGACGAACAGTTCGGGATACGAGTCCTTCATCTGACTCTCCAGCTCCCAAGTGACATTTCCATCTGCTGGTCCTCCCCAAGCCACTCTTACCAACGCGATCTCCTTGCCTCGCAACTGTTTCAACTTCCGATCCTCAATTCTCGCAGGTACCGCTTCCACAGTCAAATTCTCTCGTACCTGTATATCGTCTACCCGAATCTCATGAGACGAATCAACAATGTACTTCCTTAACTGAGATACATGAAAAACATCATGCAAATTTGCAAGTGACGGCGGCAAAGCAATCTGATAAGCAACTTTCCCAACTCTCTTGGTAATCTGAAACGGACCAATAAAACATGGAGTCAACTTCTTTGACTTCAAAGCTCGACCAATACCAGTCATCGGAGTAACTCGCATAAAAACATGTTCTCCTTCGCTAAACTCAAGATCTTTCCTCCTCTTATCGTGATAACTTTTCTGATGACTCTGAGAAGTCCTCATCTTCTCCTGAATCATCTTAATCTTTTCCGAAGTCTGTTGGACAATTTCCGGTCCAATCACAGCACTCTCTCCAGATTCATACCAACACAACGGTGTCCGACACCTCCTACCATACAATGCCTCAAACGGAGCCATACCAATGCTCGAATGAAAACTATTGTTGTAGGTAAACTCAATCAATGGTAGATAACTATCCCAAGCTCCACCTTTCTCCAACACACAAGCTCTTAACAAATCTTCCAACGACTGAATCATTCTCTCCGTCTGACCATCTGTCTGTGGATGATAAGCGGAACTCAAATGCAACTTAGTACCTAAAGCTTCTTACAATCCCGTCCAGAATTTAGATGTAAACCTCGGATCTCGATCCGACACAATACTAGAAGGAATACCGTGCAAACTCACAATCTTCTCAACATACAATTCTGCCAACCTTTCCATCGGATAATCCATCCTTATCGGAATAAAGTGAGCAGATTTCGTCAATCGATCAACAATAACCCAAATAGAATCACAATTCTTCGATGTCCTTGGCAAACCAGACACAAAATCTATAGAGATTCCATCCCATTTCCATTCCGGAACAAACAACGGTTCCATCAATCCTGACGGTTTCTGATGCCCAATCTTCGACTTCTGACAAACCAAACAAGCATACACAAACTTAGTAATTTCCTTTTTCATTCCCGGCCACCAAAACAACTTCTTCAAATCATGGTACATTTTAGTAGCACCAGGATGAATACTCAATCCACTACGATGTCCTTCTTCCAAAATACTCTTCCTAATCTCTGCAACATTCGGAACACACACCCTATTACCAAATCTCATAACACCATTCTCATCAATCCGGAACTCGCCTCCTTGACCTTGGTTGATCAATGTCAATTTATCAACTAACCCAACATCGGACTTCTGTCCATTCCGAATTTCTTCCAGAATACCACTAGTCAGTTTCAACATACCCAATTTCACACTATTCAGAGTAGTTTCACATACCAAACTTAAATCTCTGAACTGCTCAACCAAATCTAACTCACGGACCATTAACATCGATATATGCAAGGACTTCCTACTCAAGGCATCCGCAACAACGTTTGCCTTACCAGGATGGTAATTCAAACCGAAATCATAATCCTTTAGAAATTCTAACCATCTCCTCTGCCTCATATTCAACTCTTTCTGATCAAAGAGATACCTCAGACTTTTGTGATCACTGAACACCTCAAACCGAGAACCATATAAATAATGCCTCCACAACTTCAAAACAAACACAACAGCTGCCAACTCTAAATCATGAGTCGGATAATTCCTTTCATGTACTTTCAATTGTCTCGAAGCATAAGCCACCACCTGCTTATCTTGCATCAACACACCACCTAATCCCATTAATGATGCGTCACAATACACAACAAAAGACTTAGTCGGATTTGGAAAAATCAAGATCAGAGCACTTGTCAACCTCCTCTTCAGATCTTGAAATCCTTTCTCACATTCAACATCCCAAACAAACATCTGACCCTTCCTGGTCAACTTAGTCAACGGTAACGCTAATTTGGAAAATGCTTCTATAAACTTCCTGTAATAACCTGCAAGACCCAGAAAACTACGGATCTCAGAAGCATTCTTCGGCGCTTCCCACTGAGATACTGCTTCTACCTTAGTAGGATCCATAACAATTCCATTCTTGGAAATTACATGGCCAAGAAAACTTACTTCACTTAACCAGAATTCACACTTGGACAACTTCGCATACAACTTCTTCTCTTTCAACAATTCCAACACAACTCTGAGATGTTCTGCATGCTCTTCATCGCTCTTCGAATAAATTAGAATATCATCAATGAACACCACCACAAACTTATCAAGATACGGATGAAATATCCTGTTCATATACTCCATGAAAACACCAGGTGCATTAGTTACTCCAAACGGCATAACAGAATACTCGTAGTGTCCATACCTCGTTCTAAATGCAGTTTTATGAATATCTTCCGACTTCACACGAATCTGATGATATCCAGATCTCAGATCAATCTTACTAAATACACAAGCTCCAACTAGTTGATCCATCAAATCATCGATCCTCGGCAAAGGATACCGATTCTTGATTGTAACTTTATTCAGCTGTCTGTAATCAACACATAATCTCATTGAACCTTCTTTCTTCTTAACCAACAACACCGGAGCACCCCACGGCGAAACACTCGGACGAATAAACTTCTTCTCAAGTAACTCCTTCAACTGTTTCTTTAACTC
This sequence comes from Vicia faba, assembly GCA_948472305.1. NCBI lineage: Eukaryota > Viridiplantae > Streptophyta > Magnoliopsida > Fabales > Fabaceae > Vicia > Vicia faba. Next base: position 812,759,769 of record OX451737.1, read on the forward strand.
CGCTAATTCAGATGCCAACATACGGTAAGGCGCCATCGACACCGGACTAGTTCCAGGAATCAAATCTATAGTAAATTCTACCTCCCTCTTAGGTGGCAATTCACTAACGTCTTCCGGAAATACCTCTGGAAATTCATTCACCACTGGCAATCCATCACTCTTTGCTTTTCCCTCCGCTTCTATTGCAGAATACAACATAAATACCACAACACCATCTTTCACAGCTAGGTTCATCTGTTTAACTGACATAGTCACATCTTCGACACCAACCTCTTCAGGAAAAATAACCGTCTTCACAAAACAGTTGATATGAACCTGGTTGAATTCCAACCAGTTCATTCCAAGGATGATATCAAGTTGTTCTAACGGTAGGCACACTAAATCCATACCGAAACCCCTACCAAAAATCACAATAGGACAATTCCTACAAACATACGAAGTAGTCACTGAACCCGACGCAGGAGTATCAATAACCATACTTCCATCCATATTAGAAATTTCCAAATTCAATCTTTTAGCACAATCCAAAGCAATAAAAGAATGCGTAGCTCCAGTATCAATAATCGCAATCAAAGGTATGTCATTAATAAAACATGTACCTTTAATCAGCCGATCATCTGGCTTAGTCTCTGACCCAGACAATGCAAACACTTTACCACCAGCTTGCTCCTTCTTGGGTTTTGTACACTGAGGACGAGTATGACCTTCTTCACCACAGTTGTAACAAGTCACCACTCTTACTCTGCAATCATTGGCCACATGGCCGAGTTTCCCACACTTGAAACACTTCTTATCATTACTTTTGCAATCCACCATACGATGTCCTGTCTCACCACACTTGTAGCACTTAAAGGAAGAACTAGAATCTCCTCCACCAAACTTCTTCCAACCACCGGGTCTCTAATTACATCTATCATAAGGCTTACCACGATCCATCTGTTTCTTACCCTTTCTATCAACATACCCTCGAGCATTCGACTTAGTGCTAGCAAGATCCTCCTCTAAAATCCTACTACAGTCAACCAGATCAGGAAATCTTCGGATACGCTGATACATAATACCCTGCTTAATCTCATCACGAAGACCATTCTCAAACTTGATACATTTGGAAAATTCTCCATCTGCATCGTTAGTATAATGAGCATAATACTTCGCTAACTCAGTAAACTTCGAAGCATACTCACTGACAGTCTTGTTACCCTGCTTGAGTTCCAGAAACTCAATCTCCTTCTTGCCTCTGATGTCCTCAGGAAAGTACCTCCTCAGAAAAGCCCTCCTGAACACAGCCCAAGTCAACGCAATACCATCTTCTTCCATTTCAGTTCTGGTAGCAACCCACCAGTAATCAGCTTCCTCTGCTAACATGTGAGTTCCGTATCTCACCTTCATCCCTTAAGCACAGTCAATTACACTGAAGATCCTCTCGATCTCCTTCAACCACTTCTGAGAACCTTCAGGATCATGTGCACCCTTGAACAACGGAGGATTATTCCTCTGAAAATTCCCTAATTGTCGGTCAGCACCAATCACAGCTCCCTGCTGGTTCCCTCCGAGTACTCCAGTCAATATTCCCAATGCTTCAGCAATAGCATCGTCGTTTCTTCCGTTACCTCTTCTGGCCATTGTTCTGTAACATTACAAAACAACCTCATCAGCACACAAGTATCGACAGTGTCATCTTACACTAGTCGCATACAAAAGGGATAACGACACAAGACAAGACCGACTATGCTCTGATACCACTATTGTAACACCCCTTCTAAAATACCCCGAATAATATTAATTATATCAATGATTAAAGACATATTCCATCAGAGTTAACACGGAACAAGGGATGTCACAATTATGAAATAAATAAAACTCCCAATAAAACAGTAGTCATGCTACACTGAGGGTCATTATTCAAATAATTCAATCAAATTAAGACCATGTCTTACACAGCGGAAAAATACCATAACCAAAACAGAATAAACCAAAACATAATTAATCCCAATGAAATTCAAAGAAACAATTGAATAATAACTAATTCCTCAACTAAACGTTCCCCAGTGTTACAACCTATCAGAGCATGACACTGACACGCGGACTTAAAGTAACATAGCTCTAGAGCCATCCTCACCAACTCCTGAGCTGCTAACTTTAATCTGAAATTGTTAAAGTAAGGGTGATATTTCTCATAATTAACATGCATTATAAGCTTCTCAATCAACATTATATCACAAGCATATTATTTCACCCATTTTAGCATAAATTCAGATTCAACACGCAGTTCCAATCATACAAGTCATTATGCACAAATCAATAATCAACCAAAGAATTATAACACTGGAAGACATCCTAACATGTTACAATTCCATGCAAACACAAATGCAGACACAATGCATGTGGTACCAACACGTGACCAAGTCACCCAACACTGATCCATCATCAACCGGATACAGCAACCATCGATTTGTCCATAAACACCCGGACACGAATCCAGCCTAACCACCCATCATCACCCGGGTATCGGTTAACAGAAATACAAGTCAAATTCCACACAATGGGAATTAACTTCACCAAAACAATGCATATGCACGCACATCACTAGCATGCAACATCAAATCAGTCTATGAAATACATCAATTTATCATAACTGAACCAAAACCAAAAACATGATATCTCAACGATCATGCACACCATCATTAGCAACATAAACATGCCTTTCATTCACACAATACTAATACATCCATCCATCACAGGTTCACTGCTACATACACACCCATGTGCGTTAGCCAATAATCACTTATTCCGGGATTTGACTCATTTTAAAAATAATTTCAGGTTTTAGGAAATCTTTTCATTTTATAAAATAGAGCATTAAATTTAAGAAATAACGTCCAAAATGGCACTCAAAACGGACTTACGGTTTGAAAGTTATGAATTTTCAAAGTTTAATATTTTTCAAAAAGTTACAGCAGAACCTGGTTCCTACATATGCAGGAACCAGTTCCTGCGAAGTTCAAAAATCACGCTTTTGGAAAAATGTATGGGAACCCGGTTCCTACCTATACAGGAACCGGTTCCTACGTGCATTTTTTTCCAGTTTTTATAAATTCACACAGTGGAACCCAGTTCCTCCCCACTGGGAACCGGTTCCCACGACCTGCAAAGTCAAATTCTGCACTTTTGACAACATTTATTCATTCTAAACCAATTCCAAACATACCCATACGAATTGCAACATGAGAAACACCAAAACACATCCATTTTGCACCATTATAACATCAAACAACATTATTTCATCATTCCTTTTTATCATCTGACACCCTAATGGTTTTCAACCTACAATTCGACGCAATAGGGACAATTCTACGGAACCCTAGAATTCCAAACCGGGATTCCCTAACATACTATGATCCATACTATTGAATATCTAAACCGATAATACGAATTAACTAATCGAAATCACCCCTTACCTTGTGGGTTCTTCAAATTCTGACGCTTCCGGTTTTCTCCTTCTTTTTCCTCTTCTCAAATGCACGTATGATGAATATTCCAAAATAACTCTATTTTTCTTCTTTTTCCTTTTAATACTCCTTTTATTATTCCAATAAAATAATTAAATTAGTAATTAGTAAGAGTAGAGTATTTTACCCCTCACACCCTCTAATCACTCTTCACACCACCAATACTTCTTTCCTTTAATTAATTAAATTAATTCCAATAATCCAAAAATACCAATAATTAAATTTCCAATTAAATTAATAATTAAAAATTCTAATTATTTAATAATCAGATTATTTGGGGTGTCACAATCGTCATATCCGAGTGGAAAACACACTTACTACCCATGATTATGAGAAAAGAGAATTTGGATCATCTCAAAGTGGAGGATATAGCTTGTATTTTAAAATCAACAAAGCCTCACTCAACACCCAAGTGAAAAATATCTCACTTTACTACATATCGTAGAAGTATAGTAGCTCGCATCACTATAAGAATCGCATCACAAAAAAATGTCAAAGTATGATTAATATTGATTAAAATTTCATTAAGAAAAGATTTTGAAAATACATGGACTTAAGTCCAAGTTTATTATGAAAGTGGTTCAAGTTAGAAAACAATAAGAGTTTTGAAAAGAAGGCAGAAGATTTTGAAATTTAAGAAGATGGGAGGAGATGAAGAGACTATCCTAAAGCATAAAGTAAAAGCTAAGGAAAAGAATCATTTAATAAACAAGAAGCCAACACTTGACATAAAAAAGTCAATGTAGAATCTCCATCCTTTAGATTGAAACTAAGGAAGCAAAAATACTAAACCTCTTAGGAACACCAAACTTCAGATGAATTAAGTCTTCATAAAAATTGGGCAGAGTAACGGCTATATACAGAGGAATCCTCAATCACAGACAAAACATATAACCAGAATAACTTGCACACAAAGAAAATCAAACCAATGTCTTGGGGTAAACCCCAAGAACTTCATACAAAAAAACAACAGATGTCATAAGGTCCCAAGGGTAATCAAAGATTCTAATCCTAAGTCCAGGAGGTCCACAACTCCATTATGCCAAGGATAGTAACCAAATAGTCCAAGTAACCTTAAAGTTTTTTAATATTCAAGTTGGTTATTAAGTCTCTTCAAAAATAAAAGAAAACTTAAGTGAGCAAAATAAATAAAAAAACATAAAGATAAATGCTCAAACGAGCAAAGATAAAATGACATAAAGATAAATGCTCAAGTGAGAAAAGATGAAAATAACATGAAATGTAAATACTAAAGTAAATGGTGCATAAAAGTAAAGGCATAAAATAAAGGGCATAAAGTAAAAGCACAAAGTAAAGTCAATTGTTAATTAATTAGAAGTTAGAGGTTAGTTTAATGACCATCTTGAAACTTGCATTTGAAAACATTAGAATATTGATAAAATCAAAGCCTCTCAACAACAAGTTTCATTTGCTTTTTGTCAAGTATATCATTCATTTCAAGTACTCAAGGTAAGCATATATGATCAATAATGTCTAAATGATCCACTTAGACCAAAATTCATGAAAATGCATTAGAGTATTGATAAGATCAAAGCCTCCTAACAATGAACCTCAAGGTTATTGGATCAAAGGTTTCAAATTAACATGTTTGGGCCACGAATGATCATTTCTCGAATCAGGACAAATTTAACGCTATGTTAAGCAATCGTTATTGGACTTATGTAGAAGTCACACCAATTTTAAGGATGGTCAGTAGCAAATATATGTACAACATATTAGAGAAATGATATGTAGATCATTCTTCAACAACATGTAGCACAAGTAAAAAAGGGATACGATGAAGAGGGGAGGGTGTATTAGTTGAAATTAGGGTTTCAAATATCATCAACATCATTCATCCATTTTGGTGGATTTGGTTTTTCAACCTATCAACACCCAAGATCCAATGAGATTGAGGAACTTGTCCTAAAATAACACCAAAATCAGGACCAAATAAAAATAATAAAATAATACTTAAAAAAACAATATTAAAAATGATTAATAAAAGGGAAATAATTGGTAAAATACACAAAGTATATTATAACACCAAATAAAAATCCTAAAAAAAAGTGAGAGGTCAAAAATGAGTCAATAAATGTTGATAAAAAATTTCCGAATTTTTTAAAGTCAAACTATTTTTAAAATTTAAAGAAATAAGCAAAATAAACCAAACTTTATGAAAAATAGAAAAATCATAAATAAAAATAAAAGGAGGTCACCAATATTTATCAAGAGGTCATTGAATCCTTCCATAATTTTTATAGAATTTAAAAATCAAGAAAATTATTTTTAAATAATTAAAACAAGTTAAATAAATTAAAAAATGATTAAAAAAATTCAAATCACAAAATAAATTTGTGAAAAAATAGAAATCAGAAAGAGAAAAATCAAAAGTATTTTTGAGATTTTTTTCATAATTTTAGAAGTTGAAATGATTTTTTTAATGAATTTTTGAAGTTTAAGGATGAAGAATCAACAAAGAAATTGGATCGAAAGATGCTTTAGAATTGAATTCAAAGTTGTAGAATTATGATTTATAGAGGGAGTTCAACAGAGGTTCTTTGGCTCTCTAAAGCTTGTCAAATGAGTGGGATATCATCCTCGATTTATAGGGAAGTGAACAAAATCGAGAGGAGGGGTGAATGATGCAATTTGAGTGGAAATCGTGCACACTTATGATCATGAAGAAAGTGTGACCACATGTGCATCAAAACTCATCCAAATGATGTGTTTTGACACTCTAAATGATTTAAACATATTTGCTAATCATGTTTAAGTGGAGAACGCGTGGTAATTTAGTGATTAGAAGCCATATTATGGAAATTGCAAATTGACTACAAGTGATTTTTTTAGTTTCAAAGCATCAACTTTACAACCATGGTGCAAACAACTCAGGAACCTTTATGATACAATCTTAGATTCTTTAAAAAGATGATTAATAAATCTTGACAATATGCTTTAAAAGTTTCCATTTGGTGATCTGATTTGAAAGTTATGATGAATTGAAATTGGAAAACACACAGATTTGTGGACTTGGAAATTTTTCTAAGTTTTGAGCTCAAAAGTAACCTATAATCTCTTTCCTTCATACATGGCTTCCTACCCAAAATTAGGTTTTGACCAATGAAGATGGTATGAAGTAGACTTCTTAAAGAGTATTGTGAAACTTGAATCAATCAAAAACTCTAAAAAATGAGAGAGTTATGACCTTGGGAAGTTGATGAAAATCCATGAAATGACTTATAATCTTTTGAGCTCTTAAGGCATGTTCTAACCCTTATTTAAGTGTCTTCTATCCGGAGATACGAAGGTTAAAATCTTTGTCTTAATGCGATTTAATATACTTAAATATAAAATAAACCCTATTTTTGGACCTAAGATTCCATGCAATGCTTATGATTATGAATGCAAATGACCAACTCCAAAGGTGACACAGAACACCACTGGGGAAGCAGAAAATAAAAACAACAGCCAAAAAAGAGAGTTCGACCAAGAAAATAAATTGCTAGGGAACAGAAGACTCAACTCAACTGGGGTAAATCCTAAAGAGGATATCACTAACTCAATAATTGAGGAAAAAGTAATGGATAACAACGATCGATAGATAACTGCAAACTACCCAACTCTAAAGGGGATAGCAAAAAAAGTAACATCGACCCACAGGGAATAAAAAATTAACAACCTGAAGGATGCAAAGAGAAACGAAAAGATAATACTGGTAAATATTAATATTAGGGTCGGTAACAAATGATTGGCATCAATACTTATGACTGGAAACAAATGGTTGACATCGGCGCTTATGGTTGGGAACTATAATACGGTGGGAGAACTGATTTGGTTTTGCGTTTTATCGCAAATGTTACGGATAACAATATTCTCCACCGACTTTTATTTTATCTAATAAGGAAAGGGTGAAAAGAACAGAAAATACCTTAAGATTATTGAGTTCGGGGGGTAGGTTATGAAAAGGGAAGGTGTTAACACCCTTTTCATCTGTAGTTATCTATGGGCTCTTAATCGCTTAGCTCACTTTGTTTTGAAAATTTCTTTATGTTGTGCATGTTTGAAAATATTTTTGAAAATGTCAATAGTAAGGAAACTTTGTAATGGTCCTCATATTTGTCCTCGAGAATGCTTACAAAGTGTTTTATTTGAAAAATATTTTTGAAAGAGTGTTTGTGAAAAGATGTTTTATTTTGAAAAGTTTGTGAGAAGCGAATATGAGCGTTCTACCTACTCAAGGTCTTTATTGTTATTTTCCTCCTTCTTTAGATAGTTCTATATGTACCATTAGTTGGTAGGTAGCCCTATCGTTGGATGTGAAGGGACAAACGTGAGTCATCATACAGTCATAGAAGGAAACTTGTAGGGGCGCTTTAGCAATTTCGTATGGGACTAGATCGTTTACCGAAGGCAGCATCGAAATGGTCATCGAGGGACTACGATCTTTGATTTCGAGGGACAGTGCTAAAGTATCCCCGCGTTCGAGGGACATGACTGTTTTCCGAAAGTCAACAAGGGAGGTTACCCTAGAGGTGCGGGTGTGCAAAGTGTGTTGTGATTAGAGTATTGTTCATCTTTTATTATGGTTTGCTACCATTTTAATTTATCTTGCCATACATGACCAATTACTAATAGTAACAGTAAAATAGGAAGGCGGTAAAGTAAATACGGAAAATAAAAGCAGAAAATAAACTCTAAACTATTACACGGCTTTGGGAGAGATACATAATAGAAGTGAAAAATTTAAACCCTAATTACTATTACAAACCATAGGCAGTTAAAATAATTGGAAAAAAGCGCGAGAATAATAAACTATGCGAAAATATCAGATAGGAAAGCGAAAGGAGAAGGAAATTGTTGTTTGGCGATTTTCTTGATAAAAAGATTTGATGATTAACCTAATAACCTAATTAATTTTAACTAATTAAAAAAAGAAATTGATTAATTAAGTTAATAAAACTTAAAAAAACCTTAATTAATTTAGATAAAAAAAGAATTAATTTAATTATTAAAAAAAAGTTGATTAGTTAAATTAATTAAAAAATGATTAAAAACCTAAAAGTCTAAATTAATTTTAATTAATTAAATTAAAAAACTAATTATGTTGTAAAAAAAAGTAATAGTAAATAAAAAAGATAGAAATTGGGCCTGAAGTAACAGGATGGAAGGGGTGCGAACAACAATCTATGTACAGGCCCACTGTTTGGTCCATTCGTTCCAATGTGCTACAGCTCAAGGGGCGTATTGCAGGGAAGCGTTTGAAGTGCTTGATGTTGAGGATGATGAGATCTGATGGCTGAGAGTTGATGGCGAATGGTAGATCCACTGGACATATCACACTTGATCTGCAGGAATTAGAAAATATGAAAAAAGATTGGGACGCGCAAGGATCGAACCCATGTATGGGCATAGTAACAACTTATCATGCATGCTCTAACCGCTGGGGCAATAATACATCTGGTGATTTATATGAAACAAATAAAACAAATTCTAAACAAAAACACACAGACCGGAGAAATGTCGGAGCGCTAGCATCGGTCGTCTTCTCTGGTGAATAAATTCATCGTTCCTACAAAAAACACACGTTAGAGATTCAGGGGGGACCCTACCCCCTAAATCAGCCCCTACAAATCCAATGGGATGATTCTTTTAGACTGAAACGGAATGGTTTGAGAGCTGTGACAAAAATACATGGGACCGGTGTAGTTATGGTGTTTTACGATTCTGATAGCATGAATGTCATGTGATTAACTTTTCCTGCACATAGAGACCTCATGAACATATTAGCATGGTTAGTTCATCTTAAAATGCAATGAAAATCAAGAATGGAAAAAAATATGCAATAATAGGATCGTGATGCATGCTTGAGCGTTTCTGGCCGTTTGGATCGTTGTAAATGATCTCCTCTTACCCTTTAATCCTCTTGGGAATGAATAGGATGGTTAGTGTGTATTGAAAACGATGGAAACTTTGTTTTACAAGTTGCCCTAGATTTGAAAATTTTGTTATTTTTTTGGATGGCTTGTTTGCACAAGGTTTCGTGTCTTTTGTGTCTGATTTGAGGAGAATATATAGCATAAAATTAGGTCAAAAAATATGGGCTTGGATTTGTGTAAAAAGCCTTGTCTTATTTTATCTTATTTTGACTTTAAAATAATCAAAAATCAAAAATAAAATATAATAAACGAAATGGGGATGTATGAACAAGTCTTGAGGTGCATAAGGAGTGTAGTACATGTTTGGTCTTTAAAACAATAGCCCGATAGCCCAAAAATTCAAGTTTGCTCAATTTGAATTTCATGCATTTGCTCAAAATTTCCCAACTTGCACTAGTCATAACTCTCACAATTTTAATCTTTTGAAGGCGATCTTTTACTTTTTGGAAATATCAAGATGTCCTTTACAATCTCGATGTTGACAATTTTTGAATTTGAAGAATTTATCTTGATGTAAGTTGCCTTGACAAAAAGTGCCTTTTTGTTAACTTTTGAAATGACCTATAATGTATTGATCCATATCTCTTAAATGAAGCATTTTTTGGACTTGAGCTTAGATAGACTAAGTTGTAGATAATTGAATTTCCTTCAAAATGAGTTTTGGTTGAGGAAAATATGATGAAGCATGTGAAAGTTATGCTTGGTCAAAGTTCAGTTGACTTCTCTTTAAGAAAACCCTAATTTGGCAACTTTTGACTTTTGATGATTTTGAGAGTCTTATTGATGAATCATGATAAAACCTTGATCAAATGATGAATATGACTTCAAAATGTTTATGTTGACCAAAACTATTGAAATTTGACTGTATGTTGACCATATTTGACTTTTTGTTAAATACAGTTGATTTTCAATCATCTGAGTAATTGACTGAGCAAACTTGTGATGCAAGGCTTGAAACTTATCATGAGCATTCTTGAAGACATATGGGGAACCATGGAAACCACTTGAGGCCTTTGAAACCCAATCTTTCTTGTGAAAAGTGAAACCCTAATTGTGAACCCATTGCTTAGGAGGAGAATTTGTCTGATCAATTCGTGGGCAACCTTGAGCATTTGAGAACCTTAGGAGAATGTCTTGAACAAAAGGGAGGGAAAATTTTGGGGTACAACAGGAACAAAGAAACTTTTTTAGAGTAAAGTGAATCTCAACAATGAACTATTTCCCATAATGACGTGACTACTATCCATTGGAGTACAATCTCAACAACAAACTATCTCCCACAATGACGAGACTACCATATATTAGAGTAAAACCTCAACAACAAACTATATCCCATAATGACGAGACTACCATCCATTACAATAAAACATCTCAACAACGAACTATCTCCCATAATGATGAGACTACCATTCATCGGAGTAAAAATCTCAACAACGAACTATCTCCCATAATGACGAGACTATCATTCATCGGAGTAAACATCTAAAAAACGAACTATCTCCCATAATGAAGAGACTACCATCCATTAGAGTAAAACATCTCAACAACGAACTATCTCCCATAATGACGAGACTACCGTCCATTGGAGTAAAACATCTCAACAACGAATTATCTCCCATAATGACGAGACTGCCATTCGTCGGAGTAAACATCTCAACAACGAATTATCTCCCATAATGACGAGACTACCAACCATTGCATTAAAACATATCAATAATGAACTATCTCCCATAATGACGAAACTACCATCCATTGGAGTAAAACATCTCAAGAACGAACTATCTCCTATAATAACGAGACTACCATCCATTGGAGTAAAACATCTCAACAATGAACTATCTCCCATAATGACGAGACTAACATCCATTGGAGTACAAAGTCTTATCTAGCATTGACAGACTTACTGGGGAAGAACAAGTTACTTAAATAAAGAGACCTGTCACTTGCTGTTTACGAAGAGGATTGCGATAACGCTGCAGGGAAATTAATCTTGGATTTTTTTGGGGAAGTGCCAATACATTCCTGCTGAGATGATAAAGTCTTCATGTGCAAAATAAATGCACATTCTCAATTCACGGCTCAAAGCCTGCAGAAATCAAGATAAAAATGTTGTTGGGGACCAACACTCAAACCAAGACAACACCCAATGAGAAATAAGCTCAAATTGGGATCATATTCCATCCAGATAATGAGTTGAATAGGAAGGCTAAAAAGACATTCTTCCACGAGGGATAACTCGGTGGGGAAATTGAAAAGATATACAATTTCTGCTTAAGGTTGACAATCTATTGGAGAGAGGGTAACATAACTCTGCAAATAGGAAAATATGCTAACAAAAAAATCAATGAATACAAATGAACAATGAATTTTAATTCAGCTATGCATGATGCATGTATGAATGTATGAATGTTATCATGTATATACTGATAAAACAAACACATCGCACTAGGAATAACCAAACAAAACCAACTTGGGTAAAGTCAACACTCGGCTAAATCACATCCAGGATGAAGATCCCATAAGAGAGTAAGCACCAACCGAGGAAACAAAGTCCTACCTCACGTCTTAACCCCGCTGGGAAGAAACATGGCTTGAAAATAATCACAACATAATCTGATAGCAATAAACCAATACAATTGTATGGATATAATGACCTCCTCCATATTTCACCGAGGAATATCATACAGACTTTACTAAGGAAGACAAAACCACATCATCTAGACTTCAACTGGGGATTTCGTACTGACTTCACTAGTGAAAACAATGCCACATCGTCGAGGGGAGCCCAAATACAATCTTCAATATCAAGAATGATGGTTGTGCAAACTTCTCCGAGGAGAAATTATGAAACTTCACGGGGATAACAACTTTAGAGAGAAACAACATCTTTGCTTCAATTGGGGATCTGAGAAGTTAACAACGTAGCAGGAAGTCAAAATTATGGGGATTTTAAATCAAATTTAGCACTTGGCGAGAGAAAACCCAAAAATTTGATAGTTGTCTCAACACTTCTTAGAAAATATACTTCCCTTGTCTGGCTACTCAGCTGGAAAAAATCTGCGTCAAGTCCTGACTGGAGAATTTGGGATAAAGGCATCAAATCGTGCAAACCCAAAACCAAATGATTAACCTGAAGAAAAATCTGAACCAAAACTTAACTGGGGAAAATAGGATTACAGGCCCAACATTGCACCATATATCAATTGGTATGAAATCTAACTATCCAAGGGATGAAACATAAGAGGATCATGTGCATATCAACAAGAGTAATCCTGGGATATCTCTTGGGGAATCTTTTCAAAACTTCGTTGTTCGTCCATCCTTGGAATCATTACTTTTGTTCCACTTGAATCACAAAATCTAAAGTAAAAAGTCATTTGTAAATTATTTTCAAAAACATTTTTATTATTAAGTCTTTTTGCTTTGAAAATTACTATCGATAATAAATGAAATTTTTGTAAACAGAATAAAATAAGAACTACAAAGAACTGGATAAAGGCTCAAACTTTATTATTATAATGGTAGTCCGCAAATGGCGTAACTCCATGGATGAATACAAAGTTTAGAAAATGGTAAATATATGGAAAAGATAAATTGAAATACAATGACCACTATTCTCCCTAACAAATTTGAACTCGTGAGCAGAGGCTTCAATTGAAGTGTGGTGAGAATCTGAGAAGATTGTTGCTTCACTGATCAAGTCTTGTCTGACGCAGTTACTTGCCAGGAAATCCCTACCTTTTGCCTAGCTTTCCCTGGCGAGTTTTCAACCTACCAGGAAAATATTATTCTGTTTGTGTCTCTAAATTTTTCCTAGACCTCCCTTTTAAGTTTTCAGCCTAACGAGATGTTCTTTTTTTTGCCTAAGCTGCCTTTTCAGATTTTCAACTTAGCGAGTTGTTCTTTTATTTATTTAGGCGAAGTATTTCTTGACTGTGTGAACATTCCTAGGACGTGGGAACTCCTCACCATCCATAGTTTCAAGAATCAATACACCGCCATAGAAGACTTTCTTGACAACATATGGGCCTTCATAATTGGGAGTCCACTTTCCCTTAGAATCAGCGTTAAAAGACATGATCTTTCTGAGCATGAGGCCGCCTTCTCTGAACTCACGAGGCTTGGCCTTCTTATAAAAATATTTCTTCATTCTTTTCTAATATAACTGACCATGACACAAGGCCATCATTCTCTTTTCTTCAATTAAATTCAACTGGCCAAACCTATTATGGACACATTCATCCTCTGACAACTTGGTTTCCATTATTACACGCAAATAGGGAATCTCAACCTTAACGGGGAGCGCTGCTTCCATACCATACACAAGAGAGAACGAGGTTTCCCTTATTAAAGTGCGTACAAATGTATGATACCCCTGAAAATAAAAATGGAGCATCTCATGCCAATCCTTATAGGTAACAACCATCTTTTGGAAAATCTTCTTAATGTTTTGTTAGCAGCTTCAACAACCCCATTCATCTTGGGCCTGTAAGGAGATGAATTGTGATGGACAATCTTAAATTCTTCACAAAGCTTTGTCATCATTTTATTATTCATATTTGAGTCGTTGTCCACGATAATCCTGCTTGGCACACCATACCGACATATAAGATTGTTCTTGATAAAGGGTACTACCACCTTCTTGGTGACATTAGCATAAGAAGTCGCTTCCACCCACTTGGTGAAGTAGTCAATTGCCACTAAGATGAAACAATGTCCATTCGACGCCTTGGGTTCAACCATTCTAATCATATCCATACCCCACATAGAAAAATGCCACGGGGAAGAAAAAACATTGAGAAGCGTTGGAGGCACATGAATCATGTCAGCAAAAATCTGACATTTATGGGACTTCTTTGCAAACTTGTAACATTCAGATTCCATTGTCAGCCAATAATAACCTGCCCTAAGTATCTTCTTTGCCATCGAATGTCCATTGGCATGGGTACCAAAGGAACCTTCATGGATCTCATGCATTAACATGCCAGCTTTGTGTCTATCCATACATCTGAGCAAGACCATGTCATAATTTCTTTTGTATAGCACATCTTCATTAAGGAAAAATCTACATGCCAACCTTCTCCATGTCTTTCTATCTTTGTTCGACACACCAACCGGGTTTTCTTAAGTCTGGAGAAAGTGCTTGATATCATAATACCAAGGTTTTTCATCTGACGTCCCCTCTGTAGTAAACACTTGAGATGGTCTATCCAGACGTCGAACTATGATTTGTGGTACATTGTTCCAAGAATTTATTTGGTACTTGGAAGCCAAAGTGGCTAAAGTATTTGCCATCTGATTCTCATTTCTAGGAATATGATGGATATCAACTTTATTGAAGAAAGATAATAATCTTCTTGCATAATATTTTTAGGGAATCAAGCCAATGTGACAAGTCTCCCATTCTCCTTTGATTTGATTTATTACCAAAGAAGAATCACCATATACATCAAGAATTTTGGTTCTGAGATATATAGCCTCTTCAAGACCCATGATACAAGCTTCATATTCCGCCATATTATTGGTATAATCAAATGCCAACCTTGCAGTAAAAGGGATATGTGACCCACGGGGAGTGATAATCACAACACCAATTCCTTTTACATAAGCATTTATAACTCCATCAAACACCATACCCCACCAGGATTAGGGATCAGGACCTTCCTCAGACAAAGGTTCATCACAATCTTTTACTTTCAAAAACATCACATCCTTATTAGGAAAGTCATATTTAACGGACTGATGATCATCAACTGGTTAGAAAGCAAGGTACTCTGCCAACATATTTCCTTTAATAGCCTTATGAGTACGATATTCAATATCATATTCAGACAACAACATTTACCAATGAGCAATTCTTCTAGTAAGAGCAGGTTTTCAAAAATATACTTAATTTGATCCACTTTAGAAATCAACCAAGTAGTGTGATTCAACATATATTCTGTAATCGCTTTGCTGCCCAGGCCAAAGCACGACATGTTTTTTCTAGCATAGAATACAATGACTCACAGTCAGTGAACTTCTTGCTGAGATGATAAATGGCATATTATTTTCTTCCTGTTTCATCTTGTTGTCCCAAAATACAACCCATGGAATTATCTAATACAGTCAGATACATAATAAATGGTCTTCCTTCAATGGGAGGGAGAAATATATGAGGCTCAAGCAAATACTCTTTAATGCTTTCAAATGCCCTTTGACAATCATCCTTCCACACACAACCTTAATCTTTCTTCAATAACTTGAAGATTGGTTCACATGTATCAGTCATATGGAAAATAAATCTGGAAATGTAATTTAAACATCCAAGAAGCATCTAACTTGCTTTTTCAATTCTTGGTGCAGGAATTTCCTAAATTTCCTTAACTTTAACAGGATCAACTTCAATTCCTTTTTGACTGACAATGAAACCTAGCAACTTTCCTGAATGAACACCAAAAGTACACTTATTTGGATTCAAGCGGAGACGATACTTCCTCAAATGCTGAAACAATTTCAACAAGTATTCTGTATGCCCTCCCTCAGTCTGAGATTTGGCAATCATATCATCAACATATACCTCAATTTCCTTATGCATCAGATCATGAAATAGGATTTTCATAGCTCTCTGGTACGTTGTACTAGCGTTCTTCAACCCGAAGGGCATCACTCAATAACAGAATCTTCCCCAGGGTGTGATAAACATTGGTTTTTCCATGTCCTCAGGAGCCATTCTAATTTAATTGTATCCAGAAAATCAATCCATGAATGAGAACACTTTGAATTTTGTTTGTACTGTCAACCAACATATCAATATGTGGATATGGGAAGTCATCTTTTGTACTTTCTTTATTGAAATCTCTATAATCAATGCATATGTAGACCTTTCCATCTTTCTTTAGTAGTGTAAGAATATTGGAAATCCACTGAGGGCACACTGATTCCATAAGAAGACCCTCTTCAATCTGCTTCAAAACC
This sequence comes from Vicia faba, assembly GCA_948472305.1. NCBI lineage: Eukaryota > Viridiplantae > Streptophyta > Magnoliopsida > Fabales > Fabaceae > Vicia > Vicia faba. The sequence goes on from OX451737.1 coordinate 812,776,174, forward strand.
TCTTCTTTAATCTTCACTGCCATATCAAAATGAGTTCTTCACAACTTCTGCTTGATTGGTGGACATTTTGGCTTAAGCGGAAAATAGTGTTCCACAATATCGGTATCCAAACCAGACATATATTGATAAGACCAAGAAAATATATCCACATACTCTTTAAACAATTTAATCAACCTGCTCTTTACATCGGAATAAAGAAGTGTCCCAATCTTGACTTCTTTCGGATCTTCCTCTGAACTCAAGTTAATTGTCTCCAATGGCTCTTTATACGGCTGAATAGTATTTCCTCATGCTCAATCAACCGTGATACCCTCTTCTGGGATATCATCATATTCCTCTTATTTAGCCACATACACAAGATATTTAAAGTTGGGAGAGGGTGCATGGTTATTGCACTCAACGGGTTTTTTAATTAATCTGCACATATGATTTATGATTGATTTTAGAAACTGACACATGTAACAAGTAATTATGCAAATTTATTTACAGTTATTATTTATTTTGAAAGGTTTTTTATGATTACCATTTTCCAAGAAAATAAATAATAAAGACACAATTAGAAATCAAAAGCAACTTTTATTAATGATCTTAAAATTCAAAACAAAAGACACACGCATGCAATCATTACTCCCACCTTGGGAAAAGTGAAATAATTTTGAGAAGACCAACAAAAAACAAATTAATTTGAAATGTAAATGCAAGAAGGAACATAAAAGTTTATCCAATTATGGATTCTGACTCCATGTTTCACGAAGTTTGACATCTCTTGCTTCGGCTCATCTTCGAGAATAACATTGATCATTGGAGTAGTCGGATGAAGATATCCTGCATTGTGAAGATGTCTTAATATTTACTCAAAGTATACTTCGGCTTCACAACTTTATTCTTCACGGAGAAACCCAAACTAGTCCCACTCATCTTCACTGGTGGATTAATAACCTGCCCCAGACCTTGCTAGGGCCTTTTTTCACTATGTGTTATGCATATTTAAATGAGGTGATAAAATTTTCATTATACCTTATATTGTCAATGAACAAATCTTGGAACCGAGTTTTGACAGTGGCTTCTTCAGCTTCTACAATGCTAAAGGAAGACAAATGAGATATCAACAAAGCTTGCTCACCATTCACAATGACTACTTTTCCTTCACGAACAAACTTCAGCTTCTGATGCAAGGTTGAAGTAATAGATCATGCTTCATGGTTCCAAGGTCGCCCCAATAAATATCTATAGGCTAGGACAATATCCATAACTTGAAAGGTAATCTGGAATAAGTGTGGACCTATGTGAATAGGTAAATCCACTTCTCTGATGATAAAATTTCTCGAACCATCAAAATCTTTTACTATAGTGCCACTAGGGCACATGGGAGTTCCCTGGTACATAAGCTTCATGAGAGTAATTCTTGATATGACATTCAAAGAAGATCCATTGTCAATCACCACATTGGACAAAGATTCATTCTTATAATTCATAGAAATATGGAGAGTCAGATTATGCTTTATCCCTTTATCAGGCAACTCGAAATCACAAAAGCTCAGATTATTACAAGATGTAATATTCCCCACCATCCCGCTAAATTGATCTAAAGACATATCACTTTCAACAAAAGCCTGATCCAACACCCTCATCAGAGATTCCCGATGAGCAGAAGATTTCATCAACAAGGCTAAAATGGAAATCTTAGATGGAGTTTGCAACACTTGATCCACAATCTTATAAACACTCATCTTGATTATTTTTAAAAGATCATCAACATATTTTTCCAAGGTGGCTCCACTAGATTCTCCTACCGCTTTCTTAGGCTCGGTATAAGTCTCAACAATATTTTTTCCAAGATTAACATCTCCTCGAAAGGTAGGGGCAAAGACACGACCACTGCAAGTTACCCGACTAGATTCAACAATATTCTCAAAATGGGACAAAGGTTGGATATGAATTTCCACACCATATTCCAAGATAGTTGCATTGTACTTATAAGGAACAACTTTGTCTGATTCATATGGGATAGGACCAGGCACACAAATAACCACAAGAGAAACAACATGCCTTCTATGGTACTCAATCTCTACAGGAGTGGGATCACTAAAACATGGTACAATAACATTCACCCCTTCTTCAAAATATTCAGGCATCACAAAATCATTATCAGAAAACACACCTTCATCAGAAGAAAAGAACTCATCAACAAAAATGTACTCATCATCAGACATGGCCTCAAAAGAGTAGTCTTCAATCCCATTAACTCCATTATAATCATGTATGTTGCCTGCGACCCTGATAGTACTATTATCTAACAACAATTGAACACCTCTTCTTACAACAGAACAACCACGGGAATCCCTACAACAAATATGACAGGATCCATAATAATATACCTCCTGGCCATCTATGTGACAAAATGTGGCATGCAGCTGCAGAAAATCATCATTCATGTAATTCACATAAAAATCTGGAATTCATCGGACATCCATAAACCATATTCAACTCTTCTTCATATTCAGCCCTTGGTCTAATTATATGGATAAGACCTTCATCTATCATTTCTTGAAGATCAACTCTCACTTTATCACATCCATGGATATTTGAATTGCAAATACTACAACCCGCATAATTGTGTGTATAATAGCTGAAATCACATAGATCGGCGTGCATCTTCACTAAATCACCTCTAACCAGGTTGATATCAAAAATCTGGAAATCTCTAGAAAAACCATCAACCATATTTACAACACTTCCACCTCCATTTTTTGGTAGTGGATTATCTTTCAAATTGAGACCAACATCTTTGAAATACAGGAGACCGAATCTTACCATCTTCTGTACTTTAGACTTCAATGGATATCAATTTTCAATGTTGTGCCCAGGGGATCCTTGATGAAAAGCACAAGTCTGATCTGCCTTATAATACCATGGTAAAGGTGAAAGTATAGCAGGGGGAGTTCTGGTCTGCACCAATTTCTTTTGAATCAAAGACGATTTTTTTTTGTTGCATAACTCATCGGAATAGGATTAAAAGATTCTCTCTTCTGACCTTTCCCTTGATTACCTTGTTGAGGTGCTCTCTGATAGGAAATAGTAGCCGGAGCCACGTTGACAACCAGAATCACAGAAGCAACTTGTTATTGGCAATGATAATATCTTCTTGGAGGTTTAACCCTTCTTTCCTCAACAACAACATTTGTTTCACTTTCTTTCTTTCAAGAAAACCCATATGATGATCTCTTTGTTCCACTAGAACCTTCATCTTTTGTCAATCGCCCTTCCTTGGCAGCTTCTTCTAGACTGACACACATACTTACCATTTTAGTGAAATCACTCGGTGCACTGGCAACCATCCTTTCATAATAAAATGAATCAAGGGTTTTTAGGAAGACCTTGGTCATTTCTTGTTCTCCCATCAAGGGTTCCACTTGGGCAGCAACCTCGCCCCAACGGTGCACATACTATTTAAGTGACTCCTTATCTTTCTGAGACATTGCTCTTAGCTGGTCATGATCATATGCCATAAACATGTTATATTTATACTATTTCACAAAAGCTTCACCCAAGTCATTGAAGGTGCGAGTGTTCTATTGTCCAATCCCATATACCATTTCAAAGAAACACCCTGGAAGAAATGAATAAGAAAATGTTGGTCATCCGTATGAGTGGACATCCTTCTGATATACATCACCAGGTGGTCACGAGGACAAGAGTTGACCTTGTACTTTTCAAATTCTGGCACCTTAAACTTTGCTGGAACTTTTAAATTAGGGACCAAACATAGGTCATTGAAATTATGTTCGAATAAATCTTTACCTCGGATAGCCTTCACTTATTTCTGCATTTCGTTAAATTGATCCTGAAAATCATCCAATCGATCATAAAAGCCCAAACTCTTTCTTGGTGAAGGAGCAAGATGATAAACTTCATCATTAATAACAGGCATAACATTCATTGCAGGAGGCGCAACAAGATGAATCTCATTATTGGAAATAGGAGTAGCATGCACTACAGGAGGTGCAGAAGCAACAATAGTTTGAGAAAGTGGAGCAACTTGAGCAGCAGGATTGTAACCTCATGGCACAAAATTCTCAGGAATTCCCCACGGGTTACCTTGAGGCATACGGTATTGAACAGCAGTAACTGGAGTAACAAAGATGGAAACTGACATAACTTCCAAAGCAACAATTGTTTGTTGTGGCTGAGTAGCACGAGGAAATGGAGGATGAGGTGGTGGCTGATTTTGAGCAACCACCAACGATTCCACCAAAGCAGTCAGATTGGCCATACCAGCCCTTAAAGAAGTAACTTCTTCGTGTAACTCACGATTCTCTTGTTCAAGATTTTCCATCTTCTTCATGTAATTAACTTATATATTGTAGCGATGAGACAGCTTGTTGACTGAACGAAGTAGAGAAACACAGTAAGACACCTGTAAAAGATAGGAATGCAAAAATATGTGCAAAATGATGAATGATATGCAATGTATATGATTTATTTTATTTATTCAAGGAACTCAAAGAATCATAAACAATTGCATATATTAAAGTACTAACACATTTGGAAATACTGAAAACTCTCATTTTAATAATAATTTTTGAATGGATTACAACTTTTAGTACAAGTTTCAATAATCCTAAGTACACGATAATAAAGATAGAACTTAAAATCCTAAGGAGCCAAAGTTGATGAAGATCTCTCCACACACTGATGCTTTCCCATGAGTCTTGCAATCTGAGCCTTCAACTGCTTGTTCTCTTCTGCATACTTGTCGGCAACTTCTTTCCATCCACCAGAATCATAAAATGGGTGACCGGGACCTGGCTGAGCTATAGAGGAAAATAAATCCTCTTTCTTCTCCATCATCTCCAATCTCGATCAAGTAATCCTTCTCTTTTAAATTTGTTGAGTAAGACACCTCTAAAGTTTGGTACTTCTTATTCCATGCTTCCTTCTCTTGCTGCATCCTAACCAAGGTAAGCTGAAGTTCTTCCATATCATCTAATAGAGGAGGAGTAGTCCTCATAAACATATCAGGTATATGTTCTTCACGAGAATAAGGCATGTTCAACTGAATTGCTTTTGCTTGTACCAAATGGAGATGAGGCTCCAAGGAAACATCTCCTTTTGGTCCCAAATCATTTCTACCTTTTCTATGAATATGGCGCCAAGCCTTCTCAATACCTTCCTTAACTTCCTTATGATCTTATACTTCTTTGAGAAATAAATCACTCAGATGAATGTTTTTTGGCTTGTCTCTCATTGGATATCCAAGTTGACGATGCAGAAGAACATGATTGTAATTAATTCCTCCCTTTGTACCAAGAAGAAGCACATTGGGGAAACCACCACAGCTATCAATAATATCCACATCATAATAATCCTGATGATACCAAACAATGTTAGAATGAGTGAGAGTCATAATCTTTGGGCCCAACGAGGTTCCTTCTTGGTATCCTAAAAAGCAATAGACCGAGGTAAGTGAAAAATAAACCACTGACATAACAATGGTGTGCAACAAATGATCATCCCTCCCTGATAAAAATTCTGAAGATGGATGGAATAATAAGTATCTCATAGCAATGTAGGGACTAGGTTCCTAATCAGAAATATCTCTAATGGAATTAACATTCACAAACTTGTCGACATTAGGAAATAAGAACAACCCATAGGAAAGCAAAGAAAAGATGGCTTAAAACGCAACTGTACTCTTCATTTTGGAGAAATAACGAGATTTCTCCAATAAAACTGAGCATGTAAACCCCTGATTCCTCCTTTGGTAGTCATGTTAGCCTCAATCTCAGACTTCTTCAAATGAGTCATGGAAGCAATCTCATGAGACTTAGACTCTTATTCTAAGCCGGTGAAAGAAACACGATCAGTAATAGGTAAACCAAGTAAGTAAGAATACTCCTCCAATATGGGTATCAACTGATAATCAGGGAAAGTAAAACACCGACACAACGGATCATAGAACTGGACTAATGTAGAAATAATACTCTCCTTCATCTTGAGCTTCATAAGAGGTACGACATATCCATACTTCTTTCAGAAATCTGTAGAGCTCTCAATCTCAGGAATCAAACTCATCAGTTCCTCTATCCTAGGATCCTTGAAATTGTACTTCTGAGTCTTTCTTTTTCCAGAATCCATGGCCAAAAAGTACCTGAGATATTTGCAAAAGTCAACTTTAAGTTCCTCGAGTCAACTGTTTTAAAGAATGCTCATGGGTGCATAAATGCATGATGCAACAATCACACACAAAATCACAAACATGGGGGGTTCATAAGTTCGACATCATGAGCATGAAGTAAAAATTATTACTCACAGGGTAAGGACTAATAGTTTATCACCTGCCAAACAAGGTTCTAAATGGTTCCCAAAGTCTACATCCTTCTTTTGGATATTTCCAGTGTCCTAATTAACCCAGTAATCGGTAATATTCTCAGGAAAAAACTCGTTTGAGTGTAGGATCGCATGACAATCACTTCCAGATTTATCAGTTATAGTTTCCGCACTACACCTAAAAGGCCAAGATGGGTTAAGGGTTCTACGGTCCTCAGCTTCAGCAGGCTCCTAGGTTAAAAGCAGCATGTCTTCCCGATTTCTTGGTAAACGAACACTACAGTCAAAGGGGCCTCCACTGAGTGGGGGATCTCATGTGTCCTTTTTTTGGATTCCTCCCTCAAAGTTAACATGACTATACCGCATGTCCTATCTTAAGTTTTCTGAAGTCCGTGTAGAGGACTTATGAGTAATCATCAAGCACCCTGATAATAAGGAAAATCCAAACAAACATATATATAACATATAATATACAACCAATAATGGCTCATGCACAATATAAACAAAGATAGAATCAACTCACTTAGAGATAAACCAGCATTTGGTCGATCTGTCCCCAATGAAGTCCCCATTTTTTTGTAGTGGTAGAAATGTTGAGAGTAAGCCATTGGATTGACTTAACGCACACAAATCAAATAAAAATCTCCACCGTGCTTTATTGTTTCCAGAGGAATGGGAAAAGAGCAAATAAACCCAAAAAGAGAGGAGAGAGAATCTAGGTACGGGGGTTGGTTATGCAAAGGGAAGGTATTAAAACCTTAAACATCTACAATACTCTGCAGGAACCTCTTTGTAAATCTGTGTATTTTGGCTATAAAAGGTGTATAGAAGAATAGATGGTGGAGATAAGAAAAGAAGTATTTTTTTTTACAATTTTTGCACCCGCCGCTGTTGTGAACCTTTAGTGCCTATGTACCATGTTCTGTGCAATAGGGGATTAGGGTACTCGTAGTTCACCTCAAAAATTTAAAAACACATGTGTGTTAGTTAATTTTAAGTGAAGAGACATCATCGTCATATACGCGTGGAAAACACACTTACTACCCATGATTATGAGAAAGGAGAATTTGCATCATCTCAAAGTGGAAAATATATCTTGGATTTTAAATCAACAAAGCCTCCCTCAACGCTCAAGTGGAAAATATAGCTTGCATTTTAAATCAATAAAGCCTCACTCAACACTTAAGTGGAAAATATATCACTTTACTACATATCGTAGAAGTATAGTAGCTCACATTATTACAAGTATCGACAAGAGTCTAATCTTTTGAGAAAAGTTTTAAAGTAAAAAGTCAAATTAGCAAAAATGGTTTGAATGAGATTAATTAACTTTAGTCTTCTCACAAAAAATGTCAAAGTATGATTAATGTTAATCAAAATTTGATTAAGAAAAGATTTTGAAAATACATGGACTTAAGTCCAAGTTTATTATGAAAGTGGTTCAAGTTAGAAAACAAGAAGAGTTTTGAAAAGGAGAGAGAAGATTTTGAAATTTAAGAAGATAGGAGGAGATGAAGGGACTATCCTAAAGCATAAAGTAAAAAATAAGGAAAAGAACCATCTAACCAACAAGAAGCAAACACTTGACGTAAAGAAGTCAATGTAGAATTCCCACCCTTTGGATTAAAACCAAGCAATCAAATATACTAAACCTATTAGGAACACCAAGCTTTAGATGAATTAAGTCTTCACAAAAATTGGATAGAGTAACAGTTGTATAAAGAAGAATTCTCAATCATAGACAAAGCACATAACCAGAATAACCTGCACACAAATAAAATCAACCCAATGTCTTGTGGTAAACCCCAAGAACTTCAAACAAAAAAAAAACAACAGATGTCACAAGGTCCCAAGGGTAATCAAGGCATCTAAATCTAAGTCCAAGAGGTCCACAACTTCATTATGCCAAGGATAGTAACCAAATAGTCCAAGTACCTTAAATTTTTTTAATATACAAGTTGGTTATTAAGTGTCTTCAAAAAGAAAAGAAAGCTCAAGTGGGAAAAATAAAAAAAAAACGACATAAAGATAAATGCTCAAATGAGAAAAGATAAAATAACATAAAGATAAATGCTCAAGTGAGCAAAGATGAAAATAGTATAAAATGTAAATGCTAAAGTAAATGTTGCATAAAAGTAAAGGCGTAAAATAAAGGACATAAAGTAAAAGCACAAAGCAAAGTCAATTGTTAATGAATTAGAATTTAGAGGTTAGCTTAATGACCATCTTGAAACTTGCATTTGAAAACTTATTAGAAGATTGATAAAATCAAAGCTTCTCAACAATAAGTTTCATTTCCTTTTTGTCAAGTATATCATTCATTTCAAGTGATTAAGGTAAGAATATATGATCAATGATGTCTAAATGATTCACTTAGACCAAAATTCATGAAAATTCATTAGAGGATTAATAAGATCAAAGCCTCCTAACAATGAACCTCAAGGTTATTGGATCAAAGGTTTCAAATTAACATGCTTGGGCTTGCAAACATAGGTTTGGATCATGAATTATCATTTCTCGAATCGAGAAAAATCTAGCGCTATGTTAAGCAATCGTCAGTGGACTTATGTAGAAGTCACACCTATTTTAAGGCTAGTCAATAGCAAATCTATGTACCACATATTAGAGAAATGATATGTAGATCATTCTCTAACAATATATAACACAAGTGAGAAAGGTATAAGACGAAGAGGAAGGGGATGTATTAGATGAAATTAGGGTTTCAAATATCATCAAAATCATTAATCCATTTTGGTGGATTTGGTTTTTCAACCTATCAACATCAAAGATACAACGAGGTTGAGGAACTTATCCCAAAATAACACCCAAATCAGAACCAAACAACAAATAATAGAATAATACTTAATAAAACAATATTTAAAATGATTAATAAAAGGGAAATAATTAGTAAAATACACAAATATATTAAAGCACTAAATAAAAATCCTAAAAAAAAGTCAGGGGTCAAATATGAGTCAATAGGTGTTGACAAAACATCTTAGAATTTTTTAAAGTCAGAAACTATTTTTAAAAGTTAAATAAACAAGAAAAATAAACCAAAATTTGTGAAAAATAGTAAAATCAGAAATAAAAATAAAATGAGGTTACCAATATTTGTCAAGCGGTCATTGGATCCTTCCATTATTTTTCCAGAATTTTAAAATCAAGAAAAGTATTTTTAAACAATTCAAATAAGTTAAATAAAGTGAAAAATCATAAAAAATATCAAATCACAAAATAAAATTGTGAAAAAATAGAAATTATAAAGAGAAAAATCAAAAGTATTTCTGAGAGTTTTTCCAGAATTTTTAAAGTTTAAAACAATTAAATCAAAAAATATGAAAATAAAAATAATGTCAAAATAGTGTGGACCATCTGATCATAGTCAAAACACGTTAGTAAACATTTCTAAAAGACCATGCGCGTTGTGCTTGATATGGACCTTAGTGAGAAACACACATAATCAAACATATCCGGGCTAATCAAAATAAAATAATTGTCACACTATCATTGGTTCAAGAACGACACATAGGTCGTCTTCAACCTCCATACCTATAAACGTTGGCTTTTTGTGAGTTTCTTCAAATGGAAAAATCAAAAACTCATAGTCGCATCATTGGATTTGCCTCTTCAAGACGATCTTATTCCTACCCTCGCGAAAAATTTCTTTAAACCACAGCTCAATCGATTTGAGAAAAACCAAAAGAAAAAGGTTGGAAAGGGATTTGAAAATTCACGAGCAAAACTCACTTCCAATTAAAAAGTAATGATGCAATCAGTATCAGAGTGATGAGAGCTACATTGTAGCAAAAAGTTTGGAGAGAATTGATGGAGGAATCTACATGTTGAAGTTCAAATTCAGAGCTCTAAAACTTGACTTGGCTAGCACGATTTAGGGAACCTCAAGGCTTGGTTCTTCTTCTGTTAGCTTCAGTGAAGTTCAAGGATAAAGAATCAACAAAGAAATTGGATCAAAATATGCTTTAGAATTGAATTCGAAGTTTCAGAATTATGAGTTATGAAGGGAGTTCAACAGAGGTTCTTTGGCTCTCTAAATCTTGTCAAATGAGTGGTATATCATCCTCTATGTATACGGAAGTGAATGGAATCAAGAGGAGGGGTGAATGATGCAATTTTAGTGGAAATCATGCACACGTGTGATAATGAAGAAAGTGTGACCACATGTGCATCAAAACTCATCCAAATGATGCATTTTGACACTCTAAATGATTCAAACATATTTGCCAATCATGTTTAAGTGGAAAATGCGTGGTAATTTGGTGATTAAAAGCCATATTATGGAAATTGCAAACGGACTGCAAGTGATTTTTTTAGTTTCAAAGCATCAACTTTACAACCATGGTGCAAACAATTCAGGGACCTTTATGATACAATCTTGGATTCTTTAGAAAGTTGAATAATCAAGCTTGACAATGTGCTTTGAAAGTTTCAATTTGGTGATCTGAGTTGAAAGTTATGATCAATTGAAATTGGAAAAAACACACGGATTTGTTGACTTGGAAAAATTTATAAGTTTTGAGCTCAAAAGTGACTTATAATCTCTTATCTTAATACATGGCCTCCCACTCAAAATTAGGTTTTTGTCAATGAAAATTGTATGAAGTAGAATTCTTAAAGAGTATTTTGAAACTTGAATCATTCAAAAAATCCAAAAAATGAGAGAGTTATGATCTTGTGAAGTTGATGAAAATATATGAAATGACCTATAATATATTTAGTTCTTAAGGCATCTTCTAACCATTTTCAAGCTTTGAACATAAAAGAAAAGGTGAAGTTCATATTCAAAATATTATTTTGGAAAAAGATTAGGCTCCATGAGATAAAAATTGACCAAGTTATGATCATTTGAAGTCAAAACGTAAAATTCAAAGGCTCTTCAAGGAGTCTTCTAATCTTTCTCAACTTTTAGTGATCTTCCATTCAAAATTAGCCTTAGACTTCTGAAGAGAGCTTGTTAAGGACATGTTATACCCCAAAATTTTCCTTCTCATCCCTCACCAATTTTCTCACAAGATTTCTATTGGGTCAAGACTGCACAAGGTTCGATCAGCAAGATACTTCCTCAATACTGATGACTCAAAGCTAGAGTATGAATTTACACAAGTACAATTGGACTTTTAATGCCCCATGTAGTTTACATGGATCATATTGGGATCTTAAGAATCAAATCAAAGAAGAGCAAGTTTTCTTTGATTCATAAGTTTCGATTGGGCATTTGACGTGCTTCGAGCAAGCTTGGTTCATAAGCTTCGATTAAGCAATGATTTCCTGCAGGATTGCTTTGATTCAGAAGGAAATGGCCTCCTGCAGGCTTGCTTCGATTTAGAAGGCAATGGCATCCTGCAAGCTTGCTTTGATTTAAAAGTCAATGGCCTCCTATAGGTTTGCTTCAATTCAGAAGGCAAGGGCCTCCTATAGGCTTGCTTCAATTCAGAAGGCAAGGGCCTCCTACAGGCTTGCTTCGATTCACAAAGCAGTGGCCTCCTACATGTTTGCTTTGATCCATAATGCAGTGGCCACCTACATGTTTGCGTCGATTCACAAAGTAGTGGCCTCCTTCATGCTTGCTACGATTCCACCTCTAAACCCTTCAACACACATAGTTTCTACACTATGAATTACATTTGATGGCCCATTCGAAAAACATGCAATTAGTGGAAACAATTAATTTTTTCTGCCCTTGAGTTTGGTCGAAGGTTGGACCTACGTGATTAAAACAAAAGGACTCAAAGTGGTATATTCAGTTGAAGATGGCCCATTCGAAAAACATGAAATTAGTGGAAACAATTAGTTTTGTCTTCCCTTGAGTTTGGTCGAAGGTTGGACCTACGTGATCAAAACAAAAGGACTCAAAGTGGTATATTCAGCTGAAGATGGCCCATTCGAATAACATACATTTGAGCCATTCGAAGGACACACAATTGGTGGAAACGAATATTGCTTTGATGAGCCTGGTTAAAAGTTGTGGAAGTATGGGGTATTCGATTCAAGGAATCAAGTTGAAAATAGAATCCATAGTCCAAGCTACATGATCTTGCTTTTCAGGCCTCGAACATGTGTCTCACTCCATAATTAATTGTTTACACAATTAATTAAGCTCTTACCCAAGTGTTTAAAGTATTGTTCAAGCCAACTTTCCCTTAATGGCACAAAGTTATCATTGCCACTTTTAGAAAAGTTTTTATTGAGCCTTGTGCTTGTCCCTTCTGCACACATATCACCTATAAACTAGAAGAAATAGATCTAGGGACTCCAACAACTTCAGACCATCTTGTACAACACCTTGAAACCCGTTTTCCACTTTTCTTCAAAAAAAGCAAGTCACCTAGTCAAAACCCTAAAACAGGGAGATCTCTTGTGTAAAACATCTCTAACCTTTTCTCTATAAATATAGAGACCATTTGCAAATCAAAGGGACATATTCTTGTTGTGTTAAAAAATCCTCATACACTCCCAAACTCTCAAAAAATCTGAATCTCTATCCAAAGCCACATTGATTGTCATTTTTGGTTTTGTTGAAGAACTAACTCCAGAATCCTTCGAGCATCTCCCATTTCTTCCATTCGAACACCATCCATACACCACATAAAGAGAGAGATTACTATCTCAAAACACTCCCAAAATCTCAAATACCTCCTTGCATTCTTTTGGCCTTTCGATTCACTAAGCCTCCATGTACCAACTCTTTGATTCAAGTGATTTTCAAAGCCAAGTAACAACTGGAATAGCTTCAGAAAGGTTGAAGCAGGCTTAATCCATCATCAAACTGTTCTCTGAGGCTCTATCGAAGTACCTCAAGTTTCGCTCCAAGAGGTATGTTTTCTTAAATTTGGAACTTTTTATTCAAACATCATTTGTATATACAAATAAAATAAAAGATGTAGATATCATATCTAGGAAGTTGACCGTGCTCTTATTTTCGATTATCACTGCTTATACATTGAGAACTTCAACTCAGACTAGTTAGGCTTTGATTTTGGTACCAAACAAATTTGTGTTAACCTCTGATCTATAGCTTTCGAAAGTTACATAGTTAGATTTGTATTCAAATTTTAGACAGGTTTGATATTTACACTTTTCGATTTGGTTGAGAATAGAAGCTTTTAAAAGCTTAACAAACTTCAAACATTTTTCCATCCAATCAAAACAACTCCTTTTGATTTTATTTTTTGTACACTATTTATTTAGAATGTTATTTTACGAATATATAAAAATATCACAAAAAATATTTTATTTACATAATTATTTTAATTAACCAAAACCTTTCTTTAACAAAATCAAAACAAACTCATTTTCTTACTCATTCTTGCCTTGTACATTATATACATTTCAATTCTTGTATATTTATTCAAATTCAATATGGTTGTAATAGATAATTATGATTTAATTTCTTGCAAATCCCCATTTGTAAATTTATACACCCCATCCCCAAATGATGTAATAGCGTAGTAAATTTACTTTCCATAATTTACCGCTTTGATATAAATTGTTAGTAATTAGGGTGTGTATGGAAAGATAAAATCAAAACTTAAGTAACCCTAATCCAAGATAAATCAAGCATGAAAAAATAAAGACTTGCACACTTGCACCTCTAGGTTTAACTCCACTTGTTGCCTTGAGAAAATGGTCATAATATGCATGTGAGACGTCTTAGCAAAAACAATAAAAAAATACAAGAACATAGTCCCTCGATGACGCTTCAAATGTTGCCTTACAAATGATCTTAGTCCCTCAAGAGAAATGCTAATATATCTCACAACATTGCTTATTATGACTATACGATGACCCACGCCCGTCCCTTCACATCCAAAGGTAGAGCTTCTTACCAATCAATGGTAAGATAGCAACATCTAAAGGAGGAGGAAAAAAACATAGACCTTTTGATTAGGTAGAACGTTCTTAGTTGCTTGCTCACTATCAAAACCATTTTCACACTTACACCTTTAAAACATCTTCAAAAACAAACATCTATTTGAACTATTTTCAAAACCAACACTTTGTATGCAGTCTTATAGAGACGAGAATATTTACAAAGTTTTCCGCAACAAAGGTGTTTTAAAAATATTTTCAAACTCCCACCACAAAGCACATTTTCAAACAAAGCAATTTTAAAAGTGATCTAGCAAGCAACTAAGAGCCCATAGATAACTATGGATGAAAAGGGTGCTAACACCATCCCTTTTCATAATCTACCCCCCGAACTCAAGAAAATATCTCAAATGTCTTTCCTGTTCTTTTCACCCTTTCGTTATTGGATAAAATAAAAGTTAGTTGTGACTCTTGCTATCCGCAAAAATTGCGATCAAACGCAAAACAACCTAGCCAGTTCTCCCACCGTATTACAGAACTGGCGACTCTGCTGGGGAAATGTTTAAATGTGGGGTTAACTTAGAGTTAAATTACATTTAATTTCTTTCATTGTTTGACTTGCTTTCTTTACATTTTTTGAGTCCTTGTTTGGGTTTGTTTTGATCCTCTACCCGGATCTGGGGCACTTTTTAGGTAAGTAGCAATAGATTGTGGAAATTGTATGGCGTAGACCGATATGGTTGAAACAATGGCTACGTTAGTGTGACACATTTGTTTGTACCAGTAGCCCTTGAGTTTAGTCAAGGAGACTGTGGGGCCGCTGTGTGGTTTCATGAAGCACTAACTCACCTTAGAACCTTTAATTGAACAACTTGGCCATTAGGAAGTAGTGAGATAGCCGACTTTGGTGCAGTCTAAAGTTAGTTGATACTCGTTACTACACTCATTGAGATTTGAATTTTGGGATATTTCGGTCGCCAATAAATAGGCTTGCACCAAAACAATGCCCAATTAAGAAAGATCAATGATATTGAAATCCCCTAGAACCCGGTTACTTTCTAAGATAGGTTGAACCAACTCAACTTCACAAGGGTACTTACCTATGAACTCCATGCAAGCCTAAATCTAAGGACTTGTTTTCTTTGCTCGTGTATATACTTGTACATAAACATCATGACATCATACCATGGCATTTTCACTAACCATTTCAAGGACCTATAGATTTACTTTTGGTCTGTTTTGTAGGACATGACTTCCACTCGCAGAAATACTATCCAAGTCAACCTCGTAAGAGTGCCTCCTCAAATAAAAGAATTAGCGTCAAGGGTTCCTTAGAATTCTTAGTTCACCGAGAGACATGGTCGACTTCTCAATCTAGTTACCTCAATCTATGATGAAGACATGATGAAGGTTCTCTTCCAATTCTTCGACCCTTTGCACCATTGCTTTACCTTTCCTGATTACCAACTTGTGCCCACTATGGAAGAATTTTCTCAACTCTTGGGAATCCCTATCCTTGATCAACTACCCTTCAACGGTATTTAAAGAGACCCAAGACTTGAGGATATTGCTCGAGCCTTACATTTGCAACGATCTGACATTGTGGCCAATTGGGAAACGAGAAGTGGCGTCAAAGGGTTTTTAGCCAAGTTTTTGTTTTAAAGGGCTCAATTATTTTGGGATGATTTGGATTTACAAGAATTTGAAGAAGTGTTGGCTCTTCTCATCTATGGGATGGTTTTGTTTCCCAATCTGGACCAACTTATAGACGTGAACGCAGTCAAAATTTTTCTATCTCACAATCCGGTGCCCACTTTACTAGGGGACATATTGCATTCTCTTCACTCTCACACCATGAAGAGAAGAGGACTTCTATTGTGTTGCACTCCTCTTTTAGCTAGGTGGTTTATTTCGCACCTACCCCGATCTATTGTGAAGAACGAGCAAGGTTTAATATGGTCTAGTAGGTTGATGTCACTCACACATTCTGATATCTATTGGTGTGCTCGATCTATGGAGAACATTACTAGGAAGTTTGAGCCATGGTTATTGTATTTTAGTTCATTTTGTTTCTTTTGTTACAATGTAAGCCTGAGAAGCATATTGTAATCAATTTGAACTTATTAATACAAATGATGTTTGTTTCTTTTTGTCTAAATTTTTTTTAATCTTTTAAGTCCTTAAAATCATGTGCATACGCATTTTCATGCATCATAACATAAATAGGTTTTCCACAACAGGTTTCCTTATCTTTCTATTGTTTATTTCAGTAAGATGGATATCGAACAAACATTGAAGGACTTGCAAGTGCAGAATTCACAATTCCAAGCAACCTTGATGACCTTGGCCAAGGGACAACAAGAGATGATGACACTGCTAACAACCAAAAAGAAGTCTAAAAAGAATGCCTTCATCAACATGGGTAAGAGATTCAAAGGTCTGGTTCGTCAGGTACAGATAGTCGAAGAGTCGTCTGAGGAGGATGACAATAAAGACAAAGAGGCAAGGAGAACCCATGCTGGGGGTGCAAATAATCAAGCTTCTGAACATGAAGACTACTTTGATCAGCAATACCTTTCGGTCGAGGATAAGTACAAGCAGTTTGAGGATAGGCTAAAAGCAGTTGAAATTCAAGTCATGCCTGATTTGGATTTTAGTGAGTTAGGCTTAGTACTTGGGGTCGTCATTCCCCATAAATTTAAAATACCGGTATTTGCTAAGTATGATGGGGTTTCCTACTCGAAACTTCACCTAAGGTCTTATGTGTGCAAGATGCAGCCACACCACTACCGACAAAAAGCTCTGGATCCATTTCTTCCAAGAGAGTCTGGTTAGGACTCAACTATAATGGTTTTATCAATTGGAGGGTTCCCGTGTCCACACATGGGAAGATCTAGCCACTATTTTTTATCATCATTTTCAATACAATGCTGATCTGGCACCAACAAGAGTCCAACTTTAAGGTATGAAAATAGGTACTAACGAAGGGTTCAAGGAGTACGCACAAAAATGGAGGGATCTTGCTGGTAGGGTCCAACCACCACGAACTGACAGAGAACTAATTGACATGTTCATGGATATATTAATTGGCCCATTTTCAACCTTTTGATTGGCAGTTCTTCGTCTGGTTTCACCGAGTTGATACTAACTGGTGAAAGGGTAGAAAGAGGCATTAAGAGAAGAAAAATCCCAATGACATCTGCTTTCACATCTAACACTGTAAAGAATCCTTTCACTGGAAATAAGGAAAAAAATGTTGTGTATGGGACAAGGGCCCATACCAAGAAGAATCACTGACCCTCTATTAATGTTGTGTTAATATCCAACCCTCCGTTTGCTCAAAGGCAATTATCCAACAATCAATGACCCGAAGTTCCTCGAAGACAGTTCACAAGGATTAACATGTCACTGTCCCAAGCCTTAAAACATCTATTAAAGTCCAACTTAGTGACACTGCGTGATCCACCATCCAACCCAAACACTTCATCGCCAAAATACAATCCTAATGCCAAATGCACATATCTTTCAAACAGTCCTGGACATGAGATTGATCAATGCTGGGCACTGAAGACCAAGATTCAAGATTTGATAGACAATAATACAACTGAATTTGATCCACCTGCTACTCCAAATGTGATAACCGCACCAATGCTGAATCATGGAAAAGGTGTTAACGCAATTGATGATACTACTTTCGTCTCTTCCATTGAAGATTTAACAACTCCATTAACTATTATGAAGGTTAACTTGTTGAGAGTCGGGGTATTCCCTGGCTGTTCTAAAGATCGTGTCTACTGTGATCAACAAGTAAATGGGTGCAAGCGATTGAAGGAAGGTGTGAAATGCTTGATAAATAGCTGCGAGCTTCTGTTTGAAAAGATTCCTGCCATCAAGAGTTTGACCAACAAGTTTGAAGACTTGTCCATAATAACAATTTCCAATAAGCCTTTTAGGATCCCCTCAAAGGGTCCTATTAGAATTTCAAATGAACCGACCACCTCTCCTTTAATAATCACTGCCATTGGGCCTATCCCCTACTCCTCTGACAAAGCAGTTCCATGGAACTATGGTGCCGAGGTTTATTATCACGGGATAAAATAAGATTCTTGGATCAACAAAGATGAAGATGATGTTATTAATATTGCAGGTTCTAGTAAAGTGACAAGAACAGGGAGGATTTTTCCCCCCTGATATCTCACCACCCACTACTACAACTACTCCCATCCTCATAACCAATGACAAGCCTAGCACCAACACTAGAGGCAAAGAGAAAGAAGGTGAGCCTGCTGGGATAGAGGTACCTACAAAAACTGCTGACACTGAAGAACCCTCCACTCGAGATATAGAGGAAATCCTGAAAATCATAAAGAGAGTAACTTTAAAATAGTGGAGCAGCTGGGGAAAACCCCCTCCAAAATTTCCATGCTGTCATTATTACTCTATTTGGACGTTCATGCCCAGGCTCTTATCAAGTTCTTGAAGAAAGCCCATGTGCCCCAAGAAACCACTGCTGACCAATTCGAGAACTGTGTAGCAAGTTTAACGGCTGACAATGGATTAGGGTTCTCCGATGCTGATTTGACTCCTACAGGAAGGAACTACAACAAAGCCTTGCATATCTCTGTTGAGTGCAAGGGGACCACCCTGGCCCATGTCCTAATTGATATTGGCTCATCTTTAAATGTGTTACCCAAAGGTGCTTTGGACCGGCTAGATTATGAAGGACTGGTATTAAATCCAAGCGATATTGTTGTAAGGGCTTTCGATGGGTCTAAGAGAGTGGTTCATGGAGAGGTGGATCTCCCAATTAAATTTGGCTCACAGATCTTCAATTCTACCTTTTACATAATGGACATGCATCCCGCCTATTCTTGTCTACTTGGACGCCCTTGGATCCATGGGGCAGGGGCAGTAACATCCACCCTTTATCAAAAATTAAAGTATCCAGTCAAAGGGAAGATCGTTACTGTTAGCGGAGAAGAAAAATTTATGGTGAGCCATCTTAATTCCTTAAAGTATGTGGAAATGGATGGAGAATTAATAGAGACTCTGTCCCAGGCCTCTGAAATTATTCCTCCTATGGTTGCCACCACCAAAGTCTCCTCCAACATATCAAAAGCTGATGAAGTTGTACCAAGAATGATTTCGCTTAAGGATGCTCATGCCGTGGTCGAATATGGAAACTGTACTATCTGGGGCCAACTTCCCAACATTATATTTAAATAAGATAAATTCGAATTGGGTTTCACCATCAAAGTTCAAAAAGAAGTCAGGAACGCTTGCGTGGGAAAGATACCTCTCGGCATCGGAAATCATGAAGTGAATGTTGTAGAAGACTTTGATGATGGATGAACTTTCGAAGAATGGATCTACCATACGGTCGAAGGAAATCTCAACAATTGGAAGGAAAAGGATTTCACTCTCATCTCCTTCATTGAGGAGTAATTACTGTTTACTATTTTATGTCAATTCAAGAACTTCTGTCTGTAATCTTAATTTCCAAAACAATGACTTTTAAGCCATGTGCCTTGCCCGAGGCACTATGGTCCATTTGTTAAGGGTTTTGTTCATGTTCATTTATCATATGATCGTTTAATATAAACTATTGGACATTTTGGCATTCAAAATTTTGTGTTCATTGTCTTTCTTTTCCTTTATTACATTTTTTTCTCAATATTCATGTATCTTACATGCACACACGCACACACTTGGAGATGTTAATCCACTCTGGATATCATTGCCAATGACTACTATTTCCAGTTATGACTTTGAACATCCAATTTACCAAGCCGAAGACGAAAGTGAGGAAGATTGCAAAATACCAGGGGTACTAGCTAGACTTTTGATGCAAGATGAGAAAGCTATTCAACCTCATGAAGAGCCAGTCGAAGTTATCAACTTAGGTACTGAGATAGATAAGAGAGAAGTCAAGATTGGCGCTAACCTAAAAGATAGTATCAAGAGAAGATTGGTTCAGATGTTACATGACTATGCTGAAGTGTTTGCTTGGTCGTACGAAGATATTCCCGGGTTGGATACCGACATTGTGGTTCATCGTCTGCCAACGAAGGAAGATTGTTCTCCTGCTAAACAAAAGGTTCGTCGCATGCGGCCTGACATGTCTGAAAAGATAAAAGCCGAGGTAATGAAGCAGTTTGATATGGGTTTACTGGTTGTCACATCTTATCCTCAATGGGTTGCAAACATGGTCCCCGTGCCAAAGAAAGATGGGAAGGTTCGCATGTGTGTGGATTATAGAGATATGAATAGGGCTAGCCCCAAGGATGATTTCCCTCTACCACATATTTACGTCTTGGTTGACAACACCGCTCAACACAGAGTCTTCTCCTTCATGGATGGATTTTCTGGCTACAACCAAATCAAGATGGCCCCCTAAGTAATGGAAAAGACCACCTTTGTTACACAATGGGGCACCTTTTTCTACAAAGTTATGTTGTTCGAATTAAAAAATGCAGGGGCAACATATCAAAGAGCTATGGTAGCTTTATTTCATGATATGATTCATCATGAAATAGAAGTCTATATGGATGATATGATTTCAATACCGCAAACTGAAGAATAGCATCTCGATCACCTACACAAGTTGTTTGAGAGGTTGAAGAAGTACAAGTTGAGATTGAACCCTAATAAGTGCACGTTCAGAGTAATGTCTAGAAAGCTTCTAGGTTTTGTCGTCAGTGGTAAAGGCATCGAAGTTGATCCAGCAAAGGTAAAAACCATTCAAGAAATTCCATTCCTGGTTCTGAAAAGGAGGTCAGAGGATTCTTGGGTCATCTTAATTACATTGCTCACTTCATCTCTCACTTAACTTCTACTTGTGAGCCAATCTTTAAACTCTTGAAGAAAGATCAAGTAGTCAAATGGAACGACGACTGTCAAGCTGCCTTTGACAAAATCAAGGAATATTTGCTAGAGCCTCCTATCCTCATGACTCCTGTTGAAGGAATACCTTTGATCATGTACTTTACTATGCTAGATAATTCTATGGGGTGTGTGTTGGGCCAACATGACGAGTCTGGCCGAAAAGAGCATGCAATATACTACCTGAGCAAAAAGTTTACCGACTGTGAAACAGGATATTCACTGCTCGAGAAAACTTGTTGCACTCTAGCATGGGCTGCTCGCTGGCTAAGGCAGTATATGTTGACTCACGCCACTCTATTGATTTCTAAGATGGACCCTATCAAGTACATCTTCGAGAATCCCGCTCTCTCCAGACAGATAGCTAGATGGAAAATGATTCTGATTGAATACAATATTCAATATACAACACAAAAAGCCATCAAAGGAAGTATATTAGTAGATCATTTGGCTCATCAAGCTGTTGATGACTATCAATCTATGAACTTTGACTTCCCGGATGAGAATATCATACTAGTGACCGACTGTGCAAAACCTGGACCGTATGACGAACCTGAACAAGGATCCCGATGGACTATGGTTTTTGACGGAGCTTCCAACGCTTTGGGCAATGGAATTGGTGTTGTGATTATTTCTCCTGAGGTTTGCCACACTCCTTTCACTAGTATATTGTGCTTCGATTGTACGAACAATATGGATGAATATGAAGTATGCATCTTGGGTCTAAAGGCTTCCATTGACTTAAGGATCAAGCATTTGGATGTATTTTGAGACTCCTCTCTAGTAATTAGCCAAGTAAAGGGAGAATTGGACACCAAGCATCCTAACCTAATTCCATACAAGGAGCTTGTGTTAACTCTGATTCCATGCTTCGAGGAGATCACCTTTGAGAATTTCCCTAGGGAGGAAAATCAATTAGCCGACGCTTTAGCCACAATGTCTTCCATGTTCAAGTTAAAATAGGACAACAAAGCTCCTATGATTACAATTGAGAGATTCGACGAACCTGCGCACTGCTGCGAGCTTGACACTGACGAAGAGAAACCATGGTCCCATGAGGTGAGGAGATATCTTGAATCACAAGAATATCCCAAAGGGGCTTCCATCAATGATAAGAAATTCTTGCAAAATTTTCAGCCAAATTCTTTCTAAGCAACGAAATCCTCTACAAGCGCAACCATGATTCTACTCTACTCTGGTGTGTGGACAAGAAGGAGGCAAAGAAAATTATGGAAGATATGCATAATGGCCTCTTTGGGACCCACTCTAGTGGACACACTATGGCCAAGAAAAATCCTGAGGGCTAGTTACTATTGCTCCACAATGGAAACTGATTGTCATCATCACTCAAGGACTTGCCATAAGTGTCAAATCTATGCTGACAAGGTTCATGTACATCCTATTCCTCTAAATGTCATGACTGCTCCATGGTCGTTTGCAATGTGAGGCATTGACATGATTGGAGAGATCAAACCTACTACCTCAAATGGACACCATTTCATCCTGTTTCCATTGATTACTTTACCAAGTGGGTCGAAGCTGCTTCATATGCCTTAGTTACCAAAAAATTTGTAGCCAGATTCATCAAGCATAATCTCATCTGTCGTTACGGTATCCCCGAAAGGATTATCACCGACAATGGAACTAACCTCAACAATGCTATAATTACGGAACTCTGCACTCAGGTCAGAATCAAGCATCACAATTCTTCTCCACACAGACCCAAGATGAATGGCACAGTGGAAGCTTCCAATAAAAATATCAAGAAGATTGTGTAAAAGATGGTGATAACATATAAAGATTGGCATGAGATGTTACTGTTTGCTCTCCATGGCTATCATACTTCGGCTCGCACGTCAACTGGGGTAACTCCTTTCTCCTTGGTTTATGGCATGGAAGTCGTCTTGCCCGTAGAAGTTCAAATTCCCTCTCTAAGGATAATGAAAGAATTAGGTCTAGGCGAAGATGAATGGATTCAGACTAGGTTGGATCAACAGAACTTGATTGACGAGAAGTGGATGGTTTCCGTTTGCCATGGTCAGATGTATCAAAAGAGTATGATCAAGGTGTTCAACAAAAAGGTAAAGCCTCAAGTGTATCAATCTGGATACTTAGTAATCAAGCGCATCATTCTTCCACAAAGCGACCCCAGGGGAAAATGGACTCCCACTTACGAAGGATCATTTGTTTTAAAGAAAGTTTTCTCTGGTGGTGCCATGATACTGTCTATTATGGATGGGGAAGATTTCCCACATCTCGTAAACGCGAACGTAGTTAAAAAATACTATGCATACAATGACCCACTAGGTTGACACGCCTAGGAAAAAATGTGGGCATCTCGGTGAACCAAAGAGGTTCGGGAAAAAGTTAGGGATATATGCAAAAGATTGTACACCCGATAAGTCGAAAACCTGAAAGGTCAGCTTGGGCAAAAATAGGTATCCTGGTGGGCTGAAAACCCGAAAGGGCGGTCCAGGAAAAAGTTAAGGATTAAAGCATATGATTATGTCCAGTGGGATCTCGACAACCAACTTTATTACCAAAATCCGAAGTTCAAATGGTCCAAAATCAATCCAATCAACTTCGTTCAACGACAAGGGTTTGCTCGAAGACATAAAGGAAATAGCAGAGTGGGGACAATGAGATCACTTCCACATGGATATTATTTTTGTTTTCACTATGTACACTTTTCATTTCCTCTTACTAGGATCTCTGTCTCTTTTTCAAAAAAGCCTATTCATGGGCAAAACATCAATACAAATATACTTTGAAGTACAAACTTTTTTGTTTTTTTATTCTGTTTTGAGTGCGAAGATGTCCAATGACTAAAATTGAATGAACATATACATATGAACATGATTAAACTTTTAGAAAATATATGCTTCAAAGCAGTGAAATGCATCTCCTTAATTGAATTCGAGATATCCCCACAGAGTTATTTCATTAGCATTATCCTCCCAAATTTGGATTCATAAACTCCCCAGCTGAGTTGGTCTTAAAAGGGAGCCTTGAGAAATTCTTCTTAAGGAATATCCTCCCCGGCAGTTCACCCAATATCCTTTTCAACAGGGTTTATTTCCCCAATAAATGACAAAATTCCCCAGCTTGAGTGTTCCTCTCCGACTATTACAAATCAAGGGACCACAACCCCTCTTCCCTAGTAGAATTTTCTAAATCCCCAGTAAGTTACTGTAAAGCCTGGAACCTGACCAGGTAATAGTTAACTTCTTTATTCCCAACAAGTTGGTGTGAAACCTGGAACTCGACCAGATAAGAACTAACCTTCAAGAGATAATTTCCCACCAGAGCAATGGAAGACTAGAAATCCCGAACTCTTTTCCCCAAGCAGAGATCAACACTCTCCACAGAGTCTTCTCAAACAAGTCAATATTCCCCAACGAAGTTTCTTCTCAACAAGGCAGGAATCCCCAATGGAAATACTCTAAACAAGGTATGAATAGGAACATACTCTCCATCCCCAGCAGCAATCTGAGACTTCATTTCCCAAGGCTCACCAGCATTTGTCAAGGATTTATTTTCCCAGACAAAGATACACTTCAATAACATTTCACATTCATACATCATATAACATACACATACAATATAATCTCATTTATTTTGAGAACATCATCACACCATGCATACTTCTGCATGAAACTAACCCTCTTCATTGTAGAAAATTCAATCAAATCAAAGACCTCTTCTGGTTAGATTTAGTTCTTCCAGTTAAAGACAGGCGAATCAAAGACCTCTTATGGTTAGATTTAGTTCTTCCAGTTAATAATAGGCGATCAATCAAGTCCTCTTCTGGTTAGATTTAGTTATTCAAGTTAATAATAGGCGATCAATCAAGTCCTCTTCTGGATGGATTCATTTCTTCTAGTTAATAATAGGAGATCAATTAAGTCCTCTTCTAGATGGATTCACTTCTTCCAATTAATAATAGGCGATCGATCAAGTCCTCTTCTGGATGGATTCACTTCTTCCAGTTAATAATAGGCGATCAATCAAGTCATCTTCTGGATGAATTCACTTATTCCAGTTAATAATAGGTGATCAATCAAGTCCTTTTCTAGATGGATTCACTTCTTCCAGTTAAACACAGGCGAATCAAAGACCTCTTCTGGTTGGATTTATTTTTTCCAGTTAAAGACAGGCGAATCAAAGGCCTCTTATGGTGAGATTTATTTCTTCCAATTAATAATAGGTGTTCAATCAAGTCCTCTTCTGGATGGATTCACTTCTTCTAGTTAATAATAAGTGATCAATAAATACCTCTTCTAGTTAGATTTATTTCTTCCAGTTAAAGACAGGAGAATCAAAGACCTCTTCTGGTTACATTTATTTCTTCCAGTTAAAGACAGGCAAACAAATACCTCTTATGGTTAGATTTATTTCTTCCAGTTAAAGACAGGCGAATCAAAGACCTCTTCTGGTTAGATTTAATTCTTCCAGTTAAATACAGGCGAACAAAGACCTCTTCTGGTTAGATCTATTTCTTCCAGTTAAAAAAAGGCGAAACAAAGACCTTTTTTGTCACCATGGATGGCATCCATAAGCCCATCTCCTAAAAATCTCCATCATCTCTCCAAATGGAATCTATAAGACCATTCCCAATTCAACACATCCTCGAGTGAAAATTTATGGGCACTTTAGTGTTCAATCATCTTTCACCTTCAAGTCACGAAAGGCAGATCTAGCAATCTCACTCTTCAGGTTCAAGAAGATTGAACAGGGGCGGCTGTTGTACCCAAAATTTGCCCTCTCATCCCTCAATAATTATCTCACAAGATTTCTATTGGGTCAAGACTGCATAAGGTTCAATCAGAAAGATACTTCCTCAACACTGATGACTCAAAGCTAGAGTTTGAATTTGCACAAGTACTATTGGAATTTTAATTCCCCATGTAGTTTCATGGATCATATTGGGCTCTCAAGCATCAAATCAAAGAAGGGAAAGTTTTCTTTGATTCATATGCTTCGATTGGGAATTTGAATTCCTTCGAGCAAGCTTGGTTCATAAGCTTCGATTAAGCAAAAAATATCTGCAGGCTTGCTTCGATTTAGAAGGCAATGGCCTCCTGCAGGCTTGCTTCGATTCATAAGGCAATGGCCTCCTGCGGGCTTGCTTCGATTCAGAAGGCAATGGCCTCCTACAGATTTTCTTCGATTCAGAAGGCAATGGCCTCTTACAGGCTTGCTTCGATTCAGAAGGAAATGGCCTCCTACAGGCTTGCTTCGATTCACAAAGCAGTGGCCTCCTACATGTTTGGTTCGATTCATAAAGCAGTAGCCTCCTTCATGCTTGCTTCGATTCCACCTCTAAACCCTTTAACACACATAGTTTCTACACTATGAATTACATTTGGTGGACCGTTAGAAAAACATGCAATTAGTGGAAATAATTAATTTTTTCTTCCCTTGAGTTTGGTCGAAGGTTGGACCTGCGTGATCAAAACAAAAGGACTTAAAGTGGTATATTCAGCGGAAGACGGACCATTCGAAAAACATTCAATTAGTGGAAACAATTAGTTTTGTCTTCCCTCGAGTTTGGTCGAAGGTTGGACCTACGTGATCAAAACAAAAGGACTAAAAGTGGTATATCCAGCCGAAGGTGGCCCATTTAAAGAACATACATTTGGTTCATTCGAGGGACACACAATTGGTGGAAACGAATATTGCTTTGATGAGCCTGGTCAAAAGTTATGGAAGGATGGAGTATTCGATTCAAGGAATCAAGTTGAAAACAGAATCCATAGGCCAGGCTACACGATCTTGCTTTTCAGGCCTCAAACTTGTGTCTCACTCCATAATTAATTGTTTACACAATTAATTAAGCTCTTACCCAAGTGTTTAAAGTATTGTTTAATCCAACTTTCCATTAATGGCATAAAGTCATCATTGCCACTTTTAGAAAAGTTTTTATTAAGCCTTGCACTTGTCCCTTCTGCACACATATCCCCTATAAACTAGAAGCAATAGGTCTAGGGCTTCCAACAACTTCAGACCATGCTTGTACAACACCTTGAAACCTGTTTTCCACTTTTCTTCAAAAAAAGCAAGTCACCTAGTCAAAACCCTACAACAGGGAGATCCCTTGTGTAAAACATCTCTAACCTTTTCTCTATAAATATATAGACCATTTTCAAATCAAAGGGTAAGATTTTTGTTGTGTTAAAAAATCCTCAAACACTCCTAAACTCTCAAAAACTCAGAATCTCAATCCAAAGCCACATTGCTTATCATTTTTGGTTTTTTTGAAGAACCAACTCCAGAATCCTTCGAGCATCTTCCATTTCTTCCATTCGAACACCATCCATACACCATATATAGAGAGAGATTACTAGCCTAGAACACTCCCAAAATCTCAAATACCTCCTTGCGTTCTTTTGGCCTTTCGATTCACTAAGCCTCCATATACCAACTCTTCGATTCAAGTGATTTTCAAAGCCAAGTAACAACTGGAATAACTTCATGGAGGTTGAAGCAGGCTTAATCCATCATCAAATTGTTCTTGGAGGCTCTGTCAAAGTACCTCAAGTTTCGCTCCAAGAGGTAAGTTTTCTTAAACTTGGATCTTTTCATTCGAACATCATTTGTATATAAAAATAAAAGAAAAGATGTAGATATCATATCTAGGAAGTTGACCATTCTCTTAGTTTCGATTATCACTGCTTATACATTGAGAAATTCAACTCAGACTAGTTAGGATTTGATTTTGGTACCAAACAAATTTATGTTAACCTCTGATATGTAGCTTTCGAAAGTTACATAGTTAGATTTGTATTCAAACTTTAGACAGGATTGATATTTACTCTTTTCGATTTGGTTGAGAATCAAAGCTTTTAAGAGCTTAACATGGTGATACATATCCCTGCGCTCGAAGGAAGAAGAATTTGAGCATTTCAAACATTCAGAAACAGGTTCATTTTGTACCTAATCGAAGTTATCTTATGAACGGATGAAACAGACCACCCTATTGGTACAAACAGCACGCGCGAAAGACATTTATATATCAGGTCCTGGGTTCAAACCTTGGTAGGACCATAATAGTTTTTATCATTTGTTTGTTTCCTTTTCTTTTTAAAAAACTTCAAACATTTTTCCAACCAATCAAAATAACTCCTTTTGATTTGAATTTTTGCACACTATTTATTTATAATGTTTATTTTACGAATATATAAAAATATCACAAAAAATATTTTATTTTCATAATAATTTTAATTAACGAAAACCTTTCTTTAAAAAAATCAAAACAAACTCATTTCCTTACTCATTCATGCCTTGTACATTATATACATTTCAATATTTATACATTTATTCAAATTCAATATGGTTGTAATAGATAATTAGGATTTAAATTCTTACAAATCCCCATTTGTAAATTTATACACCCCATCCTCAAATGATGTAATAACTTAGTAAATTTACTTTCCGCAATTTACCGCTTTGATATAAATTCTTAGTAATTAGGGTGTGTATGGAAAGATAAAATAAACACTTAGAAAACCCTAATCCAATATAAATCAAGCATGAAATATAAACACTTGCACACTTTCACCTCTAGGGTTAATTACACTTGTTGCCTTGAGAAAATGGTCATAATATGCATGTGAGACGTCTTAGAAAAAACAATAAAAAAATACAATATCATAGTCCCTCGATGATGCTTCGAATGTTGCCTTAAAAATGATCTTAGTCCCTCAAGAGAAATGCTAAGATATCTCACAAAATTGTTATTCATGACTTTACGATGACCCACGCCCATCCCTTCACATCCAAAATTGTCTTCTATCGAGAGATATGAAGGTTAAAATCTCCTCTCGATGTGATTCAAGATACTTAAATACAAAAATAAACCAAATTTTTGGCCCTAAGATGCCATGTAATGTTTATGATTATGAATGAAAAAAGAAAATTTTATCATGGGCATATAAGATGCCATTGGGAATAAAAGAATGTAGACAATACTACAACTCAAAACTATCAAATAAAGAGGGTTCATCCAGGAAAATAAATCACTGGGGAACGACATAACTCTAGAAAAAACTATGTGATGGGAAAAACCAAAATCACACGCAAAAAAGTAAATCAAATATGATTCCATAAGGGAAAGATCAACTCTATCTGGGACCAACCCAAAGAGGAGGAAATTTAAATCTATTGGTAAAAACTCAAAGAGAATGAAAGGACTAAACTCTATCTGGGACCAACCCAAAGAGGAGGAAATTTATAGGAAAAATACTCAATTTGGTCCCTTAACTATACCCTTGTGTTAACATTTGTCCCTTAACTTTTTTTCGTGTCATTTTGGTCCCTTAACTTTCAAAATATTTCATTTTAGTCCTTTTTGTCTATATAGCGATAGATTTAGCGACGAATTTCAATGTTTTTCCGTCGCTAATTAGACAAAAAGGAATAAAATGAAATTTTTGAAAGTTAAGGGACCAAAATGCCACGGAAAAAAGTTAAGGGACCAATGTGAAACCAAGGGTATAGTTAAGGGACCAAAGTGAGTATTTTGCAAAATTTATATCTATTTGGAAAAACCCAAAAAGAATTAAACAGAGACTTAACTCTATCTGAGACCAATCCAAAGAATAGGAAATTCAAATATATTAGGAAAAACCAAAAAAGAATAAAACAAAGAATCAACTCTATCTGGGACCAACCAAAGAGGAGGAAACTTAAATCTATTAGGAAAAATTCAAATAGAATGAAACAAAGACTCAAATATACCTAGGATTGTTAGGTCTGTGATTTTAGGGTTTGCAACAGTTTTGGTAAAACAAATAGTTGACAAAAAATCTATCAACATGTTCTATTTGGAAAGAACATGTTTTGTATCCTAATATTGAGCAAGATGTCATAACATCTTGACCAACTGAGTATTGTTCCTTTTTGGTTTCTTGAGACTGCCACTGGGATTGGGGTAGGTATTTTTATCACTGCGGTGATTGGAAGTGAGAGTGATTTCTCATATCTATGAGGTGTCTAGGTAGAAGTTATACCGGGTAGGTATTAAGTGACAGGTTGTAAACGGGGGAGTTTAGCTTCGAATTAATACTACTAATAATGGATTTCCTTCCTGGCTTGGTAGCTCCCAAAGTAGGTGAGTTTGCACCGAACTGGGTTAACAATTTTGTGTGTTCATTTACTTTCTGCAAGTTGTAATTCTGCATAGTTGTCATCTTATTGCTATTTTGACAGCAAATGTCATAACATCTATTGTGACATTATGTGTTATTGAGACATTTGTCTTGACTTCTGTTGTTGTGCGTGCCATAATTTTAATTGGAATCAAAAGTAGGCACCCTATTCTTTTTACTGGGTGAGATTTAGGGATATATTTTTTGGCACTATAGAGAAAGAAGGAGGATATAAAAATATACCACCCATGTTTGATGGGTTAAACTATGACTGGTGGAAAATTAGAATGATAGATTTTCTGAAGACTATGGACAACAAAGCTTGGAAGGCTGTTTTGAAAGGATGGAAGGATCCTGTTGTGAAGGAAATTGACAGAGATGGGAAAGAGAATGGAATTCAAACTATGAGACCTGAATAAGAGTGGTGTGAAGATGATGATAAAGAAGCTATTGGAAATTTCAAGGCTTTGAATCCTCTGTTCAATAGAGTTGAAAAAAATGTGTTCCTGCTGATTAATACTTGTACTGTAGCCAAGGAAGCTTGGGAAATTATCAAGATAACTTATGAAGGTGCATCTTGAGTGAAGATTTCAAGACTTCAACTTCTCACTTTAGAATTCGAGAATTTGAGGATGGATGATGATGAGATAATTCAGGAATATCATATGAAGATTATTGAAATTGTCAGTGCATCTAGTGCATTAGGAGAGAAGATGTGAGAAGCAAAGCTAGTCAGAAAGATTCTTAGGTCATTGCCTAGTAGATTTAACATGAAGGTTACAATAATTGAAGAAGGTTAGGACATCAACAACATGAGAGTTGATGAACTTATTGGGTCAATTCAAACATTTGAATTGGCTATTGATGACAAGGCTGAGAAAAAGAACAAAGGCATAACTTTTGTATCTAATATTGAAGATGATAAAGGTCAAACTTAGTTGAACATTGATAAGGATTTGTATAATACCATTGTTCTACTTGGAAGGAAATTCAATAGAGTATTAAAAAGATTGGACAAAAGAGGAAGATCAAATGTCAAGAACATTTCATATGACATCAGTAACAATCTTGATTCTCAAAAGAAAATAAGACCAGAAGAGAAGTCAAGTCAAAATAGAGGCATTCAATGTTTTGAATGTGAAAGATATGGTCATATTAGACCAGAATGTCCCAACTTCTTCAAGAAATCTCCAAAGGGTTTCACTGCATCTTGGTCTGATGAAGATAAGTCAAAAGATGAAGACAATTCTGAGACTACCGAACTTGTGTTGGCTCTATCAGGCAGATGTGCAGATGAAGTAGAAGCTTGTTATGAGAATGATATTTATGAAGACAGGGATGTATCCTACAAGGATACTTGTGACATGTGTGAAGAAATCCTTAAAAAGGAGGAAGAGAAAATAAAGATAATTGCTGATTTGGAAAATGAAACGAAGCAACTCCTAAGTATTGTTTCTCATCTACAAACTGAGGTAACACGCTTAAATTCGAAGCTCGATAACTTGACTGATTCCATAAATATGGTGAAAGAGGATGAAGATACAAGAGCTTATTATCAATCAAATAATAAACTAAGGAGAATGTTAGAAGAGGAAGTCTTTCCTTTTGAGGAGAAGAAAGAGATCAACAAGTCCAAGCACATGTAACAACATCCTAGTAGAAAAAGTGAATTTTTAAATCAACCTCAATCTACTTGGAGATAACACTATTATGGTGACTCTGGTTATATAAATCCTTTTTGCTTCAAATTATATGGCGATAAAAAATCTCCAGTTCGTTCCAAGTCTAAGAAAATGAGCAAGAAGATAAGTATTGAAAATACGGATATTAACCTTATAGCTCATACTTCCTTGAGAGACTCAACTAGGGAAGACTGGTACTTTAACAATGGATGTTATAGACATATGACATGGGTCTAGAAGATGTTGGTGGATGTCAAGCCTCATCCTACAGGCTTTGCTAGATTTGGTGATGGTTTTAATGGAGAAATCAAAGAAGTTGGAAAGCTGATGTGTGATGGTTGTCCCAGGTTAGAAGATGTGCTATTTATCAAAGGATTGACTTCTAATCTTATTAGCATTAGCCAACTATGTGACCAAGTTTTCTAGTCAAATTCTGAAAATCAGAATGTCTGGTCAAAGATGAGAAAGAAGTTGTTCTAATGAAAGGGATAAGGTTCAAAGACAAATGTTATTTATGGGAATCTCAAATAGTTACTTACTCTTCCACATGTCTAAGAACTAAGGAGAATGAAGTGAATATATGGAACCAAAAACTTGGACATCTTCATTTCAAAATAATGAAGGAAGTCATATCTGAAGGAGCCATTACAAATAGGCCAGAGCTCAAGATTGAAGAAGGAGAAGTCTGTGATAAGTGTGAAACTAAAAAAGAAAATCATGATGTCACACCCAATGTTGCAGCATCAGACTACTTCTAATGTTTTTGAACTTCTTCATATGGATGTAATGGGACCATTACAAATAGATATCCTAGGAGGTAAAATGTATGTCTTTATGGTTATAGATGATTATTCTGGATATACTTGGATGAATTTTCTTAGACAAAAATCATATACCTTTGAAGTCTTCAAAGATCTGTGTCAAAGAATTCAAGAAGAGAAGATGAGTTTGATTGTTAAAATCATAAATAACAATGACAAGGAGTTTATGAATGCAAATTTTTTTGAATTTTGTGATTCAGAAGGAATAAGCCATGAGTTCTTTTATTCCTGGAAAACTCAGAGAGATGGAATTGTTGAGTAAAAGACTAGATCAATACAAGAATCAGCTAAAGTAATGCTTAGTGCTAAGCAATTTCCATTTGAGTTTTGGGTTGAAGCTATGAATACTGCTTATTATATTCATAATAGGGTCACCTTGAGGGGAGGTACTGTCTCTACTCCCTATGAGCTATGGAAAGGAAGGACATCTAAAGTCAAATACTTTCATATTTTTGGAAGTAAATGTCAGATCTTTGTTTCTAAAGATCAAGTGGACAAAAACGATCCCATGGAGATGAAGGGATATTTCTGGGTTACTCTTCAATCAAAAGATCTTATAGGATTTATAAATCCAAAAATGGTATGACAATGGAATCTATTAATGTGAGAGTTGATGATTCAATTGCTGAAGAGAGGTTGGATGTCAGAGACAATGGTGGAACATCATATGTGCAAATTTATGAAGCACTAAGAGAGGAGACTAGTGAATTCACAAATACTGAGTCAGTGAATTCTCAATCTACCACGGGTCTATCTACTTAGGGACATATAGAAAAATTCAAGGATCTAAAGCAAGTCACCCTGATAAAGGTAACATCACTAAATTTAAATAGAAAATATCATATAGATATGGATGTGTTGCCTTGAGGGAAACATGAGAAAGTTTATCTGAAATGATGTTCAAGAGGTGTGATGTGAAGAGAGATGTCATGACATTTTATAGTGAAGATATGAATTCTTTCAGATATCTCATTCAACATGACTGGAACAAGGAACTTGGTAGTAGTAAGCAACTGATCAGGAATCTTATTGAAGGAAAGAATGATACTCTAGAGCTTATGGATAACAAGGAACAACTTGTTGTTATAAAAAAAGTGGGATTAGAACTTATACTATTGAACAATTATAGCAATTATAGAAATGGAGGAATGCAACTAGTGTTGCATCTTTCCTCTATACTTTGAGGCATGACATGCCTAGACAAAGTGCTATTGAGAAGGGATGAGAGGAAAGTATTATGAAAGACAATGGGGATGGATACAACACCTAGGAATGTAGAAGACTCTTTGACAAGGGAAAGAGGTGGAAAACCACCTGAAGCTAGCCAAGAAGTTATGTTTCCATCTGTGGTATTTCTACTGTGTAATATGTGTGTCTCCAATGCTATGTGTGTTTCCATCTGTTATAATGTGTACTCTATGTTTCCACTGCTTGTGTACATTTAGATTATTTCTTTTTGTTAATATTTTGGACAAAAAGGGGGAGTAAAGTGTTTATGTCCTGATGTTACATCACATGTCTGGACATGTTGATCTATCATTGAGATAGGACTGTGTGCTACTACTTTTGGGTGAACAACTATTTGTGTTTGTGTGGTTGCTCATACAACTATTCAGGGAGAGAATGATTGTTCGTGCTTGTGTATATTGAAGCTACTGTTGCTGCTTATGTTGTTCTGCTGCAAGTACTCTGGTGTGGGATTTTCCCTTGAGGGGAGAACCTATTATGTATGACAGGGGGAGTTCTATACTTGTCTGATTGTACAAGCTTCCGAGTTGTGTTGTATTTTCTTGTAGTGTTATTCCTCTCTCCAGGATATTTAGTCTTTGGTTGTTTTAGCCAAAATTTGCCAAAGGGGAAGATTGTTAGGTCTGTGGTTTTATGGTTGGAAATAATTTTGGTAAAACAAATAGTTGACAATAAATCTATAAACATGTTCTATTCGGGAAGAACATGTTTTGCAGCCTAATGTTGAGAAATATGTCATAACATCTTGACTAGCTGGTACAACAGTGTATACAAATACTTATTTGATAGATGTTCTATCAAATGTTGTAACATGTTGCAACAAAACATCATATCAGTACAACTGGATATTTATCCTTGAAGATTTGATTGAAAAATATGAGATTCTGGAAGTTTCTAGTACTTATAAAAGACGCAGCCAATCAAGGAATGTTAGGAATAATTGCAGATCTGATTTATTTCACAAAAAGAATCCTTGAGGGTTTTTAGGAAATATTTTAAAGATAAGGGTTTAGGGTTTGATAGTCCTTAGGTTCTCCGTGTGTTTTTGTCTGTCCTCGTGTATCTTTGATGCATTTGAGTTGAGTTATTGTTACTTGTTTATCAAGTTATTATTCTCCTCGAAGCTTTTAAGCAAAAGTTGAGTATTGTTCTCAGTGAAGCTTTTAAGAAAACTAAGTATTTGTAATTTGGAAGTGTGTTCTTCCTTTTTGGTTTCTTAAGGCTGCCACTGGGATTGGGGTGGGTCTTTTATCACTGGGGTGATTGGAAGTGAGAGGGATTTCTCATATCTAGGAGGTGCCTAGGTAGAAGTTACACTGGGTAGGGATTATTAGAGAAGTTATAAACGGGGGAGTTTAGCTTCAAATTAATACTTCTAATAATGGATTTCTTTTATGGCTTGGTAGCCCCTAGAGTAGGTGAGTTTTCACCTAACTGGGTTAATAAGTCTGTGTGTTCTTTTACTTTCTGAAAGTTATAATTTTGCATACTTGTTATCTTGTTATTGTTCTGTTAGCAGACGTTACAACATCTGTTGTGACATTGTATGTTGTTGAGAAATCTGTCTTGACTTCTTTTGTTGTGCGTACCAGAATTTTAGGGACCAATCCAAAGAAGAGAAAATTCAAATCTATTGGGAAAAATCCAAAAAGAATGAAACAAAGAGTCAATTCTATCTGAGACCAGCCCAAAGAGGAGGAAATGGAAATACAAACCCTATTGAGGATAAAAGCCCTGAATGGGTAGTAAATACCAAAGGAAATGATTACCATCTATCAACCGTGTGATAGTTTAACACAGGTAAACATTCAAAGATATAATGAATACCATCTATTATCCACGTGATAGTTTAACATAGGTAAACACAAAAGGTTACGGATAAACCTATTTCTTAAGCAAGACATTATTTGCTATCAAGAATAAAAATTCAATCTAGGAACAAACTAGAAAGAAATGATCAACAAGACTCAACTCAATGAAGGAAGTAACTCGAATGTGTATTATGTTCTATCCTAATAATATAAACTGGGAAAGAACGCTGAATAAAATTCTTCCACAAGAGAAAAACTAAGTGAGTAATTGAAAGAGATATACTCTTTCTGCTTATGGGGACACTCTATTGGAGGGGAGAAGTACTCCACGAGGGGATAAACAACACATAGGAGAGTAAATCAGAAACATCAAAAAATGAAAATGAGCATGAACCTAAGTTAGGCTATGCCTGATGTATGAATAAATGTTATGATGATGTGTATGCTGATAAGACAATCACAAACTACACTGGAGATAACCAGACAAAACACTTCAGTACAACCAACACTCGACTAAATCATATCCAAGATGGAAATCCTGTTAGAGAGTAAGCATACAACCAATGCATCAAAGTCCTATTACAAGGCTTAACTCCTCAGAGGAAATAAAATACAACTTAGGAAATAATCAGAGCACAAACTTCCAATGACAACAATCCACTAAATGGATACAAAGGTGTTTCACATATTCCACTAGAGGTAACGATAGAGGTGTTTGGAGAAATACCAACCATCTTCCATGCTTCACTTGGAAAACAACATATAAACTCTATCAGAGATGATAACATCACATATGTTGAGGAAAATCAATAGATAAGCTCCACCAGGGAAAACCAACAAGGTATCCTACTACGGGAGAAAACAAATGTTGGGAAAACACTAGGCACTCCTCTTGGGAATTAACAATCCTGTTGGCAAATATCATGCTAAGACACCTTGTGGGAAACAAACACCACACCAACACATAATAGCATGCTAAAAATAATCCGTTCAAGGATAATCAAAGGAGACTTCTTAGTTCAAGAGGCAGAAAGCTACATTCCATGCTTCAAGATTAGTCCATCCTTGGAATAGCTATTTTTTATTCTTCTTGATTCATAAATAAAATTAAAATGTTTTTTGTAATTCCAAAAAAATGATTTATTATTTAAACTTTTTGTTTCAAACATTACTATCAACAATAAATGATATTTTTTCAAACAAAATTAAATAAGAGTTGCAAATAAATGGATAAAGGCTCAAACTTTATTGATATAATGGTAGTCCGTAAATGGCGTGACTTCATAGATGATTACAAAGTTTATGAAAATGGTAAATACAATGACCATTATTCTCCCTAAAAACACTGAACTCTAGTGATTAGGCTTCAGTTGAGAAGTGATGAGACTTTGATGAAGATTGTTACTTCAAACGATCAGGTCTTGTCTGATGCAGTTAATTTCCATGAATCCCTAACTTTTTCCTAGATTTCCCTTTTGGGTTTTCAATTTACCTGGATATTTTTTTTTATGTTTCTAATTTTTTCCTGGACCGTCCTTTCGTGTTTTCAACCCACTGAGACACTCACTTTTTCCTAAGCAGCCCTTTCGGGTTTTCGACATAGCGAGCTATTCTTTTATTTTTTAGGTGAAGTATTTCTTGACTGCATCAGCATTCATGGAACGTGGCAGGTCCTCACCATTCATAGTTTTAACAATCAATGCACAACTAGAGAAGACTTTCTTGATAACATATGTACCTTCATAGTTAGGAGTCCACTTGCCCTTAGAATCAGTATTGAAAGATATGATCTCTTTGAGCACGAGGTCACCTTCTCTGAATTCACGAGGTTTGACCTTTTTATCAAAATATTGTTTCATTCTTTTCTAGTATAATTGTCCATGACACAAGGTAGTCATTCTCTTTTCTTCAATCAAATTCAGCTTCTCAAACATGTTCTGGACCCATTAAACCTCGTAAAACTTCATTTCCGATAAGATGCACCGAGATGGAATCTCAACCTCTATGGGGATCACTACTTCCATACCATAAACAATAGAGAAAGGGGTTGCCCTTGTTGAAGTGAGAACAAATGTACGATACTTATGCAAAGCAAAAAGGAGTATCTCATGCTAGTCCTTGTATGTAACAACCATTTTCTAGATAATCTTCTTGATATTCTTATTAACAACTTCAACATACTCATTCATCTTGGGCCTGTAAGGAGAAGAGTTGTGATGTTCAATCTTGAAACTTTCACAAAGCTATTTCATCATCTTGTTATTCAAATTTGAGTTTTTGTCGGTGTGTTGTACCCCAATTTTGGCCCCTAAGATCCCCTCATCATACCATGTTGATTCCATCACAACAAGATCACATTAGGATTCTTGGTTCCCCTCCCTATATTTAGCTTTGCTCTTTGAGGAATCACCAAGCACCTTGACTTGTGTTCTTTTAGTATCATGAATATTTTTGTCTTTATTTCTTCTTTTAATTAATAAAATGCAATGTTGGTTTGTCTTGCTTGTTACTTATGTAGGTAAAGGCAATGAGATTCAGCAAGTTGCTCTATGGGTTCATCAGTTTATTTCCATGCCCTAGTCAATAAAGCTTGAGAATTTCAAACCTCACCATTGGATTTTCTTTGTAGGAAATGTCATGGCAGGGTTATTTTGGTTCACCACATTTCAATATTATCAAATTTGGTTCAAAAGTACAAGGGATTGATTGGAGAAGTTGTCATGCTTGGACAAGGCTTTGTTCCCATTGGTCACAAATGCATATTTCTCTCAATTCTCAAGATATGGAAGTGGTTTTAGTGGATATGAGTTTTCATTTTCATCCTCAATAACTTCTATTTACAAAGCATTTGTGTTGGTACAAGAAGTTTGTTCAAAATTGTCAAGGTTCCTCAAAGCATTTTCTTGACCTAGGAGCTAGGGTTTTGAACTTCAAAGAAGTATATCTTGCTCATATTTTGGTATTTTTGAGTTATTCCAAATACATACTTCTCTTAAAATGGTTATAAACAAATCACTTCAAAATTTCCAAGGAGTTTTCATGTGGAAGAAACTTGATGATGAAGAAATGTTACAAGTCCTTCAGGTGAACCCCCAATTTCTCATGTGTGACTTAAAATGATCATAACTTGGTCAATTTTTATTACCTTGAGCCCATTATTTTTCCACAATGATATTGAGGATGTGAAATTTATGCCTCATTTTATGTTCAAAGTGATAAAATGGATGGAAGATGCCCTAAGGATACAAAAGATTATAGGTCATTTCATGATTTTTTGCCAACTTCAACAATTCATAACTCTCTCAATTTTTGGAGATTTTGAATGGTTCAAGTTTCAAAATGTCATTAAAGAGGTCTATTTCATTCCATATTTTTTTGTCAAGAGAAAATTCCAAGTGGAAGGCCATGTTTGGATGCAAAACATTATAGGTCACTTTTGAAGAAAAATTTGAAATATTTCTAAGTATGGAAAGTCAACCTTTTTTACCCAACTTTGACTCAATGCAACTTTCATCTCAATCATCCATTTTATTCCATTCTTTTTCCATTGCAAAGCTTGTAACCTCATCTTTTTAAAGAATCAAGAATCATACCTTAAGACCCCTTGAGTTGAGAATGCCATTGGATTGAACTTAGTAACTTGGAATTGAACTTTCTTCATAAGTCAGAATTTGAAATTCATGTTTTGGCCTCTAAACATCAAATTAGCATGTGTTTGTGATCTAAACATGTTTAACCAAGTTTCCAAAGTGGATTAGAGCCTTAAAACGTAAGGATTGGATGAGTTTTGATGGAAATCAGATCACACTTTGCTCGTGCATCAAGTTCACACGATTTCCCTCCAAACTTCATCATTTCACATGCTTGAACATTCCATTTGATTCCCTATAAATAGAGGGTAATTCCCCATTTATTTCCTTAAGCTTTGAGAGCCAAAAACACTCTGTCAAAACCTCACGCGAGCTTGAAATTTTTTTAATCAGTTTTTGAGATTCCAGCCTTTTCCTCCAAAATTCTTTGCACATTCATATTCCTTAAGCATCATACAAACTCTCCAGCACTTAAACCAAGCAAAACGAGCC
Organism: Vicia faba; assembly: GCA_948472305.1. NCBI lineage: Eukaryota > Viridiplantae > Streptophyta > Magnoliopsida > Fabales > Fabaceae > Vicia > Vicia faba. The sequence goes on from OX451737.1 coordinate 812,816,009, forward strand.
TTAATCCAAGCTACAAAAATGCAGTTTCAGAGCTTCCTTCTTGAACTTCGAAAAGGTAGAATTCTCCATCATTTGGATCCAAATAAAGCACTAACCTGTTCTAATCCTTCTCCTGATTCTAGTGTTTCTTACAATTTTTAAATCCATTGAGAATTGAGAGAGAAATCTCAAATTAAAGGTGCTCACTATTTTCTGGGTTTTTCATTCATATATCTTTGCATACTTTATATAAATTTGGCGCGATGGTGGTGTTAGGATCGTCTTGAAGAGACAAATCCAATGATACTGGTCTGGGATCCTAATTTTACCGTTTGAAGGATCTCACAAAATCTCCATTGCAGGGTGGCTGGAGGTTAAAGATGATGACATGTCTCGTCTCAGCCAATGATAGCATGCCAAGCGTTTTAATTTTATTGGTTGCCCTTTTTCTGATTCCCTGCGCATCCCACTAAGGTCCATATCAAGCACAGCGCATCTGGTTCATTGGATTAGCTTACTAACGTGTTTTGACTATGATCTGATGGTCCATATCTTTTTGGTTTTATTTTACTTTCTGATTTTTATATTTTAATTGATTTAATTTTCAAGAATTCATAACCCTTTTATTTTTTATCCAAAAATTATGAAAAAATTCACAAAAATATTTTGAATTATTTTTGATCTCATGACTATTTTTTCACATTTTTATTTTGACATTTGATATTTTTTATATTTTTTGCATTATTTGCTTCCTTTTAATTACTTTAAAAATGCTTTCTGACATTTTTTAATTCTGAAAAATTTCCTAAATATCATTTTGCATATTTCTGACTTTTTGAAAATTTTATGGAATTTTATATTAATGTTTACTATTTTTTACCTATTTTTATTTTTGTTTGAACAATTTTAATTAATTTTAAAATAGTTTATGACTTTTAAAAATTGCCAAAAATTTTATAAAAAATGTTTAAGTCCTTTTCTGATTTTTCTATGGCCTTACTCAATTTTTCTTAATTAATTTGAATATAATTGATATTTTTCTTTCTTATTTATATTTTAAAACATTTTTAAAAAACCCTTTTTAATGTATATATTAAATGCAATATTACTTTGTGATTATTTTCTGGCTGAACTTGGGTTGAATTTTGATCATGGACTTTATTAACATCATTGGATCCATGGTGTTGAGTCCAACTCCACAAAAAATGGATGAATGATTTTAATAATAGTTTGATTAAAATTTAATTCAAATGTGGTTTGTATATTTTTTTTCACCCCTCCCCATCTCATCCCTTTCTTATTGCACTAAGTGTTATTGGAGCATGATCTCTATATCATGTCTCAAAATAAATGGTGCATAGATTGCTATTGACCGACCTCAAAATAGGTGCGACTTCGATATAAGTCCACTTACGATTGCTTAACATAGCGCTAAATTTTGTCCTGATTCGAATAAATGATCATTCGTGGCCCAAACCTATGTTTGCAAGCCCAAGTATGTTAATTTGATCTCTTTGATCCAATAACCTTGAGATTCATTGTGTGGGGGCTTTGGTTCTACCAATCCTCTAATGGACTTACAACACTTTTGGTCAACGCGGATCACTTCAACATTGTTGATCATTAAATGATACTTGTGAGGATTCCAAATGGGTGATATACTTGACAAAAAGCAAATGCAACTTGTTGTGTAGAGGCTTTGGTTCTACCAATCATCTAATGAGTTCCAAATGCAAGTTTCAAGATGATCATCCAACTAACCACTAATCACTAATAATTGATTTTACCCTTTTGTTTTTTTACTTTATGCCCCTTTATTTTTTATGCTTTATGCACCATTTACTTTTAAGCATTTACATTTCATGCTATCTTCATCTTTGCTCACTTGAGCCCTTTCTTTTTTCTTCTAAGACACCTAATAATCAACATAAACCATAAAAAAATTTAATGGTACTTGGACTATTTGGTTACTATCCTTGGTATTATGGAGTATGGGACTTCATGGACTTAGGATTAGAAACCTTGGCCTATGTTGGAGACCTGTGCCCTTAATTGATATTTTGTCTGGAGTTCTTGAGGTTTACCTCAAGACATTGGGTTGTTTGTTTTGTGTGCAGGTTATTGTGATTACATACTTTGTAGTCTGGAATTCACCCGTATACAGCCGTTACTCTGCCCAATTTTTTTGAAGACCAAATACACTTGAAGCTTGATTCTCACAAGAGATCTAGTATCTTTGCTTGCTTGGTTTCAATCCAAAGAATGGGAATTCTATCTTGGCTCATAATGTCAAGTATTGGCTTCTTATTGGTTAGATGGTTCTTATCCCTAGCTTTTACCTTGTGCTTTATGATAGTCTCTTCTTCTCCTCCCACCTTCTTTAATTTCAAAAATATCCCTCCTCCTTTTGGAAACTCTTCTTGTTTTGAAGCTTGAACCATTTTCATAACAAAATTGGACTTATATCCATGCATTTTCAAAACATTTTCATAAACAAATTTCAATCAACTTAATAATACTTTGGAATTTTTTGTGAGAAGACTAAAAGTCAATCAATCTCATTTCAAACCATTTTGTCACTTTGGATTTTTATTTTAAAACCTTTCTCAAAAGATTAGACTCTTGTCAATCCTTGTAGTGATGCACACAAATATACTTCTACAATATGTAGTGGAGTGAGATCTTTTCCAATTGGGTGTTGAGTGAGGCATTGTTGATTTTAAAATCCAAGCCATATCCTCCACTTTGAGATGATGCAAATTCTCCTTTCTCATGATTCTGGGTAGTAAGTATGTTTTCCACATGGACAATGACAATGATGTCTTATCTCATAAAATTAATCAACACACTTGTGTTTTAAATTTTTTTAAAAGAGGAACAACGTGTACCGTGATCCCCTATTGCACGGAAGGTGGTATGTAGGCACTAAAGGTTCACAACCGCGACGGGTGGAAAAATCATAAAAAATATATTTCTTTTCTCACCTCCACCATCTATTTTTCTACAAAATTTTTTATAGCCAAAATATACAGATTTTACAAAGAGGTTTCTACGGAGTACCGTAGATGTTTAGGGTGCTAATACCTTCCCTTTACATAACCAACCTCCTTACCTTGAATCTTTTCCCCCTCTTTTTTTGGGTTACTCGCTCTTTTCCCAATCCTTTATAAACAATAAAGCGTGGTGGCGATTTCTATTTTGATTTGTACAAGTCTAATCAATCTAATGGCTTAGTCTTAAACATTTCTACCGCTACAGAAAAATGGCGACTTCACTGGGGAAAGATTGACCTCTTGTTGGTCCATCCCTGAGTGAGTTGAGCCTATTTTTGTTTATATCTGTGTATATGCTATTGTTATTTATGTGTTATATGTTGTATATATGTTTATCTGGATTTTTCTGTTTTTCAGGGTGCTTGGTGATTACTCATAAGTCCTATACCCGGACTTGGGAAAACTTTAAGATAGTACGGCGATATAGTCATGTTGAAGGAGTAATCCCAAAAAAGGAGCCATGAGATCCCCCACTCAGTGGAGGCACCTTTGACTGTTGTGTTGTTTATTGAGTAATCGGGAAGACGCATTGCTCTTGACCTGGGAGCCTGCTGAAGCTGAGGACCATAGAATACCTAACCCATATTGGCCTTTTAGGTGTAGTGTGGATGCTACGACGGATTAATCCGGAAATAGTTATCATGCGATACTACGCTCGGACGAGTTTTTCTTGAGAATATTACTAATTACTGAGTTAATCGAGAAGTTGGTAATATCCGAAGGAAGGATGTAGACTCTGGGAACCTCTAGAACCTTGTTCGGAAGGTGATAAATTTTAGACCATACTTTATGGGTAGTACCTTCGACCTCATGCTCGTGACATTAAACCTATAAACCTAATATGTGTGATCTTATGTGTGATTGCTGCATCATGAACCCATTCACTCATAAGCATCTTTTGAAGAAATCTTATTTCAAGGTATTTAAAAGTTGACCATTTATGAATATCTCAGGTACTTTTTAACCATGGATTCTGGAAAAAGAAAGACCGAGAAGTACAGTTTCAAGGATCCCAAGATAGATGAGTTGATCAGTCTAATTCCCGAGATTGAGTGTTCTGCAGATTTTCGGAAGAAGTATGGATCCATCATTCCTCTCATGAAGCTGAAGATGAAAGAGGGTATTCTCCCAACCTTGGTCCAGTTCTATGATTCGATGTATCATTGCTTTACTTTTCTAGACTATCAGTTGAGGCCTACACTAGAGGAGTATTCTTATCTATTGGATTTACCTGTTACCGATCGTGTTCCTTTTACTAGCTTGAAGGATGAGCCAGAATCACATAAGATTGCTGCTTTGATCCATCTGGGGAAGTCTGAGGTTGAAGCCCATATGACTACTAAAGGAGGGATTAGAGGATTACCAACTCAATTCTTATTGGAGAAAGCTTGCTACTTTTCCAGGATGAAGAGCACAGTCGCTTTTGAGGCCATCTTTGTTCTACTTGTTTATGTGTTGTTCTTATTTCCTTATGTGGACAAGTTTGTTGACATTAATGCTATCATGATCTTCATGATTGGAAACCCAGTTCCTACATTGTTGGGTGATGCTTATTACTCTATTCATCTTCGAAATTCTTACCATGGGGGGATGATTATCTGCTGCACGCCTCTGTTGTACCGGTGGTTTATCTCTTATATGCCTCAGTCTGATGCTTTTTGGGATGTCAAGAAGGAACCCCGTTGGGCTCCTAAGATCATGGCACTTACTCACTCGGATATTGATTGTTATCATCGAGCTTCCTAGGTGTTGTACCCCAATTTTTCCCCCTAAGATTCCTCTATCATATCATGTCAACTTGATCATAACAAGATCACATTAAGGTTGGTTCTTCCTCTTTTTCCTATCTTTAAGTTTGCTCTTGAGGAATCTCCGAGCACCTTGGTTGTGTATTTTGTATACATGTTGTTGACTAACTTCTAATCGAAATACAAAAAATATTTGTCTTTGTCTTTGTATATTTTTGTTTTGTAGGTACCAAGTCGAAGCATCTGACAAATAAGGATTTCTGGTATTATTTTCCTAAAAATCTCTATTTGCAAAGAAAAAGAATTAAAAAAATTTCATTTTTTTTACTGTACAATCGATTGCTCCTAGAGTGCAATCGATTTCACAAAGTGAATTTTGCACAATTTTTGGAAAAAATACACTGTGCAAATCGATTTGCAATATAGTGCAATCGATTTGCATAAAATGAAAATTTAAAAAAAATCAGCATTTTAAACTTGTCAAATGTTTGGCTCCAATTTTCCTTCATTTTTGAAAGATGTATAATTAATTCAAATTTTAGTGCCAATCTTTCATTTTTAAGAAGAATTACCATTAATTCAAATTTTTGGCTCTAATATTTGAAAGAATTATCATAAATTCAAATTTTTGGCTCTAATATTTGAAAGAATTCATTAATTCAAATTTTGGCTCTAAGAATCAATTACCAAATTACCACTAATCCTAATTCCAAAACTCTATAAATAGAGCCCTCATTTCATTCAAATTTCAAGATTTTGATAGCCAAATCCACCTTGCTAAAAAATCTCTCAATTCTCTCCATCTACCAAAATTCACTCAAAGCTCCATTTTCAAAAAGTTAGTAAGCTTTGCATTGAAGCTTACTAATCTTTGAGCTAAACCTTCATCCAAACTCTTTTTCTCCATCAATTATCTACATCCAAGTTTGGTCAATTGATTCTTGTGGTTGAATTGAAGCAAATTCTTGAAGTTGTTTGATAATTCTCTAGATCTACCTTTGGTAAGTTTGGATAATTCATCTTTCACAATGTGATCTCTTGGTGATCTTTGGGATTGATTCTTTGAGCATTATTTTGTGATTCCAATGGTGTTATTTTCTCATAATTTGATGGAATTTTCGTGCTCAAGTGGATCCATGATCATAAGGTGTTTGATGGAAAGTTTGAACAAGCAATTGCCCTTTTAAAATGCTGTTTTTGCTACTGCTTCTGTGTGCAATCGATTTACACTAAGTGTAAATCGATTTACACAGCACAATTTTGCACGAATTTTTGAAAATTATACTGTGTAAATCGATTTACATAGTAGTGTAAATCGATTTACACCAGAACAAAATGTATTTTTTGCCTTGTTTTGAGGAAGCTTTGATCCAAAATGCTTTTTCTACTCTCTCCTTGTGATTGTTGGTTTGGATTGCAATTTTAAATGTCCAATTTGTCTTTAAACTCAATGGACTTTGTGATGTAGATGAAGTTGGATAAATGTTCATAAATTCAAATCTACCTAAGAGTGAATTATTTAATTCATTTTTGCTGCTTTGGATTAATGATATGTTTAGTGCTTTAATCCATCTAGAGGAGTGGTTGAATTTAAAGATGAAAGAATTTTGAAATGGTGATCCAAATTAGCTTACCATTTCCCTCCCTCTTCATCTTATCCCTTTCTTTTTTAATTGTGCTACATGTTAAGGGATGGTGATCTCTATATCATTTATCCAAACATGAAGTACATAGATTGCTATTGACCGGCCTCAAAATAGGTGCGACTTCTACATAAGTCCACTTACGATTGCTTAACATAGTGCTAAATTTTGTCCCGATTCGAATAAATGATCATTCGTGGCCCAAACTTATGATTGCAAGCCCAAGTATGTTAATTTGATCTCTTTGATCCAATAACCTTGAGATTCATTGTGTAGAGGCTTTGGTTCTACCAATCCTCTGATGGATCTACAACACCTTTGTTCAACGCGGATCACTTAAACATCGTTGATCATTACATGTCGCCTTATGAGAATTCCAAAATGGATGATATAATTGACAAAAAGAAAATGCAACTTGTTGTGTAGAGGCTTTGGTTCTACCAATCCCCTAATGAGTTCCAAATGCAAGTTTCAAGATGGTCATCCAACTAACCACTAATTACTAACAATTAACTTTACTTTACGCTTTTATTTTCATGCTTTATGTACCATTTACTTTTAGTATTTTACATTTCATGCTATTTTCATCTTTGCTCACTTGAGCATTTACTTTTATGTCATTTTTATTTTGCTCACTTGAGATTTTCTTTCTTTTTTTTAAAGACACCTAATAATCAACATGAACCATAAAAATCATTAATGATACTTGGACTACATGGTTACTATCCTTTGCATTATGGAGTGATGGACTTCTTGGACTTAGGATTAGAGACCTTGGCCTATCTTGGAGACTTTGTGACTTTATTTGATATTTTGTCTGGAGTTCTTGAGGTTTACCTCAAGACATTGGGTTGTTTGTTTGTTTTGTGTGCATGTTGTTGAGATTACGATCTTTGTTTGTAATCTGGAATTCACCCGTATACAGCCGTTACTCTGCCCAATTTTTGCGAAGACTTAAAACACTTGAAGTTTGGTTCTCTCAAGAGGTCTAGTATCTTTGCTTGCTTGGTTTCAATCCGAAGAATGTGAATTCTATATTATCTCATAATGTCAAGTATTGGCTTCTTGTTGGTTAGATGGTTCTTATCCCTAGCTTTTACCTTATGCTTTAGGATAGCCTCTTCTTCTCCTCCCATCTTCTTTAATTTCAAAAATCTTCTCCCTCCTTAAAAAAAAAAACTCTTCTTGTTTTGAAACTTGAAACATTTTCATAATAAACTTGGACTTAGGTCCATGCATCTTCGAAACATTTTCATAAATAAATTTCAATCAATTTAATAATACCTTGACCTTTTTTTTATGAGAATACTAAAAGTCAATCAATCTCATTTCAAACCATTTTTCCACTTTGGCTTTTATCTTTAAACTTTTCTCAAAAGATTAGACTCTTGTCAATCCTTGTAGTGATGCAAACAACTATACTTCTACAATATGTAGTGAAGTGAGATATTTTCCACTTGGGTGTTGAGTGAGGCATTGTTGATTTAAAAAATCCAAGCCATATCCTCCACTTTGAGATGATGCAAATTCTCCTTTCTCATGATTGTGGGTAGTAAGTATGTTTTCCACACGGACAATTGCGATGATGTCTTATCTCATAAAATCAACCAACACACTTGTGTTTCAAATTTTTAAAAGATGAACTACGTGTACCCTGATCCCCTATTGTACGAAAGGTGGTACGTAGGCACTAAAGGTTCGCAACCGCGTCGGGTGCAAAAATCATAAAAATATTTCTTTTCTCACCTCCACCATCCATTTTATATACAACACATTTTTATAGCCAAAATATACAGATTTTTCAAAGAGGTTCCTGCGGAGTACCGTAGATGTTTAGGGTTCTAATACCTTCACTTTGCATAACCAACCCCCTTACCTTGAATCTTTCCCCCTCTTTTTGGGTTATTCGCTCTTTTCCCATTCCTTTGGAAACAATAAAGCGCGGTGGCGATTTTTATTTTGATTTGTATAAAGTCTAGTCAATCCAATGGCTTAGTCTTGCACATTTCTACCACTACACTAGGATATAGAGATTATTTACAGTTGTGGTAGTTTCCCCAATGTACCTCTTCTTGGTACAAAGGGAGGAATTAACTATAACCATGTTCTTGCATGACGACAACTTGGTTATCCGATGAGGGATAAACTAAATAGTATTCATTTGAGTAGTTTCTTCATGAAGGATGGAGAAGACCATAGGGAAGCTAAGGAGAAGATTGCAAAGGCCTGGCGTCACATTCATAAGAAGAGTAGGAAAGATTTGGGACCTAGGGGTGCTGTTTCTTGGGAGCCATATCTTCAGTGGGTCTAGACGAGAGCTATTCAGTTGAAGATGTCGTATTCTCGGGAAACACCTATGCCTGATTTATTTGTGAAGACCACTCCTCCCCTATTAGATGATCTAGAAGAGCTGCAACTTGCTTTGGTCAGGATGCAACAGGAAAAGGCCGCTTGGAAGAATAAGTGCCAAACTTTAGAGATTTCCTATAGAGCGGACTTGAAGGAGAAAGACGACTTGATTGAGATCCTTGAGAGAGGGGCTGTAGACACTATGGAGAGGCAAGGGGATATATTTTATCCTAAGCCTCAGTTAGATGCTATTTGCTCACTCCCTGATTCAGGTGATTGGAAGGAGGTTGCCACCAGATATGCGGAAGAAAACCAGAGGCTGAAGGCTCAGATTGCCAGGCTCACAGGGAAGCGCTAGCGTGTAGAGTGGTCTCCATCAAGCTTTACTTCTCAGGATTTTAGATTTTATTTTCATCATGTACTTGGGATCATTAAAACTTGTAACCCATTTTGAAGTTATTATAATAAAAAATTTTCAGTATTCTCAAATGCGTTATTACTTTGATATTTGATATTTATCCATAAATTTTAAATCCATTGAAATATTAAATAATGAAATAAAATCATGAGAATTGCACATCATGCATCATATTGCACATATTTCTTGCATTTGTTATTCATATCCAGGTGTCTTACCAAGCTTCTTTACTTCATTCAGCAAGCTGACTCATCACTACAACACTCGGGCTAATTTCAGAAAGAAGATGGACAACTTAGAACAAGAGAATCGTGAGCTGCACGAGGAGGTTTCTACTTTGAAGGACGGCATAGCAATCTTATTGCTCTAATGGAATCTCTAGTGGCTGCTCAAAATCAGCCACCAAGTGTTCAACCTCAACCAACAAGGGTTACTACTGAAGCTCCGGCTATTCCTGTATCTGCTACTCCAGCTGTTGTTCAGAATCGCATGCCTCATGGTTACCCTTGGGGAATGCCATAGAATTTTGCGCCTGAAAGTTTCAACCTTGGTCCTCAAGATACTCCAATTGTTCAGACTATTGTTACTCCTGCACCTCCTATGGTGCATGCTGCTCCTGCTGCACCTCCTTCGGTGAATATGGTTCTGTTTGTTAACGATGATGTGTGTCGTCCTTTCCCTCCACCAAGTGAAGACTTGGGTCTTTATGACATAATGGATGATTTTCAAGAGCAGTTTGACAAGATGCAGAGGGAGATGAAGGCCCTCAGAGGAAAAGAGTTATTCGGGCAGAATGTGAATGAAATATGCTTGGTCACGAATGTTAAGATACCTGCTAAGTTTAAGTTCCCGGAGTTTGAGAAGTTCAAGGGCAACACTTGCCCTCGTTCTCATCTGGTGATGTATATAAGGAGAATGTCTACCCATACTGATGATCAGCATCCGTTGATTCACTTTTTTCAGGATAGTTTGACCGGTGTTGCGCTGAAGTGGTATATGAGTTTGGACGGTGTCAACATCCATACGTTCAATGACTTGGGAGAAGCGTTCATCAAACAATACAAGTACAGCATGGACATGGCGCCTGACCATGATCAACTCTGGGCCATGGTTCAGAAAGACAGGGAATCATTCAAAGAATATGCACAGAGATGGAGTGAGGTAGCCGCCCAAGTGATTCCTCCCATGGAAGAGAAGGATATGACTAAGATTTTCTTGAAAACTCTGGGTGTTATCTACTACAAGAGGATGGTAGCGAGTGCGCCAAGTTGCTTTACTGAAATGGTAGGAATGGGTATCCGCTTAGAAGAGGCTGTAAGAGAGGGTTGTTTAATGATAAGTGAATGATATGGAGGTGTGAAGAAGCCATCTTATGGGTTTACGAAGAAGAAGGAAGGGGATGCAAATGCAATCATTAAAGAGAGGAGGGTTAATACTCATAAAGGGAATTCTCAGCGTCATCAGCAAGTCGCCTCAGTTACTCTAGTTGTGGGTGTAGCTCCGACTATCGTTGTTTATCAGAGACCGTCCTAGCAGGGGAATCAAGGTTATAATCATATAATGGAGAGTTATGACCCTATTCCTATGAGCTATACATAGTTACTACCGGCATTGATTCATAAAAAGTTGGTTCATACCCGACCACCTCCCGCTGTACCATCACCATTGCCTTGGTATTCACAAGACAGACCAAACATGTGCTTTTCATCAGGGAGCACCAGGGCATGATGTTGAGAATTGTTATCCTTTAAAGACTGAGGTGCAGAAATTGCTGAAGTCTGGTATTCTCTCTTTCAAAGATGTAGGCCCTAATGTGAAAGACAACCCTCTACCTAAGGATGGAGGAGAAAATGTTATGAATATGGTGGTCGGATGTCCAGCGACTTCCGGATTTTTAATATTAATCTGGTTAGAGGATATTTGGTGAAAATGCATGTAGACCTCTGTGAATTTAGCTACTATACGCATGACCATTCCGGTTGTGTTATTTGCAGTACAAGCATACAGGGTTACGATAAGATAAAAGCTGATTTGCAGGAGATGATGGATGAGGGCCTCATCCACATAATCAGGCCTAGGGAAGAGTATGAAGAGGAGGTGAATATGATTTCTGGATGTCCTGGAGAATTTAGAATTTTTGATGTAGAATATGAATGAGGACCTTGTGCAATTGCATGCTACTTTCTGCCACATGGCTGTTCAGGTAGAACACCAGTATGGATCTTGCCGAATTTGCTGCCAGGACTCCCGAGGATGTTCAATCGTGAAGAAAGGTGTTCAGTTGTTAGATAATGGAACTATCAAGGTTACAAGTCAAAGGGATGATTACCATGATGTTGATATGATTGAGGCTGGTTTGACTGAAGAAGAGTCAGATGAAGAGTACGCCTCCACAGATGAGTATTTCTCCTCAGATGAGGATTTGTTTTCCAGAGATGACTCAATAATGACTGATTATGTTGAAGAAGGGGAAAATGTCATTGTACCTTGTTTTGGGGCACCCGTCCATCTTGAAGTTGAATATTATAGTAAGCCAGTTGTTACCCCATTGGTGATTAGTTTGTCGGGGCCCGTTCCCTAAAAGTCAGATAAGGTTGTGCCCTACAAATACAATGTTACAATCTTAGAGGATGGAGTGGAAATTCCCATTCAGCCAATACCTGATGTTGGAAATATTTCTTAGAATAGCAGGGTGACCCGCAGCGGTCGTGTGTTTGCACCAGTTGTTCGAGGAGATGTTAGTGCTGAAAAGAAAATTGCTGAGAAGGTTGAACCCAAGAAGGATATGGGTGAGACTAGTGGGGCTACGTTAGAGAAAGAAGTGGGTGATATTTTGAAGATAATCAAGATGAGCGACTACAGAATTGTAGATCAGCTACTGCAGACTCCTTCAAAAATATCTATATTGGTTTTATTGATGAACTCATCTTATCACAGAGAATCCTTGATGAGAGTATTGGACCAAGCTGACAAGAGAGGCTTTTGTTCATTAGAATTTTCAATTTGTAATTTTATTTTGATTGTTCGAGTATTTGTTCATGTCAAACTCTGTTACTTTATCAATGCATTGCATATGTTTGTTTTGAATCAATCCATTCGTATTCACTATATTTAAATTGCTTTACCTTTTGTGATGTTCAACTCTCGATTAAAAAACTCTAAGCCTTAAGAGGGAGGATGACAAAAATGACATTAAAAATCTCTACAGTATGCTTTTGAACAGACCCTGCTGACGATGTACAGGCATTGATTCAAATCCTAAACAGAGGAGTTATAAGGAAGATAATCCCTCGTCAACCCCTTTGAGCCAAAGAAGTAGGAGTTTTTCTTTTCACATAAATTAAAAACCTTAATCACAACCTGGGGCAGGGTAGTTTTCTCAGTTAATCCAGGTGCATAATGAATGACATCAAAGAAGTCCTTCCAAAATAAAAGACGGTGATGGTTCCCTATAATCGTCAAGACAAGCAGTCACTATCTCTCGAAATAAAAGCCCATTAAGTCAAAACCTATGAAGGAGACTTAAGAAAAACTGGGGCATCCCGCTGGCTGTAGTCACAAAAACAAACAGTTCAGGAAAAAGACAGGGATAATAAAATCAAAAAGAAAGAGGTCCTGCAAACTCTCAACAAAAATGACTGCCTGTTCAAAATAAATTGTCAGTATCTGAACCATCACTAGAATATCATAGCAAAGACTCAAACGGGATCTAATGCATGATTAGCTGAGTTTAGGATCGAAGAACATCATGAAGAACGGGTGGGTACAAATACATTTTGAGCCTTTATCCTTTGTTTCTTGAACCGTGAACCAGGCCACGTTATAACCCTTAAAAGTCCCAGCTGAAGCATGGGTTAGTTCGAAAGCATACTGTTACGAAAGGTATCCTGACTCCTGTAGGACTTGTTGTACATCCTGAGTTGACATCACATGTTACAAAATTTGTCTGTTTTACTGAAAAATGCATTTTCAAAAAATTTTCAAGACAGACATAAGCTTTGCAATCTTAAAATAACATTGTTTGCGTATGACTATTTGTTCAAACAGCAGAGAAATTCGCACGACGAATATCTAGTGAACAAAAAACCTTCTCAATAAAAAGGATCACCTCAAGTGGAAAAACACTTCCAACCAAGGGTCACGGCATGATCATTGTCCATCATCTAGGGAAGTCAAGTCAAGATTCAAGGAATCTCTCAAAGATGCCAAATAGCCAGGGGCAAATCTCCATCTGAACCACTTAGGGCATTGGACATAAATTCCAGCAACGAATCTTGCATGATCAAACGAACATCTTCTGGTAGTATGGCAACACAACACTGCCGACAGTGACAACTCCCTACACTCTGAGAGCATGGACATAGTCAGAAAATACCACGCATGAATAAAGACCTGCTAGGTTAAGTGGCCTAGGAAAAAATAAGGGCTTTCCAATGAACCAAAAGGGTTCGGGAAAAAATTAGGGATAAAAAATAAAAAAATTTGTACACCCGGCAAGTCGAAAACCCGAAAGGGCGGCTTGGGAAAGAAAGGGTATCCTGGTGGACTGAAAATCTGAAAAGACAGTCCAGGAAAAAGTTAGGGATTAAAGCGTACGACTATGTCCCGTCATCTCGTCACTTGCCTAGCATAAGAAGACTTGTCATTTCGATCGAAAGATACCAAGCAGCTCATAGGTTAGGATAATGCTCGATCCACAAGGCCTCCGCAGGCACCTTCTTCCGCAGATTCAGGGGCAGAAAAGTCTCGATGCAAAGCCATCGTCATATCCTCAGCACGCGTCCCAGTAACATTCACTCCCTACAAAGTAAGAAAAAGACAGTGATGTTAGTTGTCCAAAATAGGACACCACTCTCCCCAGCTGAGGCTCGCAACCAAGAATGAGTCGGCGATATTCTCCCTAAGCAGAGTTTACCTATCATCAGCACTGGAAAATTATCCCCAGTGGAGTTTGGAGAATTATCCCCAGTGGAGGCTGGAGGATTATCCCTAGTAGAGCCTAAAAGGTTATCCCCAGTGAAGTCGCAACTGGAAAATCACCCCCAGCGGAGTTCATTCCTTTCACAAATAGAAATTCAATTCCCAACAGAGTTTCATTATCGCCAGCAACGATAATTCATCCCCGACTGAGGTTATTCTTCCAAATCAACAGATCCTCCGACAAAGTATGTCCTCCCAACAAAGTCATTTCCTCATCAGTTTATTCCCCAGCAGAGTTATTCTCCCCTACAGGTTTATTCTCACAATCATCTTCATTCACTATCCCCAGAGGAAACGAAGAATTCAACTCTTTTTCTCCAGCAACAATCCGAGATTTATTTTCCCCAGCTAAAAACATCACATTTCCATACATCATGACATGCATACGCATCATACAACACAGTCTCATTTATTTTGAGAACATCATTGCCTGATACATATCATGCATTACATACATCTAATCTTTACCTTTCAAGAAAGATACAATCAAATTCTCACAAAATTCAAGCTGTGGAGCTCGCGTATGACTGGATAATAGTTTATTCCTCAATAGAATACTGACGACCGAAGTTCCTAAAATTCGACAGAGATGTTTCCTCAGTAGAATACGGACGACCGAAGTTCCCAAAATTCAACATAGATGTTTCCTCAGTAGAATACGGACGACCGAAGTTCCTAAAATTCGATAGAGATGTTTCCTTAGTAGAATACGGACGACCAAAGTTCCTAAAATTCGACATAGATGTTCCCTCAGTAGAATACGGACGACCGAAGTTCCTAAAATTCAACATAGATGATTCCTCAGTAGAATACGAACGACCGAAGTTCCTAAAATTCAACAGAGATAATTCCTCAATAGAATACGGACGACCGAAGTTCCTAAAATTCAACAGAGATGATTCCTCAGTAGAATACAGACGACCGAAGTTCCTAAAATTCAACAGAGATGATTCCTCAATAGAATACGGACGACCGAAGTTCCTAAAATTCAATAGAGTTAATTCCTCAGTAGAATACGGACGACCGAAGTTCCTAAAATTCAACTAAGATGATTCCTCAATAGAATACGGACGACCGAAGTTCCTAAAATTCAACAGAGATGATTCCTCAGTAGAATACGGACGACCGAAGTTCCTAAAATTCAACAGATATGACTCACAAGCAGAATAACGGACGACCGAAGTTCCTAAAATTCTACTTCTCTCAACAAAGATTAGCCTTCCCCAACGGAATCTTCCTCAACCACAGGTATACAAACTCTCGCTAAGGAATCTCTTATGTGATCGACACTCTTTCGGATGGCATCTTTAAGCCCATCCCCTCGTTAACAATTTTCGAATGGCATCTGTAAGCCTATTCCCGACATCACAAGACAATTACCACTTCATACGAGTGCAAATTTCTGGGCACTCTAGTGTTCAATCATCTTCCACCTTCAGATCGCGAAAGGCAGACAAGCCAATCTAAATCTTCAGGTTTAAGATTGAACAGGGGCATCTATTATACCCAAAAA
Organism: Vicia faba; assembly: GCA_948472305.1. Taxonomy (NCBI): domain Eukaryota; kingdom Viridiplantae; phylum Streptophyta; class Magnoliopsida; order Fabales; family Fabaceae; genus Vicia; species Vicia faba. The sequence goes on from OX451737.1 coordinate 812,831,692, forward strand.
TTTGCCCTCCCATATTTCTCAAAACATTTCAAGAAAGATCCTCAAGTTGCTCCAGGTAATCCAAGGGTTGGCCAGACAAGCTCTCTCCTAAGACAGTCTACCTCAAATTAGGGTTCCATGTTGCATCAAGATACTTGAGTCCAAGTGATCCCAAATTCTCACCAATGTCTAATATGTTCTCAAGATCATCCATGTCAAGTTTCAAGCCTTGCAAAGGAAGTTTGCCCAGTCAATTGCTCAAAGGCCTGAAAATCGACTGTGCTAGGGCAAAAGTCAACGGTGGCCCACATACAGTCAAACTTCAAGATTTTTGGTCAACATCCTCATTTTGAAGTATATTTCATCATTTGGTCAAGGGTTGATCATGACTCATCAAGGATTGCTCATAATTCATCAAGACTCAAAAGTTGCTAAATTAGGGTTTTGCAAGAAAAGTCAACTCAACTTTGACCATGCATAACTTTCTCATACTTTATGAGAAATGACCCATCCAAAGCTCATTTTGAAGAGGAAATTCCCTACAATCCATATTCAGCTCCCAAGTTCAAAATATGCACTCACAAGAAGTTATAAATTTGGACATTAAAGGTCATTTTGGAAAGTCAACAAAAACACTTTTTTTGTCAAAGCTTCATACTTGAGCATGGAATATCAAATTGAGATGAGACCAAAAGGATTGATTAGTGGACATCTCAAGCTTTATAAAAAGTCAAAGAACACCTCCAAAAATTCAAAATTGAGGAAGTTATGCATTGGTGAAATTGACCCTTTTTGCAAAATTGCCAAAAGTCAACTATCCCTAAAACTTTAATTTTTGCCAAGTGGGCCCAATCTTTTCCACTAGTTTTGAGTTGGCAACATAGTCCACAAGCTCTAGCCTTTGCCACTTGTCCTTATCATGTTTTTATTATTTATTTTTATTTTTATTTGAATTAATTCAATTTAAATCAAAACAAATCATATAAAATCCAAAATATTGAAAACAAAAGATTTTATGCTTGTTTCAGGTTTTATTATACAACTAACAAACATTCAAATTCGTATCAAGGCATGGTGTGAACAAAAAGATTGAAATAAGCCAATTTTGGGAAGGTTTCAAAGTGAATCAAATCACAATCAAACTCATTGATGGAGGAAGATTGAGGGCACTCTTTCAACCCTAATTTAGTCCTTGATACAAATAGAACAAAGGCAGACCAAAAACGAGGTTGGAAGCAGGCGCAAGAGGCAGAACAAAAACATGAAAAATCAAGAAAAAGTGAAAACGCGAATTCACACTTAGAGGACAATTCAAGACTCCTTGGCTATTCCACTTGCTTCATGGGATCCTCAGCAAGCTAAAGCAATCCAAACCAAGCATTTTCAAGCCCTGTATCGCACTGTAAGTCCATCACGACCTTGCTTGTTTCTTGAATTCGGTTAGCACGATTTAGGCATTACTAGGATGAATTAATCATATATTGTTGATCCATGAAACATTTGCAAGCTTCCTGTATTGATTAATTGCATTTATATGGCCTATATTGGATTTCACCATTATTAGGGTTTGTAGCTCCGAATTAGGGTTTTTGTTTACAGGTGAAATTAGCTTTGATGAAGGGTACCATCATGTTCAGAATGATGAGACGAATCCAACCATGGCGTTATGTGTCATTTATATGGCCCATGGAAGATCTGGGAACGAACCAGGCTTATAGTAACGGACAAACGTTTGTAGGTAAAAGTCTGGGACTTTTACCCACGGAGAGGGGAAGAAGATGACCTATATGTCACCTTTCCATTGGCCCATTCAAACTTTTTGCGCGCATTTTTTTTATCCTCCACTAATGCTTGTTTTTTGTATATTATTATTGTTACGTATTCCATGTACAAAAATGCAAAGTGGTGTAGTGGTGAGCGTAGCGTGGAAATTGCTTCAGGACCTGGGTTCGAATTCCAGGTCCCCCCAAATTTCTATATTATTTTGCCTTTCAGGTTCCAGCGTATACATAAAGCTAGTGACCACCATGCTCCGTCATCATCTATTATGCCAAGTGTCCTGAGGCCAGATCCAAGGGCCATGATGAGAGGACCACCAAAGGCAAGGTCAAAGCAATCACACTGGATCTAGGAAGTCAACATGGACTTCTGTCTTTTTGGGCCCAAAATCTGATCTTTGCACCCCCCCATTTTTCAGGCCCATCTCTTACTCTTTTTCTTTTTATATTTCATTTAATTAAATTATTTATTTATTTTACTAACCAATCAAATAATTTTCTTTTTCATAAAAAAAAACACAAAAAATATTTTTCTAACCAATTAAATTTAAGATATTTATTTTTATTAAAAAATTTAATTAATTTATTAGGTTTGACTAATTTAGATAACTTTAATTTTCTTTTGTACATAATTAAAATTAATTAGAACAAATAGGTTTTATTTCTAATCTAATTATTTTCCTTTTATTAAAAATAACCAAAAAACCAAAAATAGTTCATGTAATTATTTTCATTAATTATTTAATTAACTAATTATTTGTACATTAATTTTTAAAACCTAATATTTTTCTTAAAAAATATTAAAAAACATCAAAAACATTTTCTCTTTTCATTAGGATAGAATGGTCAAAACCCTAGTTCGCATTCGATCTAATTTGTCATCGCACGCTTTATTTTATTTTTTATCCCAATTATTGTATCTGCTCACAGTTTGTAATAGTTTAAATTAGGACGTTTATTTACATTTATCGCTTTAATTTCAAAGGGTTTGTTTTTGACTATGTAAATACCTGAAGCCTTGTAATAGCGTAGTTTAATTTCCGCACTTTAAATTCCACAAATATTTAACTGTTAGATGTATGATATAGGATGCATGACAAGAATGTATGTTTAATATTAAAACGATTAGATAACCCTAAAAATGTGCAAAGATAAATAATCTGAAATTGAATCACTCGCACATGCACACTCTTAGGGTACACTCCTACTTGGTTGCCTTCGGTAAACGGTCGTTGAGTATAGGATGCTTTAGTGGTCATCCTTTTGTCCAAAGATCAAAGTTGCCTCGGAAAGGTTGCCTCAGATATTGTTGCTTCGGTTAAATTGATCTAAGACATTAGGGTTACTAATAAGACGTCCTAACATTGCTTTAGTGACCGTACGTCCCTTTTCAAATTGACCCTCAAAACTCCAACGACGGTGCTACCTACTCACTAATAGTGGTATAGCATTGTCTAAAGGAAACAAACATAAAACTATTCTTTTATCGAGTAGGTAGATTAGTTCTTAAGTACTTGCTCAATCCAAACAAAATTTTTCACACTTACACTTCTTTACAAACAAGTTTTCAAAAACACTTCATTACACTCTTGAAGACAGAAGCAAGAGTTAAATAGAAGTCAAAAAAAAAACTTTTCAAAGCCCACAAACACAAAGAAAACAATTTTGAAAAATGATGAGCAAGTACCTAAGAGCCCGTAGATAACTACGGATAGAAAGGGTGCTAATACCTTCCCTTTCTATAATCTACCCCCCGTACTCAGAAATATCTCGAAAAATGAATTTTTCTGTGCTTTTTTTCCTTTCCTTGTTGGATAAAATAAAAGTCGGTGGCAACTCTTGCTTACCGCGACATTTTGCAAACACAAACGCAAAATGCAAACCAGCAAATTCCTTAAAAAAGGGGAAACACGTCCCAGTTCTGGCCACCGTATAACACAAGGTTTCAGTTAAGGATGTGCAGCAAGTTGTGTGAAAGGGTCATAGCGAGGTATGGGGACAAATTGTGGATCCACCCGTAAACAAGAACAAAGCCGGCTTGGGGTTCTCTTTGAAGAATGAAAAAGGTAAGAGCATGAAGCTGGAGTCTGCTACAGGAAGGTTTTAAGACATCTTCCGTAGCAGGGGTTATCTTCATCCAACTATTTCCGTGATTAATGCCATTGTGGAAGATGAAGCAGAGCAGGAAATGTCTAATTATGTGATGCACATAGTTAGGGTTCAGAACTGGATCACCATTGATGTTCCCTCTTGCATACATGTTTCAAAGTAATTTTTTTGTTAATCTTTTTGAAAAGCTTTCACTCTTCCCAAGGGGGAAGTATTAATGTTGTAAGGCTTATCTGTTTGTTGTGACTTTTAAAATCATTAATAAAAGTTGTCTTTGTTTCCCAAATTATGTCTTTATTTTCTGCTTTTTCTTGGAAAATGGTAATAAAAAACCTTTCAAAATAAATAATAACTGAAATTCAATCTGCATGATCACTTGTTATATGTGTCAGTTTCTGAAAGCAATCATAAATCACATGTGCAGATTAATTAAAAAAACCCGTTGAATACAATAACCCTGCACCCTCTCCCAGCTTTGAATGTCATGTGTATGGGGCCGAAGAAGAAGACTATGATGATATTCCAAAAGAGGTATCACGGTTTCTTGAGCACGAGGAAAAGGTTATTCAGCCATATAAAGAGCCATTGGAAGTGATCAATTTGGGTTCAGAAGAAGATCCGAAAGAAGTCAAGATTGGAGCATCGCTGCATTCTGATATTAAGAGAAGGTTGATTCAGCTGTTGAAAGAGTATGTGGATATTTTTGCTTGGTCTTACCAAGATATGCCTGGTCTAGATACAAATATTGTGGAGCACCGTTTATCGTTAAAACCCGAGTGTCCGCCAATCAAACAGAAGTTGAGAAGAACTCACCCAAATATGGCAGTGAAGATCAAAGAGGAGGTTCTAAAGCAGATTAATGCTGGTTTTCTTGTGACGTCAGTGTATCCTCAATGGATTGCCAATATTGTCCCAATACCAAAAAAAGACGGAATAGTACGCATGTGTATAGATTATAGAGATCTAAATAAAGCTAGTCTAAAAGATTATTTTCCATTACCACACATTGATATGTTAGTGGATAGCACAGAAAAATTCAAAGTTTTCAGGTTCATTGATGGATTTTCCACTTATAATCAAATAAGAATGGCTCCGGAGGACATGGAAAAAACAATGTTCATCACACCCTGGGGAACATTCTGTTACAGAGTGATGCCCTTCGGGTTGAAGTACGTTGGTGCAACATACCAGAGGGCTATGACAACCCTATTCTATGATATGATGCATAAGGAAATCAAGGTATATGTTGATGATATGATTTCTAAATCCCAGACGGAAGAAGGGCATGTAGAAGATTTGTTGAAGTTGTTTCAGCGTTTGAGGAAGTATCGTCTCCGCTTGAATCCAAATAAATGCAACTTCGGTGTTCGATTTGGAAAATTGTCAGGTTTCATTATTATCCAGAAAGGAATTGAATTTGACCCTGATAAAGTCAAAGCAATTCAAGGGATGCCAGAGCCGAGAACTGAAAAACAAGTCAGAGGGTTCCTCGGGCGTTTGAATTATATTTCCAGATTCATTTCCCACATGACTGCAACATGTGAACCGATCTTTAAGTTGTTAAATAAAGATCAAGGTTGTGTGTTAATAGATGACTGCCAAAGGGAATTTGAAAGTATTAAAGAATATCTGCTTGAACCTCCTATCTTGCTCCCTCCTATCGAAGGAAGACCGTTGATTATGTATCTGACAGTGTTAGATAAATCCATGAGTTATATTCTGGGACAACGAGATAAAACGGGGAAGAAATAGTATGCCATTTATTATCTCAGTAAAAAGTTTACTGATTGTGAGTCGCATAATTCCATGCTGGAAAAGACATGTTATGCTCTAGCCTGGGCGGAAAAACATTTGCGGCAGTATATATTGAATCACACTACTTGGTTGATCTCCAAAATAGATCTAATCATGTACATTTCTGAAAATCCTGCTCTTATTGGGAGAATTTCCCACTGGAAAATGTTGCTATCTGAATATGACATCGAATACCGCACTCAAAAATCTATTAAAAGTAGCGTGTTGGCATATTATCTTGTTCACTAACCAGTGAAGGATCATTAGTCTGTGGAGTATGAATTCCTCGATGAGGATGTGGTGTTCTTGAAAGTGAAATATTGTGATGAACCATTTCCCGAGGAAGGTCCTGACTCTGAATCTCATTGGAGTATGATATTTGATGGAGCTGTGAATGCTTATGGTAAAGGAATTGGTGTTGTGATTGTCACTCCACATGGATCGCACATTCCTTTTACTGCAAGGTTGACATTTGATTGTACTAATAATATGGCAGAATATGAGGCTTGCATCATGGGTCTCGAGGAAGCTATTGATCTTAGAATTAAAATTCTAGATATATATGTTGATTCAGCTTTGGTAATAAATCAGATTAAAGGAGAATGGGATACTCGTCACCCCAGCTTGATCCCTTACAAAGATTATGCTAGAAGCTTGTTACCCTTCTTTAATAAAGTTGAATTCCATCATATTCTAAGAGATGAAAATCAAATGGCGGATTCTCTGGCAACTCTGTCTTCTATGTATCAAGTAAATACTTGGAATGATATACCTCGAATTATGGTTCGGCGACTGGATAGGCCCGCTCATGTGTTTACATTAGAGGAGGTAGTAGATGAGAAGCCTTGGTATTATGATATCAAGCATTTTCTCCAGACTTAGGAGTACCTGATTGGTGCTTCGAAGATAGATAGAAAGACATTGAGAAGATTGGAAGGCAGTTTCTTCCTCAGTGAAAATGTGTTGTATAAGAGAAATTATGACATGGTCTTGCTCAAATGTGTGGATAGACACGAAGCAGACATGTTGATGCATGAGATTCATGAAGGTTCATTTGGCACTCATGCCAATGGACATTCGATGGCTAAAAAGATGCTAAGGGAAGGTTACTATTGGCTGACAATGGAATCTGATTGCTAAAAATTTGCAAGAAGTGTCATAAATGCCAGATTTATGCAGACAAGGTCCATGTGCCTGCGACACTTCTCAATGTAATTTCCTCCCCCGTGGCCTTTCTCTATGTGGGGTATTAACATGATTGGGATGATAGAACCCAAACCTTCGAAAGGACACCATTTCATCTTGGTAGCAATTGATTACTTCACCAAGTGGGTGGAGGCTGCTTCATATGCTAATGTCACTAAGCAAGTGGTTGTGCGCTTCATCAAGAATAATTTTATATGTCGATATGGTGTGCCGAGCAGAATTATCACCGACAATGGCTCGAATCTGAACAATATAATGATGACAGAACTGTGTGAAGAATTCAAGATTGTCCATCATAATTCCTCTCCGTATAGGCCAAAGATGAATGTGGCTGTTGAAGATGCTAATAAGAATATCAAGAAAATTATCCAGAAGATGGTTGTTACTTATAAGGATTGGCATGAAATGCTCCATTTTGCTTTGCATGGATATCGAACTTCTGTCCGCACTTCAATAGGAGCAACCCCGTTTTCCCTTGTGTATGGAATGGAAGATGTACTCCCAGTCGAGGTTGAGATCCCCTCTTTGCGTGTGATAATGGAAACCAAGTTGTTAGAGGCTGAATGGGTCTAGAACAGATTTGACCAATTGAATTTGATCGAAGAAAAGAGAATGACAGCTTTGTGTCATGGACAGTTATATCAGAAGAGAATGAAGAAAGCTTTTGATAAGAAGGTCAAATCTGATGAATTCAGAGAAGGCAACCTCGTGCTCAGGAAGATCATGTCTTTCAACGCTGATTCTAGGGGCAAGTGGACTCCCAATTTTGAAGGCCCATATCTTGTCAAGAAAGCCTTCTCTGGCGGTGCATTAATTCTTGAAACTATGGATGGCGAGGAGTTTCTACGTCCCATGAATGCTGATGCAATCAAGAAATAATTTGCCTAAAGAAATAAAAGAACAGCTCGCTAAGTTGAAAACCCGAAAGGGCGGCTTAGGAAAAAAAGAGCGTCTCGGTAGGCCGAAAACCCGAAAGGGCAGTCTAGGAAAAAATTAGAGACATAAACAAAATAAATTTCCCGCTAAGTTGAAAACCCGCAAGGGAAGCTTAGGAAAAAGTTAGGGGCTTTCTTGGCAAGTAACTACATCAGACAAGACTTGATCGTTGGAGCAACAATCTTCTTGGATCCTCATCATACTTCAACAGAAGCTGTTGCTTAGGATTTCAAAAGTTGTTAGAGGGGATAGTGGTCATTGTATCTCAATGTATCCTTTCCATTATATATTACCACTTTTAGAACTTTGTAATCATCCATGGAGTCTCGCCATTCGCAGACTACCATTCTATTAATGAAATTTGAGATTTTACCCAATTCTTTGTAGTTCTTATTTTATTTAGCTTGCAAAGACTCCATTTATTATTGATAATAACTTTAAAAGCAAAAAAGGTTAAATAACAAAATTGATTTTCAAAAAGAATTTACAATTTAGCGTTACTTTAAAATTTGTGACGTAATAGGAAAACAAAAGTGGTGATCCCATGAATGGACGGACTCCAGTTGTTTTGTGAAGTTTTGTTTCTCAGAGAAGTTTTTCTCAGGATGATCTCATTGTATTGGGTTTGTGACTCCAGTGTCCCCGGTCAAGTTGTGGTTCATTTCTCCTCTTTTTTAAGTTTGCATGATATGAAGATTCAATCCCAGATTCCTCTAGTAAAAGTTTTCGTTTGTTTAATAGAGGTTCTTTCTTCCCAGAGAAGTTGGTACAATAATCACTCTTGAAGAACGCAGGTCTCTGGTTTCTCTAGTGAAGAACGTATATTGGTTTTCCCTTTGAGGATGTAGTGTTAACCTCCCCAGTGAAGTCAGCGTGAAATCCCCAGTTAATGGCTTGATGATAGGACATTATATGCCTTAACAAAGTTTGCGTGTTTCCTCTTTCAAAATGGTCCTGAATTCTCCAGTGAATGTTTTGATGATTTGATGACCATATGCTCTACTTGAAATTGATTTTTCAAAATCCCCAGTAGAAGAGTTACTTTTGAAAATATTTGATTTCCCATTGAAGTCTAAGTGTTATCCCTTGGTAAAGACCTGGGAGGGGATGTTGTATCCCTATATCTGTGATGTTTAGTCGATGTGTTTTGTTTACTACTGAATTACGTTTCTCCATAATAAAGTTAAACTAGGCAGTAGGTTTTGTTTCCTCAGTTGGCGATTACTTTTTCTTGGATTGTTCATCTTGGATGTAATTTGGCCGAGTGTTGATTGTGCCCGAGTTGGTTTTGCCTATTTACTCCCTGTGTTATATATCTGTTTTGTCAGCATATGTAACACTCATACATTCATACACACATCATGCATAACTGAAATTGGCAAATCATCGCTCATTCACATTCGTTAAATATTACCCTGTTTTTTAGATGTTATGTTGTCCTCTCTTCAATAGAGTGTTGGCCTTAAGCAGAAAGCGTATATTATTTCAACTTCCCCACTGAGTTATCCCTCGTGGAAGATTTTCGCTTCAGCCTTCTTGTACAGCTCTTTGTCTGGATTATTCGGGTTTCCCTCTTGATTTTATTTCTCAAGGGATGTATTTTGGACGATTATCTCATTCCAGTTTATTTCTGGTTGGAATTTTTGATCCTCAGCAATATTGTTACTTTGGATTTCCGCAAGCTTCGAGCATTGGTTTGAGAATGTGTATTTATTTTGCACGAGAAGACCTTTATCTCCTCAAGCAAGAATATATTGGTATTTCCCCAAAAAGTATTTGTTTTTACAATCCTCCATAACAACAAGTGGCGTGTCTCTTTATTTGAGCAACCTGTACTTCCTTGTAAAAGTCGACGTAACTGTTTTTTGCTATCTTCTCTATGAGTGGATAGTTTGCAGCCTGTTTCCAAAATTACTCCAGTGAATGGCAAGACTTTCAAAATTGCAGAGACAATTCATTGTGAAATATTTACAAGTGGTAGTCTCTTTATTTAAGACAACTTATATATTACCCTTTCCAGGAAGAGTGATTTGGTTAAAGAAGAAGTTGAGACCTGTTCTAGGTGAAATGCCAGAAATTTGGGGAAACTTGTTATCTTTTTGCTACCCTCAGTGAATGTTGGTAGTTCATCGTCAGTGAACGGCGGTGCTATGATATTTTCTCTCTAAGTTCAGTGAAAGTTGTAGGTCACCTTCAGTGAAAGTTGGTGATTGTTATCTTTTTGCTAACTTCAGTGAACGTTGGTAGTTCATCGTTAATGAACGGCGATGCTATGATATATTTTCTCTCTAACTTCAGTGAAAGTTGGTAGGTCACCTTCAATGAAAGTTGGTGATTGTTATCTTTTTGCTGCCTTCAGTGAACGTTGGTAGTTCATTGTCAGTGAACGGCGATGCTATGATATATTTTCTCTCTACCTTCAGTGAAAGTTGGTAGGTCACCTTTACTGAAAGTTGGTGATTATTATCTTTTTTCTACCTTTCAGTGAACGTTGGTAGTTCATCGTCAGTGAACGACGATGCTATGATATTTTCTCTCTACCTTCAGTGAAAGTTGGTAGGTCACCTTTAGTGAAAGTTGGTGATTGTTATATTTTTACTACCTTCAGTGAACATTGGTAGTTCATCATCATTGAACGGCGATTCTATGATATATTTTATCTCTACCTTCAGTGAAATTTGGTGATTGTCATCTTTTTGCTACCTTCAGTGAACGTTGGTAGTTCATCGTCAGTGAACAGCGATGCTATGATATATTTTCTCTCTACCTTCAGTGAAAGTTGGTATGTCACCTTCAATGAAATTTGGTGATTGTTATCTTTTTTCTACCTTCAGTGAACGTTGGTAGTTCATTATCAGTGAATGGCGATGTTATGATATATTTTCTCTCTACCTTCAGTGAAATTTGGTAGGTCACCTTCAGTGAAAGTTGGTGATTGTTATCTTTTTGCTACCTTCAGTTAACGTTGGTAGTTCATCGTTAGTGAACAGGGGTGCTATGATATATTTTCTCTCTACCTTCAGTGAACGTTGGTAGCTCACCTTCAGTGAACATCGGTTTTGTCATTTCTCTCCTCTTTCTACTCTCAGCGAAAGTTGGTAGGTTACCTTCAGTAGAAGTTTGTGTATCCTTTGACTTTTTACCATCCTCTATGTTAGGTCTTTTGATCCACCAGTGATTTATTTTCCTGGTCGGGTTTCTCTTTTGTTTATGTATTTTCTTTGCTACATCCCTAGTGGCGTTTTGCGTCTCTTTGGTTTTGTTCGATTGCATTCATCCTCATAAGCACTGCATGGCATCTTAGGGCCAAAAATAGGGTTTGTTTTATATTTAAGTATCTTCGATCGCGTTGACACGAAAATTTTCAACCTTCGTATCTCCGAATAGAAGAAACTTAAATAAGGGAGGCTGTTGTACCCCAATTTCCCCCCCTAAGATCCCCTCATCATACCATGTTGATTCGATCACAACAAGATCACATTAGGATTCTTGGTTCCCCTCCCTATATTTAGCTTTGCTCTTTGAGGAATCACCAAGAACCTTGACTTGTGTTCTTTTAGGATCATGAATATTTTTGTCTTTATTTCTTCTTTTAATTAATAAAATGCAATGTTGGTATGTCTTGCTTTTTACTTATGTAGGTAAAGGCAATGAGTTTTGGACCATTGGATTTGTTTTGGAGGAAATGGCATGGCAAGGTTATTTTGATTCACCACATTTAAATATTATCAAATTTGGTTCAAAAGTACAAGGGATTGATTGGAGAAGTTGTCATGCTTAGACAAGGCTTTGTTCCCATTGGTCACAAATGCATATTTCTCTCAATTCTCAAGATATGGAAGTGGTTTTGGTGGATATGAATTCTAATTTTCATCCTCAACAACTTCTATCTACAAAGCATTTGTGTTGTGTTGTACCCCAAAATTTTGCCTCTCATTTTACTCAATACATACTCGTCGAGATCCTCAATTTGCTCAAGTTTGCCCAAGAGTTGACCAAACAAACTCTCTCCTAAGGCAGTGCGTCTCAAATTAGGGTTTCCATTTTGATCAAGATAGGTGAACTCCAAAGACCTCATAAGCTCTCAATGGTCATAATATGTTCTCAAGACCCTCCATGTCAAATTTCAAGCACTGCACAATAAGTTTCCTCACTCAACTGCTCAGATGCTTGAGAATCGAATGTATTAGGTCAAAAGTCAATTGTGGCCCACATACAGTCAAACTTCAATATTTTTGGTCAACATCAACATTTTGAAGTTATATCCATCATTTTATCAAGGGTTGATCATTATTCTTCAAGGAATGCCCTAAATTCATCAAAACCCAAAAGTTGCTAAATTAGGGTTTCCTAGGAAAAGTCAACCAAACTTTGACCAAGCATAACTTCCACATACTTTATCAAAAATTTTCCATCCAAGTCCCATTTTGAAGAGTGTGTAATTCCCTACAACTCATCTTCATCCCACAAGTTCAAAATATGCACTCATAAAAAGATATGAATTTCCACATTATAGGTCCTTTTGAAAATTCAACAAAAACACTTTTTAGGTCAAAGCTTCTTACATGAACATGGAAGACCCAATTGAAGTGAGACCAAAATAGTTGCTTAGGGGACATCCTAAGTTTTCTAAAAAGTCCAAGAACACCTCTCTAGGTTTAAAATTGGAGGAGATATGCGTTGTCAAAGTTGACCTTTTTTGCAAAATTGCCAAAAGTCAAATATGCTCAAAAGTGCATTTTTTTACCAAATGGGCTTAGCATTTCATGATTGCACCTCACTTGTAGCATGGTCCACGACCCAAATGTTCACTCACATATTATTTGCTCCATTATTTATTTTATTTTGATTTTTTATTTATTAAAAATTGAATAAAATCAAATAATTGGTAAATAATATCAAAGATATGTTTTGATGTGATTTTTGGACAGGATCTCAATCAAATTATGCTGAGATATCAAGACCAAATCGAATCAAGCATGATTGGTACAAAAATGGGAAGATTTGGCTCAATATAGAAGGTTTGCATATGGATGAAAAATCAAATCAAATCTTCCAAAATTCCAAAGATATCATCTGTTTTTGCAACCCTAATTCGCTCTAGCATATATAATGAACAAGAACCAAGGATAAAACAAGGTTAGCAGGCGTGAAAAGGCAGAACAAAATTCCAATTTTTCAAAGAAAAGTGCAGATCCAATCTTGCTCCACATGCCAGTTCAAAGCGTTCTAAGGATCAAACAACATTCCTTGGGAGTTTCTGAAGTTATCCCAATCATTTGCGAGGTCTGAAGCATCAAGAAACGCAAGTTGTAACTCACACGATTTGCATTTTTTTCAAAATAGATTACTGTAATTCCTGAATCATTAGCATGTTTAATTGGTATATTTGTGATGTTTGAGATGTTTGCATCATGACTGTATGATTCAATTGTATTTTTGATGCTTATATCTAGATCTGCCATTGCTAGGTTTTCTATGTGCGTTTTAGGGATTTTGCATACAGGTAAAATCAGGCCATGAACAAGATACCATGATGATTGTGACATCAAGACCAATTGGATTCTGGTCTTCAATTTCATTTATCGTGAATTTTATGAGTTTTTGAAGGTGACAGGGCTATACCTACAGATGCACGACTGTGATACGATGGGAGAACTGACTTGAGGTTTTGCGTTTGGGTTCGCAAATGTTTCGGTTTAGCAAGAGTCGCCACCGACTTTTTATTTTATCCTAAGGAAAGGTCAAAAAGCACAGGAAAGACCTTTGAGATGTTTTCTTGGGTTCGGGGAGTAGAATATGAAAAGGGAAGGTGCAAGCACCCTTTTCATCCATGGTTATCCATGGGCTCTTAGTTACTTGTTTAGATCACTTGCTTTGCTTTTCCAATTGTTTGAAATGGTGCTTTGTGTGTGGTTTTGAAAGATGTTTTGAAAAGAGACCATCGTTCGTGGCAACCTTTGTAATGATTCTTTTTGAATGTATACAAAGGTGTTTTTGTCTTTTGAAAAGTTTCCAATATTTGAAAGTTAGATTTTGAAATTGTGTTGTGAAGTGTGTTTGAAAATAGCAAGGATGTTTTGCAAGCTTTTGATCAAGTAACTAAAAGTTATCTACCCTATTTTACTCAAAGATCTTTCTTATGTTTTTAACCTTTTTAACAATTTTATTTCACCATTGCATTTGGTGAACAACCTTGTGTTAGGATGTTAAACGGGACTGGCGCGGGTCATCGTATAGACCATGATTGCAATTGTGTTAGGTATCTTTGGCAATTTTTCTTGAGAGACTTGATAATTTTTTGTTTAGGCAACCAAGATAGCGTCATCGAGGGACTATGATCTTTTGTTTTGTATTTTGTTTTGCCAAAGTACTTAACATGCATACCATGGCCCATTTTTGAAGGCAACAAGTGGATTGTAACCCTAGGGATGCAAGTGTGCATTGTGTTTGTTTTTTCATGCATTTTTGTCTTTGATTAGGTCAAACTATTTGTTGATTTTGATTTTGGCATACAAACCCTAATTCTATAATCATTGCATAGTTGAAAGCGTTAAGTGCGAGAATTTAAATTCTAAGCTATTACAACATGATTATGGGGATGGGGGTACAATTTTGAATAGGGGGTATTTGACAAGAAATATAAACCCTAGATTACTATTACATCCAAATTGAATCTCAATGCAACAATATTTAAATGTACAATTATTTAAATAAACAAAATAAATAAATGTTAAATAAAATGTATTATGCAAAAGAAATTTTTATTTTGTTTATGTTTATGTATGTAAAATATTTTTTAATGTGAAAGAGTATAAAGAAACAAATTAAGATTGATTTTATTTTTTAAAGGGGTAAACCCTAATTTTCTTTAAGAAAATAATATTATCTACTAATTATATATATAAATATATTAATATATACAAAAATAAAATATATTGGGAAAAGGTATTTTTTTAGTATAAATAATAATAAAAAATAAAAAGGTAATATTTTTATATTTTTATTCTAATTATTTAATAAAATAAAAGTATATATGTATGTGTATATATATATATATATATTAAATATATTAAGTATGTATAAAATAAAATAAAATATTTACAAAGATAAAATATATTCAAGAAAATATTTTCAATGTGAACAAAAATAAGAAATAAAAATAAAAGTATTATTTACATTATTTTTAAGTTTTCAAATAAATTATAAAAAAGTATTCAAAATGCTTTAATGTTTAGAAAAATAAAAATAAAATATCAAATAAATGTAAAAAAAAAAGTGAAAATATTTTTAAGCATTTTTTATATTTGGGGATAAATAAATAAAATCAGAAATAAAATGAAAATACAAAAATAACAAAATATAAAGAAATTGGGCCAGGAGGTGTAAAACTGAAAATGGGGGTGTTAGAAGTAGAAACAAGCCAGCCCAGCCAATTTCCACTTCATCATCTTCCTTGTTCAAACAGAAAAAACGCACGCCCTGTACAAACTGCAAACTCCTGTATTTGTGATCTTTTGCCAGAACTCAAAACATGAAACTTGTAGAGCATTAAACCACGATTCTAACCATATAACAAACTTAATCTAACTCTCAAAGACCAGAGAGAATTTCTCTGGCCCTAAAATCTGACCTAGTTTTTTCAGCATGTTCGTGGATGAAATTCTCTTAGCATGCTTAATATAAATGAAAACTGAGCATATGTATGGCTTCATGGCAATGAGTACTACATCTTTCATCCACAAACCTAAGGCTAAATGTCCCTAAATAGAGAGATAGAAGTTTTAGAAATACCTGTTTCAGTCAAGCTCGAGTATGGCAATGCAACAACTTTCAGTGAGGCCTGAGGTTCTTTTGAGCTTGCTTGATGTTCCCTGGACCTTTCCCAATGCTTAGTTTGCTTTAAAATGGTCTGAATCTCTCTATAGAAATCAACCTGCAAAGCTTCAAAATAGAAATGGTGAACATTGTAAATGGAGTTACAGTTGGCAATGGAGGTTTGGGATAGTTTGAGTGAGTTGAATGAAAGGTATTGGAACAAGTTTGAGGCCAAACGCATGAGTGGTTAGTGTGATGGATGTGAATCTGCAGGGAGTGCCCTGTTTTGCAAGAAGAATGTGATTTGGTGTTTAGGAAGTCTTGAGGGCTCAACAATTCGTGTTTATGGCTCAGGGAAATGCACAAAACTTGTTTGAAATGTTGGCAAGAGTTGATTATATCAGATGTGCAAGTTGTTGACCTTTTGCATAATTACTTGGTTTTGAAGTAAAAAGTGAGAGTTGACAATATTATGGCTGTACTGGCTTGTAACCTAGCTGCACAAAGTTTTTGAACTTTGCCTGACATTAGGGAGCCTTGTTTGCAGGAAAAGGGCTTTGTGTATGGCTCAAGAAATGCAATTTGACATAAAGCATGCTTTATGTAAATGGAAGTGCTACCTTTATGCCCAAAATGGATTTATTCATTGTGCCAAGCTTTGTTGATCAGAATAAGACCAATGTCCAATGTATTTGCATTTAATTAAGGAGTGTGGATTGGTTTAGAGGCCTGTAATCAAGTACAAAGCTAGTTTGCATAGATTTTACAACTTGTATGAACATGTATTTTCCATGGATCAAAGTGAGTTTTTGCCAACTTCAAGCATTCGATTCTCCCTAACCACAAATGTGTTTGAGGATTTCTTGGACAATTTGGAAAGCTTGCAACATTCTCTATAATACATCTTTGAAATGCAACTTGAGTCTCCAAGTGGAACTATGTGAAAAATGTCCAAGAAGATGGGTCAAAATCCTGCCTAAACTAGGGCAAAATTTCTCTAAGTTAAAAGTTTTAGGGACCCTTGTTCCAAAAATCATAACTTGAGATCCAAGCTTCTTTTGAGAAAACTTTGTGAATCAAAGTTGTAGACTTTTTGGAGGAATACAACTTTTATGTTGTAAGTTTTGTTTGGATCCATTTTCATCTTGGTGAAAATGTGGGACAAAGTTAAGAAAAATTAAGAAAATTTCATAACTTAGAAAAATTCTAAGTTATGAAATTTTTTCAATTTCAAACCCTAATTTGCAATTTTGGGTTTCTTGTTGAACAAGTTTCATAATTTGACACATCTTGATGAAAAATGACCCTTGGCACTTGATTTTGACCAAAAAGTCAAAGTTTGACTTTTCAGTGTACAGTCAAATTTTGATCAGTTGACTGAAAAATTCATTTGTCAATCTTATGCATTTGAGATCTTTTGAACTTGTTGAGTAGGTCAAGATAATTTCATTGAGTCCTTGAGTCCATGGTTGAGCTTGATTTGCCATTGGCTAGGTCAAACAGTCAAAAATTGCCTTTGTACAATCAAAACCCTAAAAATGACCATTTTGCCCTTTTGGTGATCTGATCAAATTTCTTGTGGAGTTGTGGTCCTAACTTGAAAAAATGGTTCATATGAGTTCATAATGTTGATGTGGGTCAAAATTCATGAGGTTTGATTGTAAATTGGCCATATTTGAGTTTTTCCCCAATACAGTTGATTTCTAGGCCAACTGTCCAATTGACTGGGCAAAAATTTGATTCAAGGCTTGAAACTTAGTATGGACAAACTTATGAGTCCAAAATGAAGTATGAAAGTCAATTTGGGCATTGAAGGTCCAAAAATCCCTGTGCAAACTCAAACCCTAATTTAGGTCAACAGTGCAAGGAGGTGTCTTGAGCAGAGCAAACCCTAGCTTGATCTTGAGTTCCAAGAGCCTTGTGATGAGAAATGTTGATAAAATGAGAGGGCAAATTTTGGGGTACAACAGTTGCCCCTGTTCAATCTTCTTGAACCTGAAGGTTTAGATTGGCAAGTTTGCCTTTCGTGACTCGAAGGTATAAGAGGATTGGACACTAGAGTGCCCGTAAATTTGCACTCGTCAAAATATTATTGAAGGAATGGGCTTAAAGATGCCATTTGGAGATGGTAGAATATTGCTGGAGATGGGCTTAAAGATGCCATCCAAGATTTGTTTGTTGAAGATCAGTAGAATAAACATCAGAATGGTATCCGTATTTGGAACGTATCCGAGTTGTATCTGGAGACTGGATTTGTATGAGCAAGGGAATGGAGTCTGTGTTTAGAGCGTATCTGAGTTGTAATTGTATTTGAACTTTGAATGAATATCAGAATGACTGCCGTGTCTGGAGTGTATCTGTATTCTGAATGGGTAACAAAGGAACATCTGTGTATAGAGCCTCTATGTGCTGTGGACAAGTTCTGAATGAGTGGCAGAATGGCAACCGTGTCTGGAGCGTATCTGGATTGTATCTGAAATTGAGATTTGTATGAGTAGCAGAATGACTTCCTTGTTTGGAGTGTATCCGCACTGTATCTTGGCTTGAAATTTTGAATGAGTAATAGAATGATCGCCGTGTCTGGGGTGTATCTATACTGTATCTGAAATCTCTGAATAGTTGTTAATGATAGCTTTTTAATCTTATCCTGAAAAGGGTAAAATGTTAGCTAAAACACGAAGTTATGTTGCATGATATGTATGATGCAATGAAACGTGTTCCATCAATGTTTATGATATATGAATGTAATATATGCGCATGTAAGCTGATTAGCTGTCTTGCTGAGGAAAATAAAACCTTGATAACTAAAGATAATGAAATCCTTGACTGCTGCCGGGGAAAGTGAATCATGACCGATGTTGAGGACTCAAAAATCTTTGATTGTTGAAGATGAGAAATCCTTGCTGACTGCTTGGGGATTGAAAATCCTTGATTGTCGAGAATGAGAAATCCCGGGACCACCACTGGGGATTGAAAATCCTTGGTGACTTGTGGGGTTTTAACAAGAGCTTCGATAACTTTTGCGGGGAATGAGAATCCTTCATGACTTTCCTGGGAAATAAGGAAAACTCCGACGACCTCTACTGGGGAATCAAAACCTGGGAGGCTTCGAATGGAGAAACAGGAACTAGAATCCTCAGTCTGTTGGGAAGTAACTCTGTGGGGAAAGTGTTTACTCGGCCGGGGAAATCAAGAGCTTGGGTTGTACGCTAATCTATTGGGGAAGTTGGGGAAAATTGAATGGTTCCTAATGGGGATTGATAGTTGTAAATTTGACTTCGCTGGGGAAGATGGTTTAGAATATTCTAGCTCCGTTGGGGATATGTATTTCAGGGTTTTTGGGCTCCACCGGGGATCGGGAGTTTGGAGACTTAATTCTGATGGGAACTTTGAAACTTAACTTCGCTGAGGAATAAAGTTTAGAACACACCGGCTCCGCTGGGGATCTTGAAGCTTAACTCCGATGAGGAATAAAGTTTAGAACACACCGGCTCCGCTGGGGATCTTGAAGCTTAACTCCGCTAGGGATATGTACTCCAAGGTTTTAGCTTTGTTAAGGATCTGAATAACATATTGTAGGGGATTTCTTCTAGAATAGCCTAAAGACGTTTTCCTATACTTTCGACCTACCAGTAATTATCCTTTCTCAATTTTTTTTATTTATAAGCAGTGATTATATTCAAATGCATATGCCTATTTAACAAAACATTGGACGTTTTTTCAAAATAAAACATAAGTGTAAAAAAGAAAAGAAAGGCAAGCAAATTTTTGCACTTGAAGTATATTTGTATTAACTTTTGTAAGTGTTTTTGTACAAAGGAGACAGACATCCTAGTAAGAGAATGTTGTCGTAAAATTGAGAAAAATTTTATACAAAAGAAAATATGGCTATGTGCAACAATTCCATGGGGTTCCCATTCCGCTATAGCCTTCTCGACTCTGAGTATCTTGTCCATTCGTTGCTTTATCCGCAGATGATTGGATTGATCAGAAGCTTGGAGTTTGGTTTGTGAAGAGATTATCCTTAAAGTGATCCGACGAGACATGGTCATACGCTTTAATTCCCTAATTTTTTCCTGGACCACCCTTTCGGGTTTTCAGTCCACCGAGAAACCCTTTTTTGCCCAAGTCGCCCTTTCGGGTTTTCAACTTGCCGGGTGTACATATTTTTTTTATTTTATCCATAATTTTTTCCTGAACCGCCCTTCCGGGTTTTCGATTCACCGGGATGCCCTTTTTTTTCCCAAGTCGCCCTTTCGGGTTTTCAACTTGTCGGGTCGTTTTATGCATAGTATCTTTTGACTATGTCTGCATTCGCAGGGTGCGGAAGGTTGTCGCCGTCCATGGTGGTCAGAATCATTGCCCCACCAGAAAAGATGTTCTTGATCACAAATGGTCCTTCGTAAGTAGAAGTCCACTTTCCCCTGGGATCACTTTGCAGCAAGATGATCTGCTTGATTACGAGATCCCCGACTTGATATACTTGATGTCTAAATTTCTTGTTGAAAGCCTTGATCATCCGTTTCTGATACGTTTGACCATGACAAACAGCAGTAAGTCGCTTCTCGTCGATCAAATTAAGTTGGTCAAGCCGGGTCTGAATCCAATCGTCTTCACTCAAACCAACGTCCTTCATGATTCTCAAGGAAGGAATATGAACTTCCATAGGTAAAATAGCTTCCGTGCCATATACCAGAGAAAAGGGGGTTGCCCCAGTTGAAGTACACGCTGTGGTATGATATCCATGCAGAGCAAATGGTAACTTCTCATGTCAGTCCTTGTAGGTGACTGTCATCTTTTGAATGATCTTCTTGATATTTTTGTTCGCGGCTTCAACAACACTGTTCATCTTTGGCCGATAGGGAGATGAATGGTCATGATAAATCTTGAACTGCTCGCACATAGCAGTGATCATAGTGTTATTCAGGTTTCTACTGTTGTCCGTGATAATCCTGTTGGGGATACCATACCGGCATATGAGATTCTGCTTAATGAATCGGGAAACCACGTTCTTTGTAACGGAGGCGTAGGAAGCTGCTTCGACCCACTTGGTAAAGTAATCAATAACGACCAAGATGAAGCGATGTGCATTGGATGCCGTAGGCTTGATCTCTCCAATCATGTCGATTCCCCACATTGTGAATGGCCAAGGAGCTGTTAGTACGTTGAGAGGAACAGCAGGAATATGTACCTTGTCAGCATAGACTTGGCATTTGTGACAACTAGGGGAATGTTGATGACAGTCAGCTGCCATGGTAGACCAGTAGTAGCCTTCCCTTAGAATCTTCTTAGCCATCGTATGTTCGCTTAAGTGGGTGCCAAATGTGCAACTATGTATTTCGATCATGATCAACTCTGCTTCAACCTTGTCCACACAACGAAGTAGAACACAATCATGGCTGCGCTTATAAAGGATGCCATTGCTTAGGAAAACCTTGGCAGCAAATCTCCTTAAGAAATTTTTGTCATTGACGGAAGCTCCTTCAGGGTATTCTCGAGTCTGGAGATACCTTTTGATTTCGTGAAACCAGGGTTGTTCCACTACTTCTTCAGTATTAATCTCATGACAGTGCGCAGGTTCGTCCATTCGCTCGATGGTGATTTGAGGAGCCTCATTATCCCAGTTGAGTTTAAATATGGAAGACATTATAGCCAGAGCATCAGCTAGCTGATTTTCTTCTCGCGGGAAGTGTTCGAAGGTAATTTGCTCAAAATGAGGCAATAATGTCAAGACATGTTCTTTGTATGGGATAAGATTAGGATGTTTAGTGTCCCACTCTCCTTTGACTTGACTGATAACCAAAGCCGAGTCCCCAAATACGACCAAAGATTTGATTCCCAAGTCTATAGCAGCCTTGAGACCAAAGATGCAAGCTTCATATTCAGCCATGTTGTTGGTACAACTAAAGCAAAGTCGGGCACTAAAGGGTGTATGGAAATCTTCCGGAGAAATGAGTACCGCACTGATACCGTTTCCAAGTGCATTTGAAGCACCATCAAAGTACAGGGTCCATCGGGATCCTTGTTCAGGTCCGTCATACGGTCTTTTACCTTTAATGTTGTCCAATGTCATGATGTCCTCGTCAGGGAAGTCGAATCTCATAGATTGGTAATCTTCGACGGCTTGATGAGATAGATGGTCAGCTAGTACACTCCCCTTTATAGCTTTTTGGGTAGTATACTGGATATCATACTCAGTTAGGATCATTTGCCATCTAGCGATCCTTCTAGATAAAGCAGGCTTCTTGAAGATATACTTAATCGGATCCATCTTGGGAATCAACAAAGTGGTATGAGTCAACATATACTGCCTTAGCCGACGAGCAGCCCATACCAAAGCGCAACAAGTTTTCTCGAGCAGTGACTAGCGAGTCTCACAGTCGGTAAACTTTTTGCTAAGGTAATAAATGGCATGCTCTTTTCGGCCAGACTCGTCATGTTGGTCCAGTACGCACCCCATTGAGTTATCCAAAACAGTTAAATACATGATTAACAGCCTTTCTTCGATGGGTGGCATCAAAATAGGAGGTTCTAGTAAATACTCCTTGATCTTATCAAAAGCAACTTGACAATCATTGTTCCATTCAATCACCTGATCTTTCTTCAACAACTTGAAGATTGGCTCACAGGTAGATGTTAGGTGAGAGATGAACCTCGCAATATAGTTTAAGCGTCCCAAAAAACCTCTAACCTCCTTTTCAGTGCGGGGGGGGGGGGGGGGGGGGGGGGGGCAGGCGTTTCTTGTATAGCTTTTAATTTAGCAGGATAAACCTCAATGCCTTTGTTGCTGACGATAAATCCCAAAAGTTTACCAGACCTGACTCCAAAAGTGCACTTGCTTGGGTTCAGTCTGAGCTTATACTCCTTCAATCTGGCAAACAACTTTTGCAGATGATCAAGGTGTTCTTCTTCTGTCTGTGAACGGGCTATCATGTCGTCTACGTAGACTTCAATCTCATGATGTATCATGTCATGAAACAAAGCTACCATGGCGCGTTGATAAGTTGCCCCGGCATTCTCCAGCCCGAACGGCATCAGCTTATAGCAGAAGGTACCCCATTCCGTGACAAAAGTAGTCTTCTCCATGTCTTCGGGGGCCATTTTGATCTGGTTGTATCCCGAGAATCCATCCATGAAGGAAAATACCTTGTGTTTAGTTGTGTTGTCAACCAAGATGTCTATGTGTGGTAGGGGAAAATCATCTTTAGGGCTAGCCCTATTTAGGTCCCTATAGTCCACACACATTTTGACTTTGTCGTCCTTCTTAGGCACGGGCACAATGTTAGCAACCCATTGTGGATAGGAAGTAACAGCCAGAAAGCAAGCATTAAATTGCTTCATCACCTCAGCTTTGATTTTTTCAGACATGTCGGGCCTCATTCGGCAGACTTTTTGTTTGATCGGTGGACAATCTTCTCTTGTAGGGAGACGGTGAACCACAATGTCTATGTCTAGTCCCGGCATGTCTTCATAGGACCAGGCGAAGATTTCAACATATTCATTCAATAACTACACTAAGCGCTCTTTGACACTTGGTTCCAGGTTGGCACCCACCTTAACCTCTTTCTTGTCTTCCTCTATTCCCAAGTTGCTGGTCTCTAGCAACTCTTCATGGGGAAGAATAGCCCTCTCTTCTTGTTGCAAAAGTCTGGCTAACTCTCCCGGCACTTCACAGTCTTCGTCGACTTCATACTCAGCATGATTAACCAAATCTTCAGAGTCGCCAAAGGCTAAAGCAGAATAGTCACCTATGGAATCCGGAGTGGATGGGTACCTGCATTTTGTGAGTGTGGGTGTGTGTAAGGGATATCCATTCTTAAACAAAATAAAATGTAAAAGGAAAGAAAATGAACACAACAATTTATAGATGAAAACGTCCAATGATTCATTAAACATGGCATATGATAATGAAGAAAATCAAGCCCTTACAAATGGACCTATATGCCCCGGGAAAGGCATAAGGTGAAAATAGTGTACGAATTGTTTAGTTATTACAGACCAAAATAGGAAATTGTTCAAAGATAAATTACTGGTTGATGAAAGTAATGGGAACGAAGTCTTTCGCTTCCCGGTTGCTTAATCCTCCTTCGACAGTCGGAAAGATTCAATCTTCAAAGTTGTCTTCTTCATCATCATCTTCTAAGGCATTAATTCCATGGCGAGTGATTTTTACGGGTGGTCCTTCAGCCCTGGAGCGACGCACAGCTGTCTGGCCAGCAGCAATAAAACCTAGTCCGAACTTGTCCGTCTTATGAGAAAACTCAGGCAGTTGCCCCCACATTGTACTCCTTCCTTCTTTGATTACAGCCTCTACATCTTTGAGGCATGCCATCCTAGACACAGGCTTGGAAATAATAGGCACATCAATCATTGTCTTCACAACTGCGACTTCAAGAGGAACCTCTTCAAAATGTTGGAAAGGTGTTTCTATGGACTCGCCATCCAACTCCACATAGAGGAAGGAATTGAGGTGACTTATCATGTACTCTTCCTCCCCATGAACCATTATAATATTTCCTTGAACTGGATACTTTAGCATTTGGTGCAGAGAGGACGTGACTGCCCCAGCATTGTGGATCCACGGCCTTCCCAACAAGCAAGAATATGAAGGACGGATGTCCATCACATAAAAGGTAGAGTTGAAAATTTCTGTGCCCACCTTGATAGGAATGTCCACTTCTCCATGAACCATTCTCTTAGAACCGTCGAAGGCTCTAACAACGATGTTACTAGGCTTCAAGATCAATCCTTCACAGTCCAATCTATCCAACGCCTTTTTCGGTAGCACATTCAAAGATGAACTGGTATCAACTAGGACATGGGCAAGGGTGGTTCCCCTGCATTCTATTGAGACATGCAGCGCGTCGTTGTGCTTCCTTCCCTTGGGGGTCAAATCAGCATCGGAAAAACCAAGACCATTATCAGCAGTAAGGCTAGCCACGCACTCTTGAAACTGGTCAGCCGAATTTTCTTGAGGCACGTGTGCCGTCTTTAGAAATTTGATTAAGGCCTTAGCATGAGCCTCAGAGCAGAGTAGGAGAGCCAACATGGAGATTTTGGAAGGGGTCTGCCCTAGCTGTTCCACGACATCGTAGTCGCTCTTCTTGATTATCTTTAAGATTTCTTCCATCTCTTTCTGGGTGGTCTTGGGGATAACCACGGTATGAGCCTTCATTCTGACAGGCGCTTCTAGTATCCCCTTACCTTTATTGGAAGTAACATCAGAGGGTCCAGCTTCGGGTACATCAACTTCTTCGATTATCGGGCTTTGCACAGATGGCTTGATAGGCACAAAAACTCTCGAGGGTCCGAAGACTGCTCGTGGAGGAGCAATCTCTGGAGAAAATATCTTTCCGCTGCGAGTTATCTTGCTTGTTCCCGCAATATTCCCTATATCAGGGGTTTCATCATCAGAATTCTCTTGGACTGATTCAATTTGTTTGATACCATGATAGAAGATTTCTCCTCCGTAGTTCCATGGTATCGTCTTGTTAGATTCATACGAGACAGGCCCCGACATGGTGATTTTTAACGGCACAAACTTAGGATCAGGCGTAATCTTGACAGGCCTTTTGCAATCCTTGGGAAGATTGTCGGAGATGGTTATTATCGCAATGTCATTGGTTGAAGCAACAAAGGTAGCAGGAGTAACAGGGGTGATGGTATCAAAAGGAGTCTTTTGAAAGAGTATCTCTTGGGTATCCATCAGACGTTGGATGCCTGATTTCAGTAGTGGGCAGTCAGCTCGTATGTTTAAACAAAAGTAACAGTCTTTTCCACAGCCTGGGAATATCCCGGCTCTCATCAAATTCACTTTAATCACTGGTAACAGAGTCAAAAGGTCAGCAACATTGGTAACATGAAGGTCTTCTATAACGGCATGAACATTATGACCGTGCTTGGGCATTGGGGAAGAAATCACATTTGGCTTTTTGGGCGCATCGAATTCTACCTCCTTGGCGTCAATCAAGTCTTGGATTTTGTTCTTAAGAGCCCAACAATTGTTGGTATCATGCCCTACATTGTCAGAGTGGTAAGCACATTTTGCATTGGAGTGGTAATATGGAGAAGAGGTATTAGGGTTCTTTGGCGCTTCCTTCAAATTGGTAAGATTCAACTTTAACAGATGAGGGAGGACTTGAGCCGGTGTCATGTTGATTCGGGTGAGTTGTCGTTATGGCCTTTCTACCCTTTGCTGATTAGATCTTGGTTGATTGCTGCGAGGTTGATCGATTGAAGAGCTTTGGATCATCATAGCCTCCACAGTTGGCCGGCGCTCGGTTCTTCCTTGTTTTATCTGGTTGTGAACAGCAGAAACTTCCTTCTTAGCCGGGAAGGTCTTCTTAATAGCAGTGGACGCGGAGACATCTTTCTGAATCTTACCACTTTTAATGTCGGCCTCGACCCTTTCATCGGTCAGAATTAATTCGGTGAATCCTGCAGAGGAACTCCCGATTAGATGATTGAAGAAAGGGCCAGACAGGGTCCCTAAAAACATGTCAACCAGCTCTCTATCCGACAATGGTGGCTGCACCCTTCCAGCCAGATCACGCAACTTCTGGGCATACTCTTTAAATCTATCGTTAGAAGCAATACCCATACTCTGTAGTTGAGTACGAGTGGGCGCTAAATCATCATTGTATTGGTATTGTCAATAGAAAGCAACAGCTAAGTCTTCACAGTTATGAACCTCCAATCTCTCGAGTTGATAGAACCAGTCCAATTGTGTGCCTGACAAACTGTCTTGGAAAAAATGGACCCAAAGATCTTTATCAGAAGAGTGGGGTTGGATCTTTCTGACGTAGGATCTCAGATGCATTTTTGGACAGGACAAACCGTCATACTTAGCAAATGTAGGAACTTTGAACTTGGGAGGAATGACGATCCCAGCGACCAACCCTAGTTCTTCAAAATCTAAACCAGGTACCCTTTGCAACTCCATGGCTACCAACCGATCCTCAAGATTTTTAAACTTATCATCCGCCGGGGGATATTGCTGTTCGGAGTAATCTTCATCTTCTTCCTCTTCTTCTTCTTCAACTTCAGATTCATAAGACATCGCAGTTCCTTTTCCTTTACCCGCCCCTTCATCAGACGTCGAGGGGAATTCGAGAACTTTTCTAGCATGGTTTTCAAACTTTCTTCCCATAATGACCACACCAGGTCTTTTCTTCTTTTTCTCTTTATCTTTCTCCAATAGTGCTTTAAGGTCCTCTTGACCCTTTGCTAAGGTCATGAGGAGTTGCTGAAATTTCGAATTCTGTGCTTGCAGATCCTTAACCGTCTACTCCAAATCCATCTTGCTGAAATAAACAGCAGAAAGATAAGGAAACCTGGTGTGAAGACCTGTTTATGCATATGATGAATGATATGTTATTCATGTAATGCATTCAAGGATTCAGAATTTCAAATTTGTTGCAAACAAAAAGAACACACCTCATATTAAGAAGAAATTTGTTAGTACATAAATGCCCCATGGGAAAAATATTACAAAATTCTTAATGTAAAAATACATTGCGCATCCTCTTTAGCGTGATGTAAGTGTTGAGAGTTTCCTCCTCATGAAGTCGGCGGGTAAGCTCCAAAACCTTTTTCTCACTGGCATAGAAGCTGGCTTCAAAAGTATTGTGTTCTTCCTTGAGCTGGATCCAACTCTTTTGTAATTCTTCCAATGATGCCGGCATGTCAGGATGTAGGAGGGTGTATGGAACCTCTCCTTCCATAACAGGCTCGTTGATCACGGGGAGAATGTGAGGGTATGGCATCATAAGATTCTGGGCGTGGGTTCGTACCCACTTAAGATAAGGCTCACGGGGGATGGAATTCGTGTGCCCCAGTGTCTTACTATCCACTTTGTTGGGCATCCTCCAAGCTCTGATAAACCTTTGTCGAAGTCCTTGCGCATCGTTGTCGAAGTCAAAAACCAGGTCAGGAATCAGCATATCATGAGGACCATCTCTCCGGGCATACCCAAATTGCCTTAGAGCTAAACAGGGGTTGTAGGTAATGCCTCCCCTAATGCCAAGTAACGAAACATTGGGGAATTCTCCGCAGCGATCAATGATGATGACATTTTCTCTGGATCGAGAACACCAATGAACATCAGAATGTGTGAGAGTCATCAACCGTTGTGACCACCTTAAACCCTGCTCATTCTTCAAAACTGATTAGGGAAGGTGAGAAATAAACCACCTTTCTAGAAGAGGATTACAGCACATGAGAACACCTCTTTTCCTCATTGTTCGTGTGTGAAATGAGTGTAGGATGTCCCCAAGCAATGTAGGCACAGGATTCCGAGATATAAAAATCTTGACAGCATTCACATCTATAAGCTGATCAGGGTTTGGGAACAAGACCAACCCATAGATGAGGAGTGCCACAATCTCTTCAAAAGCTTGTAGATCTAGAGAATTCCAATAGTCTTGTGCCTTCTCAAACAGAAACTTTGCCAAGAAACCCTTGACACCACTTCTGGTTTCCCAATGACCTTTGATATCAGATGGTTGCAAGTGTAAGGCTTGAGCAACATATTCAGGCTTTGGTTCTCTTTTCGTACCGTTATAGGGTAGTTGATGGAGAATAGGAATCCTCAGGAGTTGAGAAAATTCCTCCAGAGTAGGTACTAGTTGGTAATCAGGGAATGTGAAACAGTGGTGTAGGGGGTCAAAGAACTGGAAGAGAACTTTCACCGTGTCTTCTTCAATGTTGGAGTTGACCAAGTTGAGAAGTATACCATGTCTTTCACTGAAAAGAGAATTCTATGGAATCTTGGAAGTAAGCTCCTTGAGTTGAGGAGGGATTCTCACAAGGTTGACTTGAATTGTTTTCCTGCGAAGAGATTCCATGACCTACAAAACAAGAACAAAGATGAAGATTCAAACCCTTTAAATGGTTAGTGGATGCATATGATGCTTTATGATGTTCATGATGTATGCACAAGCACATGTACAAACAAGTCACACAAGTTCCTAGTTTCAGGCTTGCATGAGGTTTCATAGGTAAGTACCCTCTTGAAGTTAGTTGGCTCAACCTGTCCTATAAATAGTAACCGGGTTCTAGGGAGCTCAATATCACTGGATTATTTTCTATGTTAATTGTTTTGGTTTAACCACTTAACTGGCGACCAAAATATTCTAAGAAAACAACCCTCAATGACTGTAGTATCGAGTATCTACCAACTTCGACTTGCACCAAAGTTGGTCATCTCACTACCCCTAAAAAAGGCCAAGATGGTCAAGTAAGGTTCTAAGAGTTCATTAGTGCTTCATGACATCACTCAGCGGCCCCGTATTCTCTTTGATTGACTCAAAGGCTACCGGTACTCACAAATATGTTGCACTAATATAGCTATTGCTTCAACCATGTCGGTATACCCCGCACAGTTTCCACAATGTATTGCTATTTACCTATGAATGTTTCCCCAAAAATCTGGGTGAAGGATTCAAACCCAAACAAGAGAACCAAATGTAAAGCAATCAAAACAATCAAGACATGCAAAGGTGATCTAAACCCTAAGGTTACTCCACTTTTAAAGATTTCCCCAGCAGAGTCTCTAGTTATGTGATACGGTGGGAGAACTGACTTGAGGTTTTGTGTTTGGGTTCGCAAATGTTTCGGTTTAGCAAGAGTCGCCACCGACTTTTTATTTTATCCTAAGGAAAGGTCAAAAAGCACAGGAAAGACCTTTGAGATGTTTTCTTGGGTTCGGGGAGTAGATTATGAAAAGGGAAGGTGCAAGCACCCTTTTCATCCATGGTTATCAATGGGCTCTTAGTTACTTGTTTAGATCACTTGCTTTGCTTTTCCAATTGTTTGAAATGGTGCTTTGTGTGTGGTTTTGAAAGATGTTTTGAAAAGAGACCATCGTTCGTGGAAACCTTTGTAATGATTCTTTTTGAATGTATACAAAGGTGTTTTTGTATTTTGAAAAGTTTCCAATATTTGAAAGTTGGATTTTGAAATTGTGTTGTGAAGTGTGTTTGAAAATAGCAAGGATGTTTTGCAAGCTTTTGATCAAGTAACTAAAAGTTATCTACCCTATTTTACTCAAAGATCTTTCTTATGTTTTTAACCCTTTTAACAGTGTTATTTCACCATTGCATTTGTTGAACAACCTTGTGTTAGGATGTTAAACGGGACAGGCGCGGGTCATCGTATAGACCATGATAGCAATTGTGTTAGGTATCTTTGGCAATTTTTCTTGAGAGACTTGATCATTTTTTGTCTAGGCAACCAAGATAGCGTCATCGAGGGACTATGATCTTTTGTTTTGTTTTTTCTTTTGCCAAAGTACTTAACATGCATACCATGGCCCATTTTTGAAGGCAACAAGTGGATTGTAACCCTAGGGGTGCAAGTGTGCATTGTGTTTGTTTTTTAATGCATTTTTGTCTTTGATTAGGTCAAATTATTTGTTGATTTTGATTTTGGCATACAAACCCTAATTCTCTAATCATGGCATAATTGAAAGCGTTAAGTGCGTGAATTTAAATTCTAAGCTATTACAACATGATTATAGGGATGGGGGTACAATTTTGAATATGGGGTATTTGACAAGAAATATAAACTCTAGATTACTATTACATCCAAATTGAATCTCAATGCAATAATATTTAAATGTACAATTATTTAAATAAACAAAATAAATAAATGTTAAATAAAATGTATTATGCAAAAGAAGTTTTTATTTTGTTTATGTTTATGTATGTAAAATACTTTTTAATGTGAAAGAGTATAAAGAAACAAATTAAGATTGATTTTATTTTTTAAAAGGGTAAACCCTAATTTTCTTTAAGAAAATAATATTATCTACTACTTATATATATAAATATATTAATATATACAAAAATAAAATATATTGGGAAAAAGGTATGTTTTTTAGTATAAATAATAATAAAAAATAAAAAGGTAATATTTTTATATTTTTATTTTAATTATTTAATAAAATAAAAGTATATATGTATGTATATATATATATATATATATATATATATATATATATATATATATATATATATATATATATATATATATATATATATATATATATATATATATTAAGTATGTATAAAATAAAATAAAATATTTACAAAGATAAAATATATTCAAGAAAATATTTTCAATGTGAACAAAAATAAGAAATAAAAATAAAAGTATTATTTACATTATTTTTAAGTTTTCAAATAAATTATAAAAAAGTATTCAAAATGCTTTAATGTTTAGAAAAATCAAAATAAAATATCAAATAAATGTAAAAAAAATGTGAAAATATTTTTAAGTATTTTTTATATTTGGGGATAAATAAATAAAATCAGAAATGAAATGAAAATACAAAAATAACAAAATATAAAGAAATTGGGTCAGGAGGTGTAAAACTGAAAATGAGGGTGTTAGAAGTAGAAACAAGCCAGCTCAGCCCATTTCCACTTCATCTTCTTCCTTCTTCAAACAGAAAACACGCGCGCCCTGTACAAACTGCTAACTCCTATATTTGTGATCTTTTGCCAAAACTCAAAACATGAAACTTGTATAGTATTAAACCACGATTCTAACCATATAAAAAACTTAATCTAACTCTCAAAGACCAGAGAGAATTTCTCTGGCCCTAAAATCTGACCTAGTTTTTTCAGCATGTTCATGGATGAAATTCTCTTAGCACGCTTAATATAAATGAAAACTGAGCATATGTATGGCTTCATGGAAATGAGTACTACATCTTTCATTCACAAACCTAAGGCTAAATGTCCCTAAATAGAGAGATAGAAGTTTGAGAAATACCTGTTTCAGTCAAGCTCGAGTATGGCAATGCAGCAACTTTCAGTGAGGCCTGAGGTTCTTTTGAGCTTGCTTGATGTTCCATGGACCTTTCCCAATGCTTAGTTTGCTTTGAAATGGTCTGAATCTCTCTATAGAACTCAACCTGCAAAGCTTCAAAACAGAAATGGTGAACACTGTAAATAGAGTTACAGTTGGCAATGGAGGTTTGGGATAGTTTGAGTGAGTTGAATGGAAGGTATTGGAACAAGTTTGAGGCCAAACGCACGAGTGGTTTGTGTGATGGATGTGAATCTGCAAGGAGTGCCCTGTTTTGCAAGAAGAATGTGATTTGGTGTTTAGGAAGGCTTGAGGGCTCAACAATTCGTGTTTATGGCTCAGGGCAATGCACAAAACTTGTTTGAAATGTTGGCAAGAGTTGAATATATCAGATGTGCAAGTTGTTGACCTTTTGCATTATTACTTGGTTTTGAAGTAAAAAGTGAGAGTTGACAGTGCTATGGCTGTACTGGCTTGTAACCTAGCTGCACAAAGTTGTTGAACTTTGCCTGACATTAGGGAGCCTTGTTTGCAGCAAAGGGCTTGGTGTATGGCTCAAGAAATGCAATTTGACATAAAGCATGCTTTATGTAAATGGAAGTGCTACCTTTATGCCCAAAATGGATTTATTCATTGTGCCAAGCTTTGTTGATCAGAATAAGACCAATGTCCAATGTATTTGAATTTAATTAAGGAGTGTGAATTGGTTTAGAGGCCTGTAATCAAGTACAAAGCTAGTTTGGACAGATTTTGCAACTTGTATGAACATGTATTTGCCATGGATCAAAGTGAGTTTTTTCCAACTTCAAGCATTCGATTCTCCCTAACCACAAATGTGTTTGAGGAGTTCTTGGACAATTTGGAAAGCTTGAAACATGCTCTATAATCCATCTTTGAAATTCAACTTGAGACTCCAAGTGGAACTATGTGAAAAATGGCCAAGAAGATGGGTTAAAATCCTGCCTAAACTAGGGCAAAATTTCTCTAAGTTAAAAGTTTTAGGGACCCTTGTTCCAAAAATCATAACTTGAGATCCAAGCTTCTTTTAAGAAAACTTTGTGAATCAAAGTTGTAGACTTTGTGGAGGACTACAACTTTCATGTTGTAAGTTTTGTTTGGATCAATTTCAAACCCTAATTTGCAATTTTGGGTTTCTTGATGAACAAGTTTCATAATTTTACACATCTTGATGAAAAATGACCCTTGGCACTTGATTTTGACCAAAAAGTCAAAGTTTGACTTTTAAGTGTATAGTCAAATTTTGATCAGTTGACGGAAAAATTCATTTGTCAACCCTATGAATTTGAGATCTTTTGAACTTGTTGAATAGGTCAAGATAATGTCATTGAGTCCTTGAGTCCATGGTTGAGCTTGATTTGACATTGGCTAGGTCAAACAGTCAAAAATTGTCTTTGTACAGTCAAAACCCTAAAAATAACCATTTTGCCCTTTTGGTGATCTGATCAAATTTCTTGTGGAGTTGTGGTCCAAACTTGATCAAATGGTTCATATGAGTTCATAATGTTGATGTGGGTCAAAATTCATGAGGTTTGACTGTAAATTGGCCACAGTTGACTTTTCCCCCAATACAGCTGATTTTTAGGTCAATTGTCCAATTGACTGGGCAAAAATTTGATTCAAGGCTTGAAACTTAGTATGGACAAACTTATGAGTCCAACATGAAGTATGAAAGTCAATTTGGGAATTGAAGGTCCAAAAATCCCTGTGCAAACTCAAACCCTAATTTAGGTCAATAGTGCAAGGAGGTGTCTTGAGCAGAGCAAACCCTAGCTTGATCTTGAGTTCCAAGAGCCTTGTGATGAGAAATAATGATAAAATGAGAGAGAAAATTTTGGGGTACAACAACGACTATGGGTAAAAGGTATATAGCTAAGACGACGAAGCCTTGGAGAAATAAAATAGGTGGCAGCCAATCAGTGGACCATTTGAAATCTCGCGCGAGTTTCCCACTAACTCATTTATTTTGTTATATTATATTTTGTTTCAGTATAATGGTAACTAAACAAATTGGGCCAGTGGAAGAGCGCGCTAGTGGTAAGCATAAGGACCTGGGTTTGATCCCTGGTCCCAACAATTTACTTTGTATTATTTTTCCTTTGTAGATTCAGTGCATCACACGCTCGAGCGCCTATCATGTGTCGTCACTTCCAACCAATGGATCATAGCTTCTTCATATCTAATGCTTCAAGCCTGAAGAAGCATGGTGTACCTTCAGGGGAGCACTACACAGGATCTCACGCAGGCAGGTGGGCCAACAGTCTTGGGCCCAACAAATTCAATTCCTCACACCCCCAGATTTGTTATTCAACACAGGCCCATTTTCTTTTCTTTATTTATTTCTTTTATTTTAATTATTTTGTTTAATTATTTTTCACCAAATTAATTACTTTTTTATTAATCATAAAATCAATAAATCACAAAACACCAAAAAAGCATTTTTTTTGATAAAATATTTATTTTAATTTAATTAGAAATATAGGTTAATTTAATTTCTTTTTTTCATAATTAAAAGCAATTAGAAATTAGGGTTTTAATTAATATGCAATTAAATTCTTTTCTCAAATAAAAATGTACAAAAAATATTTTTCTCTCAATTAGGGTTTTAGATTTTTTTAAGCGTCCTCGCATTTAATTCGTCGCGCATTTAATTAATTATTTTCATGTTTTTGTAACTGCCAATGGTTTGTAATAATTAAACCAGGGTTTTCATTTATCGCTTTATCCCCGATTTTTGTTATGTAATTAATCCCTATCCCCGATGCCTTGTAATAGCTAGGTTTATTTTCTCGCACTTTTAATTTCCGAAATCTTTAACTGTTAGATGCATGTTTAATAGGATTGTATGGAAAGATGTTTGAAAATTAAAATGGTAGCTCACTTAATGTGCAAAGACTAATTAACTGAAAAAATCACGTGCACATATTTCACTCCTAGGGTTTGCCTCACTTCGGTTGCCTTCGGTAAAATATTCATTTAAGCATAAGAGATTTTAGTGGTTGCCCTCCTGTCTAAAAGATCAAATGTCCCATTCGAATGTTTCCTCGGAAATGTTTCCTCGGAAAGATCTTAAGACTCTAGGGTTACTACTAAGGTTTCCTACCCATTGCTCTGGTGACTGTACTTGTCCCTTTCAAACGTTCCTTACAAACTCCAACGACGGGTCTACCTACTCCTTAGTAGTAGGATAGCGTTGTCTAAAGGAAATGAGAACAAACAACCTTTTTTCGAGTAGGTAGAATATTAAGTACTTGCTCAACAAAACTTTTCACACAAACTACTTTCAAAACAAATTTTCAAAACAAACTTCGTCACACCCTTGAGGACTGATAGAAGGGTAATCACGAAGTAAAACTTTTTTTCAAAACAAGCACACACAAGCAATTTTAAAAATATGAGCAAGTACCTAATAGCCCATGGAACACCATGGATAGAAAGGGTGCTAACACCTTCCCTTTCTATAATCTACCCTCCGTACTCAAAAATATTCTCGAAAAAGGTTTTTTCTATTCTTTTTCCTTTTCCGGATTGGATGAAGTAAAAGTCGGTGGCGACTCTTGCTTACCGCGACATTTTGCAAACAAAAAATGCAAAACGCAAACCAGTAAAAACAGTCGGTTCTTCCACCATATCACTTAACTGGCGACTCTGCTGGGGAGTTTAATAAGTAGGGTATACCTTAGATCCTACACCCGGATCTGGGGGAACTTTTTAGGTAAATAGCAATAGATCATGGAGACTGTACGGCATCGACCGATATGGTTTAAGAGATAGCTGTGTTGGTGTGGCACTTTGGTTGGTACTGGTATCCTTCGTCGGGAAACTAGGAGAATATGGGGCCGCCGCGTGGCATCGTGAAGCACTAACGAACCTTAGAACCTTAGTTGAACAAACTTGGCCATTAGAAAGTAGTGAGATGGTCGGCCTCGGTGTAGAGCTGAGGGTTGGTTGATACTTGATGCTACACTCATTGAGATCAGACTTTTGGGATATTTCAGCTGCAAGAAAAGATTGCTTGAGTTGAGACAATACCCGATAAAGGATGGTCCGTGATATTGAGATCCCTTAGAACCCGGTTACTTTTTAAGACAGGTCTAAAACCAACTAAACTTCAAGAGGGTATGACCTTTAACCTCATGCAGGCGTTAAACCTAAGGACTTGGTGTGATTTGACTGTGTTTGTTATACCTGTGGTTTATCATGACATCATGCATCATAACATAACATCCATGCTTATTGCACTAACCATTTCAAATACCAAGGGAATTTATCTTTGTTCTGTTTTGCAGATCATAGCTTCCATTCATAGAAACACTATCTGAATCAGCTTTGTGAATATACCTTCCCAACTCAAAGAGCTAGTATCAATGGTTTCTGAATCTTCTGTATTCACTAAGAGACATGGTCAACATCTCAACCTGGTTACTTCAAACTTTAATGAAAAGATGATGAGTGTACTCTTTCAGTTCTTTGATCCCAAGCACCACTACTTCACCTTTCCAGACTATCAGTTGGTGCCTACCATGAAAGAATTCTCTCAGCTGTTGGATATACCCATTCTTGAATAGTTGCCTTTCACAGGTCTAGAAGAAGTTCCTAAGCCAGAAGTCATTTCCTCACCCTTGCATCTGAAATGGGCCGAAGTGGTATCCAATTGGGAAACGAGAAGGGGAGTCAAGGATTTTCTAGCCATGTTTCTAATAGACAAGGCCCAGTTGTCTTGGGATGATACAGATTTTCAGGCTTTTGAGGAGGTCTTGGCTCTTCTAATCTATGGGTTAGTCCTATTCTATAATCCATACTCATTCATAGATGTGAATGCTATCAAGATCTTCCTCTCTCGCAACCTCGTGCCTACTTTGCTCGGAGATATTTTGCACACTCTCCATACTCGTACCATGAAGAGAAGAGGGGTTCTTATGTGTTGCATGCCATTGCTGTCAAGGTGGTTTATTTCTCACCTCCCTAAGTCCATACTGAAGAATGAAGAAGGTTTGGGTTGGTCACAAAGGATAATGTCACTCGCTCCCATGGATATTCTCTGGTGTTCCCGAGCTATGGAAAACACTGCTATTATTAACCGTTGTGGGGAGTACCCTAATGTCCCGTTACTTGGCGTCAGAGGAGGCATAACCTACAATCCTTATTTAGGTCCGTGAAAATTTGGTTACGCTCAAAGAGATGGTCCCCACGAGTTACTTATTGAGGGCATTGTATTCAACTTTGAGGATGACGCTCACGAGTATCGTCGGAGGTTCATACGAGCTTGGGGCATGGTAAACCGATCTGGCGCCAGGGCTTTGGGGCCAAAGGCTTCCAATTCTATGGAACCTTACCTCCAATGGGTACGAGCTCGCGCCCAGAAGCTTATGATGCCCTATGAGTCCGTTTTACCAGTGATTGTGGAACCCACTACTGAAGGGGGTATTCCTTACACGGTTCTATATCCTTATATGCCCAGTGATCTTGGAGAGTTACAGAGGTCTTGGATTCAAATGAAGAAGGATCGAGATACTTACAGGGATCAGTTTCATGCTCAGGAGAGGAAGGTTTTAAAGCTCACAAAGCAACTCCATGAGGAAAAAGGACTCAATGATTATCTCGGCACAAAGAGGAAGCATCCATGGAAATTTTGATTTCTTTTCTAGCTTTAGATTTATTTTAATTGTAACGCATAAAAGGCATTCGAACTTTGAATTCAGCTAATAAAATCTTTGTTTTATTTTTGGTTTGCAAATTTAAATTTCCCAAAGTCTTTGAAATCATTGCATGCACATCCCATTCATAGCATTACATGTACGGGTACC
Organism: Vicia faba; assembly: GCA_948472305.1. Lineage (NCBI taxonomy): Eukaryota > Viridiplantae > Streptophyta > Magnoliopsida > Fabales > Fabaceae > Vicia > Vicia faba. Next base: position 812,868,950 of record OX451737.1, read on the forward strand.
CTTACAGGTTTCTCATCTTCTTCGCTGTTTATTTCATCAGAAATGTCTTCCGAACAAAGCATCAAGGACCTTCAGGCACAAAATGCCCAGTTCCAACAAATGTTCATAAGTCTGGAAAAAGGGTAGGAGGATCTGAAAGCCCTCATCCTGAAAGAGAAAAAGAAAAAGAAGAAGGTTGTTGGTATTCTAAATATGGGCAGAAGGTTTGGAGAGCGGTTGAAGTGACAAGTCGATCTGACCTCTTCATCTAAGGAAGGGGAGAATCAAGAAGAAGAGACAGGGGAGAAGGACCCCAGTCCTGCAGTTTCTGACAATGATACCGACTACAATGATGACCAGCATCCTCCTGCTGAGGATAGATACAAGCAGTTGGAAGAACGTTTAAGTGCCATGGAAGTTCAGAGGATACCTGGGCTGGATTTCGAAGAATTAGGATTGGTGTCGGGAGTAGTCACCCCGTATAAGTTCAAAGCTCCAGTTTTTTCTAAGTATGATGGGGTGTTCTACCCAAAACTCCATCTCCATTCTTATGTCAGAAAGATCCAGCCCCACACCGCTGATAGAAATTTGTGGGTTCATTTCTTTCAATATAGTATGTCAGGGACTCAGCTTGAATGGTTCTACCAGCTGGAGGGAGCCAATGTCCGAAATTGGGAAGATATGGATGCTGCTTTCTACAAGCAGTATCAATATAACGCCGACCTTGCTCCTACTCGTACTCAACTCTAAAGTATGTCCATGGGTGAAAGTGAAGGCTTTAAAGACTATGCACAAAAATGGAGAGACTTGGATGGAAGAGTTCAACCCCCGTTGTCTGATAGGGAGTTGGTTGATATGTTTATGGGGACGCTATCTGGTCCATTTTTCAATCATTTGATCGGCAGCTCGTCAGCTGGTTTCACCGAGCTGATTCTAACTGGAGAGAGAGTAGAAGCTAGGATTTGGAGCAGCAAGATACAAAAGGATACCTCTTCGAGCTCAGTAAAGAAGCCTTTTGCTGGTAAGAAGGAAGCCAGTGCCATCTATAGCCCGAGGGTCCAAAACAGGGCTGAACATCGTCAGACAGTAAGTGTTGTAATGATACCTAGGCCCGCAGTTGCTCCACAACGCAACAATCAACAAAAAGTGGAAAGACCACAACGACAGTTTAACCGAATCAACATGAAATTGGCTGAAGTCCTACCTCATCTGTTGAGATCCAACTTGGCAACCTTGAAAGAGGCTCCCAAGAATCCAAATACTACATCTCCCCGATATAATCCAAATGCTCGGTGTGCCTATCATTCTGAGAGTCCTGGCCACGATACCAATGACTTCTGGGCTCTAAGGAATAAGGTACAAGATCTGATTGAAGCCAAGGAAATTGAATTTGATGCTCCAGAGAAGCCCAATGTCATAACTGCTCCCATGCCTAAGCACGGTCGTGGAATTAATGTTGTTGATACTGACTTGTTTGTGACCTTGGTGGATGAAGTTTCTACCCCTCTCACGACTGTGAAGAAGAATTTACTGTTGGCCGGTTTATTTCCGGGTTGTGGTGAAGGTTGCCACATGTGTTCATTTCTACCTTCTAGTTGCCATTTACTGAAGTCAGGTGTTGAACGCCTGATGGACAACAAAAAATTTTGTTCGAGAAAACTTTGGTTCCTGTTGTTCCATCTAAAGACATTTCCATTATAACCATTTCCGCCAATCCTTCCAAGGTCTCCTCGAGAAGACCTGTTAGGATTACATCTGCTCCAAGAATTGCTCCATTGATAATCACTGTTCCTGGTCCTATCCCGTATGTCTCGGACAAAGCTGTCCCCTGGCATTATGGTGCCGATGTGTACTATCATGGAATCAAACAAGATTTGAAAGATGAAGAGGTTGATCCTGATATTGGTAACATTGTAGAAACCAGCAAAGTTACCCGAAGTGGAAGGGTCTTCTCTCCTGAGATTTCCCCTAAGATTGTCAACAAGCCTATTGTTGTTCCATCTGTTGTCCCTGCTAGTACATCAACTACTGCTCCTGTTCTTACTCCAATCATTACCCCTGTCGACGAATCGTCTGATACCCGCGGCAAAGAAATTATAGGTGAGCCTTACGAGACGAAGGCGTCTAGGAAAATTGTTGTGGAAGCCTCTAAGCAAGAGATAGAGGAAATACCGAAAATAATTAAGAAGAGCGACTATAATATGGTCGAGCAGCTGGGGCAGACCCCATCAAAGATATCCATGTTGTCTTTGTTGTTATGTTCTGAAGCCCATGCGAAGGCTTTGATTGCATTCCTCAAGACTGCGCATGTGTCGCAGGAAACTTCAGCTGATCAGTTCAAAGATTGTATGGCCAGCCTGACTGCTGATAATGGGTTGGGGTTTTCAGATGCAGACTTGACACCAAAGGGAAAGAAGCATAATGATGATCTGCATGTCTCGATTGAATACAGGGGCACCACTATGGCTCATGTGCTGGTAGATACTGGGTCTTTGCTGAATGTCTTGCCTAAGAAGGTGTTAGACCGGTTAGATTACGAGGGTTTGACTCTAAAGCCTAGTAACATTGTGGTAAGGGCTTTTGACGGATCGAAGAGAATGATGCACGGGGAGGTGGACATCCCTGTCAAAGTGGGTTCTCAGACTTTTGGGTCCACCTTCTATGTGATGGATATCATGTCGTCGTATTCTTGTTTGCTGGGTCGTCCTTTTATCCACGTGGGTGGGGCAGTTACTTCCACACTCCACCAAATGATGAAGTATCCGGTAAAAGGGAATATTGTCATAGTGTAAGGTGAAGAGGAGTACATGGTGAGCCACCTCAATTCCTTCCGCTATGTAGAGATAGATGGGGAATTTATAAAAACTCCTTGTCAGAACTTCGAAGAGGTCCCTCAGATCTTGGCATCGACTGAAACTACTACCAGCAGCAAACCTCCTCTGGAGATGGCTTCCCTCAAGGATGCCAGGGACATGGTTGAAGAAGTTGGGTGTGACAGTTGGGGTCAGCTCCCTGATTTCACTCACAAAACTGACAAATTTGGTTTGGGCTTTACTACAGGGGCTCAAAGGGCTGTTCGACACGCTCGGGCTGGAGGACATCCCCTACATATCAGCAATCGTGGGGTTAATGTCATTGAAAACAACGAGGAAGAGTCAGACATTGACAGCTGGATCTACCCAACTACCAACGGTGCACCGAGTAACTAGACGGCTAGGGACTTTATACCAATTTCTTTTATTCTGCAGTAATTGTCTTACTTGTTTTGAGATTTGTAACAAAACAATTTAAAACTTTACGGCCTTGTGCCTTTCCGGAGGAACATTAGCTTTTCTTGTGAGGGCTATTATTTGTCATTTCATATATCGTTAATAAAGCAATGGATGTTTCTTGCATACAAATTTTGCGCTCTCTGTTTTTTCTTTTCTGTTTTCACTTTGTCAAACCAGTTATTCTCTTACACACACTCTCGTATCATACTGCAGATCCATATCCACTCTGAATCACATTGATAACAGCTCTGCTATTGCCAATTATGACTTCAAAAATCCGATCAACCAAGCCGAGGACGAAGGTGAAGATGATTGTGAGGTTCCTGGAGAACTTGCTAGACTATTACAGTAGGAAGAAAGGGCCATACAACCTCATGAAGAGCCAGTTGAGAAAGTGAACTTGGGTACTGAGGAAGACAGAAAAGAGGTTAAAATAGGTGCAAATCTGGAGCTTTGCGTCAAACAGAGGTTGATACAGATGTTGCACGACTATGTTAAGATCTTCGCCTGGTCCTATGAAGGCATGCCTGGTTTGGACACTGATATTGTGGTACATCGCCTGCCGACTAAAGAAGACTGACCTCTGATTAAGTAGAAGGTCTATCGTATGCGTCCCGAAATGTTAGAGAAGATAAAGGCAGAGGTCATGAAACAGTTCGACGCAGGATTCTTAGTTGTCACTTCTTATCCACAGTTGGTTCCTAACGTCGTTCCGGTACCTAAGAAGGATGGTAAGGTACGAATGTGTATGAATTACAGAGATCTAAACAGGGCAAGCCCCAAGGATGACTTCCCACTTCCTCCCATCGACGTTCTGGTCGACAACACCGCGCAACATAAAATATTCTCCTTCATGGATGGTTTCTCTGGATACAACTAGATCAAGATGGCTCCTAAAGACATGGAGAAGACAACCTTCATTACGCAGTGAGGCACCTTCTGCTACAAGGTGATGCCTTTTGGGTTGAAAATTGATGGGGCAACTTATCAGCACGCCATGGTCGCTTTTTTCCACGATATGATTCACCATGAGATCGAAGTTTATGTTGATGACATGATAGCCAGGTCTCAGACTGAGGAAGAGCACCTTGATCATCTACAAAAGTTGTTCGACAGGTTGAAGATATATAAGCTGAGGTTGAACCCGAACAAGTGCACCTTCGGGGTAAGGTCTGGTAAGCTTCTGGGTTTCATTGTCAGAGACAAAGGCATCCAAGTAGATCCTGCAAAGGTAAAAGCTATACAAGAAATTCCAGCTCCCCATACAAAGAAGGAAGTTAGGGGTTTCTTGGGACGCCTGAATTATATCGCCAGGTTCATTTCATATCTGACTGCTACTTGTGAGCCAATCTTCAAGCTTCTGAAGAAAGATCAAGTGGTAAAGTGGAATGATGAATGCCAGACCGCTTTTGAAAGAATCAAGGAATACCTTCATAAACCACCAATTCTGATGCCTCCAGTTGAAGGAAGACCTTTGATACTATACTTGACAGCGCTAGACAATTCAATGGGGTGTGTGATGGGGCAGCATGACGAGTCTGGTCGAAAAGAGCACGCAATATACTACCTTAGTAAAAAGTTTACCGACTGTGAGACACGGTACTCATTGCTCGTGAAAACTTGTTGTGCTTTGGCATGCTGCTCGCCGACTGAGATATCGAAGATGGATCCGATCAAGTACATTTTCGAGAAGCCCGCACTCTCTAGAAGGATAGCAAGGTGGAAAATGGTCTTAACTGAGTAAGACATACAATATACAACCCAGAAAGCAATCAAGGGAAGTGTGTTGGATGATCATTTGGCTCATCAGGCCGTGGATGACTACCAGTCCATGAATTTTGAGTTCCCGGATGAGAATATTATGTTGGTGACTGACTACGAAGAACCTGGACCGAATGAAGGACCTGAGGAGGGATCCTGAAGGTCTATGTATTTTGACAGAGCCTCAAACACACTGGGTAACGGCATTGGCGGCGTAATCATATCTCCTGAGGGCTGTCATACTCCTTTCACTTCCCGACTATGTTTCAACTGCACTAACAACATGGAGGAGTATGAAGCTTGTATCATGGGACTCAAGGCTTCTATTGACCTCAGGATCAAATCCTTGGACGTTTTCGGGGATTCAGCCTTGGTAATAAGTTAGATCAAAGGCGAATGGGATACAAAACACCTGAATCTCATTCATTACAAAGAGTATGTACTGACATTTCTCCCACACTTTGAGGAGGTAACCTTCGAACATTTCCCACGAGAGGAGAACCAGTTAGAGGACGCGCTAGCTACCATGTGTTATATGTTCAAGGTTAGGTGGGACAATGAAGCTCCCCAAATTACCATTGAGAGGTTGGATGAACCAGCACACTACTGTGAAATCGATATCGAAGAAGTGGCAGACAAACCTTGGTTTCACGAAGTCAAAAGGTATCTCGAAGCTCAAGAGTATCCCGAAGGGGCGTCTGTAAATGATAAGAAGTTTCTGAGAAGGTTCGCTGCAAAGTTCTTTTTCAGTAATGGAATCCTCTATAAACGCAACCATGACTCTACACTACTACAGTATGTAGACAAGAGTGAAGCGGAGAGGATCATGACATATATACATGAAGGCACCTTCGGAACTCATTCTAGTGGACATACCATGGCTAAGGAGATCTTACGGGAAGGATATTATTGGTCCACTATGGAAGCTGATTGTTATCAGCACTCTTGAACTTGTCATAAATGCCAAATATACGCTGATAAGGTGCATGTGCCTCCGGTCCCCTTAAACGTCTTGACAGCTCCGTGGCCCTTTGCAATGTGGGGCATTGACATGATCAGAGAAATCAGGCCCACCTCTTCCAATGGGCATCGCTTCATCCTAGTGGCCATTGATTACTTCACGAAGTGGGTTGAGGCAGCTTCATTTGCTACAGTAACCAAGAACGTTGTAGCGCGATTTATCTGACATAATCTGATATGTCGATATGGTGTGCCAGAGAGAATTATCACTGACAATGGTACGAATCTCAACAACACAATGATCATCGAGCTCTGTAAACAGTTCAAGATACAACATCATAATTCTTATCCCTATCGGCCGAAGATGAATGGCGTTGTTGAAGCAGCTAACAAGAATATCAAGAAGATTGTGCAGAAGATGACGGTGACATATAAATACTGGCATGAGATGTTACCATTCGCTCTTCATGGGTATCGTACCTCAGCACGGACGTAGACAGGGGAAACACCCTATTCTCTGGTATATGGCATGGAGGCAGTCCTACCCATCGAAGTCCAGATACCTTTTCTCAAGATTATGAAGGATGCGGGTTTGAACAAAGTAGACTGGATCCAAACCCGACTTGATAAGTTAAATCTAATCGATGTAAAGAGATTTACTACTATCTGCCATGGTCAGAAGTATCAAAAGCGAATGATCAAGGCTTTTAACAAGAATGTTAGACGCCGAGAATATCAAGTCGGGGATCTAGTGATCAAACGCATCATACTGCCGCAAGGTGATCCCAGGGGAAAATGGACCCCCACGTACGAAGGGCCATTTTTGGTTAAGAACATTTTCTCGGGAGGAGCTATGATTCTAACCACCATGGATGGTGATGACCTTCCTCACCCTGTCAATGCAGACATAGTGAAAAGATACTACACCTAATCAAAGACCCGCTAGGTTGACCGACCTAGGCAAAAATAAGGGCTTCCCGGTGAACCAAAAGGGTTCGGGCAAAAGTAAGGGATGAAAATGAAAAATCCATGCACCCGGCAAGTTGAAAATTCGAAAGGGTGGCTTGGGAAAAAAAAGGGTATCCCGGTGGACTGAAAACCTGAAAGGGCGGTCCAGGAAAAAGTTAGGGATATGAAGCATATCACTATGTCTCATTGGATCATCTTGCAACTAGACTTCGTATCGACTATCAAGCTCGGACGGCAACAATCAATCTGATCAACTTTCAGCCAAGAAGCAAAGTGATGAGATGCTTGAAGATATAAAGGCAATAGCAGAGTTGGAACCTAATGGGGTTATTGCACATAGTTCTTTTTCTTTTACATAAATTTGTATAGCTTCTGTGATCGATGGAAATAGAACTGACTGTTTGGAATGCTGGTTCGCGAAATGTCGCGGTAAGCAAGAGTCGCCACCGTCTTTTATTTTCTCCAACAAGGAAAGGACAAAAACACAGCAAAATTCCTTTTCGAGATGTTTCTCAGTTCGGGAGGTAGATTATAGAAAGGGAAGGTGTTAACACCCTTTCTATCCGTGGTTATCCACGGGCTCTTAGGTACTTGCTCACTATGTTTTCAAAAATGTTTTTCTTTTCTTGTGTTTGTGGGTTTTGAAAAGAGTTCGTTTGAAAACTTCGTTTTAACTCTTGTATCAGTCCTCAAGAGTGTACGAAGTGTTTGTTTAAAAACTTTTGTCAGAAAAGTGTAGGTGCGAAAAGTTGTTTTTGTTTTGAAAGAGCAAGTACCTGAGAACCTCTACCTACTCAAAAGGAATTAAGCTGTGTAAATATCCTTTAGACAGTGCCATCCCACTATTGAGGAGTAGGTAGCACCATCGTTGGAGTTTTCAAGTCAATTCGATTAAGGGACAAGTGGTCACTAAAGCAATGTTAGGACGCCTTAGCAGTAATCCTAATGTCTTAGATCATTTTTTATTCGAGGCAACCGTTTTGAGGCAACTTTGATCTTTAGACAGGAGGACGACCTCTAAAACACCCTATACTCAATGACCACGTCGAGGCAACTAAGTGAGGCGTACCCTAGGAGTGGCATGTGCAAATGTGTCAATTTTCAGTTATGTTATCTTTGTACATGTTATGGTGAGCTATGATTGATTTTAAATTAAGTTAGATCTTGTCATGCATAGCCTATTATTCATACATCTAGCAGTTAATGGTTGCGGAAAATAAAACTAAGCTATTACAAGGCGTCGGGTATTTACATCGCCAAAAACAAACCCTTGAAAAGTAAATGCGGAAAGATAATAAAAGCGATAAATAATTAAAGTCCTAATTAAAAGCTATTACATTCCGGGAAACAGATACAATAATAGGATAAAATGGATCGCGTGCGGGAAATTAAATCGGATGCGAGTTTTTTGGGGTTTTGACCCTTTTTTGAAAGAAAGTGATTTTTTTGGTTATTTTTGAATTAAACGGAATTAAATTAAATGAACAATTAAATTAAATTAAATAATGAAAATATTTTTGGATTTTTGAGTTTTTAAAGAAATAAAATAAATTGAATTAATGCTAATAAAAACCTAATATTCTAAATTGATTTTAAATATTGCAAAAAATATTAAAAGTTAAATCTAATTAAAGCTAAATTGATTAAATTAATTTATTTACAAAAATAAAAGTGATGAAATTAATTTTAATAAATAAAATATTTTTTGTGTTTTTGATTTTATTAGGAAAAAATGTTAATTGGTTAGTGATTAATAAAAAGAATAACGATTAATTAATTAAAGGAAAATAATAAAAATAGAGAGAGAATTTAGGAGTATACGAGCCTGATTGGAGGGGTGAAACAACTATTGGCGTCATGTGTAAACTGTTTTGTTTTGGTCATTTGTGTTTTGGCTTTTGGATATTTGTGCTCTGGCCTCAACGTTCCTTAACCTTCTCAGGATGTCTGCCTCGCCATGCATTTGTGTCATGTGTAAACTATTCTGTTTTGGCCATTTGTGTTTTGGCTTTTGGCCATTTGTGTTTTGGCTTTTGGCCATTTGTGTTTTAGCCTCAACGTTCCTTAATGAACCTGCATGGGATCCTGTCTAAATCTGCAGTGTTGAATCTCATGAACACATTAAATAAATTTATATATATCATAAAATACAAATAAAGCCAATATATGAAGAAATTTAATGTTTAGGCCCAATATGACATGTATGAATGATTATACTCTTTTGATCATGGAGATCAAATCAACCTTACCCTTACTGAAGAAGTAGTGACATGAATGCTTTTATATCCTTTTGATCATGGAGATCAAGTCAGTCTTACCCTTACTGAAGAAGTAGTGAGATGTTGGTTTGTAACTGAGATGTCTTGTTTGTAGTGAGAGAGGGATTTGTAATAAGGATTTCAAGGTTTTAGGGTTCTTGAAAGAATTTGATATTCTGATAGCGTTGTGGCAAGGTTTTTTTTTCCCTCCTGGTTTGTGTGAAAAGAATGTGATTATATAATGGAAATTAGAGTAAAGAAAATGAGCTTTGAATGTGCAATTGGGCCTCCAATATTCACTTGAGTTCGTCACTTTCCAGGCTAAATCGCGGGGACTTAAGTGCAATTTTTGAAGTTGAAATGTGAAAACAAAATGTAGCCGACATCAAGAACTAACTCCTGTCTGAAAATCGACTCAATCAGATAAACGGTGAATTAGTTATGAATTTTTGAAGTTTCAGCTTAGACAGACTTATTTTGGGCTCCAGTGTCGACTCTGACACGTTCTTCAATAAAAAACTGGTATTGATCGGAGCATAATCCGGTCTCAACTTTTGAAGAAAAGTTGTAAATCTATGAGTCAGTGACCTTGTGTAAAAATATGAGCCCAATCCGATAAAAATTGACTGAGTTATGAATTTTCGAAGTTTCGGCCCAGATGAAATAGTATTCAGCATCGGGATTTTTGGCGTTTCATGCACTCTGAGTAAAAAACGAAGGCCTTTTGAATACTGTTTGAACTCAATACCTTCTGCGAAAATGTAGCTAACTCAATTTGTGAAATTTTGGCGCCAGAACCAGCTCGATACGATGAAAATCAACCAAGTTATGATTTTCTGAATATGACACAAATAAATATCTGTCACAAATTTTCTGTATAAAAATACTTGATAAATCCACATTTTTGAAGACCTTATGATTGAAATTGGCTTCCATCCGTGAGAGATGAAAACGTAGATAATGTCAAGACAGAATTTTGGCCACCGGAACGGGTTCAAAACGAGTCACGATCTTCAAGTTATGAATTTTTTAGCGCGTAAAAACTGCACTTTCAGCACACTTTTTCACCATATTTCTTCAAGAAAACTCACACATTCGGATACCTTCTTTAAAGAATTGACTCTTGAGCCAAACCTGAATTTTAGAATATGTTATCAGAGATATCTTGGTGAAAGAACACCTAAATATGACGCGCCGGGTTGGACTTGTGAATTTTTCTTGAAATGTTTTGAGAAATATGGGAGGGCAAATTTTGGGGTACAACAGTTGCCCCTGTTCAATTTTCTTAAACCTGAGGATATAGATTGGCTTTCGAGCCTTTCGTGATCCGAAGGTGGAAGATAATTGAACACTAGAGTGCCCAAAAATTTGCACTCGCATGGTGTAGTATCAGCATTGTGATATCGGGAATGGGCTTACAGATGCCATTTGGAGATTGTTGGTAGGAGGATGGGCTTATAGATGCCATTTGCAGGAGTGTCGATCGCATAAGAGATTCCTTAGCGAGAACTTGCATACCTGTTGTTGTAGAAGATTCTGATGTGGAAGTCTAACTTTGGAGGTGAACTGCATATCTGGACTGAGAAGGGACCTGGGTAAGGTTACTTCATAATGAGTCCATGTAAAACTTCATCTGGAAAGGAGGAACCTGTGTAGGGTTACTTGATGATGAGTCAGTGTAAAACTTTATCTGGAAAGGAGGAACCTGTGTAGGGTCACCTGATGAGGAGTCCGTGTAAAACTTCATCTTTGGAAAGAGAGAACCTGTGTAGGGTTTCTTGATGACGAGTCTGTGTAAAACTGCATCTTGGAAAGAGAGGGAACCGGTGTAGGGTCGCCTGATGAGGAGTCCGTGTAAAACTTCATCTTTGGAAAGAGGGAACCTGTGTAGGGTTGCCTGATGACGAGTCCGTGTAAAACTGCATCTTGAAGAAAGGGAACCGGTGTAGGGTTGCCTGATGAGGAGTCCGTGTAAAACTTCATCTTTGGAAAGAGAGAACTTGTGTAGGGTTTCTTGACGACGAGTCCGTGTAAAACTTCATCTTGGAAAGAGAGAACCTGTGTAGGGTTTCTTGATGACGAGTCTGTGTAAAACTGCATCTTGAAGAGAGGGAACCGATGTAGGGTTGCCTAATGAGGAGTCTGTGTAAAACTTCATCTGGAGTTGAGAAGGAACCGGTGTAGGGTTGTTTCGGGATAAGTTTGTGTGAAACTTCTGGAGGAACCTGGGTAAGGTTACCTTGGGATAAGTTCGTGTAAAACTTCTGGATGAACCGGGGTAAGGTTACTGCGAGATAAGTTCGTGTGAAACTTCTGGATGAACCAGGGTAAGGTTACTGCGAGATAAGTTCGTGTGAAACTTCTGGATGAACCGGGGTAAGGTTACTGTGAGATAAGTTCGTGTAAAACTTCAGGATAAACCGGGGTAAGGTTAGTGTGAGATAAGTTCGTGTAAAACTTCGTCTTGGAATTGAGGAGGAACCGGTGTAGGGTTGCCTGAGGACGGGTCCGTGTAAGACTTCGTCTTGGAATTGATGAGGAACCGGTGTAGGGTTGCCTGAGGACGGGTCCGTGTAAGACTTCGTCTTGGAATTGAGGAGGAACCGGTGTAGGGTTGCCTGAGGACGGGTCCGTGTAAGACTTCGTCTTGGAATTGAGGAGGAACCGGTGTAGGGTTGCCTGAGGACGGGTCCGTGTAAGACTTCGTCTTGGAATTGAGGAGGAATCGGTGTAGGGTTGCCTGAGGACGGGTCCGTGTAAGACTTCGTCTTGGAATTGAGGAGGAACCGGTGTAGGGTTCTTCATGATGAGTCCGTGTAAAACAGCATCTGCACTGAGAAGGAACCGGTGTAGGGTTGCCTGATGATGAGTCCGTGTGAAACTCCATCTGAAAGGAAGGAACCGGTGTAGGGTTGCTTCGGGATTAGTTCGTGTAAAACTTTATCTTTGGAAAGGGAGAACCTGTGTAGGGTTTCCTGATGATGAGTCCATGTAAAACTGCATCTGAAAGAGAAGGAACCGGTGTAGGGTTTCCTGATGATGAGTCAGTGTAAAACTTCATCCTAAAGAGAAGGAACCGGTGTAGGGTTGCTTCATGATTGTCAAGTAGATAATTGTCCTGTCTGGTTTCAGGTATTAACCTACGATCAGTCGTCCATAGAACTTTCCTGGCTTGTTACAGGTATTAATCTGGGACTTGGAAAGGTTGATAGTAGCCATCTTTTGATTGACCTTTTCCTGAAAAGGCAAAACGTTAGTTGTATGCAATGCCATGATGCATGAACTGCATGATGTCAAGATGTTCTCAAGAATAAATGAGATTTGTGTTGTATGATGCGTATATGCATGTATCATGATGTATGACAATGTGATGTTTATGAATGTATCTTCATCTGGGAAAATAAATCCTTGACGAATGCCGGGAAGTTCGTTGAATCCTGGGCTGATGTTGAAGCGTAGAGTCCTTCGTTTCCGTTGGGGATGATGAACGAAGATGATTGCAAGAATAAACCGGTAGGAGAAGATGACTCCGTTGGGGATGAAGAGATTACTCTGCGGGGAATTACTCTATGGGGAAGAGATGCTTCGCTGAAGATTTGAACAATAAGCTTCGCTGGGGATTCCGTTGATAAGCTTTGTTGGAGATTTTGATGAACTCCGCTGGGGATAGGAAGAACTTCGCTGAGGACGGTCTTTCCATTGCAATTTGCTGAGGATAACCCAGTTAGACTCTTGTGGGGAATAACCTTCTGAATAAGACTGGGAAGACGCATTTGCACTCTGCAGGGGATAAGCTTCCAGAATCTACTGGGGAGGATGATTCAACTCTCCTGGGGAAACTCTTGAGGAAATGACTCCACTGGGGGTATCTTGTATTCCGCCGGGGAACAATCTTATATTTCTGTCGAGGAATATTAAGACTGTCGGGGATGCTTGCCGAGGAATATCTGAATACTCTGCTAGGGAATATTAAGATCTTCTGGGGACACCTATCTTCCTTTTAGGGCTGACAGTAGACTAACTCTGCTTGGGGAGAGTGTTGCTGACTTGCTGGAGATACTGTGCCTTTTTAGGGCTTATGGGAGACCAACTCTTCTTGGGAGAGGGTATGGCTAATTCATCCGTAGTTGCAAGTCTCAGTGGTGAATAGCTACCATTACTGTTTTACTCTGCGGGGAGTGAAGGTATCTTGGTCATACCCTTCAGCCGAACCTACTTTGGTACCTCGAGAACAGAGCAGCTTGTACAGTTCGGACGATTCTTATTGCCCCAGTTTCTGCGGGAGAAGAAAGCCTATGAGGTGCTTGATAACTGCCGAGTGACAAATCTTCTTCTGGTAGGCAAGTGACAAGATGACGGGACATAGTCGTACGCTTTTGATCCCTAACTTTTGCCTGGACCACCCTTTCGGGTTTTCAGTCCATCGGGATACCCTTTTTTGCCCAAGCCGCCTTTTCAGGTTTTCGACTTGCCGGGTGTACAGATTTTTCATTTTCATCCCTCATTTTTGCCCGAACCCTTTTGGTTCGCCGGGAAGCCCTTATTTTTGCCTAGGTGTGTCAACCTAGCGGGTCTTTGATTACGCGTAGTACTTTTTCGACTATGCCCATGCTCTCAGGATGTAGGGAGTTGTCACTGTCAATAGTATTGTGCTGCCATACCACCAGAAGATGTTCGTTTGATCATGCAAGATTCGTTGCTGGAGTCTATGTCCAATGCCCCAAGCGACTCAGACGGAGATTTGCCCCTGGCTACTTGGCATTTTGAGAGATTCCTTGAATCTTGACTGGACTGCCCCAGATTATGGACCATGATCATGTCGTGCCCCTTGATTGGAAGTGCTTTTGTTCACTAGATATTCTTCGTGCGAACTTCTATGCTGTTTGAACAAATAGTCATATGCAAACAATGTTATTTTAAGAATGCAAAGCTTATGCCTGTCTTGAAATTTTTGAAAATACAGTTTTCAATAAAACAAGTGAATTTTTGTAAAATATGATGTCAACTCAGGATTTTACAGCAAGCCTTAAGGAGTCAGGATACCTTTTGTAATAGTATGCTTTCGAACAAACCCATGCTTCAGCTAGGACTTTTTAAGGGTTATAACGTGGCCTGGTTCACGGTTTAAGAAACAAAGGATAAAGGCTCAAATTTTATTTGTACCCACCCGTTCTTTGTGATGTTCTTCGACCCTAAACTCAGCTACTCGTGCGTTAGATCTTGTTTGAGTCTTTGCTCTGACATTCCGGTGATGGTTCGGACACTGATAGTTTATTTTGAATAGGCAGTCATTTCTTTTTTTTTTGTTGAGGGTTTGTAGCGACCTCGTTCTTTTGATTTGTGTTATCCCTATCTTTTTTCTTGAACTGTTTCTTTTGTGATTACAGTCAGCGGGATGCCCCAGTTTTTGTAAGTCTCCTTCATAGGTTTTGACTTTTTATTGGGCTTTTATTTTGAGAGATAACGACTGCCTGTCCTTACGATTATACGGAACCATCACTGTCTTTTTGTCTCGGAAGGACTCTTTTTATGCCATTAATTGTGCACCTGGGTCAACTGAGAAAACTACCCTGCCCTAGGTTATGATTAAGGGTTTTATTTTTTGAAAAGAAAAACTCCAACTTCTTTGGCTCAAAGGGGTTAACGAGGGATTATCTTCCTTATAACTCCACTGTTTAGGATTTGAAACAATGCCTGTACTTCATCAGCGGGGTCTGTTCAAAAGCATACTGTAAAGATCGTGGTATCGTTTTCGTCATCCTCCCTCAAAAGGCTTAGAATTTTTTAATCGAGAGTTGAACATCACAAAAAGGAAATATGAAGTAATTTAAGCATAGTGAAAACAATTAATTCAAAACAGACACGTGTAATGCATTAATGAAATAAAAGAGTTTGACGTGATAATTGTTTGAATAAGCAAAGAAAAATACAACTTCAGAATTCAAATGAACAAAAGCGCTTTCAATCCTAGCCATGTTTTGGCAAGGGAGCAGTGACCACATTGGGAGTCTCAGGAGGCTCGAATTCGATCTCCTTTGCATCGATCATATTCTGAATCTTGTATTTCAGCGCCCAACAATCGTCAGTATCGTGCCCCGGGCTACCAGAATGATAAGCACACCTTGCATCTGGGTTGTAGTTTGGAGAGGAAGTCTTAGGGTTCGGAGGAGGGTTTATCACCTTAATCAGATTCATCTTTAACATATGCTGCAATGCTTGTGACAATGGCATGTTGATGTTGGTGAACTGTCTTTTGGGCTTACTCTGATCAACCCGTTGTTCTTGGCGAGGTTGTTGTTGGACCTTGGAGATAGTAGCAACTTGGAGAGGTCCATTCTTCACCATACCAAACTCTTGTCTTCTTGGAGGCTGACTAATGATTTGATCCCCAGCCTTAACTGTTTGCTTCATGCTGTTGTATCTGTCTTGATGAAGCTGGTTGATCACGGTCCTCAACTCTTCTTGCTCCCGAGCTAAGCCTTGGATGAGAGCCATCTGCCCCAGCATCTGGGTTCTCATTGCATCTACCTTAGCTTGTAGATGTTTTAACCGTTCGTCCTTGCTATCTTCAGGACTTTTCCTAACCAAATTCCCCATGAGGAGTGTTCTCAACTCTTCCTGCCCCTTGGATAGGTTTAGGAAGATTTCCCTGAGCTGAGTCTCTTGAGTATGAAGATCCGGGTGGTCTTGTTGGAAAGCCATTGCTGAAATAAACAGCGAAGAAGACAAGTGACCTGTAAAAAGGGTACCTGTAATGCAATGATATGTATGATATATGTATGCAATGTTTTCAAGGATCTCGCGGGGTAAACAAAGAAACTTTTTAGAATTTGAATTTGGTAGCTTGATTGAAGGAACTTCCTGTTGTTAAGAGCCCTTCTTCAAGAGTCAAAGCTCACCATATCGAGTGGGTCATAGCCCCTGACTCAAGTCATCATGTTTTGATCCCCGAACAACCTTGGCTAGAGGAAAATAAATCCTCTTTGCCCCTTGCTAGACATTTGGTTCATCATGACCTGCATCACAAACCCTTGAGATCCTTGAAATGGGTTAAGGAAATGCTATGGTATGATGTTATGATGTGTATGCTATGCATGGAGTGATGTAAGTAAACCCTGTTATAAGTCCCGATCAAGGACTATAAACAAAACCTGTAAGAAACTCATGTGTCAGATAACAAGAGTGTGAAAGTAGTTCAAGCTTGAAGGCACACAAGTCACACATATAGCCTTAAGTTTAGGCTGGCATGGAGTTCGTAGGTAAGTACCCTCTTGAAGTTAGTTGGCTCAAAACTTGTCCTATGAATACTAACCGGGTTCTAAGGAGCTCAATATCATTGGATTGTTTTCTATGTTCATTGTTTTGATTTAGCCACTTAACTGGCGACCAAAATATTCCAAGAAAACAACCCTCAATGAGTGTAGTATCGAGTATCTACCAACTTCGGACTGCACCAAAGTCGGTCATCTCACTACCCCTAAAGAGGCCAGGATGGTCAAGTAAGGTTCTAGGTCAGTTGATGCTTCACGACACCACGCGGCGGCCCCGTACTCTCCTTGACTTGACTCAAGGGTTACCGGTACTCACCAAAGTGCCACATCAACGTAGCAACTGCTTCAACCATGTCGGTATACCCCGCACAGTTCCCTCACAGTTTGTTGCTACCTAAAGGGTATTCCCCAGATCCGGGTTAGGATCTATGAAACTCCGATGCAAGCCCACAATATTAAAGCAAACAAGGCATACAATTGAAAACATAGAATGATCTAATCCTAAGGTACACCTCACTAATAAGAATTCCCCAGCAGAGTCGCCAGTTCTGTGATTGGTGGAAATAGAACTGACTGTTTGGAATGCTGGTTCGCGAAATGTCGCGGTAAGCAAGAGTCGCCACCGTCTTTTATTTTCTCCAACAAGGAAAGGACAAAAGCACAGCAAAATTCCTTTTCGAGATGTTTCTCGATTCGGGAGGTAGATTATAGAAAGGGAAGGTGTTAGCACCCTTTCTATCTGTGGTTATCCACGGGCTCTTAGGTACTTGCTCACTATGTTTTCAAAAATGTTTTTCTTTTCTTGTGTTTGTGGGTTTTGAAAAGAGTTCGTTTGAAAACTTTGTTTTAACTCTTGTATCAGTCCTCAAGAGTGTACGAAGTGTTTGTTTGAAAACTTTTGTTAGAAAAGTGTAGGTGCGAAAAGTTGTTTTTGTTTTGAAAGAGCAAGTACCTGAGAACCTCTACCTACTCAAAAGGAATTAAGTTGTGTAAATGTCCTTTAGACAGTGCCATCCCACTATTGAGGAGTAGGTAGCACCGTCGTTGGAGTTTTCGGGTCAATTTGATTAAGGGACAAGTGGTCACTAAAGCAATGTTAGGACGCCTTAGCAGTAATCCTAATGTCTTAGATCATTTTTTATCCGAGGCAACCGTTTTGAGGCAACTTTGATCTTTAGACAGAAGGACGACCTCTAAAACACCATATACTCAATGACCACGTCGAGGCAACCAAGTGAGGCGTACCCTAGGAGTGGCATGTGCAAATGTGTCAATTTTCAGTTATGTTATCTTTGTACATGTTATGGTGAGCTACGATTGATTTTAAATTAAGGTAGATCTTGTCATGCATAGCCTATTATTCATACATCTAGCAGTTAATGGTTGCGGAAAATAAAACTAAGCTATTACAAGGCGTCGGGTATTTACATCGCCAAAAACAAACCCTTGAAAAGTAAATGCGGAAAGATAATAAAAGCGATAAATAATTAAAGTCCTAATTAAAAGCTATTACATTCCGGGAAACAGATACAATAATATGATAAAATGGATCGCGTGCGAGAAATTAAATCGGATGCGAGTTTTTTGGGGTTTTGACCCTTTTTTGAAAGAAAGTGATTTTTTTGGTTATTTTTGAATTAAACGGAATTAAATTAAATGAATAATTAAATTAAATTAAATAATGAAAATATTTTTGGATTTTTGAGTTTTTAAAGAAATAAAATAAATTGAATTAATGCTAATAAAAACCTAATATTCTAAATTGATTTTAAATATTGCAAAAAATATTAAAAGTTTAATGCTAATTAAATTGATTTTTTGTGTTTTTGATTTTATTAGGAAAAAATGTTAATTGGTTAGTGATTAATAAAAAGAATAATGATTAATTAATTAAAGGAAAATAATAAAAATAGAGAGAGTTTAGGAGTATACGAGCCTGATTGGAGGGGTGAAACAGCTATTGGTGTCATGTGTAAACTGTTTTGTTTTGGTCATTTGTGTTTTGACTTTTGGCCATTTGTACTCTGGCCTCAACGTTCCTTAACCTTCTCAGGATGTCTGCCTCGCCATGTATTGGTGTCATGTGTAAACTGTTCTGTTTTGGCCATTTGTGTTTTGGCTTTTGGCCATTTGTGTTTTGGCCTCAATGTTCCTTAATGAACCTGCATGGGGTCCTGTCTAAATCTGCAGTGTTGAATCTCATGAACACATTAAATAAATTGCTATATATCATAAAATACAAATAAAGCCAACATACGAAGAAATTTAATGTTTAGGCCCAATATGACATGTATGAATGATTATACTCTTTTGATCATGGAGATCAAATCAACCTTACCCTTACTGAAGAAGTAGTGACATGAATGCTTTTATGCCTTTTTGCATGGAGATCAAGCCAGCCTTACCCTTACTGAAGAAGTAGTGAGATGTTGGTTTGTAACTGAGATGTCTTGTTTGTAGTGAGAGAGGGATTTGTAATAAGGATTTCAAAGTTTTAGGGTTCTTGAAAGAATTTGATATTTTGATAGTGTTGTGGCAAAGTTTTTTTTCCTCCTGGTTTGTGTGAAAAGAATGTGATTATATAATGAAAATTAGAGTAAAGAAAATGGGCTTTGAATGTGCAATTGGGTCTCCAATTTTCACTTGAGTTCGTCACTTTCCAGGCTAAATCGCGGGGACTTAAGTGCAATTTTTGAAGTTGAAATGTGAAAACAAAATGTAGCCGACATCAAGAACTAACTCCTTTCCGAAAATTGACTCAATCGGATAAACAGTGAATTAGTTATAAATTTTTGAAGTTTCAACTCAGACAAACTTATTTTGGGCTCCAGTGTCGACTCTGACACGTTCTTCAATAAAAAAATGATATTGATCGGAGCATAATCCGGTCTCGACTTTTGAAGCAAAGTTGTAAATCTATGAGTCAGTGACCTTTTGTAAAAATATGAGCCCAATCTGATAAAAATTGACCGAGTTATGAATTTTCGAAGTTTCGGCCCAGATGAAATAGTATTCAGCATTCAGGATTTTTGGCGTGTCACGCACTCTGAGCAAAAAACGAAGGCCTTTTGGATACTGTTTGAACTCAATACCTTCAGTGAAAATGTAGCTAACTCAATTTGTAAAATTTTGGCACCAGAACCAGCTCGATAAGATGAAAATCGACCAAGTTATGATTTTCTGAATATGACACAAATAAACTTCTGTCACAAAGTTTCTGTATAAAATACTTGATAAATCCACATTTTTGAAGACCTTATGATCGAAATTGCCTTCGATCCGTGCGAGATGAAAACGTAGATAATGTCAAGACGGAACTTTGGCCACCGGAACGGGTTCAAAACGAGTCACGATCTTCAAGTTATGAATTTTTTTGCGCGTAAAAACTGCACTTTCAGCACACTTTTTCACCATATTTCTTCAAGAAAACTCACACATTCGGATACCTTCTTTAAAGAATTGACTCTTGAGCCAAACCTGAATTTGAGAATACGTTATCAGAGATATCTTGGTGAAAGAACACCTGAATATGACGCGCCGGGTTGGACTTGTGAATTTTTCTTGAAATGTTTTGAGAAATATGGGAGGGCAAATTTTGGGGTACAACAGTTGCCCCTGTTCAATTTTCTTAAACCTGAGGATATAGATTGGCTTTCGAGCCTTTCGTGATCCGAAGGTGGAAGATAATTGAACACTAGAGTGCCCAAAAATTTGCACTCGCATGGTGTAGTATCAGCATTGTGATGTCGGGAATGGGCTTACAGATGCCATTTGGAGATTGTTGGTAGGAGGATGGGCTTATAGATGCCATTTGCAGGAGTGTCGATCGCATAAGAGATTCCTTAGCGAGAACTTGCATACCTGTTGTTGTAGAAGATCCTGATGGGGAAGTCTAACTTTGGAGGTGAACTGCATATCTGGACTGAGAAGGGACCTGGGTAAGGTTACTTCATGATGAGTCCATGTAAAACTTCATCTGGAAAGGAGGAACCTGTGTAGGGTTACTTGATGATGAGTCCGTGTAAAACTTTATCTGGAAAGGAGGAACCTGTGTAGGGTCACCTAATGAGGAGTCCGTGTAAAAATTCATCTTTGGAAAGAGAGAACCTGTGTAGGGTTTCTTGATGACGAGTCTGTGTAAAACTGCATCTTGGAAAGAGAGGGAACCGGTGTAGGGTCGCCTGATGAGGAGTCCGTGTAAAACTTCATCTTTGGAAAGAGGGAACCTGTGTAGGGTTGCCTGATGACGAGTCCGTGTAAAACTGCATCTTGAAGAGAGGGAACCGGTGTAGGGTTTCCTGATGAGGAGTCCGTGTAAAACTTCATCTTTGGAAAGAGAGAACCTGTGTAGGGTTTCTTGACGACGAGTCCGTGTAAAACTGCATCTTGGAAAGAGAGAACCTGTGTAGGGTTTCTTGATGACGAGTCTGTGTAAAACTGCATCTTGAAGAGAGGGAACCGATGTAGGGTTGCCTAATGAGGAGTCCGTGTAAAACTTCATCTGGAGTTGAGAAGGAACCGGTGTAGGGTTGTTTCGGGATAAGTTTGTGTGAAACTTCTGGAGGAACCTGGGTAAGGTTACCTTGGGATAAGTTCGTGTAAAACTTCTGGATGAACCGGGGTAAGGTTACTGCGAGATAAGTTCGTGTGAAACTTCTGGATAAACCGGGGTAAGGTTACTGCGAGATAAGTTCGTGTGAAACTTCTGGATGAACCGGGGTAAGGTTACTGTGAGATAAGTTCGTGTAAAACTTCAGGATGAACCGGGGTAAGGTTACTGTGAGATAAGTTCGTGTAAAACTTCGTCTTGGAATTGAGGAGGAACCGGTGTAGGGTTGCTTGAGGACGGGTCCATGTAAGACTTCGTCTTGGAATTGAGGAGGAACCGGTGTAGGGTTGCCTGAGGACGGGTCCGTGTAAGACTTCGTCTTGGAATTGAGGAGGAACCGGTGTAGGGTTGCCTGAGGACGGGTCCGTGTAAGACTTCGTCTTGGAATTAAGGAGGAACCGGTGTAGGGTTGCCTGAGGACGGGTCCGTGTAAGACTTCGTCTTGGAATTGAGGAGGAACCGGTGTAGGGTTCTTCATGATGAGTCCGTGCAAAACTGCATCTGCACTGAGAAGGAACCGGTGTAGGGTTGCCTGATGATGAGTCCGTGTGAAACTCCATCTGAAAGGAAGGAACCGGTGTAGGGTTGCTTCGGGATAAGTTCGTGTAAAACTTTATCTTTGGAAAGGGAGAACCTGTGTAGGGTTTCCTGATGATGAGTCCATGTAAAACTGCATCTGAAAGAGAAGGAACCGGTGTAGGGTTGCCTGATGATGAGTTTGTTTTTGTTTTCTGTTTTTTTTTTTGCAAGAACGTCCAATGAATTATTTTTGATATATGCATTTGAAAATGATTGTTGCTCATAAATACTTACCTAAAAAACAAAAGACAATTACTCGTAATTCCGGAAACATGGGCAAAAACAAGAAGTGCCAAACCCGACGGTTACTCCGCCCAGCAGGTGTCAGTATAGAGTTAGCTTTGGAGCACAATCATCAATACATACATTCCCCATAGAGTAAAAGTATTCAAAAGCATTGATGCCCGCTTTCCCGAAACATGACGTAACCTCCCCGGCCAGGGTCCTTCTGAAACCTGACAGCTATATCCCCTAGTCGATTCCCATATTCGCGGGCGAGTCAGTAAAATTCATCCCCCAAGCAGAGTTTATTTCTCTAGATGCAGAGGCTCAACCCCCGACAGAGTTCATCACTTCAGCTACAAAAATACATTTTCTAAGTTCATTCCCCGAAGAGTTTATTCTCAAGCAACATCTCCTCCCGACAGAATATTTACAAATCTCCAACAACCGTCAGGGATTTATTTTCCCAGACGCGAGCATATCCCGACAGCATTTCATGAACATACATCATGACATACGCATACATATCATATACAACATAAACTCATTTATTTTGAGAACATCATCTAACCCTGATATCTTTTCAGGAAAACAGGATTAGCTTCAACAAATTCAGCGGTTATGTAAGTCACATCTGCAGACGACCAACGAAAACTCAGTTCCCAAAACCAAACGGGTCAACTAATCTACACTATCGCTTCGAGGTAGCCCTACTATCAAGGCTTTCATATCGAAGTAACCCTACTATCTAGTTTCCTTCTCACATCCCTACGATCCAGGATTTCATTTCGAAGTAACCCTACTACCCAGGTTCCTTCTCACAACCCTACTATCCAGGCTTTCATATCGAAGTAACCCTACGACCCAGGTTCCTTCTCACAGCCCTACTATCCAGGCTTTCATATCGAAGTAACCCTACTATCCAGGTTCCTTCTCACAGCCCTACTATCCAGGCTTTCATATCGAAGTAACCCTACGACCCAAGTTCCTTCTCACAGCCCTACTATCCAGGCCTTCATATCAAAGTAACCATACTATCCAGGTTCCTTCTCACAGCCCTACTATCCAGGCTTTCATATCAAAGTAACCCTACGACCCAGGTTCCTTCTCACAGCCCTACTATCTAGGCTTTCATATCGAAGTAACCCTATTATCCAGGTTCCTTCTCACAAACCTACTATCCAGGCTTTCATATCGAAGTAACCCTACTATCCAGGTTCCTTCTCACAGCCCTACTATCCATGCTTTCATATTGTAGGAACCCTACTATCCAGGTTCCTTCACATAGCCCTACTATCCAGGCTTTCATATCAAAGTAACCCTACTATCCAGGTTCCTTCTCACAGCCCTACTATCTAGTCTTTCATATCGAAGTAACCCTACGACCCAGGTTCCTTCTCACAGCCCTACTATCCAGGCTTTCATATCGAAGTAACCCTACTATCAAGGTTCCTTCTCACAGCCCTATCACCCAGGCTTTCATTTCGAGGTAACCCTAGTACCCAGGTTCCTTCTCACAGCCCTACTATCCAGGCCTTCATATCAAAGTAATCCTACTATTCAGGTTCCTTCTCACAGCCCTACTATCCAGGCTTTCATTTCAAAATAACCCTACTATCTAGGATCCTTCTCACAACCCTACCACCCAGGCTTTCATTTCGAAGTAACCCTACTATCCAGGTTCCTTCTCATAATCCTACTATCCAGGTTCCTTCTCACAGCCCTACTATCCAGGCTTTCATTTCTAAGTAACCCTACTATCCAGGTTCCTTCTCAAAACCCTAATATCCAGGTTCCTTCTCACAGCCCTACTATCCAGGCTTTTATTTCAAAGTAACCCTACTATCCAGGTTCCTTCTCACAACTCTACTATCCAAGTTCCTTCTCACAACCCTACTATCCAGGCTTTCACTTTGAAGTAACCCTACTATCTAGGTTCCTTCTCATAACTTTACCATCCAGGTTTCTTTTCTCTTACCCCCAGACGATTGTTTACAACACGGTAAAACCTGGACCTGACTAGTTTCGGTCAATTTCACATTTCCCTAGTAAGTCGCGATGCAGCCTGTACAGTGACCAGATATGCAGTTCACCTCTGCTTCATTAAGCAGGAGTTAATTCCCCAATAGAGTAACAGATAACTAAAGCTCCTAAAATTCTATTTCTCCAAAGACAAATACCAATATTCCTCAGCATATTCCTCCTCAACAACAGGAGCAGGGACTCTCATCAAAAGAATATCTCAGGAAATGAACATCCTTTAGATGGCATGTTTAAGCCCATTTGTGAAGATACTCCGTCACATCTTGGATGGCATCTTTAAGCCCATCTCTGAAAATTCTATAGAAACTTCCAAATGGCATCTATAAGCCCATTCCCGATATCACAAATCAAGTATCACTTCATGCGAGTGCAAATTTCTAGGCACTCTAGTGTTCAATCATCTTCCACCTTCAGATCACGAAAGGCATACAAGCCAATCTACATCCTCAGGTTTAAGAAGATTTAACAGGGTAAGCTGTTTTACCCCAAAATTTTCCCTCTCATTTTACTCAATACATACTCCTAGATATCCTCAATTTGCTCAAGTTTGCCCAAGAGTTGACAAGACAAACTTTCTCCTAAGGTAGTGTATCTCAAATTAGGGTTTCCATTTTCATCAAGATAGGTTAACTCCAAAGACCTCATATGCTCTCCATGGTCCTAATATGTTCTCAAGACCCTTCATGTAAAATTTCAAGCACTGCACAAGAAGTTTGCTCAGTTAATTGCTCAGATGCTTGAGAATCGACTGTATTAGGTGAAAAGTCAACTGTGGCCCACATACAGTAAAACTTCAATATTTTTGGTCAACATCAACATTTTGAAGTGATATCCATCATTTGATCAAGTGTTGATCATGATTCTTCAAGGAATGCCCTAAATTCATTAAAACCCAAAAGTTACTAAATTAGGGTTTCTTAGGAAAAGTCAACCAAACTTTGACCAAGCATAACTTCCACATACTTTATCAGAAATTTTCAATCCAAGGCTCATTTTGAAGAGGATGAAATTCCATACAACTCATCTTCATCCCCCAAGTTCAAAATATGCACTCATAAAAAGATATGAATTTCCACATTATAGGTCCTTTTGAAAAGTCAACAAAAACACTTTTTGGGTCAAAGCTTCTTACATGAACATGGAAGACCAAATTGAAATAAGACTAAAAGGGTTGCTTAGGGAACATCCTAAGCTTTCTAAAGTGTCCCAGAACAACTCTCTAGGGTTAAAATTGGAGTAGATATGCCTTGTCAAAGTTGACCTTTTTTGCAAAATTGCCAAAAGTCAAATATTCTCAAAAGTGCATTTTTTTACTAAATGGGCTTAGCATTTCATGATTGCACCTCACTTGTAGCATGGTCCACGACCCAAATGTTCAATCACATATTATTTGATTCATTATTTATTTTATTTTGATTTTTTATTTATTAAAAATTGAATAAAATCAAATAATTGGTAAATAATATCAAAGATATGTTTTGATATGATTTTTGGACAGGATCTCAATCAAATAATGTTGAGATGTCAAGACCAAATCGAATCAAGCTTGATTGGTACAAAAATGGGATGATTTGGCTCAATATAGAAGGTTTGCATATGGATGAAAAATCAAATCAAATCCTCCAAAATTCCAAAGATATCATCTGTTTTTGCAACCCTAATTCGCTCTAGCATATATAATGAACAAGAACCAAGGATAAAACAAGGTTGGCAGGCGAGAAAGGCAGAACAAAATTCCAATTTTTCAAAGAAAAGTGCATATCCAATCTTGCTCCACAGGCCAGTTCAATGCGTTCTAAGGATCAAACAACATTCCTTGGGAGTTTCTGAAGCTATCCCAATCATTTGCAAGGTCTGAAGCATCAAGAAACGCAAGTTGTAACTCGCACGGTTTGCATTTTTTTTCAAAACCGATTACTGTAATTCCTACATCATTAGCATGTTTAATTGGTATATTTGTGATGTTTGAGATGTTTGCAACATGACTGTATGATTCAATTGTATTTTTGATGCATATATCTAGATCTGCCATTGCTAGGTTTTCTATGTGCGTTTTAGGGTTTTTCCATACATGTAAAATTAGGCCATGAACAAGATACCATGATGATTGTGACATAAAGACCAATTGGATTCTGGTCTTCAATTTCATTTATCATGCATTTTATGAGTTTTTAAAGGTGACAGGGCTATAGCTACAGATGCACGACTGTAGGTAAAAGGTATATAGCTAAGACGACGGAGCCTTGGAGAAGAAGAATAGGTGGCAGCCAATCAGTGGACCATTTGAAATCTCGTGCGCGTTTCCCACTAACTCATTTATTTTGTTATATTATATTTTGTTTCAGTATAATGACAACTAAACAAATTGGCCTAGTGGAAGAGCGCGCTAGTGGTAAGCATAAGGACCTGGGTTCGATCCCAGGTCCCAACAATTTACTTTGTATTATTTTACCTTTGCAGATTCAGTGCATCACACGCTCGAGCTCCTATCATGTTCCGTCACTTCCAACCAACGGATCATAGCTTCTTCATATCTAATGCTTCAAGCCTGAAGAAGCATGGTGTACCTTCAGGAGAGCGCTACACAAGATCTCACGCAGGCAGGTGGGCCAACAGTCTTGGGCCCAACAAATTCAATTCCTCACACCCCCAGATTTGCTATTCAACACAGGCCCATTTTCTTTTCTTTATTTATTTATTTTATTTTAATTATTTTGTTTAATTATTTTTCACCAAATTAATTACTTTTTTATTAATCATAAAATCAATAAATCACAAAACACCAAAAAAGGATTTTTTTAATAAAATATTTATTTTAATTTAATTAGAATTATAGGTTAATTTAATTTCTTTTTTTCATAATTAAAAGCAATTATAAATTAGGTTTTTAATTAATGTGCAATTAAATTCCTTTCTCAAATAAAAATGTACAAAAAATATTTTTCTCTCAATTAGGGTTTTAGATTTTTTTTAAGCGTCCTCGCATTTAACTCTCCACGCGTTTAATTAATTCTTTTCATATTTTTGTAACTGCCAATGGTTTGTAATAGTTAAACTAGGGTTTTCATTTATCTCTTTGTCCCTGATTTTGGTTATGTACTTAATCCTTATCCCCGAAGCCTTGTAAATGCTATATTTATTTTCTCGCACTTTTAATTTCCGCAATATTTAACTGTTAGATGCATGGTTAATAGGATTATATGAAAAGATGTTTGAAAATTAACATGGTAGCTCACTTAATGTGCAAAGAATAATTAACTGAAAAAATCACGTGCACATATTTCACTCCTAGGGTTTGCCTCACTTCGGTTGCCTTCAGTAAAATAGTCATTTAAGCATAGGAGATTTTAGTGGTTGCCCTCCTGTCTAAAAGATCAAATGTCCCATTCGAATGTTGCCTCGGAAATGTTGCCTCAGAAAGATCTTAAGAATCTAGGGTTACTACTATGGTTTCCTACCCATTGCTCGGGTGACTGTACTTGTCCCTTTCGAACGTCCCTTACAAACTCCAACGACGGGGCCACCTAATCCTTAATAGTAGGATATCATTGTCTAAAGGAAATGAGAACAAACAACCTTTTTTCGAGTAGGTAGAATCTTAAGTACTCGCTCAACAAATCTTTTCACACAAACACCTTTTAAAACAAATTTTCAAAACAAATTTCGTCACACCCTTGAGGACTGATACAAGGGTTATCACGAAGTAAAACTTTTTTTCAAAACAAGCACACACAAGCAATTTTAAAAAGATGAACAAGTACCTAAGAGCCCATGGAAAACCATGGATAGAAAGGGTGCTAACATGTTCCCTTTCTATAATCTACCCCTCGTACTCAGAAATATTTTCGAAAAAGGTTTTTTCTATTCTTTTTCCTTTTCCGGATTGTATGAAATAAAAGTCGGGGGCGACTCTTGCTTACCGTGACATTTTGCAGGGGGAAAATGCAAAACGCAAACCAGTAAAAACAGTCGTTTCTGCCACCGTCTCAACATGTTGGTGCAAGAAGTTTGTTCAAAATTGTCAAGGTTCCTCAAAGCATTTTCTTGATATAGGACCTAGGGTCTTGAACTTTAAAGAAGTATATCTTGATCATGTTTTGGTATTTTTGAAGGGATTCAAAATACATCCTTCTCTTCAAATGGTTATCAATAAATCACTTCAAAAGTTCAAAGGAGTTTTCATGTGGAAGAAACTTGATGATGAATAAAGATTAGAAGTCCTCCAGGTGAACCCCCAATTTCTCATGTGTGACTTCAAATGATCACAACTTGGTCAATTTTTATCACCTTGAGCCCATTCTTTTTCCACAATTATCCTGAGGATGTGAACTTTATGCCTTCTTTTATATGCAAAGTGAGAAAATGGATGGAAGATGCCCTAAGGATACAAAAGATTATAGGCCATTTCATGATATTTTTCCAACTTCAAAAATTCATAATTCTCTCAATTTTTGGAGATTTGTAATGTTTCAAGTTTCAAAATGTCATTCAAGAGGTCTATTTCATTCCATCTTTTTTAGTCAAGAGCAAATTCCAAGTGGAAGGCCATGTTTGGATTTAAAACATTATAGGTCACTTTTGAAGAAAAATTTGAAATATTTCTAAGTATGGAAAGTCAACCTTTTTCCCCAACTTTGACTCAATGCAACTTTCAGCTCAAGTATCCATTTGATTCCATTCTTTTTCCATTGAAAAGCTTGTAACATCATCTTTCTAAAGCATCAAGAATCATACCATAAGACCCCTTGAGCTGAAAATGCCATTGGATTGAACTTGGTAACTTGGAACTGGAGTTTCTCCATAAGTCAGAATTTGAAATTCATGTTTTGGCCTCTAAACATCAAATTAGCACGCGTTTGTGATCTAAACATGTTTACCCAAGTTACCAAAGTGGATTAGAGCCTTAAAACGCAAGGATTAGATGAGTTTTGACGGAAATCATATCACACTTTGCTTGTGCATCAGGTTCACACGATTTCCCTTCAAACTTCATCATTTCACACGCTTTAATATTCCATTTGATTCCCTATAAATAGAGGGGCATTCCCCATTCATTTCCTTAAGCTTTGAGAGCCAAAAACACTCTATCAAAACCTCACGCGAGCTTGAAATTTTTGAAATCAGTTTATGAGATTTCAGCCTTTTCCTCCAAAATTATTTGCACATTCATCTTCCTTAAGCATCATACAAACTCTCCAGCACTTAAACCAAGCAAAACGAGCCATAATCCAAGCTACAGAAGTCCAGTTTCAGAGCTTCCTTCTTGAACTTCGAAAAGGTAGAATTCTCCATCATTTGGATCCAAATAAAGCACTAACCTGTTCTACTCCTTCTCCTGATTCTAGTGCTTATTACAATTTTTAAATCCATTGAGAATTGAGAGAGAAATCTCAAATTAGAGGTGCTTGCTATTTTCTGGGTTTTTGATTCATATCTCTTTGCATACTTTATATAAATTTGGCGCGATTGTGGTGTTAGGATCGTCTTGAAGAGATGAATCCAATGATACTGGTCTGGGATCCTAATTTTACCGTTTGAAGGATCTCATAAGATCTCCATTGCAGGGTGGCTGGAGTTTGAAGACAATGACATGTCTCATCTCAGCCAATGGTAGAGTGCCAAGCATTTTAATTTCATTGGTTGCCCTTTTTTGGATTCCCTGCGCATCCCACTAAGGTCCATTTCAAGCACAACGCGTCTGGTCCATTGGATTAGCTTACTAACGCATTTTGACTATGATATGATGGTCCATATCTTTTTGGTTTTATTTTATTTTTTGATTTTTATATTTTAATTTTTCAATAATTCATAACCCTTTTATTTTTTATCCAAAAATTATGAAAAAATTCACAAAAATACTTTGAATTATTTCTGATCTCATGACTATTTTTTCACATTTTTATTTTGAAATTTGATATATTTTTATATTTTTTTACATTATTTGCTTCCTTTTAGTTACTTTAAAAATGCTTTCTGACATTTTTTTAATTTTGAAAATTTTCCTAAATATCATTTTGCATATTTATGACTTTTTTAAAATTTTATGGAATTTTATATTAATGTTTACTATTTTTGACCTATTTTCTTTTTGTTTGAACAATTTTAATCAATTTTAAAATAGTTTCTGACTTTTAAAAATTGCCAAAAATTTTATAAAAAATATTTGAGTCCTTTTCTAATTTTTCTATGGCATTACTCATTTTTTCTTGAATAATTTGATTATAGTTGATATTTTTCTTTCTTATTTCTATTTTAAAACATTTTTTGAAAACCCTTTTTAATGTATATATTAAATGCAATATTACTTTGTGATTATTTTCTAGCTGAACTTTGGTTGAATTTTGATCATGAACTTTACTAACATCATTGGATCCATGGTTTTGAGTCTAACTCCACAAAAAATGGATGAATGATTTTAAAAATAGTTTGATTAAAATTTAATTCAAATGTGGTTTGTATTTTTTTTCCACCCTTCTCCATCTCATCCCTATCTTATTGCACTAAGTGTTATTGGAGCATGATCTCTATATCATGTCTCAAAACAAATGGTGCATAGATTGCTATTGACCGACCTCAAAATAGGTGTGACTTCTATATAAGTCCACTTACGATTGCTTAACATAGCGCAAAAGTTTGTCCCGATTCGAATAAATGATCATTCGTGGCCCAAACCTATGTTTTCAAGCCCAAGTATGTTAATTTGATCTCTTTGATCCAATAACCTTGAGATTCATTGTGTGGAGGCTTTGGTTCTACCAATCCTCTAATGGATCTACAACACGTTTGGTCAACGCGGATCACTTAAACATCTTTGATCATTAAATGGCCCTTGTGAGGATTCCAAATGGGTGATATACTTGACAAAAAGCAAATGCAACTTGTTGCGTGGAGGCTTTGGTTCTACCAATCCTCTAATGAGTTTCAAATGCAAGTTTCAAGATGATAATCCAACTAACCACTAATCACTAATAATTGATTTTACCCTTTTGTTTTTTACTCTATGCCCCTTTGTTTTTTATGATTTATGCTATCTTCATCTTTGCTCACTTGAGCCATTTCTTTTTTCTTCTAAGACACCTAATAATCAACATAAACCATAAAAAAATTTAATGGCACTTGGACTATTTGGTTACTATCCTTAGCATTATGGAGTATGGGACTTCTTGGACTTAGGATTAGAAACCTTGGCCTATGTTGGAGACCTTGTGACCTTAATTGATATTTTGTCTGGAGTTCTTGAGGTTTACCTCAAAACATTGGGTTGTTTGTTTTTTTTGTGCAGGTTATTATGATTACATACTTTTTTTGTAGTCTGGAATTCACCCGTATACAGCCGTTACTCTGCCCAATTTTTTTGAAGACCTAATACACTTGAAGCTTAGTTCTCACAAGAGGTCTAGTATCTTAGTTTGCTTGGTTTCAATCCAAAGAATAGGAATTCTATCTTGGCTCATAATGTCATGTATTGGCTTCTTGTTGGTTAGATGGTTCTTATCCCTAGCTTTTACCTTGTGCTTTAGGATAGTCTCTTATTCTTCTCCCACCTTCTTTAATTTCAAAAATCTCCCTCCTCCTTTTGAAAACACTTCTTGTTTTGAAGCTTAAACCATTTTCATAACAAACTTCGACTTATGTCCATGCATTTTCAAAACATTTTCATAAATAAATTTCAATCAACTTAATAATACTTCAGCATTTTTTGTGAGAAGACTAAAAGTAAATAAATCTCATTTCAAACCATTTTTTCAATTTGGCTTTTTATTTTAAAACCTTTCTCAAAATATTCGACTCTTGTCAATCCTTGTAGTGATGCAAACATCTATACTTCTACAATATGTAGTGGAGAGAGATATTTTCCACTTGGGTGTTGAGTGAGGCATTGTTGATTTTAAAATCTAATTTGTATCCTCCACTTTGAGATGATGCAAATTCTCCTTTCTCATAATTGTGGGTAGTAAGTACGTTTTCCACACGGACAATGACGATGATGTCCTATCTCATAAAATTAATCAACACACTTGTGTTTTAAAATTTTTTAAAAGAGGAACTACGTGTACCCTCATCCCCTATTGCACGGAAGGTGGTACGTAGGCACTAAAGATTCGCAACTGCGGCGGGTGAAAAAATCATAAAAAATATATTTCTTTTCTCACCTCCACCATCTATTTTTATACAACATTTTTTATAGCCAAAATATACAGATTTTACAAAGAGGTTCATGCAGAATACCATAGATGTTTAGGGTTCTTATACCTTCCCTTTACATAACCAACCCCTTACCTTGAATCTTTTCCCCCTCTTTTTTTGGGTTACTCTCTCTTTTCCCATTCCTTTGGAAACAATAAAGCACGGTGGCGATTTCTATTTTGATTTGTACAAGTCTAGTCAATCCAATGGCTTAGTTTTAAACATTTCTACCACTAAACAGTGATAATCTTGCTTAGCACACCATACCGATAGATAAGTTGATTCTTAATAACCCAGACCACAATCTGCTTGGTCACACTTGCATAGGATGCTGCTTTCACCCACTTGGTAAATAATCAATAACCACTAAGATGAAATGATGTCCATTCAAAGCTTTAGGCTCAATTATTCCAATCATATCAATGCCCCACATTGAGAAAGGCCACAGAGAGGAGATAACATTGAGAAGAGTTGGAGGCACATGAATCTTGTTAGCATAAACCTGACACTTAAGGCACTTCTTCATAAATTTATAGCACTCAGATTCCATTATCAACCAATAGTTACCTGCTCTAAGCATCTTCTTAACCATTGAATGTCCATTGGTGTGGATACCAAAGAAACCTTCATGAACTTCATGCATTAATATGTTTGCTTCGTGTATATCCACGCATTTGAGGAAGACCATGTCATAATTTCTCTTGTAGGACACATCTTCATTGAGGAAGAAACTACCAGCCAATCTTCTTAAAGTCTTCCTATATTTATTGGATTCCCCAAGTGGGTACTCTTAAATTTAAAAGAAATGCTTTATATCATGATGCCAAGGTTTTCCATCTGAAACCTCTTAATACCAAGGTTTTCTATATGAAACCTCGTCCTCTTCATTTATAAAATTCACCTTATACATGGAAGAGAAAGTGGCCAAAACATCTGCCATCTGATTCTCATATAGAAGAATATGATGAAATTCAACTTTATGGAGGAAAGGTAACAACCTCCTTGCATAATCCTTGTATGGAATCAAGTAAGGATGTCGAGTATCCTATTCTCCTTTAATCTGATTAATTACCAAAGTTAAGTCTCTGTACACATAAAAAATCTTGATTCTGAGATTAATAGCTTCTTTGAGATCCATGATACAAGCTTCATAATCTTCCATTTTATTAGTGTAATCATACATCATCCTTTCAGTGAAAAGGGTGTGGGAACCATTGAGAGTAATAATTATTGCACCAATGCCTTTACCATAAGCATTAATAGCTCCATAAAACACTAAACCCCTACGAGACCCAGGTTCTAGTCCTTCTTCAGGCAACTGTCTATCGTAATCTTTAGCTTTCAGGGACATCACGTCTTCATCGGGGAAATCAAACCTGATGGACTGGTAATCATCAAATGGTTGGTGAGCAAGACGCTCTACCAACACACTACCTTTAACAGCCTTTTGAGTATGATATTCAATATCATATTCAGACAACAACATCTACCAATAGGAAATTCTTCCAGCAAGGGCAGGCTTTTCAAAGATGTACTTAATCGGATTCATTTTTGATATCAACCAAGTAGTATGATTTTCAACATATATTATTGCGGACGCTTAGCAGCCTAGCCCAAAGCACAACAAGTCTTTTCAAGCAATGAATATTGTGACTCACTATCAGTGAAATTCTTGCTCAGATAATAAATGGCATATTCTTTTCTACATGTTTCATCTCGCTGGCCCAAGATACAACCCATGGAATTATCCAACACGGTAAAATACATAATTAAAGGTCTTCCTTCAACAAGAGGAAGCAAAATATGAGGTTAGATAAGATATTATTTGATACTATCAAAAGCCTTCTGGGAATTATCAGTCTACACGCAACCCTGATCTTTCATCAGAAGCTTGAAGATCGGCTCACAAGTGGCAGTCATATGAGAAATAAATTTGGAACTGTAATTTAGACGTCTGAGGAAACCCCTAACTTGTTTTTATGATTTTGGTGTAGACATCTCCTAAATTGCCCTAACTTTATCAAGATCAACTTCAATTCTGTTCTGGATAATAATGAAGCCCAAAAGCTTCCCAGAATGAACACCAAATATGCATTTGTTTTGATTCAAATGGAGATAATACTTCCTCAAACGCTGAAATAACTTAAACAAATCTATATATGACCTTCTTCAATGTAAGATTTGACAATTATATCATCAACATAGACCTCAATTTCCATATGCATCAAGTCATGGAATAAGGTT
This sequence comes from Vicia faba, assembly GCA_948472305.1. NCBI lineage: Eukaryota > Viridiplantae > Streptophyta > Magnoliopsida > Fabales > Fabaceae > Vicia > Vicia faba. Next base: position 812,903,304 of record OX451737.1, read on the forward strand.
TTCATATCCCTCTGGTATGTTGCACCAGTGTTCTTCAATCTGAAGGGCATCACTCTGTAACGGAATGTTCCCTTGGGTGTGATAAACGTTGTTTTTTCCATGTCCCCGGGAGCCATCTTAATTTGATTATATCCGGAAAATTCATCCATAAATGAGAAGACATTGAACTTAGCTATATTATCTACCAACATATCAATATGTGGCAGAGGAAAATCATCCTTAGGACTGGCCTTGTTTAGGTCTTTATAGTCAACATACATGCCGACTTTTCCATCTTTCTTTGGAATAGAAACAATATTGGAAATCCATTAAGGATAAATTGATGTCACAAGAAAACCAATATTATTTTTCTTCAAAACTTCCTCTTTGATTTTGACTTCCATATCGGGGTGAGTCTTTCTTAACTTATGCTTAATAGGTGGGCATTCTGGCTTCAACAGCAAATGATGCTCCACAATATCTATATCCATACCAAGCATGTCCTGATAAGACTATGCAAAGATATCAACATATTCTTTCAACAAATCAGTTAACTTGGTCTTCACATCTCGATGAAGTTGTGCCCCAATCTTGATTTCTTTCATATCTTCTTCAGAACCCAGGTTAATTATCTCCAATGGCTCTTTGTATGGTTGAATGGTATTTTCCTCGTGCTCAAGCAACCAATTGACCTTTTTTGGGATTTCAATCAACTCCTCTTCTTTAGCTTAATACGCAAGATACTCAAAGTTGGGAGAGGACATGTGGTAATTATTTTCAACGGTTTTATTAATTCATCTACACATATGATAATGCTTGATTTTAGAAATAGATAAATGCAACAAGTGATTATGCAGAATACAAAAAGTTATTTTTAAGGGTTTTTTTTCTAGATTACCATTTCCCAAGAAAAAGAAGAAAATAAAAAACACAATAGGATAACAAAAATAACTGTTATTATTGATTTTAAAATTTGAAGCAGCAAAGGTAAGCCCAAACAACATCGCTTTCACTTTGGGCATAGTGAAAGGATTTTTGAAAAAACAAAAAAAATTACTTTGAAATGTGAAAAAAACAAGGAATATCAACAGAGATACAATTATGAACTCTTCTTCCATGTGTCACATAGCTTGGCCTTTCCGGCTCTGGCTCATCCTCAAGGATGGTATTAATTTTTGGATGAGTAGGATTGATGAAGCCTCCGCTGTGGAACAATTCTTTCTACAGGAGAAAAGATGACTCTAGCTTTGCAGCTTTAGCATTTTGATAACCTAAACCAACCTTGTTCTTATTCTTTGGCAAATCAATGGCTTGCCCCCAAACACCACTAGGACCTTGATGAATAAATTGTTTATCGTCTTTAAATGAAGAGATAAAAGACACACTCTTCTTAAAATTATTCTCAAGTGTTAATTCTTGGAACAACGTTCCAACAAAGACTTCATATGCTTCAACAAAACTGAAGGAGGATAAATGAGACACCAACATAGCTTCCTCTTCATTAACAACTACCACCTTGCCATTTTTAACAAATTTCACCTTTTGATTCAAGGTAGAAGTAACAGCACTGGCTTCATGGATCCAAAGGCGACCCAACAAACAACTATAAGCAGGAAATATATCCATGACTTGAAATGTAATTTGGAACATGTGTGGTCCCACCCACATGGACAAATCCACTTAACTAATAACAGACTTCTTGGACTCGTCGAAATCCTTCACCACAACACCACTATATCTCATAGGGGTTCCTTGAAAAGTAATGATGAGTGGTTTTTACACATGTATTTAGCACTTATTGTAGTTATCATTTCTTTTAATTGATGAGTGTTTTATTTCATTTTATCTCATTTTATGCTTTGGTTGCATGTTTTAGTGTTTTCAAAGATAGAGGAATAAAACAGGATAATTCAGGGCGAAAAAGTTCAAAAAATTCAGAGTTTGGAAGAAAGTCAAAAATCCACCTACAGGAGGTCTAACACGGCTACCCGTGTTGCCCAACACGGGCCGTGTCAGAATGTTCGAGTAAAGAAAGAGGGAATTCAGGGGTGTAACATGGGTGGCCGTGTTTCCTAACACAGGCCGTGTTGCAAACCCTAGAAGTTGAAGTTGATACTTAAAATCCAGAAGGCCAACACGGGCAGTCGTGTATCCCAACACAGGCTGTGTTGGCCTGTGATGCTGATTTCTAATTTTTTCTCTCTATTTTTCCCATCTGTTAAGTTGTGGGGCGTTTTGGATACTTCCAACTGACCTAAAAGAGTTTTTTCTATTTAGAGGTCTTTCCACGATAAATTAAAAAACTTTTTGACTGGAGAAGATTAGGAATGATAAAGATTGGTACTTTCAAGAGATTTGGAGATAGAGATTCCTTCATAAGCAACATCAATTGAAGATAGAAGAATCCTCACCTTTTGTAATGTCTAATTTTATTATTGCTTTTTTTTAATACAATGAGAGGCTAAACCCCCAAATGCTAGGGGGTGTCCCTGATTTAATTATGTAGTAACTTTGAATGTATGATTTCATCAATTACATGGTTTTTATTATTCGATTTAATTGTACAAGGTTTTTCATGCTTTCTTTATTGGAAAAATAAGGATTGTTCTACGGTTAACAATTAGCTGCAATTGTAAAGGTTTTTGTACAATTATACTATACTAGATATCACCTAGGACCAGAGATACCCTATAGTTACCGTATTTAACCCTTAATAAAATAAAGGCTTGACTCCATCAGATATCTCTAAGGACTTAGGATTTAGGATGTGTAGTTAAAGGTTTTCTCACTAAGGACTTAGGGGAAATAATCTAAAGGGCTGGTAGATGAAGGTAATGAACTTGTTGAAGAGATCAAGAGTAAAGGTTAGTACAGGGTCAGATCACACACCTACCCCTAGCATGCTCCTCATATCAGTAAAAGCCATTTTATTTTCCTGCTATTTGTTAAGTGAAAATTTCACAACCAAAACCCCAAATTAAGTTTTGTCTAATTGAACCACAAATTGGACTCAATATTGATACGGAGTCCTTGAGATCGACATTTCGGGAACTTCCCTATTATTACAAGAGGCAAAAATAGTACACTTTCTATTTTTCCTATCAATTATTTGGCGCTGTTGCCGGGGACTGCCGAGTTATTGAGTGTAATTTGAGTTCAATTAAAATTTTGTTGCTATGCAACTAAAATTTCTTTTCTGTAATTTTTATATTTTTGTTATTATTGGTTTTTCATAACCTTTGTAGGCGAGGAAAACCCTCAGCTGAATTTCCTTTTAAAGCATAAATCGAAATAACTTTTCACGCAAGGCGCAAACAAGCTCAGTTAGTTAGACAAGAATCAGAAGGTTCATCAGATCATTCAGCTTCATAGTCTGAAAAGGAAAAACCAATGATTGAATACCCACCACCACCTGAGAGATTTCTTTAGGATTACGGAGGAGAAAATGCTCCAGCATGTCGGTTGACTATTATGAATCAACTGGTCAATGTTGCAATTTTTCAACTGCATTCTTCAACCATCCGCCGGCTCGAGAACAGATCTTTCATCAGAAAGATCAATGAAGATGCCAATAAGAATTTGCAGAGATTCCTCATCATGAGTACTACTTTGAAGATTGAGGGGCACTCTGAAGAAGCCAAAAAATTAAGGATGTTCCCGTTCATATCATCTGAAGATGCTGAAGAGTGGTTTTACTCATTACCTGCTGGAAGTATCAGCATTTGGGAACAGATGGAGAAGACTCTTCTTGATGAGTACTTTCCTGCTTTTATTTATATTCGCAAAATATATGTGTAATACAGTGGGAGAATTGACTTGGTTTTGCATTTTATTGTAAATGTTACATATAGCAAGAGTCGCCACCGACTTTTCTTTTATCCAATAAGGAAAGGGTGAAAAGAACGGGAAAGACCTTCTAGATTTTTGAGTTTGGGGGGTAGGTTCTGAAAAGGGAAGTTGTTAGAACCCTTTTCATCCGTATTTATCTACGTGATCTTAATCTCTAGCTCGCTTTGTTTTGAAAATTCCTTTGTGTTGTGTGTTTGAAAATATTTTGAAAAGGTGAACTTTGTATTTATTCTCATATCTGTCCTCGAGAACGCGTAGAAAGTGTTTGTTCGAAATATTTTTTAAAAGTGTTTGTGAAATATTTTTTGTTTTGAAATGTTTGTGAGCAAGAAATTGAGAATCCTACCTACTCAAGCTCTTTATTGTACTTTTCTCCTCCTTTAGATAGTACTATCCCGCCATTAGTTAGTAGGAAGCCCTATCGTTGGATGTGAAGGGACAGGTCTAGGTCATAGTACAATCATAGAAGGCAATTGGTAAGGACGCTTTAGCAATTATCGTTTAAGGGACTAGATCATTTACCAAAGGAAACATCGAAAGGGTCATCGAGGGACTACGATCTTTATTTTCGAGGGACTGTACTAAAGCGTCCCCACGTTCGAGGGACATGACTGTTTTTTCTGAGGCAACAAGGGAGGTTACCCTAGAGGTGCGAGTGTGCAAGGTGATTTGTTTTCCGTTATATTTATTTTTGATAAGGGTTAGCTATCGTTTTTTTAATCTTTCTATACAGAACTAACTACTAATAGTAATAATATAGAAATAATGAAAAAAACAATAAAGTGCGAAAAATAAATGCGGAAAATAAACCCTAATCTATTACACGGCTTTGGGAGAGGTACATAATAGAAAAGGCGGAAAATAAACCCTAATTACTATTACAAGATGTGTGCAGTTACAATAATAATTAAAAGAAAAGAAAATGAGAGAATAGTAAACCACACGAAATGTAAAAATAGAAAAGAGGGAAAGCGAACGTATTTTTTGTGATTTTTTTATAAAATAAAGTTTTAATTATTAACCTAAAAAAACCTATTTAATTTTAATTAAAAATAATTTATTAATTAAATAAAAAAACTAAACCTTAATTTTGATTAGGGTTTATGGAAAAGGTTTTGAAAAAATTAAATTTAAAGAAAGATTTTTTGGTTTTGTGAATTTAGGGTTTTGTAAGGAAGTAATGATAGAAAACAAAGTTTTATAAAATATTTACCAGGGTTGGGTGTTGAACCCACACCCTTAACCCTTTCAGCCAACACTTTCACCACTAGGCCAGGCACGCGCGCCTGTGTTAGGAAAGGAGAACCAACAAATTTTGGGTTATCCTGCAAAACATAAAATTATGAGAAAAAAAACTCAAAGTGCCAAAACCAGTGATCAAACCTGTGCCCTTGCATAGTAAAGCCTTTAGCACGCGCGTTTAACCATTAGGGCGGTGATACATCCGCTGTCTTAAACAAAACAAATTGTATATAATATAAAAATAATGCATGAACCAAAGAGGCGTCGGAGCCCTAGCTCCGGTCGTCTTCTCCGATAGCCTCTTTTATTCAACCTGCGAAATAATAGATATTAGAAAACCAAGGAGACCATACCCCCCTAAATCAGACCCTACGAACCCAATGGAATGGTTATCTTGGGCTAAAAAATGCTGGTTTGAGAGTTATGACAAAAATACATGGAATTAGCGCAATCATGGTGATGCACAATTCCGCTAGCATGGGACGCCTGCAATGGTCCAATCCCACACTAATGAATCTCATAAGCGCATCAATATAGTTAGTTTGCAATTAAACATGAAGTAAACAAAAAATATGAGATTTGGAAGAAAAAAAAAGATAGCAAACGGCCATGTATGCGTGCAAGTTCTAGGGGTCTTAGATCATTGTGATTGATCCATTCTTACTTTTTACCTCTTCAGGAATCGATTAGGAATGCAAGAATGCTTGGAAGATGGTTGCAAGCTAGGGTTTGAAGATTGCCCTAGTTTGATAATTTTGTGATTTTTTGGAAGTGATTTCTAGAACAAGGTTTTGTTCTAGCTTGTCTGATTTGAGGAGAATATATAGCATGGAATTAGGTCACAATATGATGGGCTTGGACTCTTGTAATAAGCTTTGCCTTATTTTATTTTATTTTATTTTGACCTTTAAATGAATAAAAATTAAAATCAAAAAATAAAAAATCAAGGGGAGGTGTATGAACAAGTCTTGAGGTGCATATGGAGTGTAAAACACGTTTGGACTCTGAAACAATAGCCCATTAACCCAAAAAATCAAGCTTGCTCAATTAGAACTTCATACATTTGCTCAAAATTTCTCAATTTGCACTGATTATAACTCTCTCAATTTTCATCATTTGAAGGTTATATTTGACTTTTTGGAAAGCTCAAGGTGTCCTATACAATATCTATGTTAACCATTTTTGCATTTGAAGATTTATCTTGATGTATGTTGCCTTGATAAAAAGTGTCTTTTTGATGACTTTTGAAATGACCTATAATGTATTGGCTCATATCTCTCAAATGAAGCATTTTTTCGACTTGATCTTAGAAAATCTAAGTTGTAGAGAATTTAATTTCCTTCAAAATGATATTTTTTTTAGGAAAATATGATGAAGCGTGTAAAAGTTATGCTTGGTCAAACTTCAGTTGACTTCTCCTTAGGAAACCCTAATTTGACAACTTTTGACTTTTGATGATTTGAGAGTTTTCTTGATAAATCATGATCAACCCTTGATCAAATGATGAATGTGTCTTCAAAATCTTGATATTGACCAACAATCGTAAGGTTTGACTGTATGTTGACCCTAATTGACTTTTTGCCCAATGTAGTTGATTTTCAGTCATCTGAGCCATTGAATGAGCAAACTTGTGATGCAAAGTATGAGACTCAGTATGAGCATTATAAGAGACATATAAGAGACCATTATATCCACTTGAGACCTTAAAAAACCAATCTTACTTAAGAAACACAAAACCCTAGTTGTAGGCCATTTTTTAGGAGGAGAATTTTTCTGATCAATTCTTGAGCAACCTTGAGCATTTGAGAACCCTAGGAGAATGTCTTGAGTAAAAAGGGAGGGAAAATTTTGGGTTACAACAACTTCCCCTATTCAATATTCTTAAATCTGAGGAGTTATATTGGCATGTCCTCCATTCGTGGTCTGAAGGTAAAAGAGGATTGAACACTTAAGTGCCTAGAAAGTTTCACTCGCCTGTGCAGAAGGTAACATTGTTGGTTGATAATATTGCTTGAATGGGCTTAAAGATGCCATTCAGAGAGGTGATAGAATATCATTGGAGATGAGCTTATAGATGCCATCCAAAGTAATTATTAATAGTGTAGCAGTGAAAATCTGAGATCAAGCTATTGATTAACTTGACTCGCAAATAAGCAAGAGTCGCCACCACGCTTTACTATTTCCATGGGAAAAGGGAAAAGTGCAAAATAAAACCCATAAATATGCAAAGTAAGTTCAATACCAAATGTAAAGAAAAATAAAATGCATTTGAAAGAGATCGAAGGTTCGGGAGTTGGTTATACAAAGGGAAGCTACTAGCACACAATGCAGCTACGGTACTCCGAGGAACCTTTTGAAATATCTATTTTGGTTAGAATTTTGTGTTTGGTTAAAATAGGCGTGTATGATATTTTGAAGATACGACGACCTAGTGTCGAAGTTTTGACTTAAACAGTATGAGTTTTAAAATTGAGTCTTTTAGGAAAATTAACTTAAAATTAAGCAAATAGTAAAACAAAAATGAATGAAGGGATTCACACGATCGTATAAGATGTATTTGATGACATGAAGTCAACAAAGTTAAAACATTTTCCTTGGATTAAATCGAGCGAGCAAAATAAAATGGGCATCAAAATATAAGAAAACAATAATTCACAAGAAAATAAATCGAACGAAATGACCAAAGAGTACCGAGAAATTAAAATGACAGATATATTTAAACACAAATAAAAGAGAGTGTAACTAATCACCTAAAGAAGTTATTTGAACTAAATAAAAATTTAAGATCACTTGCTAAAATAATTCTAAACTAAATTACAAATTCTAAGATTATAAAAATAGTTCTAAGATTATTAAATTATGTCTAAACCAAATTGAAAATTATAAGATTAGTAAATTAAACTTAAATAGAAACTCTAAAGTTATTAAATCTCTAAAATTACTACATTATATCTAAACTAATTCAAATGTAAACTAAATTAAAATTCTAAAATTACTAAGTTAAATCTAAACTAAATTAAAATTCTAAAGATTACTAACTAAATTAAAATTAAAATTACTATAATAATTCTAAATTTAAACTAATTAGTTCTAATTAAAAAAAGAAATTTTTTGTAGTTTTATTTGATTAAACCAATCAACCTAATATTAAATCTAATCAAATATGTATTTTTAAAGCTACAAGATTAAGTCTAAAACAAAATTTAAAAGTTAGTAGATTAAAATTAAATCAAATAAAAGAATAAGTGGTAATGTTAAAACAGACAACAGGGAGGGTGCTGATAGGCAGTATCTTGTTGGGCTAAGTATGTTGCAGGCCCAAACTATGAAAAAAAACTAACGAAATTTGAACAAAAAAATGGGCCTAAAGCGGGCCCGATTTGGAAGAGGCAAGGAAGTATTACATAAACCCTAAAGAAACAAGGAAAGGCCCCAGATTTGCATAGTATTGAGAAGGGAAAGTTTACTGACTAAATAATTTTCATTGAATTCTTATCTCCATGTTTATCGTGAAAATAAAACAAATTAAAGAAAACTATCTTCCCTAAAAATTCCCATCTCTCTCTTTGTTCTCTATGCTTCATCGAGTAAAACAAAATCATCAAAACTCCCTTAATAAAAAAAACTTCATCTCTGTTCTTCAAACCGTCCTTCCCTCTCTTGTTAGCTTCAACTCCTATCAAATTAAATAAACCTCACTATGAAATTCTTTGACTTCCTCTTCCAAGTGATGAAATAACAACAATCTACTCAAATCCCCCATGGATTCCAGTTTGTTTTTAGGAACAAGGCTAATGAAGAGGGCTTGAGGGTATCGTATAAGAGAAAGTGATGTGGAGCGGTGAGAACTGGGCTGAATCACACAGTTATGGCGGAAGCGGAAGAAGTTTAGGTGATGATGAAGGTGTACGAATGTTGAGGTAGTGGTGACCAGAACCGGGTTTGGTTGGAAGTATCACGATAGGAGTTCAACAGAAGGAGTTTGTAGATGTGGGAGTGTGTTATTGTGATGGCAGAAACGGCGAGAGAGAGAGAGAGAGAGAGAGAGAGAGAGAGAGAGAGAGAGAGAGAGAGAGAGAGAGAGAGAGAGTTATGGTGTTGTCGTTGTTTGTTTGACAGAGGAAACGACAGTGGAACTGGGTTTTAAATATAACAGGAAGGATGACAGTTGGCTGTGAGTAGGTTGGTGTTGTTTGAAGAAGATGGAGGAAGTTTCTGTGTGAAGGGTAGTTTTCATGAGAGTAGTAGCGTTATAGTTTGGAGATTTTCGTGCACATGAAGTGGTGATGAATAACTGCAGAGGAAGATTGTTGATAGTTCTTCATTTTTTTCTTTTTGCGCAGCTCCTATATTCTATCTCATTTCTCCCCTTGTTTGATTTTCCAGCCATTTTTCCTCATAGATGGTAAGAGCTGAATAAATGAAGGTGAAGAATTTTATTTTTCTGTTATTATGTATTTCTATTACTGATTAATTACTTTATTGTTCCAAAGATCTAATCTATTTTCTCATTCAATCATTAGGCTTGCAGATTCACAAAAAAAAAAACTATGACGACAAAATTCCTCTGCATAGTTTCTCTAATCACTCAGTTCAAAGGTTACCGCGAGTCAGCAATAACGTGTGCACATCAGGAAAAAAATGATATGAAACCTCAGAGCAATGTTATAATAGCATTCAAACGAGAAACAGTGTGGAAAACCAATAATTACAACAACAATTCAAAGAAGGAAGGCAATGAACCTGAGCTAGTGTTGAAAGCTTCCCCGACGACTCTACGGCAGAAACTTCTATGAGTATCTAATGAGGTGAATTCTCGCCTTCTACTCTTCTTCGAATCAAAATTCTGGTGTGTAGGTAGTAAGTTGAATGAATTAAAATAACAGAGATGTTGTAACATTTTCTATATGAGATGCTTGTGTTTGCAGGGTATTGAAGAGAGGAGTTAGGAGAATTTTTTGTATTTCCCAACTGATTATTTTGTGAGGTTTTTATATCTAATTCCATCTCCTCTGTTAACTGTAATAAAACTCTCTTATATAGGCCAGTGAATGAGAATTGGGAGAGAAAAGTTATTGAATTTGAACAGATTTGTGTGTCCCGTTTCACTACTTTCTTCTGTAAATTTCTATCCTTCCCTTTTGATGCAATGTTTAGCTTGTTAGGCTTGCAGGGCTGCTGTTTGGACTAACCTGTAGGCTGGTTTTGCAACAGATATTGGCAGGTTTGTGGGCAGATTTTGCAGTAAGAAAGTGGGCAAAATTGCAGTAAGAAAGTGGCAGGTTTGTGGGAAGAATTGCAGTAAGAAAGTGGGCAGAATTGCAGTAAGAAAGTGGCAGGTTTGTGGGCAGAATTTTAGTAAGAAAGTGGGCAGAATTGCAGCAGCATGACCTGGCAGGTTTTGGGACTATTTGGTGTAAAGGACGATTTGAGCAAATGACATGAAGACTTGTACCAAGATTGGAATATGACTTAAGATTTCTTTTTGTAATTCTTTAAATTTATTTTGTAACTGTATGGATGTATTTTATTTGAATGATGTAATGAAATTGTAATTTAATGCACTTGATAGAAATTGCAATGAATCTTTTCTTTTTCTTTTTTTTGAAATTTTCCTTTAGGTGTCGCATATGCGTGAACTTTGAATGAAACTTGAGAATTAAATAAGTCATGAATGATGATGGTTGAATCTTTGAATGAATTTGAAGTCTCTTGAATGATTCTTGAATACAACTCTCTTTTGATAAAAAATGTTGTTAACTTTGAATCATGAGTGAAAATATTTATCTTTTGTGCTTGTATGAATCTTGAATGATATTGGAATGGAGTCTTGATCCATTCTTGAATAAACTTGAAATAACGTGCCAAATTGTACCTTACATTCGGGTGAATGGCTCATGGTACATGCCTTGCAATCTTGAATCAATTATGATACATGTCTCACATTTACTCCAATGAATGAAGTTTGAACTTAGAAATGGACAATCGAATCATGGCTAGCTTGAAAACCTTGAAAAGGGATGAATGTCTTTGAAACCTTGAATTAAATTGAATTTAATGACATCTTGTGTGCGAATCTTCAATTCATGGTAATTCACAATACAATACAATAGCGCTTGAAAGAACAATAATTCCTTGAGAAATCCACTTTCATTCAATAATCACTAAATGCTCAGACACAAGTGATTCAAATTGCGAATAATAAAGCGATCAATGACTTTCCAAACTCCATCTCTTATTTTCATGAATAATCTCCACGTAAGAATCAAGTTTATTGATAAAATGGTCATGACATGAGTTGAACTTAGGAATTAAGAACATTCTAAGTCAAGAAATGACCCATAACGATTCAATAACTTTTATGATCTTTTATGCATAATTAACTCTCTATCCTCGAAGAGAACATTTAGACGACATCACTCGGGACAATGTGCAAAAAGAATCGCCTCAAAATGTCGAGAATCGAAGAAATTATGATCCTTGGAAGTTGGGCACAACGGTTTTGAGATTAGGTCAAATTCCACAGAATGACCTCTAAAGTATTCGTACTTTCGATGATCCTCCGCACATAATCAGATCTTGACTGGTAAAGAGGAGTTGGAGATGACGTCAAGGAGAGCTATACGCAAAAATAACCATTCAAAAATAATGAATAACGAAGAAGTTATGATCGTTTAAACTTGATCTTGAAAAAAGGCTTTTGGTCTAAGTGCTTCGAATCGACTTGCAAATTTGATCTTTCTTATGCCCCAAGGCATGTTAATGCATATGTGAACCAGTGATGATGAAATCCTGTTTGTGCTCTGAGGAAGTTGTGGAGAAGGTTGAGACCACTTGTCGAACAAGGCGTGGAAATAAACACACGATCCTCTGAAGTTCCAAAAGACATCTTTGATCAAAATGAGATTAAACGATGCTTGAGACTATATGCTCTGAGATTAGGGGTTAACCTTGATGAATCAGTCTTCGAGAATCCATAATCAATCGTACTTCTGGTTTTGGAGTCTCAAAATCCTAATTGAGGCGTGATGCCTGATACTCTTGATTCAGACCTGTCTCTGCACATGAAACAAAAGAAAACCCGAACATACACCTTTGTATGCGATTAAAAGTTAGTGATACATAGGCTAAGAATGTTCAAAATACTTGACAATCTCTGCATAGTCAATGCTCGAAGGTGAGAGGTTCAAATCGACCGTATTTCGCGACCTTGATGTATATAACAAAAAAATGCAAAATGAAAAATGGGATCTTAAGTAAAAAAAAGGGGTATGATAGATAGATATATCAGAACGAGTCTATGTTTGATTGTATCTAAAGAATGCTTTCTAGACTGAACCTCTGGGGAAGGTGCTTAAGTAGTTGCTTATTAGATTTAGTCTTTGAGGGAAATGCTTTCCATAATTCAATCTTTGAAGGATGTGTTTTGGTCATGTAGATAGTCGCCCCATCCTGTTTTGGGAATTGATCTATAGTCTGCTTTTGTTTGTAAACATGTCTTGTTTCGGGAATTCATACCACCAGGTCATGTCGATAGTTTCCCCATCCTGTTTTGGGAGTTAATCTTCGCCTGGTTATAAATATAGTATCCCTGTCCTGTTTCGGGAGTTAATCTTTGCATAGTCATATACATAGTTTCCCCGTCCTATTTCGGGAATTAATCTTCGACCTGCTTTCTGTTGGTGAACCCCTCCCGTTTTGGGAATTCTTGCCATATGGTCGTACAGATAGTTGCCCTGTCTTGTTTCGGGAATTAATCTTGGACCTGGTCATATAGATAATTTCCCTGTCCTGTTTCGGGAATTAATCTTTAACATGTTCGAGAACTGTCTATGATAGTCGTTTGTTTGTAAACTTTACCTGAAATGATAAAGTTAGTCTTTATACAATGTTGTAAGGATGTTCTCAAAGTAAATGAGAATGTTATATGCTTTTTTTGTATGCATATGCTATGATACTTGTAAATGAAGTATGGATGTAAGATGTCGTTGAAGTGTATTGGTAGCTTCGTATAACATCTTTGCTGGGAAAGATAAATTCCTGACTGCCATTGGGGATGAAGGATATGAATCTTTAATCTTGTTTAGAATGTCTTCGTTGGGGATTCCTTCTTTCTGTTTGAGGATACTCCGCCGGGAATGTTTGGCTTCTTCTTGGGGATAGAAGAGTTCAGGAACCTTGGTCGTTCATCGCTCTACTGGGGGATTTTTGTTCTTATATACCCTGATTGGGGAGAAAAGAGATGAAAAATCTTCAGAGGTGTTGTATGACCGAGTTTTAGGTATGGACGTCACTCTTCTAAGGAGGACAAAATTGATACATGTCCCATTTTCAGATTCCGTAGTAACTCTCTGGGAATAGTAGCCTTGACTATATTTTGTTGGAGAAGAGAATCTTGTCGGGGATTTGCAGTAATCGAAAGAATGAACTCTGTTTGGGAAATTGAATTCCATTGGGGAAATAAACCCTGTTGGTAAATAGACTCGGTTGGAGAAATATACTCTGCTAAGGAAATTAGCCCTGCCAGAGAAGAGAACTTTTGTAGGGGATCGTACGGTGTTGGAGAAATAAACTCAGCTGGCGAATTAGATTCTTGTGAACTATGCTGAGGACATATTTCAGATGGGAATTGGAATTCTGTAGGCTGTGTGGAGGAAGTTTCCACTATATGCTGGAGAAATGATTAAACTCCTTTATCTTCTAAGGGGATCCGTTGGGGAGTATGATTAAGTTAATTGCTGGAAGATGCCTTAATTTATGTATTGAAGGAATATTAGACTTGTGGAGAATGTATCTTTGTTGAATATGAGCTTGTGAAGGCATCTCTGTGGGGATTTTTCTGTGGAGGTTTGCTCTGTGGGGATTTGTGGATGACTTGGACGCTATCCCAACTCATAGAGTCTTTAGTAAATTCTTATTCCTATTTATATGTATATATTTGTCAACAGTAATCACATTCATATGCATATGTTCATTCAATTTAGTCATTGGATGTTTTTGTTAACAAAATAGAAAAGACAAAACAAAATTTGAATTTTGCAATTGTATTTGTATTGATAATTTGCCTATAAACAGGAAGTTTTTGTACATAGAGACAGAAATCCTAGTAAGAGGAAATCATCGTAAAATGCAAAGAGTACAAAGTAAAACAAAGAAAAAACAGCTATGGGGAAATGATCTCATTGAGTTTCGACTCTGCTATTGCCTTTATGTCTTCAAGCATCTCATCCCTCGTTGTTGAAAGAAATTGAATGAATTGATATGTACCGTTTGAAATTGACGTTGGCAACAAAGCTTGTTATAAGTAGATGATTCAACAGGACATAGTCGTATGCTTTAATCCTTAACTTTTTCCTGGACTGCCCTTTTGGGTTTTTAGTCCACCAGGATACCCCTTTTTTCCCAAGCCGCCTTTCAGGTTTCCAACTTTCCGGGTGTACAATCTTTATATGTATATCTCTAATTTTTTCCAGAATCCTTTTGGTTCGTCGGGATGCCCTTATTTTTGCCTAGGCCAGTCAACCTAGTGGGTCATTTTCATACGCAGTATCTTTTGACTATGTCTGTATTCACAAGGTACGGAAAATCTTCACCATCCATGGTGGTAAGTATCAATGCACTGTCAGAAAATATTTTCTTGATTACAAATGGCCCTTCATAGGTGGGAGTCCATTTGCCCCTGGGATCACCTTGCAGTAGGATGATGCGCTTTATTACCATGTCACCATCCTGATATACTCAATGCTTGACTTTCTTGTTAAAGGCTTTAATAATATGCTTCTGGTACATTTGACTGTGACAAACAGCTACAAGCCTTTTCTTGGCAATCAAATTTAATTGGTCCAGCCTAGTCTGAATCCACTCGTCTTTTTCTAAACTCGTGTCTTTCATAATTCGTAGAGAAGGGATCTGGATTTCGACAGGCAGGACAACTTCCATACCGTAGACTAGAGAGAATGGGGTTGCCACAATTGACGTTCGTATTGAAGTGCGGTAGCCATGAAGAGAAAATGGTAACATCTCATGCAAATCTTTATATGTTACTGTCATCTTCTAAATAATCTTCTTGATGTTTTTATTGGCGGCTTCCATTGTGCCATTCATCTTTGGTCGATACAGAGAAGAATTGTGGTGCTTAATCTTGAACTGCATGCAAAGTTTTGTGATCATAGTGTTGTTAATATTGGTTCCATTTTTTGTGATAATCCTTTCGGGAATTCTGTACCAACAAATAAGGTTATGCTTAATGAAACGGGCCACAACATTCTTGGTGACGGAGGCAAAGGAGGCCGCTTCAACCCACTTCGTGAAATAATCAATGGCAACAAGGATGAAACAATGTCTGTTAGAAGCCGTAGGCTTAATATCTCCAATCATATCAATGCCCCACATTGAAAATGACCATGGAGCAGTCAAGACATTTAGAGGAATTTGAGGTAAATGTACTTTGTCAGCATATATATGGCACTTGTGACAAGTTCTGAAGTGATGATGGAAATCAGTTTCCATAGTCGACCAATAGTAACCCGCTCTCAGAATCTTCTTTGCCATAGTATTCCCACTAGAGTGAGTACCAAAGATACCTTCGTGCATATCCTCCATAATCTTCTCCGCTTACTTCTTATCCATACAACGAAGCAGAGTTGAATCGTGGTTGCTTTTGTATAAAATTCCATTGCTCAAAAAGAACTTGGAAGAGAACCTCCGTAGAAATGTTTTGTCATTGATAGATTCCCCCTCAAGTTACTCTTGAGCCTCAAGGTATCTTTTTACTTCGTGAAACCAAGGCTTTTCTTCTACTCCATCAGTATCAACTTCATAGCAATGTTTTGGTTTATCTAGTCTTTCGATAGTATATCGAGGATCCTCGTTCTCCCATATGACTTTAAACATAGATGACATGGTAGAAAATGTGTCTTCCAACTGATTCTCTTCTCTTGGGATGTGCTCAAAATAATTTCCTCAAAGTATGGGATTAAGGTCAACGCATGCTCTCGATAAGGAATAAGATTCGGGTGCTTCATATCCCATTCTCCCTTAATCTGACTGATCACCAGGACTGATCCCCATATACATTCAAGAATTTGATTCTTAGATCGATAGCAACTTTGATACCCATTGTTGCACCCCAAAATTTGCCCTCCCATATTCTTCAAGAAATTGCTAAGCCAAGTCACAAAACTCCCCAAGGGTTGTGCAGCTCAACTGTCTCCTAGACAGTCAAAACTAGGGTTTGTGTTCTGATCAAAGAAAAGAAGTTTTCAAGGGCCCAATCAAGTCTCATATGCCTACAAAGATGGTCAAGAATCCTCATGTCAAGTTTCAAGGCATTCAGCTCAAAATTGCACAGTCAAAACCCTAGATTGCACTACAGTCAACTGTAGGGGCAAAATGGTCATTTGACAGTCAAAAGTTCAAATTTTTGGTCAACATATCATTTTGAAGCCACAAACATCATTTGATCAATGCTTGATCATGATTCTCAAAGTTTGGCTCAGAAATCATCAAAGATGCAAAAGTTACTATATTTGGACAGCTGAAAAAGTCAACTGAAATTGACCAGGGCATAACTTTCACATGGATTATCAGAAAAATTCCATCCAAAGCTCATTTTGAAGAAAAAGTCATTTCCTACAATTCATCTTCATGTTCCAAGTCCAATAAATGCTCTCACAAAAAGTTATCAATTTCAACATTATAGGTCATTTTCAAAAGTCAACAAAAAGGGACTTTAAGTCAAAGGCCATAACTTGAGATTGGTAAATCAAAATGACATGGGACCAAAGGCATTGGTTAAAGGACTCAAAGAACTTTCCAAAATGTCCAAGAACATGTGAAAAGCTTAAAAATTGAGCAAGTTATGCCTTGTGGAAGTTGGGAAATTTTTGGAAATTTTGAAAAGTCAACAATGGTTCAAATGACCTAAAAATGCAAATGGGCCCATTTTTCTTCCAAGTTTCTTCATGCCAAGCCTATGCACGACCATTAGGCCCAAAGGGAAGTATTTTCATATTTTTTAATTATTTATTTGAATTTATATTAATATTAATTCATTTAAATTATTTTAATACATGAAAAATATAAACCTAACCTAAAAAAATCTTTTTATGCATGATTTGGCTTCTATAATTCGTGCACATGTTAATAGGGAAAGATTTGGTGCTAATTGATCAGATTTGATACAAAATACATGAGAAAAAGATTGGAAAAGATTTCATGAAATCAAATATTGAAAACAATGAATTCAAAGGATTTTGTCCAATTTTTCTTAACCTAATCACTCACTATATGATCAAGATCAGAAACCTAATGCCAGAAGACTGGAGGCTGCGCTCAAAAACACTTCATAAACTTGAAAATTTTCAAAAACATTCCAATACTGAATTCAGAGTTCGAGGGTGATTCAAGCCCCAAAACCTATCCCAAACGCTTCAGTGGCAATTGCTGGACACATTCCAATCATTAGCATCAACTCAGACCCTAAGAATTGGCAACAAGACCTTTGACTGTATAGCAAAAAATTCTTAAACGCATATCATGTTCTAGGCATCTTTCATGAAGTTTAATTGCTGATTCTTATTCCTTGTTTGATTGTGAAGCTAACCGTTGCCTTCAATTTAATTTTTGTATCGTATATAAGGTTTCGCCATGATCGATTGCTAGGGTTTGCAGGTTCTTAGATTTAGGGCTTTTGCAATACAGTAAAATTGGCCCTTAAGACCACCACGGTTGGACTCAGCACATCAAGACGAAGAAGTCTGGACCCTCGCGCCCAATTTATATATACCATAGCGCTAGTCGCTATTTTTCCATAGCCTGCCTAAAACCACGCCCAGAAACCGTTGCCTATTTTGTTTTGTTTTCAGGGACAGGGAGGAAGAAGATGCCGTGTCAAAACGTGATAGGCACGTTTGAATTCTCGCGCGCGTTTCCCAGCTCTCATCCGCTTTTGTTTTATATTGTTTATTTGATAATATATATTAAAAATAATTCAAATGGCTCAGTGGCAGGGACATGTGTTGGTAACATCAAAGACCTGGGTTCAAGTCCCAGGTCTTGCATATTTCGTTATTATTTTTCAAACCAATTTCCTATGCAGCGTCAGCAGTGATGTACACCGTGTGTCCACAAGATCCAAGCGCACAGGTGTCCAGGAGAGGCAGATCAAGGGCTCAGATCCCAGGCCTATGGTAAACGTTGGTCAATGCACTAGCACACGATCCAGGAAAAGTCAACGAACTCACAAATAATTGGGCCAGAATTCCCAGGCCTGTACCTCACAATCTGGGGCTACACCCCACCCTGGTTTGCCTTCCCTAATCTTTTTATTTATTTTTATTCTTGTTTTAATAATTACTTTTATTTAATTATGTTTATTTAATTAATTATTTTTAACAAAAATACAAAAACACCCAAAAATCAGAAAATATAAAAAATATAATATGATTATTTTCAAATAAACATGTAAATAATTTAGTAAATTAGGTTATAAGTTTAATTCTTTTTTTAACAAAAATGTAAAAAATATAGAATTAGGTTAATAAACACTTTTTCTTCCTTTTTAATTTTTTCCCTTTTTTTTTCCCACAGTAATAATTATTTATTTATTTATTTTTTATAATTAAATTGCACATAAATAAATTAGGGTTTAATGTAGATTATATTGTAATTCTTTCATAATAAAATCCAAAAATGTAGAATTAGGTTAATTGATAATTTTTATATCTTTTTAATTTTTCCTTTTTTCTCACAATATTATTTATTTATTATTTTATTTTTATGATTAAAAATTGTATATAAATAAATTAGGGTTTAATGTAGATGATATTTTAATTCTTTCATGATAAATAAAAATATTAGAATTAGGGTTTGCCCTTTTAATTTAATTTCAATTAACTCCTTTTTCTCATTAAAACTAAAAAACACAAAAATACCATTTTCATTTAATTTTAATTTTAATTCTTCCTTAATTAATTCATTAACTTTAACTATTTTTTGTAAAAGGGTTCAACGCCCATGTTTATAATTTAATTATTTAATTGTGCATATTTACTTTATGTCGTTTATTATAATTTTGTATCTCCCCCAAAACCATGTAACTTTACTTTTCGCACTTTTATTTATCGCTTTATTTATTTTCCGCTAAATCGGGTCCGGTTTAATTTTGGCGATGTGGACCCGCGCCTTTGTAATAACCTTAGATTTATTTCCCGCAACTTTATAACTGTTAAATACGCATGCAAGAATGAATGGCCCTAATTAAAATCAAGCGTAGATCACAATGACATGACACAAGACAAATAACTGAAACATGACACACAATTCGCACACACCACCCCTAGGGTACGCCTCACTGTTGCTTTTCGAAAGGTGATCGTCGAGTAGAGGACGTCTTAGTAAGTCCTCATGATCCGGGAACCTGGCATGAGGGTAGCTTCTAAGGTGTCTTCCCATTGCTCTGGTGATCACTATGTCCCTAAAATCGAATTGACCCGAACACCTCCAACGGTGGTGCTACCTACCTCTCAATGGTGGGATGGCACTACTTTTAAGGACATTTACACAGACGAATTCCTTAGGGTAGGTAGGTTCTCAAGGATACTTGCTCTAATTTCAAAACGAACAAAAATACTTTTCACACCGACACATTTTCAAAAGCTTTCAAAACAAATCTTTCAAACACTCTGACGTACGAGTCGAACTGAAATTTTTCAAAAGGAAACTTTTTTAACCCACATTGAAAAGCAAACAAACAATTTTGAAAACACATTGAGCAAGTATCTAAGAGCCCATGGATAACCATGGATAGAAAGGGTGCTAACACCTTCCCTTTCTATAACCTACCTCCCGAACCGAGAGCAATCTCTTTAAAGGAATTTTTCTGTGCTTTTGTCCTTTCCATTTGGAGAAAATAAAAGACGGTGGCGACTCTTGCTTCCGCGACATTTCGCGAACCAGCGTTAAACAGTCAGTTCCAGATCCACCGATCACACCCATGATGCACGCTTCGTATTCCGCCATGTTGTTGGTACAGTCAAAACATAATCTAGCGGTGAAGGGCATATGCCAACCCCGAGGGGAGATAATCATAGCACCAATTTCATTTCCAAGTGCGTTAGAAGCCCCGTCAAAAACCATAGTCCATTGGGATCCTATCTAAGTTCCTTCATACGGTCCAAGTTCTTCACAATCTATAACTAACATAATATTCTCATTCGGGAACTCAAAATTCATAAATTGGTAGTCGTCTACGGCTTGATGAGCCAAATGATCTATCAGTACACTTCCCTTAATAGCCTTCTGAGTGGTGTACTAAATGTCATATTCTGTTAAGACCATTTGCCATCGGGCTATCCTTCTGGAGAGAGCTGTTTTCTCGAATATGTATTTGATGTGGTCCATTTTAGAGATCAACAAAGTAGTATGGGTCAACATATACTATTTTAGTCGGCGAGTAGCCCATGCCAAAGCGCAGCAAGTTTTCTCGAGCAGTGAATATCTTGTTTCATAGTCGTTAAACTTTTTTCTAAGGTAGTATATTGCATGCTCTTTTTGACCATACTCATAATGTTGGCCCAGTACGCACCCCATTGAGTTCCTTAACACTATTAGGTACATGATTAGAGGTCTTCCATCAATTGGTGGTATCAGAATCAGAGGTTCTTGGAGGTACTCCTAGATTTTTTCAAAGGCTATCTGGAAATCATCGTTCCACTTCTTACTCTTGAATGTCTTCTTTACAGTACTCGAAGACGCAACCACTTGAATCTTTCCACTTAGGATACCATTTTCAACCCGTTCCCCTGTTAGTATTAATTCAGTCAAACCAGATGAAGAACTTCTGATCAGATGTTTTAAGAAAGGCCCTGTCGAAGTGCCCATGAACATATTAACTAGCTCCCTGTCAGACAAAGGAGGTTCCACTCTTCCAGCCAAATCTCTCCACTTTTGGGCATACTCTTTAAACCCTTGATTCGAGCCCATAGTCATACTTTCTAGTTGCACACAAGTTGGTGCAAGGTCAGAATTATATTAATATTTCTTATAAAAAGCAGCACCCAGGTCTTCCCAAGTATGTATATTGATTCCTTCCAACTGATAGAACCATTCCAGTTGTGTCCCAACTAAGCTCTCTTGAGAGAAGTGAACTCATATCTTTCTGTCAGTAGTATGGGGTTGGATCTTCCGAACATAAGATTGCAAATGATGCTTAGGACAAGATATACCATCATATTTGGAAAATACGGGGACCTTGAACTTGTGAGGGATGATAACATCTGAGATAAGCCCCAGCTCTTCAAAATCCAGCCTTGGCACTTTCTATATCTCCATAGCATTAAGTCGATCTTCCAACTGTTTGTATCTATCATCAACAGAAGGATACTGTTCAGCAGAATAGTCTTCATCAGAATCTTGGTCGGAACCAAGATTGTTGTTCTCTTCAGCTTTCACACTCTTGTCATCTTCTTCTTGGTTATCGTCTTCATTTAGAGGGACCTCAAAATCTAGAGCCCTTCTTTCCGGACCTTTGAATCTTCTGCCCATATTAAGAAAGAATGATGGCTTCTTATTCTTCTTTTTATTCCCTTTTGTAATGAAGGTCTTCAGCTCGTCTTGTCCCTTAGCTAAGTCCAGGAACATTTGCTAAAACTGAGTGTTCTGAGCTTGAAGTTCTTTCATAGTTTGTTTGAGAGACATCTTTTACTGAAATAAACAGCCAGAAGATGAGAAAACCTATCTATAAAGTACATGTTATATGATGATGTGCATGATATGTAAATTCAAGTTCAATGTTTTCAAGGATCTTTATGGGATTTAAATTTGTTTAAACAAAAGGAAGCTCAAATTATAATTTCCTTCTAGGCTTATAATGACAACAAAAAGAGTTACAAAGAAGAAAAATATGAACTCAAGTCTCCCATGGGTGTTGCCTCTTTGTGTTGACATATGAATTAAGGCTTTGTTCTTCGTGAAGTCATTTCGTCAGCTCCAACACTTTCTTCTCACTATCATAGAACCGGGTCTCAAAGGTATCCCTTTTTTCCTTGAGTTGAATCCAAGACTTCTGTAGTTCTTCGAAGTCAGTAGGCATATCAGGATGAAGAATGGTATGAGGAACATATCCTTCCACAACAGGTTCTACAATCACTGGTAGGATAGCAGGATATGGCATCATAAGATTTTTAGCATGAGATCACACCCATCTGAGGTAAGGCTCCAGAGGAATGGAATTAGTATGCACCAATGTTCTGCTATCAATCTTATTGATCATGCCCCAAGCACGTATAAACCTTTGACGGTAACTCTGAGGATCATTCTCATAGTCGATATTATACCCTGGATGAGCCTATCATGAGAACCGTCTCTCTGAGCATAACCAAATTGACATAGAGCTAGGGAAGGGTTGTAAGTGATACCTCCCCTTATACCAAGGAGTGGCACATTAGGGAATTCCCCGTAGTGGTTAATAATAGTAATATCCTCCTGAGATCGAGAGAACCAATAGATACCTGAATGAGCGAGTGACATCACCATTTGAGACCAACCTTAAGCCTTGTTCATTATTCATTATTGATCAGGGGAGGTGCGAAATAAACCACCTGGAAAGTAGAGGTATGCAACACATGAGAGTCCTTCGCTTCCTCATAGTACAAGTGTGAAGGGAATGCAGAATATCTCCAAGAAAAGTAGGCACCAGATTATGGGTAAGAAATATTTTGATGGCGTTTACATCTATGAGTTGGTCCGAGTTAGGGAAAAGCACCAAATCATAGATCAGCAAAGCCAAAATATCCTCAAAAGCACGAAAACTCATGGCATCTAGAAACCACTAAGCCTTATCTTCGGAAATTTAGGGAAAAAACCCTTGAGTCCATTTCTTGTTTCCCAATTAGATGTGATGTTCGGTCATTTTAGATGTAAGGTTGCTGCAATGTCTTCAGGTTTTGAGCGTAGCATCGAGTATCAACCAACTTCATACTGCACCAAAGCCGGCTATCTCACTACCTTCTAATGGCCAAGTTGGGTCAATTAAGGTTCTAAAGGTCAGTAAGTTCTTATGACACCACGCGACAGCCTAGTATTCTCCCTGACTAACTCGAAATACACCAATACAAACCAAAGCGTCGCATTAACGTAGCCATCACTTCAACCATATCGGTCAATGTCGTACAGTTCCCATGATCTATAAATACTTACCTAAGGGTACCCTCAAATCCAGGTATAGGATCTTTGCAATAAAAGTAAACCCAAGAAACCCTTAAAAGATAAATCAAGAAAATCAAACAAAGCAGATAAAGTAATCTAAAGGTAACCCCTCTTTTAAGTTTACTCCTCAGCAGATTCGCCAGTTCTGTAATACGATGGGAGAATTGACTTGGTTTTGAGTTTCATCGCAAATGTTGCGGATAACAAGAGTCGCCACCGACTTTTCTTTTATACAATAAGGAAAAGGTGAAAAGAACATGAAAGACCTTCGAGGTTTTTGAGTTCGGGGGATAGGTTATGAAAAGGGAAGGTGTTATCACCCTTTTCATCCGTAGTTATCTACGGGGTCTTAATCGTTAGCTCACTTTGTTTTGAAAATTGTTTTGTATTGTGTGTTTGAAAATATTTTGAAAAGGTGAACTTTGTAATGATTCTCATATCTGTCCTAGAGAAAGATATTTTTATTTTAAAATGTTTGTGACCAAGTGATTATGAGCTTTCTACCTACTTAAGGTCTTTATTATACTTTTCCTCCTCCTTTAGATAGTAATATACTGCCATTAGTTATTAGGAAGCCCTATCATTGGATGTGAAGGGACGGGTGTGGGTCATCGTACAGTCATAGAAGGAAACTAGTAAGGACGCTTTAGCAATTATTATTTAAGGGACTAAATCGTTTACCAAAGGCAACATCGAAAGGGTCATCGAGGGACTACGATCTCTATTTTTGAGGGATTGTGCTAAAGCGTCCCCACGTTCGAGGGACATTACTGTTTTTTCCAAGGCAACAAGGGAGGTTATCCTAGAGGTGTGGGTGTGCAAGGTGGTTTTTTTTCCGTTATATTTATCTTTGATTAGGGTTATCTATAGTTTGTTTTTAATCTTTCCATACAGAACTAATTACTAACAGTAATAATATAGAAATAATGGGGAAAAAATAGTAAAGTGCAAAAAATAAATGCGGAAAATAAACCATAAGCTATTACACGGCTTTGGGAGAGGTACATAATAGAAAAGGTGGAAAATAAACCCTAATTACTATTACAAGTTGTGAGCAGTTACAATAATAATTAAAATAAAAGAAAATACGAGAATAGTAAATCACGCGAAATGTAAAAATAGGAAAGAGGGAAAGCGAACGCATTTTTGGTGATTTTTTTATAAAAGAAAGTTTTAATGATTAACCTAAAAAAACTAGTTAATTTTAAATGAAAATAATTTATTTATTAAATAAAAAAATTAAACCTTAATTTGATTAGGGTTTATGAAAAAGGTTTTGAACAAATTAAATTTAAAGATAGGTTTTTTTGTTTGGTGATGTTGTACCCCAAAAGTTGCCCTCTCATGTTTTTCAAGATTGTCTCTTACATGGGTGATTACAAACACTTGCTTTGAGAAAATATAAATTTTTTGAAGATAATCAAGTGCCTTTCGATTGGCATATGAACAAGGTACTTCGATTGGGCATTTGGAACTCTTCAATCATGTTTGATCAGTAAGCTTCAATTGGGTATTTGGCACCCTTCGATCAAACTTTGGGTCCACAAGTATCATTCTAGAAGTGCCTTCCCTTCAACTTGCCTTCAGCGCATAAGGCAGATACCCCTCTTCATACTTGCCTTCGATCAACAGGTCAAAAGGCTTCTTCGTGCTTGCCTTGGATTCATAATGGCAAAGACTTCTTCAGACTTTCCTTCAATCCACAAGGCCAAGGCCCCTTCAACTGGTCTTGGATTCACAAAGAAATGGCTATCTAGCTTCGACTGGGCTATGTCTCTTCATGTTTGCCTTTAATCCACTAGGAAAAAATTCCCTCTATGCTTACCTTCAGCACACAAGGTAAAAGTTTCTTCTTCATGCCTACCATCGTTTCTATAATATGAACACATTGGTGGCCCATTCGAAGAATGCACCAGGGGTGCATGTAGGCTATTCAAAGGACACACGAATGGTGCCTTCAAAAGGAATACATTTGGTCTATTCGAAGGACACACAAATGGTTCCTTCAAAGGGCATACATTTGTTCCATTCGAAGGACACACAAATGGTGCCTTCAAAGGGCATACATTTGGTCCATTCGAAGGACACACAAATGGTACCTTCAAAGGACCTACAAAAGGGCCATTTAAAGGATCTGCAGGTGTTCCATTTGAAGGAGACACATAATTATTGAAAATAAGTTTATGATAAGTCTTGGTCCAAGTTGCTTGCTGCCCCAAAAGCCAACATGTTGCCAAGCCCAGGCCTCATGCACAATTGCATTCGAAGGAGGTAACAAGGGAAATTTCGACTGGCTAGAAAGGAGCTTTTGTTTGGGTTAGTTGAAGAGTTTAGACCAAGCTACCAAGACAAATAGGTGCTCAACCGAAGAAGCCCCAATGATGAGAATTGGAGCCATTCGAAAGAGGCAACCATGGACCAATCGAAGAGCGAAGATTGAGGGTATTCAAAAGAGTCAAATTTGTCCAGGTTCACCCCAAAGCTCAAAAGGGTAGGAATCCCGCAGAAATGGCAATATTTTAATGTGTTTGATGTTGCCTTAAAAGCCTAGTTAATGGTTATCCCTTTCCATTTCCATGCATATTACATCCCTATAAATACAGGCCTAAGGATACATTGTTGCAGGCGGAGAAAAAACTATAAAAAAGAAAGAAAACACTCTTGCCACACTCACACCAACATCCAGACACTGCATCACACACAATACTTATTACCAATCAAAGTTGTAGGATGATCGCCCACAGAAACATTTTGGCCTATACACACATCAGCCAGGCGAAAACCTTTCCTCCAGGTACACACACATTTCCCCACACGAGCCACAGGAAGGCTGCAAGAAATACACCAAAGCTGCCAAAATTGAAGCACATTTTGCAAGCCATCTCCATCCAAAACAAAGCATCCCATTGGTAACAAACCTTCGATCTTAAATGCATCTCATGTGTAATTTAATTTTGATTTTTGCATGACATATTAACACTTATAGTTCGTTCGATTTATATTCAGGACTAAGGATCTCGGTTCGACACCCAGGTCTGCATTTGTTCTTTTTTCTAACGCTTGTTGCAGATCCATCCTAAATAGATCAACATGCACTGGACCGAAGGATCTGGGTTCGACACCCAGGTCCTGCATCTTTATTCTTGTTAACGCTTGTCTTGCAGATCCGGATCGAAAAACCACGTCTTTCCCTGGATCGAAGGGACATTCCCCTTCCCTAGATCGAAGGACTCTTTTGTTTGTATTTTTTATTTTGTTTATTTTCCCTTAATGGTTTTCCTCTTTAAATCAACATTAAATAAATAAATAAATAAAACATTAGGCTAATGTTTTATTAATCAAATTAATTTTGTTAATTAATTAATAAATTATTTTAACCTTTTTTAATTTAAAATTGAATAGACTTAGGATTTTATTTCAATTTCCTTTCATAATAAGCAAAAACAAACAAAAAGATCTTTATACCTTAGGATTTTTTTAGACATTCTTTTCCATTCCGCGTGTGTTTACATTCATATTATTGCATCTTTCTACTGGATGTAATAGTTAAAATTAGGACTTTATTTTCTTCTCTTTATTTTTCCCCAAAGTTTAGACATGTAATAATCCCCCTCCCCGAAGCTTTGTAATAGCGTAGGATTTACAATTCCCTCATTTTATTCCTGTACATATATTAACTGCTTAGATGTATACCTAATAGGATTTTATGGAAAGAATAAAACAAAATGTTAGTAAACCTAACATCAAAAGACAAAAAGTAACTGAATATGACACACTTGCACATATACACCTTTAGGGTACTCCCACTTTGGTTGCCTTCGGAAAATAAAACAGTCATATCCCTCGAATCAAAAGATTATAGTCCCTCGATGACCCTTCGGTGTTGCCTTACGGTAAATGATCTAGTCCCTTAAACAAAATTGCTAAAGCATCTATACATGTTGCCTTTATGATTGTACGATGACCCACGAATGTCCCTCATACATCCAAATGACTATGGTTACCTACTCACTAATAGTAGGCTAGCCTTGTCTAAAGGAAAGGATGAAAAGAACGACCTTTTGAGTAAAAGTAGATAGCTGTTAGATGCTTGCTCCAAAAACAAATTTTCACACTTACACAAAACAAATTTCAAAAACGTTTTCAAAAGCTTTATCAACACTCTTGAGGACTGATACAAGAGTTATCATAAAGAAAATCTCCTCACTAAGGCCTTTCAAAATACTTTTCAAAACACACAAAGCACAAGGTATTTTCAAAATGAGCTAAGCATCTACGAGCCCATAGATAACTACGGATGAAAATGGTGCTACCCCCTTACTCAAAAATAATCTCCAAAGGTCTTTTTCTGTTCTTTTCACCCTTTCCTTTGTTGGATAAAAGAAAAGTCGGTGGCGACTCTTGCTTACCGCAACATTTGCAAACACAAACACAAAACTAGTATAACAGTCGGTTCTGCCACCGTATCACAGAACTGGAAACTCTGCTGGGAGAGACTTATAAAAAGTGGGGTTACCTTAGAGCTTAGGTCATATTTAATTTTCTTTCCTTGTATGCTTTGATTTCTTTATCTTTAAGGGTTTTTGCTTGGGTTTACTTATAAAGATCCTACACCCGGATCTAGAGCACCTTTTAGATAAGTAGCAATAGATCATGGGAACTGTGTGGGGTATACCGACACGGTTGAAATGATAGCTACGCTGGTGTGACACATTTTTTGGTACCGGTAGCCCTTGGGAGAATACGGGGCCGATGTGTGGTGTAACAAAGCACCAACTGACCTTAGAACCTTTAATTGAACAACTTGGCCATTAAGAAGTAGTGAGATAGCCAGATTTGGTGTAGTCCAAAGTTGGTTGATACTCGATACTACACTCATTGAGATCTGACTTTCGGGATATTTCGGTCGCCAATAAAGAGGCTTGCGCTGAAACAATGCCCGGTGAAGAAAGCTCAGTGATATTGAGATTCCCTAGAACCCAGTTACTATTACTAGGACAGGTTGAGCCAACTAAGCTTTAAGAGGGTACTTACCTATGGAATCCATGCCAGCCTAAACCTAAGGCTACTTGTGTGATTTGTTTACTTTCATTATCTAACAACTTGAACTCTTTGAAGGTTTTTGTTTATTATCAAATGATGTGAGTCATTGTCCAATAACCCAGACTTATTGCAAGACTCACTTGTCTTCATCATCTTACACTTTTGCTTGGTGCATAGCATACACATCATAGCATCATACCATAGCATTTCCGTAACCATTTCAAGGATCTCAAGGGCCTGTGATGCAGGTCATGATAAAGCAGACGTCTAGCAAGGGGCAAGGGGATTTATTTTCTTCTAGCCAATGCCGTCAAAATACCAAAACTCGGCAACTTGAGTCAGGGGCTATGACCCACTTGATATGGTGGGCATTCAAAAATATGAAGTTCTTCCATCAAAGTTGCAGTCAAAATTCAACTTCTGACATTTTCTTGTGTTTACCCCGCGAGATCCTTGAAAACATTGCATCCACACATCATACATGTCATTTCCTAACAGGTCTTCCAGTACAGGTTTCTCATGTTCTCACTATTTATCCCATTGCAAGGAAAATGGCTCTCAAACAGAACAACAGAGATCTCCAAACTCAAGAGGCTCAGTTCATGGAAATATTCCTCAACCTATCCAAGGGGCAGGAAGAATTGAAAGTACTCCTCAACAGGAACTTGACCAAGAAACATCCTGAAAACAACAAGGATGACCAGTTGGAACAACTGAAGGTTGAGATGGAAAGGATGAGAATCCAGATGAATGATCAAATGGCTCTTATCCAAAATTTAGCTCGGGGACAAGAAGAGTTGAGGATTCACATCAGTAAGCTTCATCAGGATGGATATAACTGTATGAAGAAAACTGACGAGGTTGGGGATCAAGTCATTAATCAATCCCTGGTGAGACAAGAAGTTGGCTTGGTGGAGAGTAGACCTTTCCATATTGCTGTAACCTCACCAACAACGACAGGGTATTCAACTTAAGCGGAATACATTTAAAAGACGCTTTACCAAAATTAACATGTCATTGGCTCAAGCATTGCAACGCGTGTTGGAGGCCAAACTGATTACGTTGCAGGATCCTCCTCAAAATCCCAACACTGCTTCCCCAATTTACAATCCAAATGCAAGGTGTGTGTACCACTCCAACAGTCCTGGACATGACACTAATGGTTGTTGGACGTTGAGAAATAAGATTCAAGACTTTATCTATGAATGATTGTTTGAGTTTACACAAGATGGTCAAGCTGAATTCTTCTGCTATCCCTCAAAGGCACACCATCTGAAGTGACAAGTTCTAACAAGGAGACTTTTTGTTCATTTATAATTTTCAATTCGTAATTTCTTTTGATTGTTCTAACATTTGTTTCGTGTCAAACTTTGTTATTCCATTAATGCATTACGTGCGTTTTTCTTGAATCAATTCATTTGTATTCACTATATTCAAACTGTGTTTTTACTTCTTTCGTGATATTCAACTACTGATCAAAATCTCTAAGCCTTTAGAGGGAGGATGACGAAAAAGATACCATAATCTCTACAGTATGCTTTTGAACAGACTTTGCTGACGATGTACAGGCGTTGTTTCAAATCCTAAACAGTGGATTTATAAGGAAGATAATCCCTAGTCAACCCCTTTGAGCCTAAGAAGTAAGATTTTTTATTTTCACACAAATTAAAACCCTTAATCATAACCTGGGGCAGGGTAGTTTCTCCATTAATGCATAGGTGCATTCAGTCGCAAACTCTACCTTCATACACGATAAATAGTGTAGAAGTTTCCTTCCAAAAGATGGTGATGGTCCCACATAATTGTCAAGACAGGCAGTAATTATCTCTAAAAATAAAAGCCCGTTAAGTCAAAAACCTATGAAGGAGACTTAAGAAAAATTGGGGCATCCCGATGACTGTAATCGCAAAAGAAACAATTCGAGCAAAAGATAGGGATAACTAATAAAAAAAGAGGTCCTACAAATCCTCACTAAAAAAGAAAAGGTTACAAAAATGACTACCTTATCCAACAAATGTTCAATTTCTGAACCGTCACCCAAGTATCAGAGCAAAGATTCCAGACTCAATTGGGATCTAAACGCATAATTAGCTGAGCATAGGATTGAAGAACATCAGGAAGAACGGATTGGGTACAAATAAAATTTTAGCCTTTATCCTTTGTTTCTTAAAACTGTGAACCAGGCCATGTTACAACCCTTAAAAGTCCTAGATGAAGCATGGGTTATTTCGAAAGCATACTTTTACAAAAGGTATCCTGACTCCTGTAGGGATTCCTATAAATCCTGAATTGATATCACACTCTTACAAAATTGGTTTGTTTTACCAAAAAAATGAATGAATTTTCAAACATCAAGACAGACATAAGCATTGCATTCCTCTATACCATTGATTTCATATGACTATTTGTTTCAAACAACAGAGAAATTCGCACAACAGGTGTTCAATGAACAAAATCCTCTCAATGGACAGAATCACCTCAGATGGAAAAAACATTTCCAGTAACAGTCCTTGCATAATCAAGGGGCATGACATGGTGCCTAGCTAATCTGGGGTAGTCAAGTCAAGATTCGAAGAGTCTCTCAAAAATGCCAAATAGTCAGGGACAGATCTCCATCTGAATCACTTGGGGCATTGGACATGAATTCCAGCAATGAATCTCGTGTGGTCAATCAAACATCTCCTGGAAGTGTGGCAACACTTACTACTATGGACAGTGACAATTTCCCACACCCCATGAACGCTGACATAGTCGGAAAATATTACGCATGAATAAAGACCCGCTAGGTTGACTGGCCTAGGAAAAAATAAGGGCATCCCGGCGAACCAAAAGGGTTCGGGCAAAAGTCAGGGATACATATATAAAAGAATTATACACCTGGCAAGTCGAAAACCTGAAAAGGCGGCTTGGACAAAAAAGGGTATCTCGGTGAACTGAAAATCTGAAAAGACAGTCCAGGAAAATGTTAGGGATTAAAGCGTACGACCATGTCCCGTCATCTCGTCACTTGTCTATCAGAAGAATGCTAACCACCCTGATCCGCATTCACCAAGGATTCCGGGAGTTGGAATAACATTAAGGCCATCCATAAAATCCCAGCAGATACTTTCTCCGGCAGGTACAAAGGCAGAGGCATCTTACTATAAGATCACTACCATGCTCTTTGCATACAGCCTAATGATGTCAGGTTTTCTCACATCCCCGTCAGAGCAAAAAACCTCCAATTACTGCTCCAAAAATTCCCCAGTGAAGTTACCAAGCTTCTCAGGATTCCCCAGTAGGATTTCACAAAATCCCCAAATAGTGCACGGAGTTTTTCCTTCCCCACCAGAGTTTATTTCTCTAAACAACAGAAATATATCTCCCAGCATTTAACTTCAACATATTTGAAGACCAGCATTCTTCATCCCCAGCAAAAATCGGGGATTTATTTTCCCTAATCCAACAACACTACAATAGAACAGGTGACACGTTCATACATTGCATTCATACATCATTTCTACAAACATCATAGCATATGCAACACAAATGCATATACCATAATCTCATTTATTTTGAGAGCATCATGTAATTCATACATCATGACATCACATGAAACTGGTTTTACCTTTTCAGGTCAAATTAGCAGACAAACACTATCAACTTATAGAGCAGGTCAAAGATTAATGCCCGAAACCAGACGGGGAAACTATCTACATGACCAAGTGGTATGAACTCCCGAAGCAAGACAGGTTTACCAACAAGTACATCAGGTCAAAGATTAATGCTCGAAACAAGATGGGGAACTATCTATGTGACCAACATTGCCAAGTTCCAGATTAATACCTAAAACATGACGGGACAACTATATGTGAACGACCGATTGTAGATTAATACCTGTAACAAGCCAGGAAAGCTATCTTTCTTTATAAGGTCAGAGATTAATACCTGAAACCAGACAGGACAACTATCTCAATGACCGACAAAAATAAGTTCCAGATTAATACCTGTAACAAGCCAGGACAACTATCTAAGGACGACCGATTATAGATTTATATCTGTAACAAGCCAGGAAAACTATCTACATGAGCGGATTGAAGATTAATACCTGTAACAAGCCAGGAAAACTATATTTCTTTCTAAGGTCAGATATTAATACCTGAAACCAGACAGGACAACTATCTCAACGACCGACAAAAATAAGTTCCAGATTAATACATGTAACAAGCAAGGACAACTATCTGTGGACGATCGATTGTAGATTAATGCCTGCAATAAGCCAATAAAACTATCTACATGAGCAGATTGAAGAATAATACCTGTAACAAGACAGGAAAACTATCTTTCTTTCTAAGGTCAGAGTTTAATACATGAAACCATACAGGACAACTATCTTAACAACCGACAAAAACAAGTTCCAGATTAATACCTGTAACAAGCCAAGACAACTATCCGTGGATGAATGATTGTAGATTAATACCTGTAGCAACCCAGGAAAACTATCTACATGGGCGAATTGAAGATTAATACCTGTAACAAGCCAGGAAAACTATCTTTCTTTCTAAGGTCAGAGACTAATACCTGAAACTAGCCAGGACAACTATCTCAAACGACCGACAAAAGCAAGTTCTAGATTAATACCTGTAACTAGCCAGGACAACTATCTGTGGACGACTGATTGTAGATTAATACCTAGAACTAGGCAGGAAAACTATCTACATGAGCAGATTGAAGATTAATACATGTAACAATCCAGGAAAACTATATTTCTTTCTCTAAGGTTAGAGATTAATACCTGAAACCAGACAGGATAGCTATCTCAACAACCGACAAAAACAAGTTCTGGATTAATACGTGAAACAAGACAAGACAACTATCTATGAACGACCGATTGAGGATTAATACATGTAACAAGCCAGGAAAACTATCTTTCTTTCTAAGGTCAGAGATTGTTGTACCCCAAAATTTTCCATCCCATTTTTCATACAAGATAATATCATAGGGTTCCTCGAATATTCAATTTGGCTTAGAAGTCGATCAGACAGATTCTCTTCCTATGCAGTAAATCAGCAATTAGGGTTTTGCATTTCTCAAAGAAAATTGAGTCTTTAAGGTTTCAAATGGTCTTCATAGGTCTTCATGTCTCCTCAATATTTGTTTAAGACAGTTTTCAAACCTCGCATTGCAAGTTTGCTCAATCAATGGTTCAGATGACTGAAAACAACCACATCGACCCAAAAATTGACCTTTTGTGAGAACAAATTCAAACTATCGTAACTTCTTCATTATTCAATATTTTTGAGCAGTTTTTCTTGCGTATGATTCTCCTTGATGCCATCTCTAATTTCTATTCAGAAATAAAGAACTGATTATGCATAGAAGATCACCAAAATTCGAATGTGTTAGAAGTCGCATCATGGAATTTGACCTAATTTTAAAAAAATAGTCGTCTGATTTCTAAGAATTTATTATTTCTTCAAATTACAGAACCTTGAGACGATTATTTCTGTTCATGGTCACATGTGATGTCGCTCATGTGTTTATCTTCAAAGAGTCGAAGGAAAATTATGTTTGGAAGACTTTAAAATTATCAAATTGTCGCAAGGCATTTATTAATTTTGAATTTTTTTAACCACAGTTTACTGAAAGATTGAAGATTGTTCTCAGAGCATGTTTTGTTTGGACAAGATGTGAAGACTAAGACTATCATTTAAAACAATCATGATTTTGGGATTCAAGTTGACCAAATGAATTACATTCTTAAACATTTATTTTGTTTAGGAATAAGAGTACAAGGTGCATGTTTGTTTGAAATCCAGTTACAAATTCAGTTATGATTATTTGGAATTCAAGTTACCAGATTGAAGGATTTCATTTCAAATGTTCTGATTGGAAATTTCAAAAATTCAATTAGAATACAAAAGTTGTATAGAATCCTATCATATCAAAAGTTATTTAATGCTTTGTATTATTACATTGCAAATGAGATTACAAATTGATCGTCTTGTTTACAAAGAATCTCAAGTTCTTGTTTACAAAGAGAAGTTTTATTTCTTCTTCAAGTCTTCATCTTCATCTTCAAGTAAGCCATCCAACCTTCGTTTGCATCCAAGCCTCGCTTACTGTTCATGAAACAAGAAAAGGAAAAGTTAGCAAAATTCAAGCGAAGTAATATGTGAAAAGAATAATTCATCATTAGGGTTTGTGACTTGGAATCAGAATGTTTGTTTGTTTTATCACAATCCATTTCCCCCAATTGCAAATCACAAAAAAGTTGCCCTTCTTGGTTCACAAAAAAGGGAAAAAGAGAAATTTGCAAGCATTACAAAGGCAACGTCAAACTGCAAAACAAATGAGAATAGCAAACTTCCAAGTACAAAAACAGGGCAGCATAGGCAAAATATGAAAGAGCGCAAATGAATGCAGCAAAACAAGCAACAAGCAGCCAAACAAGCTGCCCAAACAAGCTAATGCAGCAGCCCAAAGCTTCCAAACAACAGGCCTGCAACAAAGCAACAAAATAACCGGCAGCAACAATAGCAGCCTGAACAGAAGCAAAACAGCAGCAACAGTAGGCTGTCAAATAGCACAGCAGCACAAAGTAATAGCCAGCAAGATCAACAAATAAAAACGAGAAACAATTCATAAAAATATTAGCATTATAAGCCATCAAAACATTATATCATCATATTCCTTAAAATAGAAAACCCTTCAGAACTTCAATAGGTAAACAAATTTTTTTATTTTCATTAAAAGAGGAAAGAGGAAAGATATCACATAGCCAACAAATAATCCAAAGTCATGCTAAGACAAACAAGCTGCTATTGCTACAAAGGCCTGCTACAAAAAAAAGTCCAAGAAGACCTGCTCTCAAAGCATCCCTATGCTGCCCATAGCAGTACAAAACCTGTCCAAAAACTTGCATTAAAACAGCCAAAACAACCAGCACATAAAACCTGCTACAACCCTGCCAAAACTGTCAAACCTGCATCATCTGCTATACCAGCCCAGCAATATTGCATGAAATTAAAAAATCCTAAAGAACCTGATTCAAGAAAGCAATAAAGCAATATCCAATACAGTTCAAAATCTCAAAACCTTCCCTCCAATTCTGACTTCTCAATTACTATAACACAGAACCAAGCAGCAAAGGGAAGAGGGGACAACAAAATATACAAAACCAGCAAAATCAGAAACAACTGGGAGCCAAAAATTTCCAAAAACCTTTTGTCTCAAACAAACTCAAAAACCAGCAAAAAACCTCAAGCACCTTCTCCTCCAAAATTTCACTCATTTCACCACCAAACCCTTGTGACAACCTCACTATAAACCAACAAAAAAGCCAAAATGAGACAGCACAAAAACTATACCATAAAACCAAACCAACATTCAACATAACTAGCAAAAATACCATAAACAAAACAAAACCAGCAAACAGCAAAAACCAGCAAAGGCCAAGACAAAACCAAAAAACCTCACAACAGAAACCTCGCTCTTAATCTCTTCATACACACCCTATAACTTCACTACAGCCAACCTTCAAATACTCGCCATCCCTCACACACTTGTATTCACACTCTCTGCTCATATACACAACAACTGCAATATTCAAATAATCCATGCAACAATAACAATAATAGTGAACAATAAACTGAAGAAGAAAGAAGTTGACAGAGAGAAAGAGACAAAGCAACGACAATCAACATAAGGAGCATCAAATAAAAGGAACAAACTCAGAGTTTCACCTGGACCTCCATTGGTAAGATTTCCTGTTGATTTTACTATTTTGTTACCTAAATCTCTGTTTCCTAATGATGTAAGTCGTAAATCTTGTAAGAATCATCGAAACCAAGATGGGATTTGGGGTTCATATCGGGAGTCTGTTAGAATCTTGTTGTTTCACGTTTTGATGAGAGAATGGAGTAAGAGAAACATGTTGTTAGAAAGGAGGTGGTAATTGGTGATGATGATTCGATTGAGAGAGATCGATTGAAAAAAGGACAGGGGATTTTTTATGAGACTGGGAGAAGAAGAGAACGAATGTTCTCTTTTGGAGGAAATGAACAGCTAGGGTTTTGGTACAACCCGTTTGGGTTCTAAAGTGGGGCTGGGTTGGACCCGACCCGGTCCGGCCCAATTTGTTTTTTTGTTTTATGCCAATAACTTGTCTGATATTAGTTTGGGCCTTAGATTTACAAGCCCAATTTGTTTTACTGTCAAACATCACCACCATTCTGTTTCAACACTCCATACACTTGTTTTATCTTTATTAATTTAGTTTAGTTAATAACTTTAGAATTTTAAGCTAACTTAAGTGGAATTTTGAAATTTTAGGATTTTTAATTTTTAGTTTAGATTTATAAACTTAGAATTTTGATTTTAATTTTAATTTAGTAACTTTATTTAGTTTAGATTTGATTTTATTAATCTTTAGTTTTAACTTTAAAATTCAATTAAATAAAAAAATACAATTTCAAAATTATTTAGTTTTCTTAATTAGTTTGGTTATGGATTTTGTAAATAATTTAGTTAAATAAACACTTTCTTTTGTTTAGTTAACATTCTTTAAAATTGTTTAATTTCTTAATGATAAATAAAATTTCAAAGAAAATAATAGAATAGAATTTTATTTTTATTTTTAAATTTTAATCACAAACAAAACACCAAAAACATTATTTTGATATTATAATTATTCCGCTAATTAATTTTATTTAATAGTTTGTTTTAGTTTAAATTAATTGTTTATCTTTAATTCGATTTGATTGTATTGTTTGATAATTAGACTTTTAATCACATTCGACTCATCCCCATTTGTAAAAAAAATTGTACCCCCATTCCCGAAAACTCTGTAATAGCGTAGAATTTCAATTTCCGCAATTTACTGTTTTCTTTGTACCGTATAGTAATTAGGCGTGTATGGCAAGATTTAAAATCAATCGCTAGATAACCTAATTTCAACAAAAATAATTTGAATCAAACACACTTTTTCACACGTGCACCTCTAGGGTAACCTCGCCTGTTGCCTCAGAAACACAGTCATGTCCCTCGAATATGGGACGTTTTAGCAAAGACCCTTCGATAAAAAAAGATCGTAGTCCCTCGATGACCCGCGATGTTGCCTCCGGTAAAACGATCTAGTTCCTTATGAAAAATTGCTAAAGTGTCTCATAAGTTGCTTTCGATGACTATAAAATTGACCCGCGTCTGTCCCTTCACATCCAACGATGGGGATTCTTACCAAATCAATGGTAAGATAGCAACATCTAAAGGAGAAAGAAAAGAACATTTAAGACCTTTCGAGTAGGTAGATTCGCTCCTAGTTACTTGCTTGCTCACGATAAAAACCTTTTTACACCGACACTTTCATCTCAAAAACATTTTCAAAAAGACAACATTTTGTATACGTTCTTATAGAGACGAGAACCATTGAAAAACATCTTTTCAAAACCACTTTCAAAAAACACATTCCACAAACACATATTTGAACTATTTTTAAAAAACTTTGTACGTGTTCTTATAGAAACGAGAACCATTACAAAGACATTTTCAAAATACTTTCAAAATGCTTTATATTTTGTTCTTTTGTATTGGGCTTGCTTTGATCCTCCACCCGGATTTGGGACACATTTTTAGGTAAGTAGAAATAGATTGTGGAAACTGTACGGCGTAGACGATATGGTTGAAGCAATGGCTACGTTAGTGTGACGCATTTGTGGGTACCGGTATCCCTTGTGGTGAATCGAGGAGAATACGGGGCCACTGAGTGGCGTCATAAAGCACTAGTTGAATTTAGAACCCTAATTGAACAAACTTGGCCATTATGACGTAGTGAGATAATCAATTTCGGTGTAGAGCTGAAAATTGGTTGATACTCGGTACTACACTCATTGAGGCTAGACTTTTGGGATATCTCGGCCGCAAGAAAAGATTGATTATGCTGAGACAATGTCTAAGAGAATGGTCGGTGATATTGAGATCCTTTAGAACCCGATCACTATTACTAGGACAGGTTGAGCCAACTAAACTTCAAGAGGGTACTTACCTATAAAACCCCATGCAAGCCTAAAACGTAGGAACTTGTTTGCTGTGTGTGTATATATTTACTTGTACATAACATCATAAACATCATAAGCATCATGAGCATTCTCACTAACCATTTCAAGGATTCAGAAATTTATCTTTGTTTTTGTTTTGTAGGTCATGAATTCCGTCCGAAGAAACACCATCTGAATCAGCTTTGTAAAAGCACACCCTCAACTTCAAGAGTTAGCCTCAAGAGTGCTTGGGGATTCTCCTCTTACCAAGAAATACGGTCGACTCCTCAGTTTGGCTACATTCAGTTTCCAAGGAGAGATGATGTGTGTGTTGTTCCAATTCTCTGATCCCGTACATCATTGTTTCACTTTCCCGGACTATCAGTTGGTACCTACACTGGAAGAGTTCTCTCTATTCTTATGGGTGCTCGTGCTTGATCAGATACCGTTCACCGGTCTAGAAGGGATTCCAAAACCTGAAGTTATCGCTGAAGCTTTGCATCTAAAGAGAGCCAACATCATAGCCAATTGGGAGACAAGAAGCAGGGTCAAAGGTTTCCTAGCCAAGTTTCTATTGGAGAAGGCCCGTTCATTCTGGGACGACATGGATTTCTAAGCTTTTGAAGATGTCCTGGCTCTTCTCATTTATGATTTGGTTTTTTTCCCCAACTCAGACCAATTCATAGATGTTAATTCCATCAAAGTCTTTCTCTCTCGCAATCCCGTACCTACCTTACTGGGAGACATCTTGCATTGCCTTCATACCCGCACCATGAAGAAAAAAGGTACTCTCTTGTGTTGTATCCCCCTACTTGCTAAGTGGTTCACTTAACACCTACCTCAATCAGCATTGAATAACGAGCAAAGACTGACATGGTCTCAAAGGATGATGTCACTCACCCATTCTGACATCCGTTGGTGTTCGAGATCCTTGGAAGATGTCTCTATCATTGACCGCTGTGGGGAATTCCCTAACGTCCCTTTGCTTGGTATTAGGGGAGGTATCACCTACAATCCCTGCTTAGCTCTTCGACAGTTTGGTATGCCCGAAGAGACGGCCCTCATGAGATACTCATTCAAGGTCTGGTGTTCGACTATGACAAAGAAGACTAAGGTTACCGCCAGAGGTTTACACAAGCTTGGAGAATGGTGAACAAGGTGGACAGTAGGACTTTGGGACACAAAAACTATATCCCTCTCGAGCCTTACCTTAGGTAGGTACGGGCTCATGCTCAGAGTCTCGTGATGCCTTACCCTTCCATCCTCCCTGTTATCATAGAGCCTGTTGTCGAAGGAGACGTCTCGTACACTATACTTCATCCTGACATGCCTACCTCTCTCGAAGACTTGCAGAGAGCATGGGTTCAGTTAAAGGAAGAGCGAGACACCTTTGAAGCCCAATTTTATGCCAGTGAGAAAAAGGTTCTGGAACTCACCAAGCAG
This sequence comes from Vicia faba, assembly GCA_948472305.1. Lineage (NCBI taxonomy): Eukaryota > Viridiplantae > Streptophyta > Magnoliopsida > Fabales > Fabaceae > Vicia > Vicia faba. The sequence goes on from OX451737.1 coordinate 812,943,080, forward strand.
CTTCATGAAGAACGGAATTTGAATGCCTACATCGCGCCAAAGAGGATGCGTTCAACCTTTTTGTCTTAGGAGTTTTTGTTGTATCTTGTTTCTTTCATTGTAAGCCCAAAGAGGCATGATGTACTCAAACTTTGATTTATTAATATGACGTGTGTCCTTTTTTTTGGTTTGAACATATTTAAATCTCTAATTTCCTTGAAATCATTTGCATATTGCATCTTTATCATAACATCATACAGGTTTCTTAGAACAGGTCTCCTTATCCTTCTACTGTTTATTTCAGTGAGATGGATATTAAACAGACAGTGAAAGATCTTCAGGCGCAGAACGTCCAGTTTCAACAAATGCTCTTGACTCTAACAAAAGAACAAGAGGAGTTGAAGACTCTACTGGCCAAAGAAAAGAAGAAGAAAGCAAAGAAACCACCCGGTATTGTGATCATGGGAAGAAGGTTCAATGGACAAGCCAGACGAACTTTAGACTTCGCAACACCATCGGGTGAAGGAAATAATCAAGAAGACAGGACCAAGGAAGTGAACAACAACCCAGCATCCGAAGAAGAGGAAGAGCCTGACTACTCTGAGGAGCAGTATCCTTCTGCTGATAATAAATACAAAGAGCTAGAGGATCGTTTGAATGCTATGGAGGTCCAAAGGGTACCCGGATTAGATTTTGAAGAGTTAGGACTTGTCTCAGGGGTTGTCATCCCGCAGAAATTCAAGATCTCCACTTTCGCTAAATATGACGGTGTCTATTGCATGAAGTTGCATTTAAGGTCATACGTCAAAAAGATTCAACACCATACGGTTGATAAGAATCAGTGGGTGCATTTTCCCAAGAGAGTGTGTCAGGGATGCAGTTGGATTGGTTCTATCAATTGGAAGGGACCAATATTCGCAATTGGGAAGATTTAGCTGCCACCTTTTACAAACAATATCAGTATAACACTGACTTGGCTCCAACTCGGACGCAATTGCAAGGCATGTCTATGGGTGCAGGTGAAGGTTTCAAAACCTATGCTCAAAAATGGAGGGATCTCATAGGCAGAGTCCATCCCCCTCTATCTGACAGAAAATTAGTTGATATGTTCCTAGGCACCTTATCAGGTCCATTCTTTAACCACCTGATCGGAAGTTCCTCAGCTGGATTTACAGAACTAATCATGACTGGTGAGCAGGTCGAAGCCGGTATAAAAAGTGGAAAAATTCAAAGAGATGCATCCTCGAGCACGATGAAGAAACCCTTTGTTGTAAAGAAGGAGGTCAGTGCTGCATATGACCATAGGAATCAAAACAAAACTGAACGTCCCCCGGCGGTAGGGGATGTTATGATTTCTAATCATGTGCCAAATCAACAGCGAAATTATCAGCGCAAGCCAGAAGAGCCCATAAGACGATTTACCCGAATCAACATGACCATGTCTCAAGTTTTGCCACACCTTTTGAAGACCAATCTGGAAACTTTAAAGGAAGCTCCCAAGAACCCCAACACTGCTTCTCCTCGCTACAACCCGAACGCTCGATGTGCCTATCATTCTGAAAGCCCGGGGCATGATACAAATGACCGTTAGGCCTTGAAGAATAAGGTACAAGACCTTATTGATGCGAAAGAGATTGAGTTTGATCCCCCAGAAACTCCTAATGTAATAACGGCGCCAATGCCTAGACATGGTCAAGGTGTCAACGCCATTGATGGTGATCATTTTGTCTCATCCGTGAATGACTTAACTACTCCTCTGTTGACCATTAAACAGAATCTGTTGCAAGTCGATCTGTTCCCGGGCTGTGATTTGTCACTTATGCAAGTCTCTACCAAATGGTTGTCAGTTATTGAAGATAGGCGTTCAACGCCTGATGACTAGCAAAGAAATCTTATTTGAAAAGATTCCTCTTACCAGAACTTCTTATCATGATGTCTCAATAATCACCATTTCCAACAATCCTCTCGGGATCTCCGCCAAAAAACCCGTTAGGATTACATCTGTTCCAAGGTCTGCACCTCTAATCATCACTATGCCAAGACCAATATCATACTCTTCAGATAAAGTTGTTCCCTGGAACTATGGGGCTGACGTCTATTAATATGGCGTCAAGCAAGACCAGTTGACCGTTGTTGTACCCCAAAATTTGCCCTCTCATGTTTCCAAAGGTCTTACCTTACATAGTTAGTCACAAACACTTGCCTAACAAAAATAAAGTTTTTTGAAGATATACAAAGTGTCTTTCGATTGGCATCTGGGAAAAGGCTTCGATTGAGCGTTTGGAACCTTTCGATCAGGTTTGGTTCACCAGTCTTCGATTGGGCATTTGGCACTCTTCGATCAGGCTTTGATTAGCAAGCTTCGATCAGGTGTTTGGAACCCTTCGATCAAGCTTTCGTCTGCAAGTCTTCGATTGAGCATTGGACCTCCTTCGATCAAATTTTGGTGTGCAAGTCTTCGATTGAACGTTGGACCCCTTCGATCAAGTCAATTTCACAATGCTTCGACTATGCACTAGATACTTCAGGCTTACCTTCGACTCACCAGGCAAGAAGCTCATTCGAAGAACGTGTAAATGACTCATTCGAAGAAGCACTAAGAAGGCCCATTCGAAAGGTACACAAGAAGTCCATTCGAAGGAGGCAGTGCAAGACCCTTCGATTAGCATGAACAAGACCTTTCGATTGGCCTGTTAACAGTGTATTTCGATTGAAGTTTCAATTAGTACCCTTAAAATGGTATATGGACAAATGCCCTTCGAATGGCGTTTCAGCGCAGAATTTCCCTGAATAAGAACATCAGAACAAAATGACTTTCGAATGGAATTTCAGTGCAGAGTTTCTCTCAACCTAAGATGATCTGATAAAGGAAGTTCTGAACACTTCGAATCAGAACTTAGACTCATCACAAGGCCAAGGGCTGGTCGAGGTTTTCTAATAAGGAATAGATTCGAATTAGGACTCTGAAGCAATCGAAACTGGCAAAGAAGGCAAAATCGAAGGGGTAAGTCAGTTTTGATTCCCATCAAGTTGGAGGCCCAAACAACTCAGAGCAAGCTGGCAGAAACGCATGATTGAATAAAATTTGGCAAGCTTTCATGAAAATAAAATCAAATCTCTCCATCATAATGGACCAAGATTTGATACACATTTGTTGACCTAATTTCTTTGCCTATATAAACCTCATGCTCATAAACAAATCACACACGAAACCCTGCTGCAAACAAGAAGAAAAAACGCACAAAACTTCTAAAATGGACATAACAGTTTGCCAAAAACCTTGAGACAGTGAGAGATAAAAAACCACATTGGAGGCAGATTCATACCAAAATAAAGACGCATCTCCCTTGCCAGCAACCTCCTGAAGCGAGGCCAATCAAAAACCAAGCTTCTCATCATCTAAATCACACTGTAAGTGTTCTAGAAAACACCTCTGAACATGAAAATGCAACTCATCATTCTTGCATCTTTTCTTTAAAATATTGACATATTTGTGATTGTTATTTGATTTAGAATATTTTGACATTATCCAATTTAATTTTCATGGCTTCTAACCCCATATATAGAACCTAGGGTTCTGATTCTGGTTTTTTAGGCGTTTATGTCACAGGGAAAATTGAGATAAACAATGGCCATAGGAATGATGAGGAGGTCGACACGAACACATCTGTGTTCTTGAATAGCGTTTTCATGGCCTGGAGCGATTTTTTAGAACCACCCCACGAAACTTCCTACAGAATGAAATCTGCAGATAAACGAACCAGGCTATTGTGAGGAAGATGATAACGTGGCTGGGCGTGATTGGTTTGTTTGAACCAATTGCGTGTCTTTTTTTTTAGGCCCGGCATAATTATTGTTTGATATAATATTTATGTTCTATTTAACTAACGAATGAAGCAGATTGGACGAGTTGGCAAGCACGCTATGGAAAAACCCCTTTGGACTTGGGTTCGAATCCCAGGTCCCCCCAAAACTTTGTTACATTTTTCTACAGGTGCTCAGATGCAGCGCTCCTGGCAAGGAGCATCATACACCTCCGGATCTCACGCGCCAGGTGGTCCCAGATCCAGATCTTGTGGTCCAAGATGAGGTTCACCATGAACCTTGGCCAACGAATGCCCAGGCAATCGAAAAGTCCAACAGGCTGGACGTTTGGGCTTGGAAACTGCAATTCATACTCCCTTTTCGAACCCAGCACTCCTGAGTTTGTTTTCCTTATTTTTTTTTCCTTTTCACTGTTTTTATTTTATCACCATAATTAATTAATTAACTCTTTTTCATAAAAAATCAGAAACAACAAAAATACTTTTATTTTAATTTTATTACTTATTATTGTAAATAAATTGTGACCAATTAATTTAGTTTTAATTAGGTTTAATTTTAACAATTTTGCATTAAATTAAAATTGAATTAGAATTAGGATTTTATTAACTTTTTTAATCACTCCTATTTTACTGCCTTAATTAAAATAGAACTCAAAAACACCTTTTCTTTAAATCCATTATTAATTTAGACTTGATTCTTAATTCAAAAAAGACCAAAAACATGCTTTCTTCAAAAGGGGTCAACACCCTAAAGGACAATCTGATTCAACTTTTCTCGCACGTACTATTTTTTATCTATATTATTGTAATTGCTCCGAGGATGTAATAGCTTTGACTTAGGACTTTATTTACCGCTTTTATTTATTCTTCGCATTTAATTTTAAGGGTTTGTTTTTGGCGATGTAAATACCCGACGCCTTGTAATAGCTTAGCCTTATTTTCCACAACCATTAACTGCTAGATGTATGAATAATAGGCTATGCATGACAAGATTTATCTTAAAGTAAAATCAACCGTTGCTCACCATGACATTTAAAGATAACATAACTGAAAATTGACACACTTGCACATGCCACTCCTAGGGTACGCCACACTTGGTTGCCTCGACGTGGTCATTGAGTATAGGATGTTTTAGGGGTCGCCCTCCTGTCTAAAGATCAAAGTTGCCTCGAAACAGTTGCCTCGGATAAAAATGATCTAAGTCATTAGGGTTACCACTAAGGCGTCCTAACGTTGCTTTAGTGACCACACGTCCCTAAAATCGAATTGACCCGAAAACTCCAAACGATGTTGCTACCTATTCCTTCATAGTGGGATAGCATTGTCTAAAGGGACATTTACATAGTTTAATTCCTTTTGAGTAGGTAAAGGTTCTTAGGTACTTGCTCTTTCAAAGCAAAACAAATTTTTCGCACTTACACTTTTCAAACAAAGTTTTCAACAACACTTCATACACTCTTGAGGACAGAAACAAGAGTTAAATCGAAGTTTTCAAACAAAACTCTTTTCAAAACCCACAAAAGCAAAACTTTTGAAAACATAGTGAGCAAGTACCTAAGAGCCCGTGGATAACCACAGATAGAAAGGGTGCTAACACCTTCCCTTTCTATAATTTACCTCCCGAACCCGAGGAACATCTCGAAAAGGAATTTTTCTGTGCTTTTGTCCTTTCCTTGTTGGATAAAATAAAAGACGGTGGCGGCTCTTGCTTACCGCGACATTTTGCGAAACGCAAACGCAAACCAGCGTTCCAAAACAGTCAGTTATATTCCCACCGATCACAGAACTGACGACTCTGCTGGGGAGTTATATAAGTGAGGTGTACCTTAGGATTAGATCACTTGTGTTTTCAATTGTATGCTTTGTATGCTTTTAATTTTGTGGGCTTGTATCGTAGTTTTATAGATCCTAACCCGGATCTGGGGGTACCCCTTTTTAGGTAAGTAGCAATAAACTGTGAGGGATCTGTCCAGTGTAGATCGACACGGATGAAGCAGTAGCTATGTTGGTGTGACACCTTGGTCTGTATCGATATCCCTTGTGTTGGAACGAGGAGAATGTGGGTCTTCTGAGGAGTCATTAAGCACCAACTGACCTTAGAACCTTAAATTGACCAACGTGGTGTTTACCTTGGGTTTTGGTAAACAACCGCTGATCCTCCAAATGGTTACTTATTTGGTTACTCGCAGGATCGATCAGATTGATCCTATGGACATAGGTTGATTTTGAAGTTTGATTAAGGTGGATAAGGCTTTAAGTAAAATGTTTCAAGTAAATTGCATAAAGGAAAGGCTTGGTAAAATAAACAAGGCTTTAAAGTAAAGGTTCGACAGGAATTTAAAGGAGAAAAGCAAGTAAAATACTGGAAAAGTAAATGACTTTAATTGATAAAATTGGTGTTTCACACATACATTTCTCAACAATTCTTTCGCTCACACTGGGTACTTGAATCTAAATGAGTGACTATGTATCTATTTGTGAACACACGCGAGAAACTACATGTCTACTCCTATTTATACTAAAACATTCCAAGTAACTGTCGGGCAGTTACACTGCTTCGAGATTAAGCCACTTGGCACGTTCTCCATGCTCGACGCTCCAGATCCTTGCACGTGTGCACGTAGTAACTGCTGGAAACCGTTTTCCCTCCAAAGCTTTGAATTTCAAACTGCTCCACTCTGGATCATCGAACACCTTCATCAAGAGACGTCTTCGACGAAAACTCCTTCGACGTCGAAGGCAATCAGCCTTCTTCCTTGGAAGAAATCTTCTAAGTATTTTGCCATCTTTCGACGGGCACTTCGACAGGCTTAGCCAGTCGAAAGCATCTTTCAGCTTTTAATGGCTGCCATCAATCAAAACAAAGGGGTCGAATTTAGGAGCCAACAAATTGCCCCCCAAGAATGCCTTATTTCGACTCTGAAAGAAAAAGGCATTCTTTGAAAACGCCGTTCGACACCTGTTTTTCCACGCTTAGTCACAAGTTAACTTGTGCACTTTTTGTTGCTTTTTACCAACTATTGGCAATCCCAAGAAACCATCATTGATTTGATCCTAGGACGTCACTTTCAGTACGGCGTGCAGTACCAAACATCACTTCAGAATTTGTCATTATGACAAATCCCAAAAACGAGGACGCACGCTGCGTCTCTCTGTTTCTGCAGAAACGGCCAAAACAACAGGATGCTGCCACGCGTCCCACTAATTCCTGCAGCATTAAATGACATTTAATGTCCTTGTTATTGGGAATTTCTCCCACTACTATAAATAGTAGTGAATATCCCATTATGGGACTTTTTACGCAAACTAGCCCTCAAACTCCCTTAAAGAGGCGAAAGTTAACGAAGGACGCTTCTGTTCCTGCTCCTGCTCCTGAAGGTCGAACCGTCAGAATAAAGGTCACCGTGAGAAAGCCTAGGCCACCTGCAGTGATCATCGAGGAGCCAACTGAGGAGGAACTGAACGCTCTTCTTACCAAGCCTGTCGAAAGTGACAATTCTAGCCCTGGGGCTGAAGTTAATCCACAGGTAATCTATTGGACCCTTCTTATAACTTAGGTATAGATACCAGCATTCGATTGTATTTCTTTCGACATCTGAAGATTTGTCTTCTTTCTCCTTTTCAGGACACTACTGAAAGTTCCCCACCAAGGACTTCAGAAACTCTAGAATCTGCTGACCTTAGCAGGCCTCGGGAAAAAGATTTGGGCAATGACGAAGCCCACACTGAGAATGAGGCCAATGCTGAAACAGTGGAGAAGACAACAGAAGAACCTATGGTGGAGGAAACACAGCCAGAAACGGTTCCTGTGGTGGACTTGTTGTCAGAAGAGAATCCTGAAGGAAGAGACCAAGGCAATGGCGAAGAGAATCAAGATGCTGTTGACGAAGAGTACCAAGGTGGTACTGGCGAAGAACACCAGGGTGACGCTAGCGAAGAGCCACAAAATGACGCTGGCGAAGGACCCCAAGGTGATGTTAACGAAGAACCACAAGTCGACGCTAGTGCCGCCTCAGTCCAAGTCGAAAAGCAACCAAACGAGGCACTCAGCATTCAACAGCCTCAAGTTCAAGATAATACTATGGCAAGGGTCACCTCCTCAAAGCACAGGTCAGAAGAGGACTTGGAAATCTTGAAACAAACTGACCCTGTCAGCTACCTCAATGCAATCATCGAGAGTAAGAGTTCTTCTGACACTAGTCAGGAAATTCCTACCCTGTCGGGGAAATCTACTGAAACTTCTCCTCTTGATGATGCGTTGGCGAAGGTTAAGGCCCAGTTCTTCAAGAGAGATTTAATGAAGACTTTAGAGGGGGACCCCACTGCTCCATCATGCTTAAAAGAGGTTTTGAATGCTGTTGACTTCGAAGCTGTAGCCCCAGAAATCTCAGATTTAATCATGGAATTACATTATATGATTGATCAAGTCTCAGCGGACTACAGGCGCCAACGAGGTTTTAACAGTCAGCTCGAAGTGCTGCATGGCAAAAGCTCATCCGCGTGGACTGCTGTCTCAGATTCGACTTCTCGAATTGCCGAGTTGTCGAAACAGAAAGCGTCTGCACAGGAAAGGGTCGATGCTATTGAGCGAGAGAATGTCTCCTTCCGAGCACAAATTGCAGAGATAGAGGCGAAGATAAACGCCAACACTGTACTCCAGGAGGAAATTCTTTCGACCATCCCAGATACTGAGAGCCAGACTGAGATCAAGCAAGGCCTGGAATTCGCTGAGAGGGCTCAAAGCCTCGACGCTCAAATTGCCAAGCTAGTGCAAGAAAACTCTTGGTGCAAAAAGAGGTTGGAGCTGCAGTATGCCAAGTATCTTCGACTCAAGAATTCTCTTACCTTTTGATTGATTCTCTTTTGTAACCATCTTATGTAATCGTTTTCGACAACAATTGCCATCTTGGCTGAAATTAATAAATATTTCCATTTTGGCATTTTTATGGTTAATTTAGTTTGTTCTTTTATTATTTTATTTTTATCTCTTGAAGTATAGGCTTATATTTTTTCAAATATTTACCATTTACTCTCAAGAGCCTTTTATCACCACTTATCTCTTCGACCTCATAGGCTCCACCAGAAAAAGTTTGGATAACTCTGAAGGGTCCTTCCCATTTGGGTGACCGTTTCCCCATGCTTCGATCCCGTCGATCCATGGGAAGAATTACCTTCCAAACTAAATCTTCAGGCAAAAATACCTTAGGTTTTACTTTTCTATTATAAGAGTCTTCTACTCTTTTCTTCTGAAGCCTGAGTAAGTCGAGAGCGTGTAATCTCTCTTCGTCTAAATCCACCAATTCATCTAACATCATATTCCAATAAACCTCAGAAGGAATCTCATAATGCCTCTGAACTCTTGCAGATTGAAGACAAATTTCTGCTGGCAACACTGCATCATGGCCAAAAGTTAGCCTATATGGTGTTGTACCAGTGGCTTCTTTTGGGGACGTTCGACAAGCCCATTAAATCTGGTCTAACGTCTTATGCCAATTCTTTGGTTTCTTCCCAACATGTTTCTTTATCAAACCAATCACTACTTTGTTAGCTGCTTCGACTTGACCATTCGCCTGTGCATAGTAAGGCGTGGATGTTAGGAGTTTGAAACCTGTTTCCTGAGCAAATTCCTGCATCTTTCGACCAGTGAAAACTGACCCTTGATCAGTTGTTATTGTCTCAGGAATTCCATACCTAAATATAATGTTCTTTTGAATGAATTCAATGACATTTTCTTGGTCTACATTGACTAAAGGGACAGCTTCGATCCACTTAGTAAAATAATCAATGCCTACCAATATGTATTTCTGACTCTTTGATGATGCTGGTCGAATCTCTCCAATAAGATCCAACGCCCATCCTCGAAAGGGCCAAGGCTTCACTATCGAGTGAAGTTCGCTTGCTGGTACATGCTGGATGCCTGTATGAACTTGACACTCTTGGCAACCTTTGGCGAACTCAACACAATCTTTCAGCATAGTGGGCCAATATAGTCCTTGTCGAAACAACAACCATTTCATCTTATGGCCTGCTTGGTGAGCCCCACATGCCCCAGCATGCGTCGTCGAAAGGGCTATGTATGCTTCAGTTTCACTTAAACATTTCAGCAACACCCCTTCAGGCGTCTTCTTGAATAACTCATTACCCATGAGTACAAAACTCAACGCCCTGTATTTTGTTTTTCGTTCTGTTGGAGCTCCTGGATTTTGAAGATAGTCCACAATGGGTTTCCTCCAATCTTGCTCTGACAAATTATCAATGAACGAAATCTCGAAGTTTGAGTGATCAGCATATCCTAGCCTCGTCGATTCCAAGTCTGATGGTGATAGACAAGTTGCTTTTCTCTTTTCTCGAACTTCGATTGCTCTTTGTAGTTTCGTTTTTGAAATCTTATAGCCAGATGCAATTTGTGCCAAGTCATTGGCTATTTGATTTTCGACTCTGGGTATGTGTCGAATATTGACACTTTCAAATTGTTTCAATAAACGATTTGCTATCACAAAGTACATAATGAGATTCTCTCTTATGCATTTATATTCTTTTGTGACTTGCTTGATGACTAACTCTGAGTCTCCCATTATTTCGACTCGAGTTGCCCCCAATTCCAACAATATTTCAAGGCCAGTAATTAGAGCTTCATACTCAGCCTCGTTGTTCGAACAAGACCCTTCTATTTGGTACTTGAATGTTGTTGGAATTTTGTCTGGAGAAATAATCAAGACTCCTACTCCTGTTCCATTTTTATGGCTGGAACCATCGAAGTAGAATTTCCAAGGTTCTATCTCCATATAATTAATATCCTCGACTTGAATTGAGTGGTCGACTATGAAGTCTGCAACCACTTGTCCTTTTACTGCCTTAAGAGGCATAAAGGTCAAGGAGTATTCAGTCAATGCTAATGCCCACTTGCCAATTCGACTATGCAAGATAGGTTTCGACAACATATATTTGAAAACATCAAAATGAGACGAAACATAAACATCAACTGGTTTTATATATTGCTTGAGTTTTGTACAAGAGAAATACAGACATAGACATAATTTTTCAACTTCGCTATATCTAGTTTCTGCATCATTCAAAACTCGACTGAGATAATAAATGGGTCTTTCGACTCCATTCTCATCCTCTTGGGCTAACATACTTCCCAGAGTTTTGTCAGATGCAGCTATGTACAATCTCATACTCCTATTGCTACAAGGAGGCACCAAAATAGGTGGCTTAGTGAGGTACCCTTTGATTTTGTCGAAGGCTTCTTGTTGCTCTTGCCCCCATTCGAACCCCTCTTTATTCAGTCGAAGTAAGGGTGAAAAGGCCTGAGCTTTCCCACTTAGGTTAGATATAAACCTTCTCAAGAAATTTATCTTGCCTAAGAGAGATTGCAATTCCTTCTTATTCGATGGCGCTTTCGCTTCCAAAATTGCCTTCGTCTTGTTCTGATTTATTTCGATTCCTTTCTTGTGGACAACAAAACCCAAGAAATCTCCAGCTTTTACACAGAACGCACACTTCAAAGGGTTCATCTTCAGACCATGTTCTCTCATTCTTTCGAATGATTGTCGAAGGTGGTCAATGTGACTCTTCCTGGAAACAGATTTTATAACAATATCATCAATATAAACTTGCATAAAAGTGTTAATAAAATCATGGAAGATAGTATTCATTGCTCGCTGGTACGTTGCCCCAGCGTTTTTTAGGCCAAAAGGCATCACTACCCATTCGTAAGTGCCTAAGGCCCCAGGGCATCGAAAAGCTGTTTTCGACACATCCTCTTCAGCAATGAATATTTGATTATATCCTGAATAACCATCGAGCATACTCAGGTATTCGTAGCCAGCGGCAGAATCGACTAGCATTTCCGCCACAGGCATAGGATATTCATCTTTGGGGGTGGCAGCATTCAAATCTCTGAAATCTATGCACACCCTTAATGTGCCATTTTTCTTGATTACTGGCACAATATTTGCAATCCATTCGACATACCTTGTAACACGGATGAATTTGCATTTCAGAAGTCTTTCGACCTCCGTTTTGATCTTCGACAATATTTCTGGAGCGAAGCGTCTTGGATTTTGCTTGATTGGCTTCTTTCCAGGTTTGATTGGCAACTGAAGTTCTACCAATCCTCTGTCGAGACCGGGCATTTCGTCATAATCCCATGCAAAACAGTCTTTAAACTCTTTCAGCAATTGGATTACTTCCAACCTAAGTTCTGGATCAATTTTGGCGCTGATGTAAGTTGGCCTATTCTCTGATCCTTCGCCTAAGTTGATTTCTTCTAAAGGGTCTTGTGCTAACATCTTAATGTTGTTCGCCAAGGGATCCTTTTCGAAGCCCAAAGGCTCATCGTCATAGATGGCGTCGAGCCTCTGTTCCTGCATTTCATCTGGCATGATATCAGGAGGTTTTGGATCGAAATCCTTTCCTGGGCCAACAGCAGATAATTGTTGATCATTGGCCTGTGTGGCCATGTACTTTACTTCGGCTTCGAGAGCCGTTATCATCTTGGTTTCGGCCACATAAGCCGAAATTCGCTTCAGAGATTGTGACTCAGTCATTATCACTGAATTCACTTCCCCAACCAGTTGGTTGGATATCGGTTAGCCCACTGAAGTCTATGTGGGACAAGTCTTCTTTGTCCCATTGGAAACCATGCTCAGGATGCAGGTATAGGGAACAAAAGGTGTTTGGCGCTGGCGCCATGTCGAAGTCAGGAGTTGGACATGGCCCTATGTGAGCCAAGTTTTTGTCGAAATCTGTTACACCCAAGTGGTTCACTTCGCCAAGGTAGTAACTTTGATCCGCCTCTATGTTTTCGACCATCCCATCTGGACGCCATAGAAGCAGCCTTTGATGCATCGATGAAGGCACAGCACCTACACCATGAATCCACTCACGGCCTAGCAAAAGGTTGTAGTTAGGTTTGGCCGATATGACCATGAACATTGTTGGTCGAAGGATCGACCCAACTTTTATGTCTAGCTGGATCACTCCCATGGTGGTCCCAATGCCTCCCTCATAGTTGGACAGGACCATATTGTGAGGTTTGATTTCTTCATCCCTTTTGCCAATCTTCCTTAGCATAGAATGAGGGATAATATTGATAGTGGCCCCACAATCGACCAATATTTTGTTCACAGTGGTCTCTTCGAGCTTAGCCCTTATGAACAAGGGTTTGAGGTGATTCTTCATCGCCTCTGTAGGTGGCTCGAAGAAGCCATTTTGTTCCTCTGTAGTGCCATTGTCCATGACAAAATAGCACACTGGCCTATGTTTGGCCATTTCTTGTTCCACCTCCCAGTCACTGGCTTCGACTTCTACCTGTCGATTGAATTCCCTAGGCAGTACTGAAACAATATTCACCATTATATCCAGAGTATCGTCGGACTCAGCATCATCTTCGTCTTCGACTTCACTTTGGTTAGGCCAAACTAGCCTGTTGCTAACTGGTTCTCTCTCAAGAGGCTTTCTTTGTTTCCTTTAAGGCACATTCGAACTAGTTTCTGCCTTAGGTTCGTTGGCAGCCTCCCTTTCAGCTTTTCGCCTTCTTTGATATCTCCTCCATTGGGATCTCGACATAGGATTTTTTCCCTTGTAGTTGCTGGATACTTGAGCAACCTTGGGTGCAGCAACTTGAGGCTCTTTCTTCTGAATTAAAGAGGAACCTCTTGGCACATCGAAAGAATGCCATTTCTCTTCACTTGGCCTATTCCGGCCAGATGTTTTGTACCAAGTGTCTACTGGTACATTTGTTGGAGGCCTAAAAGTTAATGGCCTCTTGTCTTGATTAGAACCCCTCCTGGGATCATGTCGAAGGTCCGCATTCTCCCTTCTCTTGTTCGCTGCTCTCACGCCTTGTATGTGCTCAGCAGCTTTTTTATCAAAAATAGAACTGCATCTTGGACACAGCATCACCTCTGATTTCTTCTTCTGGCATCTTTGTAAAAAATCTGCCAAGTTTTCGTTTTCCCTAGGGAAAGCCGTTTTATTCGCCTGCTCTTGCCTTATGGCTTCGTCTGAAGCTTTAGGGTCAGAAAGTTCAACCATGTTGATATTCATGGTGTCCTTAGTAGCAAGAGTTAGTTGCTTCATTTGTGTCTCCAGAATCTCCGTCTGGCCTTGAACAGTGGCCAAGTGGGAACTGGGCTTTGGTCCAGTTTTTTGTGCTTCAGCAGTCTTCGACTTCGGGTCTTCGACCGCTTTCTGGACAGCCTCAATTGTCTTCCTGGATAAATTTCCAGAAAAACTGCCAAAGATTGGCATGTTGATGTGGTCCTTTGAGACTTCGACCATGGTAATGCCTGGCTTCTTCGACTGGATCCTGGTTGCCTCTATCATGTTCACCTCAGAGGGTTCTGCATAGTGAGCTTCAGCCTTTAGTGGATTGGAGTCGACAGCCATGGGGGATTTGTCAGCAAACTTTAATCTCCCTTCCTCAATAGCGTCTTGCACAAGATTCCTGAAAAGAAAACATTGAGAAGTTTTATGGCCCAAAAAATTATGATATTTGCAAAAACCTCTCTTCTTTCTTTGATCAAGAGGAGGCACTTTTACCCCAGGGGGTACTATCATTTGGCCATCTTTAACTAGCAAGTCGAATATTTCATCACATTTTGTGATGTCAAAACTATAAGTCTTTTTTGGGAACCTATCGTTGGTCCTGTCTGGACCAATGGGATTTTTCCCATTTGAGGGGACTAACTGTTTACAAGAGTATGGTGGCCCTTGTTTTAGTTCTGCTAAATCGACTTCTCCTTCTTCGACAGTTAAAGTATCGTCGAAGGACTCTAGGTCGTCGTCGTCCATCTCAACGTACGCTATTCTCTCTCTCTTGTGAGTTTTCGTTGCCTTAGCTTTTTCAGCTTTGAGGCATTCGACTTGTCGAACTCTATCGGCCAGTTGGGCCATGTCTCTTAGGTACTGGGTGTCTAGCTTCTTCCTAATGGAATAATCTAAACCACCTGCGGCCATTTCGACCAGCTCATGTTCTGGCACTTGTGTAAAACATCTTGCCTTAAGCAACCTAAACCTATTCAGATATTCGTCTATAGGTTCAGTGAAACGTCTCTTCACACTCGCCAGTTCTTTCAGGCTTATCTTGGTCTGCCCCATATAGAATTGTTCATGGAACAATCTTTCCAACTGGGTCCAATGGTGGATCGAATTGGGGGGTAGAGTTGTGAACCAAGTAAAAGCGTTCTTGGTTAAGGAACTTGGGAAGTATTTGATCCTTAGGTTTTCATTATTTGAAATGTCTCCTGCTTCGATCAAATACCTCGCCACATGTTCGACAGTGGATTCTGTCGTGTCCCCAGAAAACTTAGTAAATTTGGGGACTTTGCTCCTAGGAGGTAAATCCGTTTGCAATACGTATTCTGACAATGGAGATGTAAAGTTGGGCCTTCGAAAGCCCATGTTCATCCCATTCTGATTCATGATCCTTTCGATCATGGTTGCCAGATTATTTTCCAAACCCATGTTTTGGTGTTGGATATGCTGAACCACTTCGTCAGCATTTTGGTTTCTGTTAACTAACCTTACCTCTGGGGCTATTACCCTAGGTTCTTCGACAGGTTGTTCTACAGGCTGTTGAGCCTGATTAATGGTGGTTTCTTCCTCTACAAATATCCCCTGATTTCCTCTTGTTTGCGCCCTTTGGGGCTGTCGAATAGGTGGGGGTACTCCAAATAAATCAGCCAAACGCGTCATTTACGCTGTAACTTGCTGATTCGATTGAGTAGTGTTTTGTATTAGAGGATTTAGCACTGTACTCAAAGTTTGTGCCAACATTTGCACCATATCATGGTTGCTTTCATCCATCTGTTGCCTCAAGACTGCTGTCGAGGCATTTGTAAGGCCATGGGCTATTTGGGACGTTCCTCCTAAGAGTTGGGTCCTATTTCTATTCGCCATGCCTACTCCAGAGCCTTGGAGTGGCGAAGAGGCACTCACGAAAGGGTCTGAATAAGTGGACGCAGCATTCGTCAGGCTTGCCACTTCAGAAGTTGGCATACCATAGAATGGAATAAATCCTGGGGGAACCACAGGCCTTGTGCCTATATTTCCCCTTGGAGGGGGAGTTCCCAAAGGTATTCTGGGGCCTGAAAACGAAGTTATTGGCCCCGTGGTTGTGACTGACACTGCTGGTGTCGAACCAACATTCGTCGCTTCACTTACGGTCATATTAACCGTTGCTCCCACACTCGTTTGTGGGATTTCATTATTGTTTGGCGGATTCTCCATCTCTTCCCTTCTTCTGGCAGTATTGCTATCGTTAGTGTATATTCTACCACTCCTCAATAACATACAATTCGAAAAGATGAGATTATTTTTCAACAATCAACACACAGTCCCACCGGGTGTGCCAATTTGTTTACCTTGGGTTTTGGTAAACAACCGCTAATCCTCCAAATGGTTACTTATTTGGTTACTCGCAGGATCGATCAGATTGATCCTATGGACATAGGTTGATTTTGAAGTTTGATTAAGGTGGATAAGGCTTTAAGTAAAATGTTTCAAGTAAATTGCATAAAGGAAAGGCTTGGTAAAATAAACAAGGCTTTAAAGTAAAGGTTCGACAGGAATTTAAAGGAGAAAAGCAAGTAAAATACTGGAAAAGTAAATGACTTTAATTGATAAAATTGGTGTTTCACACATACATTTCTCAACAATTCTTTCGCTCACACTGGGTACTTGAATCTAAATGAGTGACTATGTATCTATTTGTGAACACACGCGAGAAACTACATGTCTACTCCTATTTATACTAAAACATTCCAAGTAACTGTCGGGCAGTTACACTGCTTCGAGATTAAGCCACTTGGCACGTTCTCCATGCTCGACGCTCCAGATCCTTGCACGTGTGCACGTAGTAACTGCTGGAAACCGTTTTCCCTCCAAAGCTTTGAATTTCAAACTGCTCCACTCTGGATCATCGAACACCTTCATCAAGAGACGTCTTCGACGAAAACTCCTTCGACGTCGAAGGCAATCAGCCTTCTTCCTTGGAAGAAATCTTCTAAGTATTTTGCCATCTTTCGACGGGCACTTCGACAGGCTTAGCCAGTCGAAAGCATCTTTCAGCTTTTAATGGCTGCCATCAATCAAAACAAAGGGGTCGAATTTAGGAGCCAACAAATTGCCCCCCAAGAATGCCTTATTTCGACTCTGAAAGAAAAAGGCATTCTTTGAAAACGCCGTTCGACACCTGTTTTTCCACGCTTAGTCACAAGTTAACTTGTGCACTTTTTGTTGCTTTTTACCAACTATTGGCAATCCCAAGAAACCATCATTGATTTGATCCTAGGACGTCACTTTCAGTACGGCGTGCAGTACCAAACATCACTTCAGAATTTGTCATTATGACAAATCCCAAAAACGAGGACGCACGCTGCGTCTCTCTGTTTCTGCAGAAACGGCCAAAACAACAGGATGCTGCCACGCGTCCCACTAATTCCTGCAGCATTAAATGACATTTAATGTCCTCGTTATTGGGAATTTCTCCCACTACTATAAATAGTAGTGAATATCCCATGCGTAGGACCTCATGATGCCCATGCGTAGGAATACTATCCGGCTCAACTTTGTTCAAGCACCTACTTTGCTTAAAGAGTTGGTTTCCAAGATTCCAGACACTACTTCCTTCATCAGGAGGCATGGTTCTCTTCTCGGTTTAGTCACCTCAAAGTTGGACCAACAAATGATGAGCGTCCTGGTCCAGTTCTATGATCCCCTATACCATTGCTTCACCTTTCAAGACTTCCAGCTGGTTCCTACCCTGGAAGAATTCTCTAAGTTGCTTGGTATCTCTGTTTTGGAGCAGACTCCATTCACTGGTTGGGAAAAGACTCTTAGGCCTGAAGAGATTGATGCATCCCTTCACTTGACCAAAGAAGAGGTAATGGCTAACTGGGAGACTAGAAGTGGAGTTAAGGGTTTTTTGGCTAAGTTTCTGGTTGGCAAAGCTAACTGCTTTTCGGATGACTTAGACTTCAAAGTGTACGAGGACATTCTGGCTCTCTTAATCTATGGTCTGGTATTGTTTCCAAATCCTGACACCTTTGTTGATGTTAATGCCATAAGGATCTTCATCTCTCGGAACCCTGTACCCACTCTCTTGGGTGATATCCTTCATCAGCTCTATGCTCGTACTGCCCGAAAGCGGGGAACTTTGATGTGTTGTGCTCCTTTATTGTCGAGGTGGTTTATTTTGCACCTCCCTAAGCCCGTACTGAAAAACAAAGAAGGAATGGGCTGGGCTCATAGGATAATGTCTCTTACTAATAATGACATTATTTGGACTCTCAAAGGCTTGGATGAGGTGACTGTCATTGATCGTTGTGGAGAATATCCTAATGTTCCATTGATCGGAACCCATGGAGGAGACTCTTATAACCCATGTTTAGCTCTCCGTCAGTTTGGAAGAGCCAGAAGAGAAGGGCCTCATGAGATGTTGATACCTCATATCATCTTTGATTTTCAGGGAGATAGCGACGAGCTGCGTTGTAGATTCATCAGGGCTTAGGATAGAGTTCACAAATCTGACCCATATGAGTTGGGACCAAATACTTCTCTGCCAATGGAGTCATATTTCAGATGGGTCCGCATCCGTGCCCAGAAGTTAGGTATGTCGTACGAAGCTGTCAGGCCTATTACTCTTGAAGTTGCTGATAAAGACGGGGTTCCTCCGACTATTCTCCATCCTCATATGCCCACTGATGTTGGTACACTGAAGAGGTCTTGGGCGCAACTGCAGGAAGAATGGGATTCTTATCGGGAGAGGTTCAACGAACAAGAACAGAAGATCCAGAAGCTGACTAAGCAATTGGAGAACGAGCGGATCATGAATGATTATATCCATACGGAGAAGAAGAGGCCATGGGAACATTGATGGACCTTTGATGATTTCTTTTACGGTTTTATTTACTTTTCAGTATTTCCATTCTTGTAACGCCTAAGGGCAATTTGCTGAAAAATTTAGATTCTGAAGCTAAATCTAATAAAGTGTGTTTCCTTTCTTGTCTACAAATTTGAATCCCGATTGTCTTTGAAATCATAAATAATACGCATTTCATCTCATGCACTGCATAAACAGGTACCCTTTTACAGGTTTCTTATCTCCTTCGCTGTTTATTTCAGCAATCATCATGTCTGCTGAACCTTCCACTGAGCAAGCTATCAAGGCCCTCCAGGCCCAGAATGCCCAGTTTCAAGAGTTGGTTATGAGCCTAGCTAAGGGTCAGCAGGACCTGAAGACCCTGATTCTGAAAGAGAGGAAGAAGAAGAAGAAGAGGACCGTCCTGTTCAATATTAGACGCGGGTTTGGAAACGGGCTGCAGAATGAAGTTGATCTGACCACCTCATCTGGAGGGAAAGACAGTCCACAAGAGAGGAGGGTTCCTAGCCCTGTAGTCTCCGACAACGAGACAGATTATGATGAAGAACAGTATCCTCCTGCTGAGGATAAGTACAAACAGCTGGAAGACCGCTTGAGCGCTATGGAGATACAGAACGTGCCCGGTCTGGACTTCGGAGATCTAGGTCTATCCTATGGGGTGGTGATTCACCATAAATTCAAGGAACCTGCCTTTGCCAAGTATGACAGAGCTTCCTGTCCAAAGCTGCACCTCCGGTCATATCTAAGGAAGATCCAACCCTACACTGCTGATAAGAATTTGTGGATTCATTTCTTTCAAGACAGTCTCTCAGGGACTCAGCTTGAGTGGTTCTATCAGCTGGATGGAGCCAGTATCCGTAGCTGGGAGGATTTGGCTACGGCATTCTATAAGCAGTATTAGTATAATTCCGACCTCGCTCCTACGCGTACCCAACTCTAGGGTATGTCAATAGGGACGGGTGAAGGATTTAAAGAGTATGCTCAAAAATGGAGAGACCTTGTCGGAAGGGTGCAGCCACCTTTAACTGATCATGAACTTGTTGATATGTTCTTGGGGACCCTGTCTGGTCCCTTCTTTAACCATTTGATTGGAAACTCTTCAGCCGGGTTTACAGACCTTATCTTGACTGGTGAGAGGATTGAAGTTGGTATCAAGGATGGGAAGATACAGAAGGGTACCTCATCAAGCACCAAGAAGAAACCATTCAAGAAAGAGTCCAGCGCTGTCTACGGTTCAAGAAGACAGAATAGACCAGAACACCACCAAGCTATCAATGCGGTTGTTATTTCAAAACCTGTTAGTGCTCCTCAGCATCACAACCAACAAAGGGGCGAGAGACCTCGAAGGCAGTTCACGCGTCTCAGCATGACCTTGTCTCAGATATTGCCACAGTTATTGACGACCAATCTGGTGACTCTAAAAGAAGCTCCGAAGATTTCAAACACAACATCCCCAAAGTACAATCCTAACGCCCGCTGCGCTTATCACTCTGACAGCCCGGGGCATAATACTGATGATTGTTGGGCTTTGAAAAATAAGGTTCAGGACCTAATCGATGCAAAGGAGATTGAGTTTGAGGCGCCCGAGAGGCCTAATATTGTGACTGCTCCCATGCCCAAACATGGAGTAAATGCTGTAGAGGAAGATTTTTTGTAGCCTCTGTGGATGATGTTGTTACCCCGTTGATGACCATCAAGAGGAACCTGTTGCTAGCCGGTTTATTTCCGGGTTGTGGTGAAGGTTGCCACCTGTGTTCTGTTTTACCTACTGGTTTCCTATCTTTGAAGTCAGGTATCCAAAACCTGATGGATAACAAGGAGATCCTGTTTGAGAAGATTGTTGTTCCTGCCACCCCTACTGAAGAAGTTTCCATTATTACCATTTTCAACAATTCTCCCAAGGCTCCCTCGAGGAAGCCTGTCATAATTACGCCTGTTCAGAAGATTGCACCCATAATCATCATTGTTCCGGGGCTTATTCCCTACACCTCTGACAAAGCTGTCCCTTGGCACTATGGGGCAGATGTTTGTGTTCTTGGAGTTAAACAAGAGTTTGACACTGATACCGGCATCAGCAACATTACCGGGCCTGCTAAAGTCACCCGCAGTGGTAGACTTTTCTCACCTGATATTGCTCCACCAACTGTCCGAATACCTGTTGTCATTACGCCTGTAAGTGTACCTACTGCCATTCTTAATCAAGTCCCTGTTCCTACCCCTGTCGCCGAGTTATCTAACGCTCGGGGCAAAGGGATCACCACTGATATGCCTGCCCAGACGGAGGCGCCAAAGATAAACACTGTTGAATCTTCCAAACAGGAGATGGAAGAGATTCTGAAGATTATTAAGAAGAGTGATTATAATGTAGTTAAGCAACTGGGGCAAACCCCATCCAAGATTTCTATGTTATCACTGTTGTTGTGTTCAGAGGCCCATGCCAAGGCTCTGATTACCTTCCTGAAGACGGCCCACGTGCCACAAGAGACATCAGCTGATCAGTTTACCGATTGTGTGGCCAATTTAACTACTGATAATGGTTTGGGTTTTTCTGATGCTGATCTGACTGCTAAAGGGAAGAACCATAACGATGCCCTGCATGTCTCCATTGAATGCAGGGGCACTACTCTTGCACATGTGTTGGTTAACACTGGTTCCTCATTGAACGTCTTGCCTAAGAAAGATCTAGACAGGTTGGATTGCGAAGGGTTGGAGCTAAAGCCAAGTAACATTGTTGTCTGGACCTTTGATGGGTCTAAAAGGATGGTGCATGGTGAAGTGGATATTCCAATCAAAGTTGGTTCTCAGGTCTTCAATTCTACATTCTACGTGATGGACATTCGGCCATCCTATTCTTGTTTGCTGGGTCGTCCATGGATCCAAAAAGCTGGAGTTATGACCTCAACACTCCATCAGAAGCTGAAGTACCCAGTCTGAGGGAAGATTGTGATAGTACAAGGGGAGGAGGAGTACATGGTCAGCCACCTCAACTCGTTCTGGTACATAGAGATGGATGAGGAGTTCATTGAGACCCCATTTCAACACTTTGAAGAGGTTCCTCAGACACTGGCATCAGCTGAGACTATGGTTGAAGATTCTCCTTTGAAGATGGCTTCCTTAAAGGATGCCCGGGCTGTTATTGAGAAGGGTGAGTATGAAAACTGGGGCCGACTTCCTGATTTCACTCAGAAGACTAACAAGTTTGGTTTGGGTTTCATTGCAGAAGCTCAAAGGGTTGTTCGTAGTGCAAGGATTGGAAGACCTCCTGTGTTCATTAGCAACTCGGGGGTAAATGCCATTGAAGATGACGTGGAGGAGTCTGAATTCGACAGCTGGATATACCCTACGACCAACGGTAGACCAAGCAACTGGAAAACAAAGGACTTCATCCCTATTACTTGTATTACCCAGTAATGAAATCTTTGTTTTGAGTTTGTAACAGACAATATTGTGAAACTTTATGGCCCGGTGTCTTACCCGGGGCACCGTGGCTTCATTTGTGAGGGCTTTTGTATGCCATTTTCATATATCATTAATAAAAGCATTGGACGTTCTTGCATTTCAAATCTTGCGCTCTTTGTCTTTCTTTATTATATATTGCAAAACAACTATTTTACACACACTCACATATACAGGTCTCAATCCGCTCTGGATCTCACTGGTAACGACTCTGCTACCGCTAGTTATGACTTCGAAAATCCGATCAACTTAGCCGAAGACGAAGGTGAAGATGATTGCGAAGTGCCTGGTGAACTTGCAAGACTGCTACTCCGGGAAGATAGGACCATTCAGCTACATGAAGAGCTAGTGGAAACAGTGAATCTGGGTACTGAGACAGACAAAAAGGAAGTCAAGATCGGAGCAAACCTGGAGCTCAGTGTGAAACAACGGTTGACCCAGATGCTGCATGACTATGTGGAAATCTTTGCCTGGTCTTACGAAGATATGCTTGGGTTGGATACTGACATTTTGGTTCATCGCCTGCCTACCAAGGAAGACTTCCCTCCCGTAAAACAGAAGGTTCGCCGTATGCGCCCGGAGATGTCCGAGAAAATCAAGGCTGAGGTTATGAAACAATTTGACGCCGGGTTTCTAGCAGTGACTTCTTACCCTCAGTGGGTTGCCAATGTGGTTCCAGTGCCGGAGAAAGATGGTAAGGTTTGAATCTGTGTTGACTACAGGGATTTGAACAGGGCAAGCCCCAAGGATGACTTCCCTCTACCTTACATCGATGTTCTGGTTGACAATACTGCTCAGCACAAGGTCTTCTCCTTTATGGATGGTTTCTCCGGTTATAATCAAATCAAGATGGCTCCTGAAGACATGGAGAAGACCACTTTTGTTACTCAGTGGGGTACCCTTTGTTACAAGGTCATGCCTTTTGGGTTGAAAAATGCTGGGGCAACATATCAGCGTGCCATGGTTGCTCTGTTTCATGACATGATCCATCATGAGATTGAAGTATACGTCGACGACATGATTGCAAGGTCCCAAACTGAGGAGGAACACCTTGACAATTTACAGAATCTGTTTGACCGTTTGAAGTTGTACAAATTGAGGTTGAACCCGAACAAGTGCACCTTCGGGGTAAGGTCCGGTAAATTACTAGGGTTCATCGTGAGCGACAAAGGTATTCAAGTGGACCCTGCCAAGGTGAAAGCTATACAAGAGATGTCGGCTCCCAAGACAGAGAAAGAGGTCAGAGGCTTCCTAGGACGTCTGAACTACATTGCCCGATTCATCTCCCACCTAACTGCTACTTGTGAGCCAATCTTCAAGCTATTGAAGAAAGATCAAGTGGTATGTTGGAACGATGAATGTCAGACCGCTTTCGAAAGAATCAAAGAGTATCTCCAGGAGCCACCTATTCTTATGCCATCAGTTGAAGGGAGACCGTTGATCTTATACTTAACAGTACTTGACAACTCAATGGGGTGCGTGCTGGGGCAGCATGACGAGTCTGGCCGAAAAGAGCATTCTATTTATTACCTTAGCAAAAAGTTTACCGACTGTGAGACCCGATACTCACTGCTCGAGAAAACTTGCTGCGCTTTGGCATGGGCTGCTCGCCGGCTGAGACAGTATATGCTGACTCACACTACTCTATTGATTTCAAAAATGGATCCAATCAAGTTTATCTTCGAAAAGCCTGCCTTGTCCGGAAGAATAGCAAGATGGCAGATGATCTTGACTGAGTATGACATCCAGTACACGTCTCAAAAAGCAATCAAGGGAAGCGTATTGGCAGACCATTTAGCATATCAGGCAGTAGATGACTACCAGTCTATGAACTTTGAATTCCCAGACGAGACTATCATGTTGATAACTGATTGTGAAATACCTGGACCGAATGAAGGACTTGAGGAAGGATCTCAATGGTCTATGCACTTTGATGGAGCTTCAAATGCTTTGGGTAACGGTATTGGCGCTGTGATCATATCTCCTAAGGGCTCTCATACTCCGCTCACCGCCCGACTGTGTTTCAACTGCACCAACAACATGGCGGAGTATGAAGCATGCATCATGGGTCTTCGAGCTGCAATTGACCTAAGGATTAAGTTTATGAGTGTCTTCGGAGATTCCGCTCTCGTGATCAGTCAGATCAAAGGCGAGTGGGATACGAAACACCCAAATCTTATTCCTTACAAGGAGTACGTGTTGACGTTGCTTCCCCACTTCGAGGAAATAACCTTTGAACACTTCCCAAGAGAGTAAAATCAGTTGGCGGACGCGTTAGCTACGATGTCTTCTATGTTCAAAGTCAAATGGGACAACGAGGCTCCCCGGATCATTATTTGGAAATTGGATGAACCTGCACATTGTTGTGATCTTAAGACCGAAGAGGTAACAGAAAAGCCTTGGTATCATGAAGTGAAGAGGTACCTTGAAGCTCAAGAATACCCCGAGGGTGCATCTGTTAATGACAAGAAGTTTCTGAGAAGATTCGCGGCAAAGTTCTTCATCAACAATGGCATTCTCTACAAACGTAACCATGATTCAACCCTACTGCGCTGTGTGGATAAGATTGAAGCAGAAAGGATCATGGCAGAGCTGCATGAAGGTACTTTCGGAACTCATTCCAGTGGACATACCATGGAAAAGAAAATCCTTTGGGCAGGATATTACTAGTCCACAATGGAAGCCGACTGTTATCAGCATTCTCGGACATGTCACAAGTGCCAGGTCTATGTTGATAAAGTGCACGTTCCTCCAGATCCTCTGAATGTCTTGACAGCGCCTTGGTCTTTTGCAATGTGGGGCATTGATATGATCGGTGAGATCAGACATACGGCATCTAACGGGCATCGTTTCATCCTGGTAGCGATTGATTACTTTACGAAGTGGGTTGAAGCAGCTTCCTTTGCTACGGTATCCAAGAACGCCGTGGCACGGTTCGTTCGACACAACCTGATCTACCGATACGGCGTACCAGAGAGGATCATTACGGATAATGGTACTAATCTTAACAGCAAGATTATCACTGAGCTCTGCGAGCAATTCAAAATACAGCACCATAACTCTTCTCCCTACCGGCCGAAGATGAATGGGGCTGTCGAAGCGGCAAATAAGAACATTAAGAAGATTGTACAGAAGATGACAGTGACCTACAAAGACTGGCACGAGATGTTACCATTTGCTCTTCATGGGTACCGTACCTCAGCACAGACGTCAACAGGGGCAACACCCTTTTCCTTGGTTTACGGCATGGAGGCAGTCTTGCCCATTGAAGTTCAGATACCCTCTCTTCGGATCATGAAAGATACAGGCTTGAGCGAAGACGACTGGATCAAGATCCGACTTGATCAACTGAACCTAATCGACGAAAAGAGACTCACTGCTATTTGTCATGGTCAGACGTACCAAAAACGGATGATCAAGGCATTTAACAAGAAAGTCAGACGACAAGAGTATCAAGTTGGGAACCTGGTAATCAAGCGCATTATTCTACATCAAGGTGATCCCAGGGGAAAATGGACCCCTACTTACGAAGGGCCATTTGTGGTTAAGAATATCTTCTCAGGAGGAGCGATGATTCTAACCACCATGGATGGTGACGACCTTCCTCACCCCGTCAATGCAGACATAGTGAAAAGATACTACGCATAATCAAAGACCCGCTAGGTCGAATGGCCTAGGCAAAAGTAAGCGCTTCCCGGCGAACCAAAAGGGTTCGGGCAAAAATAAGGGATGAAAATAAAAAAAATCTGTACACCCGGCAAGTCGAAAACCTGAAAAGGCGGCTTGGGCAAAAATGGGTATCCCGGTGGACTGAAAACCCGAAAGGGAGGTCCAGGAAAAAGTTAGGGATAAGCGTAACATTATGTCTCATTAGATCACCCTGCATCCAGACTTTGTATCAACTATCAGGCTCGGGCGGCACCAATCAATCAAATTCATCTTCAACTAAGCAGCAAAGTGATGAGATGCTTGAAGATATAAAGGCAATAGCAGAGTTGGAACCCAATGGGATTATTCACATGGCTGTTTTGCTTTCTTTTTAAAAATTGTATAAATCCTGTTTGTTCGGCGGCGTTCTCTTACTAGGACGTCAGCCTCTTGTACAAAAGCGCCTATTTACAGGCAAACTTCAAAATCAATACGAATTCATTTTCAGACAAATTTCAAAACTGTTTTCCCTTTATCTGTTTTGTTTTGCAAAGAACGTCCAATGTTCATTTTTGATATATGAATTTGACATTAATTGCTGCTCATAAATATTTACATGCGAAACAAAGGACTAATTACGGGTGATACCAGAAGTAGAGGCAATAAAAATTGTCTGAGCAGTCTAGTTGCTCTGTCCACCAAGGTACCAAAGTAAGTTCAGCTGAAGAATGTGACCAGGATACCTTCACTCCCCGCAGAGTAAGACAGTAATGATAGCTCTCCCCCATGAGACTTGCAACCATAAACGAATCAACCATACTCTCCCCCAAGCAGAGTTAGTCTATCATCAGACTAAAAAAGATTGGGTATCCCCAGAAGGTCTCAATATTCCCCAGCGGGGTATAAGGATATCCCCCAGCGGAGTATAAGGAGAGTCCCCAGCAAGCATAAGAGTATCCCTGGAAGCCTTAATATTCCTCAACGGAATATAAGAATATTCCCCAAAAGAATGTAAGATACCCCCAGTGGAGCCATTTCCCCAGCGCAGTCTAAAAAAGGTTTCCCCAATGGAGCTGAATCATCTTCCCCAGTAGGTTCTGGAAGCTTATCCTCTGCAGAACACAAATAAGTCTCCCCAGCTAAAGTTCACAAGTTATCCTCACAAGAGCCCAACCGAGTTATCCTCAACAAGTTGCAACTGAAAGATCATCCCCAGCAAAGTTCTTTCTATCCCCAGCGGAGTTCATCATCAAGATCCCCAACAGAACCTATCAACGGAATCCCCGGTGGAGTTTATCATTAAAATCTCAGTGAAGTATCTCTTCCCCACAGAGTAATCCCCCGCAGAGTAATCTCTTCACCATGTTTATTCCCCAACGGAGTTATTTTCTCCTACAGGTTAATTCTTGCAATCATCTTCGTGCATCATCCCCAGTGGAAACGAATAAGTCAACCATAATCTTCAACAGCAGCCCAGGATTTAACAAACTCCCCGGCATTTGTCAAGGATTTATTTTCCCAGACAAAAATACATTCATAAACATTTCACATTTCATACCTCCTACTTACATACACGATAAAGTGCATACGACACAACCTCATTTATTTTTTAGAATATCATGACATCATGCATTTCATACATCATGACATTGCATACAACTAATGTTTTACCTTTTTCAGGAAAAGGTCGAACAAAAGAGGGCTACCACCAACCTTCTTAAGTTCCAGATTAATAGCTGTAACAAGCCAGGAAAATATATGTGGACGACTGATTGTAGATTGATACCTATAACAAGCCAGGAAAGTTATCTACATGAAGAGATTGAAGATCAATACCTGTAACAAGCCAGGAAGACCATCTTTCTTTCTCAGGTCAGAGATTAATACCTGAAACCAGCCAGGACAGCTATCTCATCGGCCAACCTTTTTAAGTTCCAGATTAATACCTGTAACAAGCCAGGAAAATATATGTGGACGACTGATTGTAGTTTGATACCTGTAACAAGCCAGGAAAGTTATCTACATGAAGAGATTGAAGATCAATACCTGTAACAAGCCAGGAAGACTATCTTTCTTTCTCAGGTCAGAGATTAATACCTGAAACCAGCCGGGATATCTATCTCCTCAACCAACCTCTTCAAGTCCCAGTTGAATACCTGTAGCAAGCCAGGAAAACTATCTGTGGACGATTGATACCTGTAACAAGCCAAGAAAACCATTTACACAAAGAGATTGAAGATTAACACCTGTAACAAGCCAGGAAGACCGTCTTTCTTTCTCAGGTATGCAAGTTCTCGCTAAGGAATCTCTTATGTGATCGACACTCCTGCAGATGGCGTCTGTAAGCCCATCCTCCTACCTACAGTCTCCAAATGGCATCTGTAAGCCCATTCCTGACGTCACAATGTTGATACTACACCATGCGAGTGCAAATTTCTGGGCACTCTAGTGTTCAATTATCTTCCACCTTCAGATCACGAAAGGCTCAAAAGCCAATCTGCATCCTCACGTTTAAGAAAATTGAACATGGGCAACTGTTGTACCCCAAAATTTGCCCTCTCATGTTTCCAAAGGTCTTCCCTTACATAGTTAGTCACAAACACTTTCCTAACAAAAATAAAGTTTTTTAAAGATATACAAAGTGTCTTTCGATTGGCATCTGGGAAAAGGCTTCGATTGAGCGTTTGGAACCTTTCGATCAGGTTTGGTTCACCAGTCTTCGATTGGGCATTTGGCACTCTTCGATCAGGCTTTGATTAGCAAGCTTCAATCAGGTGTTTGGAACCCTTCGATCATGCTTTCGTCTGCAAGTCTTCGATTGAGCATTGGACCTCCTTCGATCAAATTTTGGTGTGCAAGTCTTCGATTGAACGCTGGACCCCTTCGATCAAGTCAATTTCACAATGCTTCGACTATGCACTAGATACTTCAGGCTTACCTTCGACTCACCAGGCAAGAAGCTCATTCGAAGAACATGTAAATGACTCATTCGAAGAACCACTCAGAAGGCCCATTCGAAAGGTACACAAGAAGTCCATTCGAAGGAGGCAGTGCAAGACCCTTCGATTAGCATGAACAAGACCTTTCAATTAGCCTGTTAACAGTGTCTTTCGATTGAAGTTTCAATGAGTACCCTTCGAATGGTATATGGATAAATTCCCTTCGAATGGCGTTTCAGCGCAGAATTTCCCTGAATAAGAACATCAGAACGAAATGACTTTCGAATGGCATTTCAGTGCAGATTTTCTCTCAACCTAAGATGATCTGATAAAGGAAGTTCTGAACACTTTGAATCAGAACTTGTAAGTCTCAGAGTGGCTAAGAGGCAGGGTGAATTATGTCTTATAAAAATTTATTCGGTTTTATGAGAATGCTTGTGGTAATTTTTGGTTAAGTGTTTGAAGGTTTTGATTATATCTTTATCTTTTCCTGATTATGGTGATGAAAGCGATAAATGCGGAAAAGTAAAGAACACGGTGATATATCCTGGTTCCCCTCACAATCCGAGAGTACTCCAGTCCCCTTTCCAACACGAAAGAGATTTCACTATAGTTAGAATGATTGTACAGCCTATGCTTACTATCTAACCTATAGGGTGATCAAAGGTTCTTAACACCTTTAAGACCAAACAAACACTAATGTGAATGAAGAACAATCCTCTTCAAATCACAACACTTACTTCCAACAATCCTGGATAGTAAGGGAATAGTTTCTTTAAGTAATACAATGATTTAGTTTGAAGTATATGGAGAGCTTTATCAATCTTTAATTGATCTTCTTCTTCAAGATAAAAAACAATTCTCAAAAATGTATATAAATGTTCACAATGTATGTATGAAACTTGTAATGATAATGAAAGTGTATATGGCAAGTTTCACAAAATTATGAACACATGAAAGTTTATGTGCAATTTGAATGAATGAGAAAATTGTTAATATGAAGAAGGTTTTTTTTGTTGTTTGAAAATGTTATATGTGTTCTTGAAAAAATATGCATTTTATAAAGTCATAAGAACCTCTTCATTCATGCCAATTCATATGAAAAGTTGCAATGCATTCATGAAAAGATACCACTTGAAAAATGTTTAAAAAACAAAATAAAAGATGCACTGGTTCGCTAGGAACCGGTTCCGACACTGACAGAACCCGGTTCTTAGTGAACGTTATAAGTTGGAATTCAAAAAATATTACGCAGGAACCGGTTCCCCTATTGGTACAACCCGGTTCCTGGTACAAAAACCAGGGACATGTTTTTTGAGAAATTCTGGAACCCGGTTCCCTGTTAGGGAGGAACCGGTTCCTAAAGGGTTATTTTCAAAAATACTTTTTGAAAGATATTTCAAACAAAGTTTTCTTGATCTTAAATTTATGGAATATGTATATGTTGATGAATGCATATTGTGAACATCTATATTCAAGATTTTAAGAATTATTTATACCATATTTGACATTTGATGATTCTTCAATAATTCTTCAATAATCTTCAAGACTTTTATTTGATGTTGATAGGCTTTTTTCACATCCTTTGAATGTTGATGTCCATGTTGTCTTCATCAAAACACATGCTTTAAATATGACTTGAGAAGCTTGAAATTACATTCTCCCCCTTTTTGATGATGACAACCAAGTCTTGAAAACGATTTCTTGAAATGTTTATGTTGTTTTGTATAGCAAACATGTTGAGCAAATGCAAGGCTCCCCCTAAATTGTATGCTCCCCCTAAGTCCATGATTCTTTGAATTTTGGAGTGAGTTTGATATTTTATGTGGGCCTGCAATTTCTTTGAAACAAAACAACACACATGCATATTCTTCTCCCCATTTGTTAACATCAAAAAGTATGGGGAAAAAGAGTGAAATAAATTCGTATAAAAATTAAGACGTGCATTTTAAGAGAAACATTAGATATCACCTTCATCCAAAATACCAAGTTCTCTTCGGATTTTGAAGAAAGGTTCTCGAGCAAGCGGCTTAGTGAAGATATCTGCGAGTTGGTTATGAGTATCCACAAAAGTGACTTCGACATCTCCTTTAAGTACATGATCACGGAGAAAATGATGTCGAATATCTATATGTTTGGTTCTTGAATGCATGACCGGATTCTTTGTAATATTGATAGCACTTGTATTGTCGCATCGAAGAGGAATGAGTCCGAGATCAAGTCCGTAATCACGGAGTTGTTGCTTGAGCCAAAGATTTTGTGCACAACAACTACCGGCTGCTATGTATTCTGCTCCGGCCGTGCTAAGAGCAACACATGCTTGCTTTTTACAAGCCCATGATACTAATGCATTTCCAATAATGTGACACGTACCACTTGTGCTTTTACGATCAGTTTTACAACCTGCATAATCCGCGTCAGAATAACCAATTAAAGTGCAAGTACTACCTTTTGGATACCATAGGCCGACATTGATTGTTCCTTTAAGATACTTCATGATCCTTTTAACTGCCATGAGGTGTGATTCCTTTGGATTTGCTTGAAAGCGAGGGCAAAGACAAACACTAAACATGATGTCAGGACGGCTTGCCGTCAAGTACAATAAAGAACCAATCATACCTCTGTACTTTGTAATATCAATTGGAGTACCGGATTCATCTTGATCAATATATGTACCGGAGCCCATTGGAGTATTCATGGCTTTACAATTGTCCATATCAAACTTTTTCAATAATTCTTTGCAATACTTAGATTGGTTGATGAAGATTCCATCTTCTAGTTGCTTGATTTGTAGTCCAAGAAAGTAGTTCATCTTTCCCATCATAGACATCTCGAATTCTCCTTGCATCATCAATGAGAATTCCTCACACATTTCTTTGTTAGTCGATCCAAAAATGATATCATCAACATAGACTTGAACCAATAAAGTGTTACTTTGGATTTTCTTAATGAACAAGGTTTTATCAACCTTACCCTTTTCGAAACCTTTTTCACACAAAAAATTGCTAAGTCTATCATACCATGCTCTTGGTGCTTGCTTTAAGCCATAAAGAGCCTTTCTCAACTTAAAGACATGTGAAGGATGTTTGAAGTCTTCAAATCCAGGGGGTTGTTTGACATAGACTTCTTCATTTATGTATCCATTCAATAATGCGCTTTTGACGTCCATTTGGAAAAGCTGAAAATTTAATGAACAAGCATAAGCAAGTAAAAGACGTATAGCTTCTAACCTTGCAACCGGAGCAAATGTTTCTTCAAAGTCGATTCCTTCCTCTTGATTGTAACCTTGGGCAACCAACCTTGCTTTGTTTCGAATAATTAGACCATTCTCATCAAGTTTGTTCTTAAACACCCATCGGGTACCTATGATGTGTTTACCACTTGGTCTAGGAACAAGTTCCCAAACTTGATTTCTCTCGAATTGATTTAATTCTTCTTGCATAGCAATAATCCATTTATCATCTCCTAAGGCTTCATCAACTTTGGTCAGTTCAATTTGAGAAACAAACGCCATGTTTAAGCAAGCATCTTTTAGATTCAATCTTGTTGATACTCCTTGGCTAATGCCACCAATAATTTTGTCAATAGGATGGTCTCTATGAGTTCTCCATTCTTTTGGTAGATCATTGATGTTTGAATCTTGTTGTACAATGTTTTCTTGATTTTCCGGTGATTTCACAACTTGATCAATTGAAAGATATTTCGGGGGTAAATCTATAGGATCATCATCATCACAAACAACTACTTCCTCCTTGGAGGGGTTAGTTTCATCAAAAGATACATGCATAGATTCTTCAATAGTTAAAGTTCTTTTATTATAAATTCTATATGCTTTACTAGAAAGAGAATAACCAATAAATATACCTTCGTCGGATTTCTCGTCAAACTTACCGAGATTGTCTTTGTCATTGTTAAGAACAAAGCACTTGCATCCAAAAATGTGAAAGTGAGCAATATTTGGCTTTCTTCCTTTGAAGAGTTCATATGGAGTCTTTATTATAGGTCTAATGATAACTCGATTTCCAACATAACATGCCGTACTAACCGCATCCGCCCAAAAATATTTAGGAAGATTTGCATCACTAAGCATTGTTCTTGCAAGTTCCACTAGAAACCTATTCTTTCTTTCAACTACTCCATTTTGTTGTGGAGTTCTAGGTTCTGAAAAATTATGAGAGATACCATGTTCTTCACAAAATTCTTCAAATTGAGCATTTTGGAATTCTCCACCATGATCACTTCTTATGGATACAATTTTTAGTGATTTTTCGTTTTGGATTTGCTTAGCATACTTCTTAAAGGCTTTGAAAGCATCACTTTTCTGCACAAGAAACAAAGTCCAAGAATATCTAGAAAAATCATCAATAATGACTAAAGCGTATACATTACCTCCGAAGCTTTTTGTTCTTGATGGACCAAAGAGATCCATGTGTAACAATTGTAGTGGCGTTGTAGTAGACACCACATTCTTAGATTTGAAAGTTGTTTTGGTCTGTTTGCCCTTTTGGCATGCATTACATAATTTGTCTTTGATGAACTTCATCTTTTGTATACCAATAACTAAGTCATGCTTAACCAATTTTTTCAAGTGCTCCATGTGAATGTGAGCGATCCTCTTGTGCCATAACCAAGCGTCATTGTTGTTTACCATAAGACATTGTACCTTCAGAGACAAATCATCTAAAGTAATCATAAAAATATTGTTAGTTCTTATACCTTTGAGTTTTACCTCATTGGTTGCCTCATCCATAATGAGACATTCATCTTTGTTGAATTTGATCTTGAACCCTCTATCGCAAAGTTGACTTATGCTAAGAAGATTGTGCTTTAATCCTTCAACATAGAGAACATCCTCAATTTGAATGGATGGAGGTGTGCCAACTATTCCAACGCCAAGAATCTTTCCTTTGATGTTGTCTCCATAGGTGACATACCCTTTGGCTTTATGTACTAGATATGAAAATTGGTGTACATCTCCTGTCATATGCTTTAAACATCCACTATCAAGATACCAAACATTTGATGTGGATTTCAAGCATACCTACACAAACAAATTATTCTTTGTTAGGTACCCAAGTTGCCTTGGGTCCTTCATAGTTAGTTCCCTTTTTCACCCACACATAATGCCCACTTGCTATACTAAAGTTTCTAACATAGCAAGCATTAGGTGTATGGCCTTTAATATCACAATAAAAACAAGTAGGTTCAAAGTTACTTCTATATCTAGAAGGATAAGATTTCTTCTTAGGAAATGTTTTCTTTTTCGATACATTAGCCTTTTTCTTTTGATGATTATGAACAACTTGCTTCTTTTCTACTTTCTTGGGTTTGGAACTATTACTAGCCTTTACAAAAACAGTGGGATTGTTACTTGGTTTCTTAGAGTTCACATAACCAAGACCCCTTTTATCATTAGGATAACGTTGTTGGCTTAGTAATCCTTCCAATCCTATTTGTCCTTTTTCATATCGTTCAATGACTCTTTTCAATTGAACAATTTGAAAGACATTTGATTCACACTTGGAGCATGCAAAGTTTTCTTTTTCTTTAATAAAATTTTGTTTTTGAAGTTCAAAATCTTTAGTCATGGTGTCAATTTTGTCTAAACAACTTAGAAGTTCTTTTTCTTGATTTGACACCTTTTTGTATAAACTTTTGCATTCTTTCAAGAGTTCATCAATATCATCTTGAACATCATCATCAAAAAGATTAAATTCATTACTAACCTCTTCTTCATCGTCGGAGTGATGTGAAGCCATTAATGCTATATTTGCATATTCCTCGCTTTCCGAATCGGATGAAGAACTTATCTCATTATCTTCCCATGCAACATAAGCCTTTTTGTTCTTGAACTCCTTTTTGCCTTTGAATCCATTTTTCTTGTAGAGTTTTGGACAATCCGGCTTTATGTGACCTTTCTTTCCACATTCATAACATGTGACATCTTGTGTTGATGTGGAGGCTTCTTTATCTTTATGATTATAAAAGTTCTTCCTCTTGACAAAGTTAGCATTATGAAGATTATTTTTATGACCAAAATATTTTCCTAACCTTTTTACAAGAAGCAAGAAGTTTTCATCTTCCTCCGATGCATCTTTATCTTGACTTTCCTTTGAATCAACTTTCAAGGCAATGCCTTTGGATTTCTTCTCTAAATTTTCATGTTTTTCAAGTCTACCGAGTTCCGTTTCATATTCTTAAAGTTTGCCAAATAATGTAGTGGAAGTCATTGCGGAGAGACTCTTCTTTTCTGAGATTGCCGTTACCTTTGGTTGCCATTCCCTAGTCAATGATATAAGGATTTTCAAGTTGAGTTCATCATTTGTCAAGGTTTTACCAAGATCATTTAAGTGATTTGTCAAATGCACAAATCTCCTTTGTAAGTCAAGAATGGATTCTCCGGTCTGCATTCGAAATAGTTCATATTCTTGACTCAAGGTATTTAGCCTTGATATTTTTACTTCAGTCGTTCCTTCATGAGTTTGAACCAGGGTATCCCATATTTCTTTTGCTGTCTTGCAGTTCGAGACACGGAAAAATTCGTCCATACTGAGTGCACCTTGAAGAAGGTTTATTGCCTTTTTGTCATAGAGAACTTTCTTTTTATCATCGTCGTACCATGCGGTTTTGGGCTTTGCAGAACCAATGCCATTGATTACAGATATTGGGATAGATGGACCATTTTCAACAGCATCCCATACTTCCTCTCCTTGTGCTTCTAAATGCGCCTTCATGCGTATTTTCCAGAAGTCAAAATATTCACCACAGAATAGAGGAGGCTTGTTGTTACTACCACCATCTCTGAAAACTTGTTAATAATTTGCGGAAGCCATTCTGGATCTTTAGGAACAAGTTACCTATAACTTGCTCTGATGCTAATTGTAAGTCTCAGAGTGCCTAAGAGGGGGGTGAATTAGGTCTTATAAAAATTTATTCGGTTTTATGAGAATGCTTGGTGGTAATTTTTGGTTAAGTGTTTGAAGGTTTTGATTATATCTTTATCTTTTCCTGATTATGGTGATGAAAGCGATAAATGCGGAAAAGTAAAGAACACAGTGATATATCCTGGTTCCCCTCACAATCCGAGAGTACTCCAGTCCCCTTTCCAACATGAAAGAGATTTCACTATAGTTAGAATGATTGTACACCCTATGCTTACTATCTAACCTATAGGGTGATCAAAGGTTCTTAACACCTTTAAGTCCAAACAAACACTAATGTGAATGAAGAACAATCCTCTTCAAATCACAACACTTACTTCCAACAATCCTGGATAGTAAGGGAATAATTTCTTTAAGTAATACAATGATTTAGTTTGAAGTATATGGAGAGATTTATCAATCTTTAATTGATCTTCTTCTTCAAGATAAAAAACAATTCTCAACAATGTATATAAATATTCACAATGTATGTATGAAACTTGTAATGATAATGAAAGTGTATATGGCAAGTTTCACAAAATTATGAACACATGAAAGTTTATGTGCAATTTGAATGAATGAGAAAATTGTTAATATGAAGAAGGTTTTTTTTGTTGTTTGAAAATGTTATATGTGTTCTTGAAAAAATCTGCATTTTATAAAGTCATAAGAACCTCTTCATTCATGCCAATTCATATGAAAGGTTGCAATGCATTCATGAAAAGATACCACTTGAAAAATGTTTAAAAAACAAAATAAAAGCTGCACTGGTTCGCTAGGAACCGGTTCCGACACTGACAGAACCCGGTTCTTAGTGAACGTTATAAGTTGGAATTCAAAAAATATTACGCAGGAACCGGTTCCCCTATTGGTACAACCCGGTTCCTGGTACAAAAACCAGGGACATGTTTTTTGAGAAATTCTGGAACCCGGTTCCCTGTTAGGGAGGAACCGGTTCCTAAAGGGTTATTTTCAAAAATACTTTTTGAAAGATATTTCAAACAAAGTTTTCTTGATCTTAAAGTTATGGAATATGTATATGTTGATGAATATATATTGTGAACATCTATATTCAAGAGTTTAAGAATTATTTATACCATATTTGACATTTGATGATTCTTCAATAATTCTTCAATAATCTTCAAGACTTTTATTTGATGTTGATAAGCTTTTTGCACATCCTTTGAATGTTGATGTCCATGTTGTCTTCATCAAAACACATGCTTTAAATATGACTTGAGAAGCTTGCAATTACAGAACTTAGACTCATCACAAGGCCAAGGGCTAGTCGAGGTTGTCTAATAAGGAATAGATTCGAATTAGGACTCTGAAGCAATCGAAACTGGCAAAGAAGGCAAAATCGAAGGGGTAAGTCAGTTTTGATTCCCATCAAGTTGGAGGCCCAAACAACTCAGAGCAAGCTGGCAGAAACGCATGATTGAATCAAATTTGGCAAGTTTTCATGAAAATCAAATCAAATCTCTCCATCATAATTGACCAAGATTTGATACACATTTGTTGACCTAATTTCTTTTCCTATATAAACCTCATGCTCATAAACAAATCACACATGAAACCCTGCTGCAGACAAGAAGAAAAAACGCACAAAACTTCTAAAACGGCCATAACAGTTTGCCAAAAACCTTGAGACAGTGAGAGATCAAAAACCACATTGGAGGCAGATTCAGACTAAAAGAAAGATGCAGCTCCCTTGCCAGCAACCTCCTGAAGCGAGGCCAATCAAAAACCAAGCTTCTCATCATCTAAATCGCATTGTAAGTGTTCTAGAAAACACCTCTGAACATGAAAACGCAACTCATCATTCTTGCATCTTTTCTTTAAAATATTGACATATTTGTGATTGTTATTTGATTTAGAATATTTTGACATTATCCAATTTAATTTTCATGGCTTCTAACCCCATATATAGAACCTAGGGTTCCGATTCTGGTTTTTTAGGCGTTTATGTCACAGGGAAAATTGAGACAAACAATGTCCATAAGAATGATGAGGAGGTCGAGACGAACACATATGTGTTCTTGAATAGCGTTTTCATGGCCTTGAGCGATTCCACCCCACGAAACTTCCTGCAGAACGAAATCTGCAGGTAAACGAACCAGGCTATTGTGAGGAAGATGATAACGTGGCTGGGCGTGATTGGTTCGTTTGAACCAATTGCGCGTCTTTTTTTTTAGGCCCGACATAATTATTGTTTGATATAATATTTATGTTCTATTTAACTAACGAATGAAGCAGATTCGACGAGTTGGTAAGCACGCTATGGCAAAACCCCTTTGGACCTGGGTTCGAATCCCAGGTCCCCCCAAAACTTTGTTACATTTTTCTACAGGTGCTCAGATGCAGCGCTCTTGGCAGGGAGCATCATACACCTCCAGATCTCATGCGCCAGGTGGTCCCAGATCCAGATCTTGTGGTCCAGGATGAGGTTCACCATGAACCTTGGCCAACGAATGCCCAGGCAATCAGAAAGTCCAACAGGCTGGACGTTTGGGCTTGGAACTGCAATTCATACTCCCTTTTCGAACCCAACACCCCTAAGTTTGTTTTCCTTATTTTTTTTTCCTTTTCACTGTTTTTATTTTATCACCATAATTAATTAATTAACTCTTTTTCATAAAAAATCATAAACAACAAAAATAATTTTATTTTAATTTTATTACTTATTGTTGTAAATAAATTGTGACCAATTAATTTAGTTTTAATTAGGTTTAATTTTAACAATTTTGCATTAAATTAAAATTGAATTAGAATTAGGATTTTATTAACTTTTTTAATCACTCCTATTTTACTGCCTTAATTAAAATAGAACTCAAAAACACTTTTTCTTTAAATCCATTATTAATTTAGACTTGATTCTTAATTCAAAAAAGACCAAAAACATGCTTTCTTCAAAAGGGGTCAACACCCTAAAGGAAAATCTGATTCAACTTTTCTCGCGCGTACTATTTTTTATCTATATTATTGTAATTGCTCCGAGGATGTAATAGCTTTGACTTAGGACTTTATTTACCGCTTTTATTTTATTCTTCGCATTTAATTTTAAGGGTTTGTTTTTGGCGATGTAAATACTCGACGCCTTGTAATAGCTTAGCCTTATTTTCCGCAACCATTAACTGCTAGATGTATGAATAATAGACTATGCATGACAAGATCTATCTTAAAGTAAAATCAACCGTAGCTCACCATGACATGTAAAGATAACATAACTGAAAATTGACACACTTGCACATGCCACTCCTAGGGTACGCCTCACTTGGTTGCCTCGACGTGGTCATTGAGTATAGGATGTTTTAGGGGTCGCCCTCCTGTCTAAAGATCAAAGTTGCCTCGAAACAGTTGCCTCAGATAAAAATGATCTAAGACATTAGGGTTACCACTAAGGCGTCCTAACGTTGCTTTAGTGACCACACGTCCCTAAAATCGAATTGACTCGAAAACTCCAAACGATGGTGCTACCTATTCCTTCATAGTGGGATAGCATTGTCTAAAGGGACATTTACACAGTTTAATTCCTTTTGAGTAGGTAAAGGTTCTTAGGTACTTTCTCTTTCAAAGCAAAACAAATTTTTCGCACTTACACTTTTTAAACAAAGTTTTCAACAACACTTCATACACTCTTGAGGACAGAAACAAGAGTTAAATCGAAGTTTTCAAATAAAACTCTTTTCAAAACCCACAAAAGCAAAAATTTTGAAAACATAGTGAGCAAGTACCTAAGAGCCCGTGGATAACCACAGATAGAAAGGGTGCTAACACCTTCCCTTTCTATAATCTACCTCCCGAACCCGAGGAACATCTCGAAAAGGAATTTTTCCGTGCTTTTGTCCTTTCCTTGTTGGATAAAATAAAATACCGTGGCGACTCTTGCTTACCGCGACATTTTGTGAAACGCAAACGCAAACCAGCATTCCAAAACAGTCAGTTCTATTCCCACCGATCACAACCGTCAAAGACGAAGTTGTGAGAGATACTAATCCTGACATCGGTAATATCACTGGGATCAGTAAGATAATAAGAAATGGAAGAGTCTTCTCACCCTAGATTTCTCCAAAGACCGTTTCTACTCCTGTGATCATCCCCACTGACATTCCTACTAACACTCCCAGTGATACTCCTACTGTTATCCCTGCTACTGAGACAATGGGAAAATAAGTCTTGAATGAGCCTATCCAAGCGAGAGATCGTCCCGAGATCATCCTTGAAGCTTCTAGAAAGGAGATAGAAGAAATACTGAAGATAATTAAGAAAAGTGACTACAACATTGTAGAACAGTTGGGGCATACCCCTTCGAAGATATCATTGTTGTCCTTACTTTTGTGTTTTGAGGCCCATGCCAAAGCCTTGACAAAGTTTCTCAAGACCGCCCATGTGCCCCGAGAGACCTCCATCGACCAATTTGAGAATTGTATGGCCAGTCTAACTACTGATAATGGGTTGGGCTTTTCCGAGGCTGATATAACTTCCAAGGGAAGGAAGCACAACGATGCCTTGCATGTTTCCATTGAATGCAGGGGCACCACACTTGCTCACGTTCTGGTGGATACCGGCTCATCATTAAATGTATTTCCCAAAAACGATCTCGACCAACTGACTGTGAAGGACTCACTTTAAAGCCTAGCAACATCATAGTGAGGGCCTTTGATGGTTCTAAGAGGATAGTGCACAGAGAAGTTGACATCCCCATAAAAGTTGCAACCCATACTTTTGGTTCAACTTTCTATGTGATGGATATCCGCCCTTCATATTCTTGTCTATTGGATCGACCCTGGATCCATGGTGCTGGCGGCGTCACTTCTACCCTACATCAGATGCTAAAATACCCGATCAAAGGAAAAATTGTCACAGTTCACGGGGAGGAGGAGTACATGGTTAGCCACATGAACTCTTTCAGGTATGTTGAAATGGATGGTGAATTCATTGAAGACTCTGTGTCATAATTTTGAGGAGGTTCCACAAACACTTGCAGCAACCAAGTCTACTCCCAATGTTCCGAAGGTTACCAGACCTCCACTGAAGATGGTCTCTTTGAAAGATGCTAGAGCAGTAGTTGAAGAAGGAGGGTGTACCATCTGGGGTCAACTTCCAGATATTCCTTACAAGTCCAATAAATTTGGTTTGGGATTCACTATAGAGGCCCAAAGAGCTATTCGACGTTCTCGCACCGGGGGACCACCTTTGCGTATCAGCAATCAGTGAGTCAATGCAGTAGAAGAAAGTGATGGCAGCTGTGATATGGACGAGTGGATTTTTCCAACCATCAGTGGAGGACTCAACAATTGGGAGGCCAAAGATTTTGTACCTATTACTTTTATTCAAGAGTAATTGTCTTTTAATGTTTTCAGGCTTGTAATATTTAAACAATTCAGACTTTTTAAACCTTGTGTCTTACCCGAGGCACAACAGTCCATTTGTGAGGGTTG
The DNA here is from genome assembly GCA_948472305.1 of Vicia faba. NCBI lineage: Eukaryota > Viridiplantae > Streptophyta > Magnoliopsida > Fabales > Fabaceae > Vicia > Vicia faba. Next base: position 812,984,177 of record OX451737.1, read on the forward strand.
TTACTACATTCTTATATGTCATCAATGAATCATGGACGTTTTTGCATAACAAATTTTGTGCTCTTTATCTTTCTTTCTTACATTTTATTTCTTTCAAAGGTAGCTATGCTCTTACACACACTCACATATTAAAATGCAGATCTATATTCACTCAGGATCCCATGGGTAACGGTTCTGCTATGGCCTATTGTGACTTTGAAAATCCGATCTACCAAGCCGGAGACGAAGGTGAGGAAGATTGTGAGGTACCAGGGGAACTCGCCAGACTACTACAACAAGAAGAGGGAGCCATTCAACCTCACGAAGAACCCGTGGATACAATCAACCTAGGTACCGAAGAAGACAAAAACGAGGTCAAGGTGGGTGCCAATCTGGAACCTAGTGTCAGGGAGCGTCTGATTCAGTTGTTACACGATTATGTTGAAGTCTTTGCCTGGTCGTATGAAGACATGCAGGGACTTGATATAGACATTGTGGTACATCGTCTTCCTACAAGAGAAGATTGTCCTCCAGTAAAGCAAAAGGTTCTCTGTATGAGGCTTGATATGTCAGAAAAGATTAAAGCAGAAGTCATGAAGCAATTCAATGTTGGATTCTTGGTTGTCACCTCTTATCCCCAATGGGTTGCCAATGTTGCTCCCGTGCCCAAGAAATACGGCAAAGTGCGAATGTGTGTGGACTACAGAGATTTGAATAGGGCAAGCCCCAAGGATGACTTCCCGCTCCCCCACATTGATATTCTGGTTGACAATATGGCACAACACAAAGTGTTTCCTTCATTGACGGTTTCTCAGGCTACAATCAAATCAAAATGGCGCCTGAGGACATAGAGAAAACGACATTTGTTACAGTGGGGCACGTTCTGCTATAAGGTCATGTCATTCGGACAGAAGAATGCTAGGGAAACCTATCAGCGTGTCATGGTAGCTCTATTTTCACGACATGATACATCACAAAATAGAGGTCTACATGGAAGATATGATAACCAATTCTCAAATGGAAGAAGAACATCTCGATCATTTACAGAAGTTGTTTCAGAGGCTGAAGAAATACAAGCTGAGGTTGAACCCAAATAAATGTACGTTCGGGGTACGGTTTGGTAAACTCCTAGGCTTTATCGTCAGCAATAAAGGTATCGAGGTTGATCCTGCCAAAGTTAAAGCGATACAAGAGATGCCTTCTCCTCATATTGAGAAGGAAGTCAGAGGATTTTTGGGACGTTTTAATTACATTTCCTGATTCATTTCTCACCTGACAGCTACTTGTGAACCGATCTTCAAATTGTTGAAGAAAGATCAAGTTGTCAAATGGAATGACGAATTCCAAGTCGCTTTTGACAAAATCAAAGAATACTTACAAGAGCCTCTTATATTGTTGCCACCCGTCGAGGGAAGGCCATTGATCTTGTATCTGACTGTTTTAGAAAACTCAATGGGGTGTGTGTTGGGGCAGCATGACGAGTTTGGCCGAAAAGAGCGTGTTATTTATTACCTGAGCAAGAAGTTTACCGACTATGAAATAAGATATTCACTGCTCGAGAAAACTTGATGCGCTCTTGCATGGGCTGCTCGCCGGCTAAGACAGTATATGTTGACCCATACTACTTTGTTGATATCTAAAATGGATCCAATAAAATACATCTTCGAGATGCCTGCTCTCTCTGGGAGAATAGCAAGATGGCAGATGATCCTGACGGAATATGACATACAATATACTACCCAGAAAGCAATAAAGGGCAGTGTACTAGCTGATCACCTTGCTCACCAAGCTGTGGAAGACTACCAATCCATGAAGTTCGAATTCCCAGATGAGGATATCATGACGGTAAACAATTCCGGAGAGATCAAACCTACAGCTTCCAATGGACACCGCTTCATCTTGGTTGTTATTGATTACTTCATGAAGTGGGTTGAGGCAGCTTCTTTCGCTTCTATTACCAAGAACGTCATAGCCCGATTCATCAAACAGAATCTTATATGTCGGTATGGTATCCTAGAGAGAATCATCACAGACAATGGTACGAACCTCAACAATATTATGATCACCACCCTATGTGCGCAGTTCAAGATACAAAATCATAACTCTTCCCCTTGCCGGCCGAAGACGAATGGCGCTGTAGAAGCCGCTAACAAAAACATTAAGAAGATCATATAGAAAATGATAGTCACATACAAAGACTGGCATGAGATGCTACCATTCGCTCTCCACGGGTACCGTACCATGGCGCGCACGTCGATAGGGGCAACTCCTTTCTCCTTAGTATACGACATGGAAGTTGTCCTTCTAGTGGAAGTCTAGATACCTTCTTTGAGAATTATACAAGATGCAGGGCTGAATGAAAATGAATGGATTCAAACTCGACTGGATCAGTTGAACTTGATTGATGAGAAGAGGCTTGTAG